>QXDP01000108.1:0-685703 GCA_003717255.1 Protomyces gravidus | reverse complement strand
CCTGGTGCTGACAAGGGAGGAAGCGTGTAAACACATAATCTGCGAACCTTGACGTACATTTTCAGTAAGTCTCTTCCTGGCTCGCTGTCTGCCCAGCCTAGTTCCTGAGCCTTTCAAATTTTGCCTTGCAATCGAGTAGTGTCAACTTCTCGTTTATCATTTCTGTTATTTCGACCGTGATGAGAATCTTCCCTAGTATCTTGTTTTGGAGATTTGCGACAGAGCCCTTCGCGACTGTCCTGGTGCCATCGTTGCTACGCAAATAGGCCATGCCGCCTATTGGCCAGGTGCTTGGAAGCATGCCATTCACAGCATGTTTCTTAACTTCGAAATAGATCTCTAAAGAGATTTGAGCGTCTAATGCAGCACTTCCAAATCGCGTTGTGTACAAGTCGGTCGCACTCAAGAGAGCCGAACGAGGCCTTCGTTTCTGGACTCACGTTGTAGAACAACGCTGCATATGTATCCAAGCTACCTTTTCTCGTGTTGGTGATGAAACCATGCCCTCCAAGGACTCTACTGAGGCATAATGCGCCAGCGGCTGGAATATCAAAGGCATTCGACGGTAGAGGCAGAGCCAGAAGCGCTAGCGGAAGAAGAGCTGGCTTTCGGCATAGTCTATCGCATAATATTTGCGCGGAAACAAGTGGGTTGCGTGCAGTTAGCGCATGTACTTGGACTTTCAGTCGCGTCTGTCGTCGCGAGCAGTAGAGGCCAATGAAGCTGAGAGAAACACTCAAATGCACTGGCAGACAGGCTCAATATCATTGGGCAAAAAGTCCCTAGTCGTTTCTTATTGGATAAAAACTTGGTCCTTCAGCCAGCAAAAGACCCAATTTGGACTGAAATCAAGCTTTTTCATTGGCTAAAAAGTCCCTTTTTTCTCCCCAGGCACGCGTATGATACCGCTTGATTTCGAAGAGGAAGCACAGGAATATATGGCTATAATTTGGGAAGGGAAGGGGCTACATGCATGAAGGTAGTGCCATTAGATAGATCTCATCAAGCTCTATCAGCTGTTCATTGTTCATAGCACGGCCCACTGTTCACCTCTATTCCGACAATTAATTGTTTATGCTCCTCTACCGGATTTGTCATTTTTTGATCTTTCGACGCATCTTTCGAGCATCGCATCCGATACCGACCTTGTTCCTGCCTCTTTTCTGTGATTGCCCGAGGCCCTAGCGGATTCTATGGGCCTGCTATCGCTCGGAACACCGCTACCGTGGCACGAAGTGAAGAAGCATGCCGAACATGTCCGAGAGCACGGCATCAAGCAGTTTCTGCACATCTGGGAGCGCAACAAAGGCAAGGAACGCGATCAGCTGCTTTGGGGAGACGAGATTGAGTATGTTGTAGTGTGTCTTGACGACGAAGCAAAGACTGCAAGATTGAGTCTGCGACAAGCGGATATCTTGCATGCACTTGCAGACGACGAACACCTCAAGAAGAAGGGTGGCGTTGTGCCAGACTTGCAAGATACAGAAAGGGTGGAAAGTGACAATCTGTTTCCTACATTCCATCCCGAGTATGGCAGGTATATGCTCGAGGCAACGCCAGGCGCTCCTTACGGTCACGAGCTGCAAGATTTGCTCGATGTGTTGCCCAATATGCTCAAACGGCGCGTCGTTGCCAAAGCACACATGTTCGAGAGCGAATGCCCCATCACACTGACTTCCTACCCGCGTCTTGGTGTGCCTGGACCGTTCACATCGCCATTCTACGAACCTACAGGGCCAGCTTCACGATCACTATTCCTACCAGATGAAATCATCAATCCACATGCACGATTTCCTACCCTCACAGCAAATATCCGCGAGCGTCGAGGACGCAAAGTGGCGATGAATGTACCTATCTATTATGATGAACACACCCCGAAGCCATTCATAGATCCGACCATCCCTCGGGATCGCAATCTATACCCAGAAGACCGAAATGCAAAAGACGGCGCAGCAAAAGAAGGTCACATCTACATGGACAGCATGGGTTTCGGCATGGGATGTTGCTGCTTGCAGATAACATTCCAGACCAAGAATGTCAATGAAGCGCGGCGGCTATATGACCAGCTTGCGCCACTAGGTCCTATCATGCTTGCCTTGTCAGCGGCGAGTCCGCTTTGGCGTGGATACTTGTCTGATCAAGACACGCGCTGGAATGTCATTGCTGGTGCGGTCGATGACCGGACACCGCAAGAGCTCGGCGAGGAGCCTCTGACCACAGACCGCTTTGTCATCCCAAAGTCGCGCTACGACTCAATTTCAGCATACATTTCCGACGAGCCAGAAAATCTTGCGCTGTACAATGACATTGAAGCTCCCAAGGATCAGAAAATTCGCCAGATTCTCAAAGATAGTGGCATCGACGACAAGTTGGCCGACCATATGTCACACCTATTCATTCGCGATCCTATTGTCATCTTTTCCGAGCTGCTCGACCAAGACGACAGCACGAGCTCCGATCACTTCGAGAACATTCAATCTACCAATTGGCAGACTGTCCGTTTCAAGCCGCCGCCCCCAGAAACCGATATTGGATGGCGTGTCGAATTCAGAAGCATGGAAATCCAGATCACTGACTTTGAGAATGCCGCCTTTTCCATTTTCATTGTACTGCTAACGCGCGCCATTCTGTCCTTCAAGCTCAATCTCTATCTTCCCATTAGCAAGGTGGATGAAAACATGCGTGTTGCGCATAATCGTGATGCAGCGCTCGCAGACAGATTTTGGTTCAGAAAGCAAGTCTTTCCAAGTGGCGGTGCGCCCGATGAAGCGCCAACGGACTCAAACTGGGCCAAGCTGTCGATCGATGCGATCATTAATGGCGATGGCGATAACTTTGTTGGCTTGATTCCGCTGATCGAAAGCTATCTGAACTCTGTCAATTGTGATGTTGCCACACGTTGCGAGCTTGGTAAATATCTCGACCTTGTCTCTCATCGCGCAAGCGGTAAGCTTTGTACGGCTGCGACATGGATACGGTCGTTCGTAAGATCGCACCCTGCGTACAAAAAGGATTCGGTCATCTCAGAGGTCATCAATTACGATCTCATCAAGGCTGTTCAAAAGCTGAGCAATCCTCATGGGCGAGAACCTGAGGTACAAGGTGCAGAGTCATTTTTGGGCAAGTTTGGATTATAGATCGAATACAGGTCAGTGAATAGCATATCATCATCAGCATTGGAGAGACATTCATGGAGTGACATCCTTGATGTACTTGACACCTTGTGTGGGCGACCACCATGCCTTCTTATTGCGCAAATCTGGCGGCTTTGTAAAGCCAAGTCGATGCCGGAGCCCGTCGCAATCTGATTCGAGTTCCTTTTCCCAGTAGACGTTGAGTAGACATTCTGATTTGGCTCCTTCAGACAAGGCCCATGGAATCCAGACTTGGCGCAGTCGTGCACGTTGCTTGCGACTGAGCCGAAGCGGACCAAATATCGCAGAGAGACCAGCGACAGGCAGGCCCATGTTGGTCCACTCGAACCACTTGAGCGCAATCTCTCCCTCTACAATGACTGGCAAGCCGGTGATAGCATGATAGAAGTCATGCGCTTCGCGATATCTTTGCATGACATAGGCGCACTCAACGTCGTCAATGTATTGTGTCTCTTGACGCGTATCAGGTGTGACACCTTCACGATCGAGCCAAGCAGCATAAGTATATCCAACCGAATTTTGTGGCAAACTGCGCAGATATTCCAGACTGAGCGTCTTGCTTGTGATGCGCGGCTTGTCACGCAGAATGGCACGGCCCGTAGGATGCGCAAGCATCATATTGCGTAATCTCTGGAGGAAGAAGGGTTGTGCAGTAACCTCTGAGAGGACAGCGACCATATCGCCTCGGCGAGGATCACGTAGAGATTGGATCGCACTGCGTGTGGCCATCAAAAGGCGCTCTGGAGTAGATAGAGCGACATGACCTTTATAGAGCGGAGGCGGCCGAGCTGTTGCAGGACGTGTCATAGCTTTGACTGCGGTTCGAGCAAATGCAGCGAGCGAAAGAAGCTTAAGCATAGCATGTGAATGGTAGCGAAGCAGCTCAGAAAGCACAAGACAGGGAGGAAGCAGCAGCCCTGCAGCTGTCTCTCTTATTCTCTTGTTGAGTTGTTGCAAGAGTTGAACGACGACGCTTGCAGAAGAAGCAGCACAAGGTGCAATAGAATAGACAAAGAGCGTCAGGTGCATAGAGAGCGCATCGGAAGCGATGGCTCAGCAACAGTACGGTACAACGCCGCCGATATCAGTCGCGGGCCCGACTGAAGCAGAGTAAGTCGCCCTTTGCATATCACGGCTGTACAGCTGACGCGCCCAGAACAGCCATCAATGGCGACATGATACAAGAGCTGAAGCGGCAAGGCACATTCGAGTCGCAGGCCGAGTCAGATCTGCGTGTGAAGGTCCTCAATGAGCTCCAAAAACTGGCTTCAGAGTTTGTCACCAAAGTCGGCATCAGCAAGAATATGCCGCCTCAGGTCGCAAAGGAATCAGGCGGCAAGATCTTCACCTACGGGTCATACAGACTTGGTGTCTATGGGCCTGGCTCTGATATTGACTCGCTGGTCGTTGCACCGCGCCATGTGCAGCGCGATGATTTCTTCGCCGTATTTGAACCTTTGTTGCGCGCACGAAGCGAAGTATCAGAGCTTGCATCTGTTCCAGACGCCTTTGTGCCCATCATCAAGATGAAGTTCTCTGGCATCTCCATCGATCTTATCTTTGCGCGACTTGCTTTGCCTGCTGTGCCGCTTGACCTAGAACTAACAGATAACAACCTTTTGCGCAATATTACAGAGACAGATGTACGCTCTCTCAACGGTACGCGAGTCACAGATGAGATTCTACGCGTCGTCCCAAATGCCAACGTGTTCAAGCATGCACTTAGAAGTATAAAGCTATGGGCACAACGCAGAGCTATTTACTCAAACGTCGTGGGTTTCCCCGGTGGTGTGGCGTGGGCTATGCTTGTTGCGCGCATCTGCCAACTCTACCCAAATGCAGTGAGCTGTGTCATTGTTGCCAAGTTCTTTCGCATACTAGGACAATGGAATTGGCCTCAGCCGATTTTGCTCAAAAATATCGAAGATGGACCACTCCAAGTGCGCGTCTGGAATCCGAAACTTTACCATGGCGATAAATCACATCGCATGCCCATCATTACTCCTGCATATCCGAGTATGTGTGCGACCCACAACATCTCTGCGAGTACGCATGCTGTGGTTTTGCAAGAGATGAGCAGAGCCATGGATATCATGGACAAGATCATGGTGGGAGGTCTTCCCTGGTCAAATCTCTTTGTCAAGCATGACTTTTTCCATCGCTACAAGAATTACCTTGTCATCATCGCTGCATCACGATCTGCTGAGACACAGCTAAAATGGTCTGGATTGGTCGAATCCAAGATACGACAGCTTGTCATGCGTCTGGAGATCTCAAATCCAATTCAGATCGCCCATCCATTTGTCAAGACATTCGATGCTGTCAACTACTGCGACACAGAAGAAGAGATGAATCGTGTGGCGATGGGAGAACCTTCAGCAGCAGCCAAGGTCATTCCTGCTGACCTGCAGGCAGTAGCCAAGCAAGACGGCAAGATAGAGGATGCACCGCCAGCAGAGGAAGAAAAGAAGCAGATATTCACAACTCGCTACTATGTTGGCATCGAAATTGACAAGAATGATGGTGCGTTCCGAGCGTCGACATCCAAACTAACCAGCAGCTACGAAGAAGCTCGATATCACATGGGCTGCACAAGAATTTACTGAAAAGTGCCATGAATGGCCAGCATATAAGGAGGAGGATATGTCAATCCACCTCCGGCATCTGAGAAAGTCTGTTTCACGCATGATGGCACATTGCCGGCCTCTTTCCTTTCGTCCTAAACTAACATTCAGCTATGACTTGCCCGATGAAGTGTTCGAGGAAGGCGAGACGCGGCCGCAGAAGAAGGAGAAGAGTAAGAAGCGCAAGGTTGAGCCAGATAGCAGCTCGAGTGATGCGAAGCGTGCCATTTGAGACATCTCTTGTGCGAGAAACGGCGACCAAGTGGCTGTGACATGGTAAGTTTGCCCTCTCAGGACTAACAGAGCAAGTTGGCTCATCGGTGATTTATCTTCCATGTGACCTTGATCCCGGCTAGTCTGCTAGGCTAGTCGTCTTCTATAGCTTTATCTAGGCCTCCAGTCCCTGCCTCATCGTCTTCACTTGCTTGTTGCATCTTCTCTAGAGGCGCGACACCACAACGTCCATAGAGATGCCCATCAACCAGCCGAGCAACCAGATCAAGCTCACGAACGTCTCTGTCGTTCGCTATAAACGCTCCGGGAAGCGCTTCGAGCTGGCTGCATACAAAAACAAAGTCCTTGAATGGCGCGCTGGTACAGAAAAGGATATCGATGAAGTCCTTCAAATCGATAGTATCTTCGCCAACGTCTCAAAGGGAGCCGTAGCTTCCAACGACGACATCAAGAAGGCTTTTGGGGATAAATCAAAGGAAGATATCATCCATGAGATTCTCAAAAAGGGCGAGTTGCAGGTTGGCGACAAGGAACGCGGCGCTATGACGGAAAATACATTCAAGGATATCGTACAAATCATCTGCGACAAGACGGTCGATCCGACGAGCAAGAGACCGTATACGGCTGGTATGATTGAAAAAGCACTACATGATTTTGGGTTTTCAACATCGACACATAAGTCTGCCAAGAGTCAAGCGCTTGATGCTATCAAGCAGCTTCAAGCTGCTAATACATTACCCATCACACGAGCTTTGATGAAGATCCGCATCACTTGCCCAGCCAAAGAAGGAAAGGTCATACGAGACAAGCTCAAGGCCATGTTCGAGTTGCTCGAAGAGGATAACGTTGGTGCTGAGCTCGAGATGACAGGCAGCGTACAGCCAGGAAGCTTCCGTACCATTGGCGACCTCATCCGAGAGAGCACGCGTGGCAAGGGCCAGATCGAAGTGCTCAATTTCAGTCAAAGCACAGAAGGTGACGAGAGCTGGAATTGAGCATCCTGAAGGCTGCAGTCTCGGTCATCATGAAGTTCACCCAACATCAGCAGACATATTGAGGACAACGACTGCTTTCATCAAAGAGAATAACGTAATGAAACTAGGCTTCTATAGCACTTTATTTGCCAGGACGCTGAAGAAGAAAAGAGCACCGACGGCAAGCGCAACGACGATAGGTTTGCGAAGATGGTCTGCTGTCGTATACTCATACTCAATGAGCAATTCTCTGCGGGCCAACTCATCTGTCAAGCCAGATGCTTCGAACGCCACAACAGTCCTACCAATAGTGTCCATGAACGTCTTCTTGATTCCCCTTTTCTCTCTGCTGAATGGCACACTTGTTTCGATCTGCTTGATCTTGGCACCTTCAGGCAGGATCACATTGATGAGGACATCGTCGTAGGCGACATTGTCAATACCCTCCATAAATGGCACTCGGAGAAAGTGTTGATTGCCGGATCTCGTCATGAATCGACCAAGGGCATTGTTCCAACCAAGCGTGAAGGTATAGTTCCAGTTGCCAAATAGTGGATATCGCGGCACGACCTCCACCTGCGCATCGAACTTACTCTTGCGGAAGCGCGATGTAGATACATTCCCGATTTCATCCGTATAGTAGACGTCACGCGTGCCTTTTGGCAGCTTGAATGTGAGTGCCTTGATAGCAGCAGATGGCCCTGGACGCGCACGGGCAGAAAAGGCAATACGGTCAAATTGCTTGTTCAGTTGAGCAGCATCGTTCGTGAGCTGGTATCGGTCCTCGAAGGCAATGTTGCCACCCCAATGAGAAATCTCGATATCACGCTCAAAGTACTTGACCACCGTGAGTGGAGCAGTGTGTTCAAAGCGGACCTTGGCTTGGCCCTCAGCGGCGCCAGGCTTCAAATCCTCAAAAGGCCCGTACGTAATGGTATTGCCAGTCACATCACCACCGCCTGTATGCTCCTTGATGTCTGAATTGGGCAGCTTGAGCTTTGTCTTTTGCTTGAGGGCTTTGTATGCGCTTTCCATTGTCGTCACGAAGGAATACTCCAGATATTGCTTACCATCTTGCTCCATCGTTTTGGGCTTAGGCTTGAGCTGATGCAACTTGGAAGATGTCAGCGCCAGCGTCAGCTTCTCTCCAGGTGCCACAGGCTTGCCAAGCTCAACGGCCCAGTGCTCTGCATCCTTGCTCACCAAGAAGTTGTCTGCTGGATCGGTCGTGGCTGTCTTTGTCTTCTCCTTCGCTTCCAAATGAAGACCCGTCGCGGACACAGGCACAAACAAGACGCTCTGGGGCTGATTGGAGATATTCTCGATGATGACGGCCAGCTGTTCATGGACATAGGTGCGCGTCAGGTCGATTGTGCGAATAGCATTGTTAATTTGCCAATTCTGCGGTACCTGTGAGAGTGCCTCTACTGCGACGCATGTCGATAATACCCATTTGAGAAGCCTGCTGACTCTCATGGCAACGACCGCCTCTCTCACCAAATGTTCAGAGCAGGCACAAGCTTTAGGTATGAAGTCAACCTGGTTCATCATTTCTGGCTCGCGACGTGTTCAGAAGTGGCAGGCACGTGATTGTTCAGATGCATAGCAGACATACAGGCCTAGGGTATAGGAAGTATCATGCTGCTTTGTTACGAGCAAAGTGCTGAATGAGCTTCGCCACAGCCCTTTCACTTTCTTCCGTGATCTGGTGATGAAATACAAGTCGGCCACCGCGAATGATGAGGCCAAATTCCTCACCCTTGGCACACCAATCTTCCTGAGTTATGCCAGACGCATCCAAGTCAAGCCAAAACATATTCGTATCGGCTGGGAAAGCAAGCGTAAGACCGCCATTTGTAGCTAGTTTTGCTGCTCTTGCTGCCATGGCATGAACGCGCTTCAGGCCCTCTGGATACTGTTGGTCAAGGGCATAACGGGCAGCGCCAGTAAGAATGCCCACCTGACGGAGCCCACCGCCCATCATCTTCCTGAATCGCTTTGCGCGGGCAAGGACGTCTTTGTCCCCGACAATGACAGTGCCTACTGGCGCACCAATGCCCTTGGACAAACATAATGACATGGTATCAAATAGCTCACCGTACTGCTTCATAGCAATGCCCGTTGCTGCGCTCGCCTCCCACAATCGCGCGCCGTCAAGATGCAGTAGGATACGCTGCCCTGGTTGTGCTCTTACCCATTCGCTGATGCGCTTCATCTCTTCATACGGAAAGATAACGCCATTTAGTGTATTTTCAAGCGACACAATTCGAGTATCTGCGAAATGCACATCATCGCCCGAGATGACTTCTCCCTTGATTTCTTCAAGTGTGAGGTGTCTGCCATTCTTTGCTACAATAGGCTGTGGCATGGCTTGACTAAAGATGGCAAGACCCGCCGCTTCATAATTGATAATATGCGCACGCTTATCGCATAAGACACTCGCAGGCGGCTGCATGAGATGAGCACGCAGACAAATCTGATTACCTTGTGTCCCAGATGTACAAAATAAGCCAGCTTCTTTCCCGCACATGTCAGCAATGTACTGTTCGAGCTCGATGGTTGTCTGCGAGTCGTTGAATACATCGTCTCCGAGATGTGCTTCTTTCATGGCTCTAAACATGGCATCATCTGGGATAGTAACGGTGTCTGAGCGAAAGTCACCAGCACTTGAATAGACTGCCCGCGGTCTTTCAGTTGCGGCGGTCATATTTCGAGAGCTTGTGCGATCTAGCTTGCAAGGAGATGCAGAGTCTTAGCTGCTAGAACCTGAGAGCCTTGGGCAGCTACTGGAGTAGGGCTTGAAGACTACAGTTTGGCCAAATGACAGCCAAGTCCTTTGTATGTGTTGGCAGTCCTAGTGGTCTATGCTCAACGCGTTTTCTAATCAACGATCGACGACATGCGACGGCATTCGCCGAAAGCCAACTCTCAACAATACAAAAGATGGCTAGATGAATATTGCTCGATCCTGTAGAGGCCTGCTGACTGCTTCCATGTCAAAGCTGTCTCCGTCTCGATCTTCCATCGCTGTTGCACAGATTTCCAGCTCAAATGATATCTTACACAACTCAAGAACATGCGTCAAATTGATCGAAGAAGCTGCTGAGAAAGGAGCATGCTGTATCTTCTTTCCCGAAGCTTCTGACTTTATCGCCCGTAATTCTGAAGAGTCTATAACGCTTACTGAGTCTGATGGTTGTATTGCATTCCGCAACGATATCAAGGAGGCTTCAAGGCGCTGTGACATTCATGTGAATATTGGCGTACACAGCTCAGCCATTGAGGAGAACACTACGACTGGCCATCAGAAGCTTTCAAACGACCTTTTATGGATAGATCCGTCTGGCGACGAGATTGCCAAATACAGTAAACTACACCTATTTGATGTCAACGTGCCAGACGGTCCGAGCATTCAAGAGTCTGCATGGACGCAGCCAGGCAAGAGTGTCGTGAAGCCGGTACCGACACCGATCGGCAAGGTTGGTCTTGCCATGTGCTTTGATTTGCGGTTTCCAGAGTTAGCTGCGCATTTACATGCTGAAGGTGTTGACATCCTCGTCTATCCCTCTGCTTTCGCAGTCAAGACAGGTCAAGCTCATTGGGAAGTGCTGCTTCGTGCGCGTGCCATCGAGACGGGCTGCTACGTAATTGCTTCTGCACAATGCGGTGAACATAATGGCACAAGGCGTAGCTATGGACATTCTATGGTGGTGGATCCATGGGGCAAGATTATTGAACAAATGGACGAGAAGGAGCAGGGACTCATGATGGTCGAGATTGACAGAGAGCTCATCAG
Organism: Protomyces gravidus; assembly: GCA_003717255.1. NCBI lineage: Eukaryota > Fungi > Ascomycota > Taphrinomycetes > Taphrinales > Protomycetaceae > Protomyces > Protomyces gravidus. Next base: position 674,920 of record QXDP01000108.1, on the reverse strand, counting down.
TCAGACCAGGAAGGCTATCCCATTACAACATCGACAGGATATTCAATGGAAGCGGTAGTGACAATGGATGAATTGCAAGAGAATAGCTGTAAAGCAAAGGCTAGCGCTTGGAAAAGAACACGCAAGGATGAGAAAGTCGTTGAAAGTCAAGTCGCTGCAAGTCGCTGCAAGGGAGCCTTATCCCCTTCGTCGCAAGTCGTTAAAGAAGGGCTGATAGATCACCGGAATCGCCGATATTGGCTCGCCTTTGTAGCGATTGAAGGCCTCTTTGAGATTGCCGAAGAGTGCTGTTGCACGCCTAGGATCGCGCGGGAATTGACGCCTGCAAGCGCATTTGAGTTGTGGCAATGTGCGCAGACCGATGATGAAATCCAGCGGCACGAGTGGCGATGTACTTATTGGCGCGCTGCCCGAGGATGTTTCTGATGTGTTGCAACCGGCATTGGGACTTCTACTACCAGCGGCGGTCGGCGAAGTGAGCATTGCGGCGTGGCCGTACACTGAAAGCGGTCGTGTGAAGGGTCGTGTGTAAAACTTGAAGGGTTTGTTCAGTAAGGCCTTCGAATAGAAGATGATGGCCTGCAACAGCTTCTTTGAATGCCTGCGACAGGGAGTCTTGACGTCGCTCTTTTGTAGATTGAAGAGGTATCGAGTAGACGCTTATGCCCGGCGCGCTCTCTCTCTCTCTTCGCCTTCTTCCTGCTGCGCCCAAATTTCGAATTTTTGTCGTCGGCGCGAAATTGCAAAGATGAAAAGATCTATTATACAAGGCAAGAAGATGCTCTGACAGGTGCGAACAGACCGCTACGAGGAGGCCTAAGCGCAAATCCAGAGCTAGGTCATCCTGGCCAAGTACTGCTACGAAATGCTCACGTGAACAAGCATCTACGACAAGATTCAAAGCAATAGGCACTCTTGTTACCGACGTCAGTCTAGATCGCGCGTGCCGGCCCGAGTAAATCCGCCTTATGTCATCCGCAGTAAATTGCTTTTGGGATGAGGTTGATGATGTCCTTCCATATGCTCTATGCTTAACTAGCAAGTGTATGGGCTATGACCTACAGCTCATCACGCTTTGAGTACAACGTCTTGCTCGTGCAATTGCCACACTGCCATCCGCCCGTCAATGCATCTGCAGTCGCCGTGACTGTGACATTGCCATCGGCCACATACCGTACTCGCCCAGGAATTCTATTCTCCGACATGTAGAACAAAACAACAGCATTATGCAAGCCATCGTTGACAAAGAGCTCAAGCACACTGCGGTCCAGTACTGCGCGGATTTTTGTGCCCGTGCCGCTTGGGTCAGGTGCAGGAACAGCCTGCACGGACATCTTGTCGGTAAAGTAAGGATTGTACCAGTGCTTTTGACAATTCGATCGATCTACCCATACAGTACTGTCTTGGTAGCCAAAGCGGATCGACTCATAGCCTTGGAGATCATCTGAGAAGATTTCCACATAGAGTCCCCCTGGCCCGGATGATGTGAAGGTCATGTCGAAGGCTCCATCGCCATCAAGCTGGAAATCAGCAGATGAGCGGTTGCCAGCCGTAGATGTCAATTGGCCCGTATATATTTGCTTCGGGTTAAGCGTAGCGAAGGATGTCGGATTGGCTACAAGGGCGTACCGCTCCGCTTGGGAATTCGGCCGCACCTTGCGAATGGTAAATTTGCGAGCCAAAGACTGGATGGAACGCCATTGTCCCGTAGGAACCTGGTTGGTGTACTGCCAATTGGAAGCCCATGCAATACCAAGCACACCCTGATCAGCCGGCGTATTGGACCATGTCACACCAGCGTAAAAGTCTTTACCCCAGTCTGCCACCTGGTAAGCATAATCATCCGGCACAAAATGTGTTCCATTGAACTCGCCAATAAAGTACGGCATAGACGAACCTCCAAGCGGCGAACCAGGATTAATGGACAGGATCAGAACCCACTTCGTTTCAGTCGAGTTCTCAACTGGAATTTCGACCAAGTCAGGCACCTCATACTGGAAGCCAAGAAGACCGGCCGGTCCAAAGCGAGATTCCTCGCGCCAAGAGGTCAGGTTGGCAGAGCTGTAAAAGAGCACCTGATATTGCTGTGCAAGCACAACAGCCATGGTCCAGCGTTGTGTCGGCTCGTGCCAAAACACTTTAGGGTCGCGAAATTCGGTCTGATTGAGATCAATCACAGGGTTACCAGAATATTTGGTGTATGTGTAACCACCATCTGTACTGTATGCAAGATCCTGACGTTGGCCTGGGTTGCTGAATAGAGTATAGAAGGCCACGACACGCAACTCAGCTGGTACAGTATCATTGAACAAGCCAGACGTATTGTTCTTGTCAATGACAGCAGAGCCGGAGAAAATGCCGTCGCCTTTACGCTCTGGAGCAATAGCAGGCGGATGATTCTGCCAATTTAAAAGATCCGAGGACGTAGCCAGACCCCAATGCTGATTACCGGCAACGGTATCCGTCGGGTTGTACTGAAAATACAGCCTGTAGAGGCCATCTGCCGGCGAGTAAAACATTCCATTTGGATCATTCATGAAACCTGCAGATGGCGAAAAGTGGATGCGCGGGCGATTGTACTCCTGGTACGCGCCCTGCTGCAATGGCTGATCATTCGAAGATGAGCATCCGCAGCCTTCATTTGTCGAAAGTGAAGCTTGCGGACTACTCATCGATACGCGCGACGAGGCACTGCCGACGGACTGCAGGCGAGTTGTAAATGAGCTCGCAGCGGCCGAGCGCGCTGAGAACGACTGGCCCGCCGCGGGTAGTACGAGCGTCGCAAAGACTAAAAAGTTGTGGGTTGCTGTGCTGAACAGCATGCTAGCAATGCGATGCAGTAGTTATAGAGAGGGTCTTCATCTCCCTTATATACATTCATGTCTAGCCGGAGCAGGGCCCCGCCCGACAAGGCTGAGTGATGGTGTGCCCTGACGTGCGTGACTTACGAAAGTAGGACATGACCATTTGGGGTGAGGATTGGCAGGTATCACAAGGGCAGCGGGTTCTTTACCATGTATAATCGTAGATGGGCTGTTGAAACTTGAAGAGCAGGAATGAATTCCGGGGAAGAGCTGACATGGCTGCAGTCTGCGGCCCGATGAGGACGGCCCGACTGTTCATGCTCGCCTGTGTCGCTGATCATCGCTACCTCTGTGTTCCTATTTAGCCTGCTGTCCTGCGGGATTACGCAACGTGCGGCATAGATACGACAGTCGTACAGGACTCGACTGCAGGCATGATCAGGCATCCTGATCCCGCAGCTTTCGTTCTTGTCTATTCTGTACCTTTCGAGCACATACTTCATTGCCTGTACGACCATCTTCATGCATTAGATGACTATTAGACTTTTGTGCTGGAAAACATCCCTCGAGTATCGATCGACAGGCGCTCTACAACGTCATACAACAGTCAAATCTAGCTACTCCAACTGTAATCGCCGCATGAGTGGCCGCGAATTGACCACATCAATGTCCAAGTCCCGAAGTGTTTGCCGCAGAGTAGACAAGCTCGCACTCGGGTCTTGCAAAGTGCGCACACGAGATTTGAACTGACTCTGGTTCTTCCGCAATAGCTGCAAATCTGCCGTAGCCCGCGAGGTGGTTCCGGGCAGCAATGTGGTAGCTTGAGCACGCGCGAGCTGACACTGAGTGGCAACCTTAGCCAAGCGTCGAGCAAAAGTGTCAAACTGAGTTCTGTCGAGCTGATTGTTGCCATCCTCATCCGTCACCAGCTTGGTCATGTCGCGGATCAAGCCAAGCTCCTCGTCGCCCATCGATGCCATTTTGCCTGCAAGCTGCTGCATTGTGCTCCCCGGAGGAGGCGTGGCCGTATTGACATTGAAGACCGGGTCGTCGGTGCTTACACTCACTTGATCAACAGAGTCGCCAAAAGCATTCGAGAAGTTGGCATCAGGTGCACTGACCGTTGAGCCGGCCGTGTTGACGCTCGTAATAGGATCAGTGTAGCGAGAAGTGGTGTCATAGGTGGATGCAATCGTATTCGAGTAGCCAGTATCAAAGTTGCCAAAGTCAGACGATACAGAATTGCCGTAGTCTGTAGTGGGCGCGTTGCTGTAGCCCGTCGGGACCGTATCAGTGTAGCTTGAAGTACCAGTATTGCTGTTGCCTTGCCCGTTGTTGTAACCAGAATAGCCACTGCCACTACCAAACAACGAGCCAAAGTTGCTGCCAGGTAAGCCAAAGGATGGAGAGCTCGTCGTGCCATAATTGCCGCTATTGCCGGAACCAGTGTAGCCGCTGTAGCCACCACTGCGAGAATTTGTGAATGTAGACGCACTGGGATCGTAGGTGCCAAATTGCTGAGCATACTGCCGCGACAGTTTGGCCTCCTGTGTTTGCAAATCGCGAACCTCTTTCTCCAATCGCTTTCGCTCAGTCTCTTCCTTGGTGGCAGTTTGCTTTTGTGTCATTGTCTGAATCTGGTCGCGAAGCTTGCGAATCTCGTCCTTTTGCTTCTTCTCAAAAGCCTGTTCCTGTGCCGTCAGCGTGCGCGTCTGTGACTCTTCCTTGCGGAGCCTGGCAATGGCGTCGTTCGCTTTTTTGGTCTCGTCATCCAGCTTCTTACGCTCAGCATCAGTCGTGGCCTTTTCACGCGCCACGCGAGCATCAGCAAGCTTGCGCTCAGCTTCCTTGATCTGCTTGTCTCGGTTGGCTTTTGCAGTGGCAGCATCAGCTGCTTTCTTGTCGGCATCACGCTTAGCGTCTGCAGCTTCTTTGCTCGATGTGGCCTTCTTGTCGGCTTCGTGCTGCTTGTCTGCTGCGGCCTTTGCCTTTGCAGCCTTGTCTGCCTCGCGCTGCTTTTCTGCCGCTTCCTTTGCAGTCGCAGCCTTCTTATCAGCTTCACGTTGCTCTACTGCGGTATTTGTTGAAGCAGATGCCAGCTTGTCTGCCTCGCGCTGCTTGCTAGCTGCGGAAGTCGGGACAGTTTTCTTTTCAGTCTCCTTCTGCTTCTCCGCGGTCGACGTAGTGCTCGCGATAGACTTCTTCCTCTCCTCCTCCTGCTTTGCGACGTCCTTCGCAGAACTCGATACCTCTGGAGCCTTTTGCCGCTGCGTACTAGGGTGAAGCTCGCCGGCAGGGGTCTTCGCAGTTTGTTCCTGAAAGGCACTTGTCTTTCCTGAAGAGCCGGTAGCAGAATTCTGAGTTTGCGACGACCGTTGTTCTGAAGTCTTCGCCTTTGTGGGATCCTCCTTCGTACTACGCTGAGAAGGATTAACGAGAGAGGTTCCTTTAGCGGGCTCTTCTTTCGTGGTACGCTGGCTTGGGCTGGAGGAGGGCTTCGTGACCGGGGGAGTCTGTCCTGAGGTCACGGCTTGCGGTGTTGCAGCTCGAGAGGGAGGCGCAGACTTGAGTAGTGAACCAAAGGCAGGGGTCGATGGGGTTCCTGGCTGTGACGCAGAAGTCGGTGCAACAGCAATGGGTGCTGCGAGTACACCGCCCATGGCAGCCAGCATTACGGCTGAAAGAGACGCCTGTGTCAAATGCATGTTCTCGATTGAAAGATCTGACTCGGGGGCTATCTGGCCTTTAAGACGATTAGCATTTATCTGGCGGCTGCGATCGTCATCTTCGACCGTTGAACGTTTCACATGACCCACTCTCAGTGTTTGCCGCACTATCTCGATGCGAACGAATTTCCGAAGAAGATGTGAAACTGATCAAGCTAGAAAGCTTGACTTCGCACGAAACGGTTCTGCTTCTTTGGATTTGTCGTCCTCAAGCCCAACTGCAGGGAGCCATCTCCGGCGATCGGCTTGAAGAAATCCTCGATCATCGACTGTGTCACGTCACTTCGCGCAGCTGGCTCCCATTGAGGACTCCGTGCAGGCTTGCAGACGAGCTTCTTGTCAACACCTTCGACGAAGTCCGGGAGGCGCATAAAATGGGTATGAATTGTGTATTCCATATGTCGACAAGCCTCTGCAGTTTGTCCGCGACCACGCTTTAGCATTTCAAAAGTGACAGAGACTGCAGTGGGTGAGCCCGACCGTATACCTTTCAGCGTTGAGAGCGACCATGCATTATTCATTGCTTCTAAGCGAGCAATAATCTCGTTCAGAGTTGGTGCAGTAAACACTTCTTTGATGCACTGCAAAGAACTTCGCGCTTCCTTTGCGTCTGGGATCGAGCGCTCATAACGACGCAGAACCTCATCGACTTGTTCATGTGTAGAAGCTCTTCCCAAAGCTTCAATGGCATCATCAATCTCATCTGCAGCCATGAAATGTGTCGCGAGACCGAATACCACAGCATCATATCCAGTCACACGAGCACCTGAGAGTGCCAGATACATGCCAACTCCCGGCTCCAACTGGTTCAGAAAGTATGACGCACCGACGTCTGGAAAGAAAGATATACCGCACTCAGGCATGGCGATCATTGTTTGCGGAGTGCACACGCGAAAATCAAATGGCACAGAAAAGCCGATGCCTCCGCCCATAGTGATACTGTGCCAAAATGCAACAGTGATCTTCTTGTCAAATGTCGCGGATGTGTGATCGAGTGTGTATTGGAGACGCATGAAAGTGTTTGCTTGCTGGATTGCTCCGTGCGATCCGTCCTTGGCCAGCAGCGATATAGAGACAACATCGCCTCCAGCACAGAATGCCCTTCCCCTGCCTCTGATCGCAATAACTTGCGCGCCTTTGTCATTTTCGGCAGCCTGCAGTTTGTCAATCAAAAGCTGGCAAAGCTCAGCCGAAAGGGCATTGAGCTTATTAGGTCGATTCAATGTGTATTCGATAAGGCCTCCTGTCCGCCGCTCCAGCACAAGAGCTTCAGCTTTGGAAGACATACAGCTAACCCTTGTAGATATACTTGTTTTTACAGATGCTCCCCGCATCGTGCGCATCACCGCGGCGTGTGCTTTCAGATAGCCCGCAAGTCTACTTTCAGATGGCAAGTTGTACTACCCAGTGCCAGCCTTGAATCAGTGCGCTGGCGTACGGTAACTCAACATCTCCAAGAGACACATGCAGCGCCCTGAGCTCCACATGAGTCTCCGCAGCTCGCGCATCCAGCTTGTCTTGCAGACTACGGCAATCATTAGAAAGTGTCCCATTTATTTGCCAAATCAGTTCCCCTGGCCTCAAATAGGCTGATGGAGTGCTCAGCTGAGCGCAAGGATTTCCTTGGTGAAGGAGCTCAAAAGTGACCTTTGGCAAAGCGATATGATATAAGCTTGTGCTGCTGAGCCTGAGCTGCGCCGACATTCGTCGTGTTGCATCTCCAGCTTGACCGGCAATGGCTATCGGCAGTGGGTCAAGCGGAATGACGCGACCTTTCAATGTGGGCAGCTCCGTTTGCATGGGCTCAAACTTAACATGGATAACTGAGGTCAGCAGAGATATCAATGATTGATAACTCACGGAACAGCTTGAATGCATTGAGAACACCTTCAAAGAAAAGTGGCGGTCGCGACTGCGTCGCGACTGTAGACGCCCAGATATTCAAGGCGCCCTGGTTTGCAATGTCAAGCGTTTGTCGGATGTCAATCAATGTTCCTGCTTTGGACGTCCAGAAGCCTGGCATGGTGAGACTGCCGAATGATGTACTGTTCTGTACGAGGTTCAATTGACCAGGATGGAATCTCGCGGCCGTGGCTCCAGTATTTCCCAACAAACCATTTAGACTGATACCGAAGGACACGGGAGACATATTATCAATTTCGACCCGGTGCCATGTAATTTGTGCTGCACCGAGGTTCGACGCCATGCTAACTCCGTATACCCAAGCTGCAGTTCCAAGAGAAAAGGAGACAAGCGCAAGGACACTGACGAGATACACGAGCCAGAATTTGCGCACATGAGAACGTGAAGCATCGCTCATAGATAAAAGCCCTAGACTGCTCTTGCGCCTCGTCGTGGTTTGCGACTTTCGCTTATGCCATTTTGTTAAATAACAGCGCTGGGAATGATTCGCTCTTTGACTTGTCATTTGCAGCTTCTCATGCCTCTGCGTATGACGCGTCAGACTAGGGGCGAGCGCGTTTTGATACCCCTGTTCGTCTCCCACCGTATGTGGGGAATGTGTCGTAGCCTGCGGCGCCTTGTGGACGACCGACAATCCAGACTCAAGCATTCTAGGCGATATATGAACCGACTCTGCGGCACTGTTCCTGTACGAGTCTTGCTCAAGATCGTACGGGCCGACGTGAAGCGATCTGAGGATATCTTGTCGCTGAAAGTCCTCAATTTCGTCACTGACTGAGCCGACCACGAGCCGGCTGGGAATGCCTGATATGTCCATAGGCAATATCAGATTGGCCAAGGCCAAGTCAACTGCATTCGAGATGTCATGGTCGCGACGGCGTCTATCTGAGATGCCCATCTGAAACGACTCGTGCTTGAGATGGACAAATTATGCGATTGCCGAGACCGCCAAATAAGGATTGAATTGCTGCCTGAATTATTGGCTGCGTCTACAAGGCCACGGATTTGCAACAGGGCGGGCGTTCCCAGGCGAGAGGATTGTTGAAAAGCGACGGCGACTCAGTTTGAGCTTCACTAAGTCTCATCTGAAGGACATGCCGAGCTCTAACGCCAAAAATTTGAGCTGATCGCAAGTCTCTTCAACTTTCTTTGATGTCGGCTTACCAGCACCATGACCAGCGTCCTTCTCAATCCTTGCGATCAGTGGTCGTACATTGTCGCCCCGCTTGTTTTGAATCTCTGCACAAAATTTGAGTGTGTGTGCCGGCACGACACGATCATCGTGATCTGCCGTCACAAGTAGCAAGCTTGGATATTCCGTCGTCTCACTCACATTGTGCAATGGCGAGTAGCCGTGTAAGATAGGGAACATTTTGGAATTTTCCGGATTGCCATAGTCAGAACGCCAAGCCGCACCGATCGTGAATTTCTGCAATTAGCTAGGTCCACCGATTAGGGATGTCATACATGAAATCGGAGCATGTCAAGAACGCCGACTGCAGCCATGACGGCACCATACAAAGCAGGCTGCTGGAGCATACATGCAGCCACCAAAAGACCTCCATTGGATCCGCCATAGATCGCGAGCTTCTCAGGCGACGTATACTTTTCTTGAGCAAGATACTTTGCGGCCCACTGAAAGTCCTCGAACGCCTTATGCCGATTCTCCTTGATGGCTGCCTCCCACCACGCGGCACCATACTCACCACCTCCACGGATGTTGGCAACAGCGACACGCGCACCAAAGTGTTTCATGAGGGCGATCCAAAGCGGCGAATAAGACGGCGTGATGGAAATCTCGAAGCCACCATAGCCGTACAACAAGCATGGCGTGGAACCATCACGCTTTGCTCCCTTCAAGCCGGTGATGAACATTGGCACTCGTGTGCCATCTTTGCTGTCGTAGAAGACTTGCTCCGTTTCAAAATCACTTGGGTCCACATCCGCGACGTTCGTTTGGCGGTAAAGAGAGAGCTTGTCTTCGTAGTGGAAAATGCTCATGGGCGTGGTAAATCCCCCGACAGCGACAAAGAAGTCTTGCTGATCGTGCTCAGCCACAGAGCCATAGACAGCTAGGCCTAATGGCAAATCCAGCTTGCGTTCGAACTTGCCATGACGGTCATAGATGCTCACAACATCCTTGACATCGTGCGTATAAGTCAGAATGAGCTTGCCATTCGCATAAGCCGACACGTCATTCAGCACATCTTGCTGCTCCGGAACAAGATCCTTGAATCCGGCCTCCTGATTTGCAAGATCATATGTCACGAGCTTATAACGCTCAGCACTGTCGTTACTGCGAAAGACAAAGACTGTGTCGTAGTTGGTGACGTACTCATAGGCTGCCTTGAATGTATCGACAATCACATGCTTCTTAAGCTCGTCAGGATTGAGGGTCTGACCATCAAGCTTGACGATCGTGAGCTTGTTCTTTTGAGCCGTGCCTTCTGAGGTCGTGACGAGCAAATATCTTCCACAATCAGAGATCTCGCCGCCAAACATATGCGATGGATTGTGCTGGTCTCTGTGGAGCAAAATGTCCTCGCTCTGAGGAGTGCCGACCACATGGTAACACAGCATCGAATTGACATCGGCTGCTGTGCCTGTTCCGCTATTGTCCTTTTCAGGATAGCGATGGTAGACGAATCCTTTGTTGTCCTTGGTCCATGAGATACCAGAAACTCTCGTTAGCATGGCACAAGCAGTGCATCAGCTTACATTTGACATAGATGACTTCGTCCTGCAATCTCTCGAGCGTGTCTGTGCTGGTCGTCTCCTTGACCCAGATGGTCTGATTATCACTTCCTGCCTTTGAGATACTGTATGCCAGCAGCTTGCCATCCTTGGAGAAAGCTGTAGACCCCAATGCGACAGTGCCGTCGTCACTCAGCATATTGGGGTCGAAGAAGAGCTCTTTGTCTTTGCGATCGAGCGACTTTGATCGCCAGAGCTGCGACTGATTGAGCAAGCCTGGGTTCTCGCTCCAGTAGTAGTAGCCATCAGCCTTGCGCCTTGGCACTGTGAACTTCTCATACGCGAATGTCTTTGACACTGCCTCCTTCAATCTGGCGCTGTCTTCTTCCTTGAAGCGCGCAAAGTGCTTCTGGCTGATCACGTTCTGCGCATCGACAAAGTCTCTTGTCTCCTGCGCGTCTGGGTTCTCTAGATGCCTGTATGGGTCGTATACTTTGACGTTGCCTGGATACGTGTCAAAGATGCTGTCATCGCGTCGCGGTTGTGGATAATCTATCTTTGCAGCCGTCATGGCGTGTCTGATACGCGTGCTTGGTGTATGAATGCGAGTCACTCTAGCTAATGCCTGATAGGATAGCTGATGGATGCTTCTACTTGTTGCCTTGAGCATGCAGCTGGAGTAATCTGGTCACAGGGGCGTCATACACTACGACGGCGTGACACAACATAGACCTGCTAGATATGCTATGAGAGGAGGCCTATCCACTGATGAAGACGGTCCATGCCAGGACAAAGTAGAAGAGGCCGAGCGGATACATAGCAAGAAGCTTCTTGCTCCCGAGATCAGCACCCTGGAGTACTCCTAGACTGGCAAAGGTGCTCCACGCATACATACATACTGTGACAGGCACACGCGCCCATGCTGTATGCACAAAGGCAGCCTGTTCGTATTAGCATGATCAGAAGAAAAGCGCGAGTAACATACCACCAGTGCTGCAATGACGAGCGGGAACAGTGAGTAGCCCAAGACACAGACTGACTGGAAGAAGGATAGCCTTGAGCCTAGCAGTTTCAAATTGAATGTGACCACAGCCATGCCGAACCATACAAGAGAAAAGATACCAGTAAAGACAGCAGTACTCTGGTTGTTTCTCGCAGCGAAGGAGAGGAATAGGGAGAGCAGTAGGCAGAAGATGAGAGGTCCCCATAGATCCCATGTACGGCTGTCTGCATCGCCTGCTGGATAGAGCACAAATTTGAGCTTTGTGCCAATCGCCTTGACATCGTTCAGAAGCGTCGTCGAAACAGGCTCATCCAGCGTGTTCCCGCCAGTGTACCGTCGATCGCTAAAGTTCTCTGAGGAGATGGACGTGACTGGCTGATTGCTTGTCTCTCTGCCATTATCTACAGCAGTATACGGCGCCGCTGCCTTGCCTGTAGATGTCTGGGCAGCATTGCTTGACAATGGATCAAGCTGATTGAGAAGATCGCGTTCATCCGCTTCACTGTCGCTTGAGTCTGCCTCAATTGTCACATCATTGTACAGCGTGCCATCTCTACTTGAAGCCATCGCCAGTCCTTTGCTGCTTTCCTTCACTCTGTGTGCCTGCCTCCTTAGAAGCTCTTTCAGTCAGTACTTGCAATTGCTGGCGATGATGCAGCGTTGCATTCACTCGACAATTGAGCAAGCACGGAAAGAGCTAGAGCTACTCAAGAAGCTATAGAGAGAGCTACAGTATGTCACAGCTAGTCAAAGACATCTTCAATAGGCAGTGGACTAAAGACGGCCTGCTGCCAGTCTGGATGCTCTTTGTCTCAAGCCTGGCCATCTTCAATGCTGTGCAAAACTACCTTACTGTATCGCTCACTAAGCGGGTCTATTCAAGGACGCAGCAGGGTATATCAGCTGCTCAAGAGAGATTCCCTAGCTGACAGTCAAGTCAATGCGTTGCAAGCTAGGACTTTTGGTGTTTGGACCATCACTTCTGCCATCATTCGCATCTATGCAGCACTCAACATTCACGATCCAAAGTACGTCGCTTGAAAGATGCGTCCATGCTCACCCACAGTCTGTACCAGCTCGCACTCTACTCTTACTTCATTGCAGCATTCCACTTTGGCACAGAGATTCTCTTCTACAAAACAGCCCGTGGCGGAGCCATCAGTCCAGTCATCGTATCAAGTACTTGCCATCTGCCCACACACATAGAAGACTAACCAGCAGCTACAAGCATTATATGGATGCTCAGACAGAAAGCACACTATGTCCAGTAGGCTCAAAACCCTGAATAATTCCCGCCATACGGTGGCTGCGATGAACGAGCAGCACCCATAGACAACTGCTCAAGTCGCTGCCTCATCACATCTGCATCAGCTTGCCCACCTCCTCGTAAGTTCTGCATCAAACCACGTCCTTCTTGTTGTCGAGCCTGAACATATTGCTTGACCTCTGCGACAAGGCCATCAGCAAGCTTCTCAAGCTCTACGTAAAATGTCGCGGCATCGCGCGCCGATTGTGCCAAGGATGCGTACATATTCGCTGCCTTTTCCAATTTTGCCACCTTTTCTTGCTTTTCGCGTGTTGCTTGCTGCCAACGCTTTTGTTTCCGTTGCAAAGTCTTGTCTTCCAACACAAGTGCAAAGTCCTGTGTCATCTCCTCGACCAATTGATCTTGTCGTGCAAGCATGGCAGCAAGTCTCGTCCGATGTGGCCGGAACTTCTCGAGCTCAGCAGCGAATACGCGTTGTTCGATGCCAGGTGTCTTGCGATTCAAGATGAGCACATTCGAGATGTCGTCTGCGCGTGCTTTGGTTTTCAGATCCTGTAGCGTTGCGTGCCGTTCCTTTTTGACGAGTGCCAGCTTCCGCACAAGATCATCAACGTGCTCGACCTTCGCTGTGATTGCATTCGAAACGTCGCGGTCCGCCGTTTCTTCATCCTCGCCCAGATCAAGCAGACTGGCATGGCCTGACGGTTTTGATTGACCTGCACCAACCAAGATAGTGCGAAAGACTGCCTCAAGATGCTCAGAATCCGGGTTGACAAGGTCTTTGACTTCTTGCTCAATCTCGTGAAAAGAATGCTCCAGCTTTGCATCCGATTCAGTAGCAGTCCGAAGTGAAGCAGCGAGACTCGTCAAATTGCTAGAAATCCCAGAATTGACCTGCTCGCTTGGCTGCTGCGTCCAGCGCTCGCCATAATTCGACCGCATGCCAGTCCAGCTTTGTGCCTCTCTTTTGAGATCTTGTTCACTCACAGCCAATTGCGCTGCGACCCGTTCGCGTGTCACCTTGTTGGCCTGTACTTGTCCCGCTAGACCGCCTGTGAACTGTCGTTCCTGCTGTGCAATACGTCGTTGTGCCTCTTGCAGATCATGCGGCACAGACTGTAGATCCTGCGCAAGCTTATCGTCGCTCTGCTTGAAGCGATGTAGTGAATTCGGCAGACCAAGGTATTCGAGCGCCGTACTCAGCTCTGTATCGCCCACCTGCGACGCTTCCTGCTCTGCGCGAAGCATCTTGTCCACTTCATCTGAATATAGTGAAGCAGATTCATGCACGGCAAGCGGCACAAGCTTGCTGAAAATATCGGCACCCACAATCCGCGACAAGTCTTGGCCTGCATACAAGTCTGTGAGTGGGATAGGCTTTGCAGATGCTAATCTCGCCACTGCAGGCAAGGCTGCCTCCTTCGCTACAGTCTCGTGGTAGATGAGGTCATTCTCCTTCTTGGCAGCAGCAGACTTATCTGCCACCTCCTCTGTCAGAGCTTTTGTTAGATCGATCAGCGCCGTGCCCGGGTCATTCGACATATGTGGATACCGCGCAAATTCATTGGCATGAGACTTTGCTTGCGAAAGAGCCTCCTTGGCTGTCGTGCTTGCCAATGTGAATCGCGCAACAGATAATCCATACGCGCCTTTGCCATCTTCCACAATCGCTTGGTGATGCTGCGCGAGGCAAGTGAAATACCGTTCTTTGCATTGCACGTACGGTAGCCAGACGCGGTCGATATTGCCTGCAATCACGAGTTCTGTCAGGGACTCGAGTGCTGTATTGTAAAGATGCGCCGTCTCTGCAGCGAGCTTTGCAATGATTGTCGATTTGCCCGCGCTTCTGAGCTGCTGCTCGGTGAAGACTTCTTGCGCCTGTGCTAGCATTACCGTTGACAGTGTCTTGACCATTTCGCGTGACAGATCTGTACTTGGCGCATGCAGAAAATTATCATTGATGAAGCTGAGTAGACCTGAGCATGCCTGGAAGGAATGATACGCGCGCTTCATGCCATCTGTCTCTGTGCGCGTTTGTGATGCAGCTGTATGGGACAAGATGCTGGCAAGATTGAACAAGACGCAAGCCTTTTCATACGCAAGCGAGTATTGGGCCACTTGGTTCTCTGTGAATGCATCATGCCAGTTGAAAGAGATGCGTATATGGTCTTCATCGATCGGGAAGCGCAACTCGAGCAGTTCCATTTGGCCATAGTAGCGATAGAGCAAGTCTCTTCCCACATCATCTCGCCCAGCGCCACACATATCCTGCCGCAAGCGATTGATGGTCTGGCACTCTTCCGCATACTTCTCTGCCTGTCCATAGTGACTACCGATGAAATGACGCAGTGGTCGGCCCAAGTCCACCTCGTCCGTTTGCTTCATGGGCAGGGAAATCATCGGTGTTTGTCGCAGGGCGGCCATCTTGGTAGGCCTCCCTTCTCTCCTCTATCCGCTTTGACCCTTCGCCTACTCTCACACACACACACACACACACACACACACACACACACACACTCTGATGGACTGTGCGCTTGTCTGTATCGAGCCTTCAGTACTCACTAGCCACATTTTTCATCAGCCACACTTGTTGTCGCGCGAAAATTTTGAGAAAAAGAAAAGTGAAATTACTGCTATATGGACAGAGGTTACTGCTATATTGACAGAGGTTACTGCTATATTGACAGAGGTTACTGCTATATTGACAGTCTATCTCTGTATTGACAGAGTCTGCTTCTACTAGTTCGCTCTGTCTGTGCTGAGATCTGCTGCTTTTGGATATTTCTGACTGAACTGCTGACTGAGCTTACTCAAACTGCAAATAGGCTTCACTTCTGCAGCTAAGCACGTCACTGCTCAATGTTCTCTATACTCTCGGGCGGCACGAACCTTGCCAAGCAGGTCAAGCTGGTCGAGACATCCGTCAAAGACAGTGAAAATTCGCGCAAGCGAAAACGAGATGCTGCAACAAGCATTGAGCCTGTTACTACACTTGAAGCATGCACTATACTCAGGCGACAATTACGCATTACAGTGACTGGAGAGCCGGCAGATCAGCCCATCTTCCCAATCGCTCACTTCAAATCTGGGCTGCCGGACTTCCTGCTACCTAATCTAGAAGCGATGGGAATCGAGAATCCTACGCCAATCCAAATGCAAGCGATGGCCGTCATGCTACAAAAGTTTGACCTCTTTGCTTGTGCGCCAACAGGCTCAGGCAAGACCCTAGCTTACGCACTTCCAATTCTCGCAATGCTCAAGAAGCACAAAGAAGGCGGCTATCGCGCCGTCGTCATCAGTCCCACGCGCGAGCTAGCTACTCAGATACACGAGCGTTTCCGGGATCTAAAGGTCAAATCTGGCATCAAGTGTAACCTCTTGACCAAATCGAATGCTGTCATTCAGGGAGCCACAGAACCAAGTCTCGCACGGCATTATGATATTCTTGTTACAACACCGCAGCGCCTCGTCAATGCCATCAAGGAAGACAAGATTGACCTCTCCAAAGTACGGCATCTCGTTCTTGATGAGGCAGACCGCTTGTTTGAGGACAACTTTGTCGAGCAGACAGATGAAATCCTTGCGGCATGCACGCACAGCAAGCTTCGAAAGGCGCTATTCAGTGCTACTCTCCCAAGTGGTGTTGAGCAACTCGCAAAAAGCGTCATGTCTCGACCTGTCCGCGTCATTGTCGGCAAGAAGGATACCGCCACCGACTTGGTTGAGCAGCAGCTCAGGTACACGGGCACTGAACAAGGTAAATTGATGGAATGCCGTGCATTGGCGAAGTCAGGCGAGCTCAAGCCACCGGTTCTCATCTTCGTACAAAGCATCGAGCGAGCAAAGCAATTGCACGAGGAATTGCAGAATGAAGGGCTCAATGTCGACGTCATCCATTCAGAAAGGCCCCAGGCGCAACGCGATCAGGTTATCGCTAGCTTCAGAGACGGCAAAGCATGGATTTTGATCGCTACAGAGCTGCTTTCTCGCGGTATTGACTTTGAGGGTGTGGAACTTGTCATCAATTACGACTTTCCACAATCGCTCCAGTCCTACATACATCGCATCGGCCGCACTGGACGCGCTGGTCATCGTGGCAAAGCCATCACATTTTTCACAAAGGAAGACGGCCCGTTTCTTAAGTCAATTGCCAGCGTCATCAAAAGCTCAGGCGGCGAAGTACACGACTGGATGCTCGATCTGAGAAAGCCGACTAAGAAGGAGAAGAAGGAGCTGCGCAAAAAGCCAGTAGATCGAAAAGCTATCAGCACGACTTCTCAGTATGAAAAGAAGAAGGCTGCACACAAGAAACAGATGATTAGGCAATCCGTTGTATCCAAGAATCGAAAAGAGAAGGAGGCCCAGGAGTTGTAGCATTGTTGCATCACTTCAAATACAAGCGTCATATCTGGCCCTGCAATTTCCCTAGCAGATTCTTAATACGATCACCCATTCGCGGTTGTCCGCGCTTTGTCATGCTGTGTTCCCGCTTCGTTGCCAGTGCACGCTGCCGTTTCCGCTCTGTCAAGTCGCGCACTTTTTGCTCGAGCTGCGCCGCCTCGTCCTGTTGCCGTTGCCGCGCTGATCTTGCGTCTTTTTCTGCAGAAGTGAACTTCGTGCGCCGCTTGCTCGCATCATATGGCTGGAAGCCGGTGCGTTTCTCGGACTTTCCTGCTACAGGCCTGGGTGCCTTGCCAATTTTGCTCTTGCCTGCGTCCGTTTGTTTCGTTTCATCAGGCCCTGCAACACCAATTTCGTCTGCTTCAATCTCTAAAGCATCTGCGTTTTGTGCAGGCTCTTCCGGTAATTGTGTCTGCTGAACTGACTGCTCCTTCTTGGCAAGACCCGGTAAATCTGCCTCTTCATCCTCATCCGCGCTCCAATCGTCAACAACAGCCTTCTGAAGCCAGGGGGCCTGAGTTGCCTCATCTTGTCCTTCGACATCATCCTTTGACGCCTTCTTCGGCGCAATAGGCACAGAGGCTGGCGTCTCACCAAGATAACCTTCATCCTTGAGCACTTTTGCATATTTCTTCTTCAATCTCGCCTTTTCGATCAATGTATCCTTCAACCGCTGCTGCTTTCCAAGGTATGCATCCTTTGGAAGTGCCTTGAATGTGAAGCCTTTCTTCGGCTTTGTGCTTTTTGCTATCGTAGATGCCGATGCTAGGCGCGCCTTTGGATTTTTAGTGTGGCTGATTTTGCCAGCAGGAGCCTTTGTCTTATGCGACTGCATTTGAGCCGAGCCCTGCATAGCTGCCGGCATCAGTGCCTCAGGCCGAGCAATGTTCTATGCCTCGCGCGATGGAGTGCTGCACACACAATTCAGATTTGCTCTTTCGGGCGACGAAATCTCACACTCAACCATGCCAAGATACAACACCACAAGAGATGCATCTATCTAGCTAGTACATGCTGAGAGAGTGCGACAAACTGCTCTCGATATCAAGTTGGCTGGGTCGTGCTTGTCTGCGCTTGCTTGGGTGCTTGGACCGACAGAAGCATGTGCAAGCATGTGCATCCACACTTAAGCGTGTCATGAGTCATCCTCATGCCGAGAACCCCAACACATGCTGAGGATATATAAACAAGGCGAAATCCACTTTTGCGAATTTCTCTTTCTCTCCTCACATTACTACTGCATTCGAAAGAAAGAGTACCCATCATGTTCTACGAGACTGCAAGTTTTCTTTTCAAGATGCTTGTAAGCCCGCTAATCCACTGCGCGTCTGTCGTCGGAGGTCTCTGGCCTTCGGCGGTGGGCGCCAGTCCTCTTGTTGTGCATGGACCTCCAAGTCGTCACGCATCCTCACTCCCTACTGCTGGCGAGACAGAGATGCTGGCTTCTGAAGAGTGCTCCATGTCCGGCTTGAGGGGGGCTTCGGCCCACGGCCCTGCAGCATGCGTGCTGGAGTCGTCTTTCGAGGCGGCTTCGCACGCAGGCTGCAGCGGCGTCACGGCGTCGTCATCTCTCGATGCGGCGTCCGTTGGCGACGACGATGCAGACGCTTCGGCGGATGTTATCGAGGCTGTCTGTTGCTCTTGCATGCAGACTGTCGGCTCAGAAGATCCTATAAAGCACACTACAAGCAAGTTGTTTGCTTCTTCCAACCCACCCACTCACTCAAACGAGTATGAGAATGGAGGTGATTAAACGAAGCTTACTTACAGACTACCTCTCCTCTCTCCTGTGTCTGGCGAATGCGTCGTGACCGACCTGGAAGACAAAACAAAGCTATCATGCACTACCACGAATGCTACAACCACCTCGTGTGCTTCTAATAGTCCACCCATTCATGATAAGTCAGACAAGTATGACGATGAGGGTGGTTGAACGAAGCTTACTTGCAGATCTCCTGTACTTCACCTTATCATTTCTACTGGTACCATCAAGGGTGACCAGGAAGGCAATGCAAAAGTTTCCACATTACTATGCACAAACAGCACCACTATCACAAATGAAGACCTTCAGGCTGACCAAGGAGGCGCAACAGAGGCCTGCGTCATCGCAGCGAAGACGATGACACCTGCTAAGGGTCGTTCGTGGGCAGAAATGATGGACGATGAGGACGACGATACTGAGGAGTCAATCATGCCTTGGCTTGCGAGCGTTCCCGCGGCAACTGTGAAAACTGATAATACGATCGCACTCAATGCGACAGCACTAGATGAGGCACCAGCTCTCTCGTGGGCAGACATGATTGACGACGAAAATGACGGCGCAGAGGTGCTGATTGCGCCCTGGCCTATAACCACAACTACGAAGTCTGTACAAGATGATCACACTTCCGCAGCCAAGACGAAGATCCTTGCCGGAACGATGGCTGTCTCTTGGTCAGATATGACTTTTCACGAGGATGACGGGTCTGAACTCACGATGCCTCGGCTCACAGCAATTCAAATGAATACCTTATTGAAATGCGCCTCTGGTCTCCTTTATGAAGAGGTTACTTGCGCTACTGGCAAAAAGGCTGTCTTCAGAAGCGCTGCTGAGCATCTGCGTGGTGCTCGATCAGAGTTCAAGGCTTACCTCACCAGTCTTGACAATCCGGACCTTGCTGACAAGATTTGGTGTATGGAACACCTTGATCGTGTCATCCAGCCATGTATCGGTCCTCCTGAGCGTCGCAAAAAGGTCGGCCTACGGGATGCGTCGTTCTGGCTCGACGATGGCACCTTTGGGGTGATATCGGTAGATGAGCTAGAGAGCACGAGCCAAGGTGACGCGAAAGATTGCGCTTTCCCACAGGCCACTCGGTGGGCCGACTCCGATGAAGAGGACATCGATGACTGGGACAAGCCAGAATGGCTCGTTACTCTGCTACAAAAGCAACGAAAGGCATTGCCCTTACAAGAGGCGTGCGTCATGCCAGGACCTTCGTTGACCGAGGAGCCGGTATCTGTATCGGTGGCATGGCCGGTCGATGACTCGGTCAGACTGACTGAAACATGCAACGGAATTAGCCCTGTGAAGACTAGCAGATGGGCTGACTTTGACGAGGACGATGACGATAATGACGATGACTGGGAAAAGCCAGACTGGCTCCTTGCCTTGCTCGAACCTCAGCAGGAAGCGTCGTCGCTACAGGGAAGATACTCTGTGGACAAGCCTTGTCTGATTGCTGAGGTAACACGTGCGCAAGAGTCTATGCCGCTTGAGCCTCTGGATTTCAGGATCGAGGTATGCGGCAACTTGAACCCTGTGAAGACCAGTAGATGGGCAGATTCCGACGAGGATGATGAGGAAGACTGGGAGAAGCCAGAATGGCTTGTTGCCTTGCTTGAAATGCAGCAAAAAGCATCGCCGGCACATGGGAAGTGCCTTGTGGAGGAGCCTTGTCCAATCGCTGTTGCGTCGCTTGTGCCAGAGTCTACACCTCGTCAAGTCATGGTATCGAGGACGGAGGACTATAGAAGAACGAGCCCTGTGGAGAGCAGCAAATGGGCCGACTCAGACGAGCTCGACGAGGATGATTGGGAGAAGCCAGATTGGCTCGTTGACTCACTCGACAAACAGCAAACAGTATTGCAGCCACATGAGGAAGGCTCTTTGACCGAGCTCTGTTCAAGAGCTGAGGTGAAACTTGTGGCAGACTCTACGCCTCTGCAAGTCATGGACTGGAAGATCGAGGCATGCGGTAAATCAGACCCTTTCAAGACCAGCAGCTGGATTGACTCGGACGAGGACGACGAGGAGGACTGGGATAAGCCGGAATGGCTCGTTTCCTTCCTCGGGATGCAGCAAAAAGCATTGCCTCTGCAGAACGCACGCGCCTCGACAGAAGTTTCTACGGTTGTGAAATTACCACTTCTTCCAGAATCATGGGCTTGTTTGGACGTTACGGCAGCTACGGTATGCAGTGACTTCGATTCTGACCTGGGCTCCTCCCGTCGCGAAGCAGTGACGCACCTTGAGGATGCACGCAATCGCCTTTACGATTATCTGACTGGCCTTGGCGACGCTGCTTATGATCGCCGGTTGCGAGCGCTTGAGAATCCGCTTGTTGTGCTTGAGACGGCGATAGCTGATGACCTCCGTAAGACTGTCGGATGTTGCTCGCGTTTTGAAAGCAAGCTCGAGGATTGTTTGGAGGAAGAAGACGCCGAAGATGGAGAAGATAAAGATGAAGATGAAGGTGGAGATGCAGACGAACACGAAGCTGTATATAAATACGATCACGAAGATGAACACGAAGACAAAAACGAAGACGAAGATGAAGACGAACACGAAGACGAACACGATCACGATCACGATTATGAAGAAGAAGGAATACGAGAAGAGACACGTGATGGGGGCAGCGAGATGGCTCCTGAGGCTGGAACTCAGGTAGCTGATGTCAGTGATGCTCTTGAAGATGTCTATTCGGAGATCAGTCCCTATCTGGCCTACTATGGCTATAAAGCAGCTGACTTTCTTGCTCGGGCACGATGCAAGCTGCACAATCGCATGACGGGTCTCGGTCGCAGCAATTACGAGCGCAAGCTCATGGCGTTGGAGTATCCGCATATCGTGCAGGAACTGCCAGAGTGGGAAGCACGACCTAAGACTGTTGAATTGCGCGGCGCGGCGCACTGGCTCGATGATGGTCGTGTTGCAATTGGAGTGTCGTCAAGCGAACGAGAAGCGCCGCAGACAAAGAGGAATACAAAGGTCACAAAAGCACAAAGTCTGATTATGCAGATGCACAAAAGACGACAACAGGCGGATGATGCTCAGAGGGGAAGTATAGAAGACCACGATAGACTATAAAAATGGATCAATGGAAAATGGAAAACTCAAAACTCAAAGTACACAATTCCACGGGCTGAAGGTCAGTCTATCGGACTTCTGATCCGTTCCAATTGCATAAGACTGCTTCTTTACTCAACATCAGACGCAATGCACACTCGGCAAGGAGACAGATGCTTTGGTATGGGCTCTACAATCTATAATGCTTCAGTAGACTCCTGACCAAGGCCATAGATGCGCATGATGCTCTTGTTCGGATCCTTGACGAGAATGTACTTGCCATCAGGCTGCTTCATGCACACATCCACGATCGTGCGTACGATACCCCAGCCGTTTGACAGATTAAGGTTCATCTGAGACGCGAACTCGCGCGGCTTGTAGGTCGCCGTGGCGAGGATTGTGTGCCGCTGCGCATCTCTAGGCGAAACGCGCGATACAAAGCCAATCTTCATGGTATCCACACCAGCGAGAATCGCTTGTGCCGTCCATCGTGCCAATTTGCTCGAGTTGTTCTTCATCTCCGTTGCAACAATCGCACCCCGCTGCGTGTCTAGCTTTGAGCGCCAATCAACGGCTCCACCGGCACCAAACGCTTTGCTGTCAAACTCGTTGAGCGTCTTGATGCTAACAAGTGCATCCTCGCCAGACGGCTGCTTCATGACAGCGTCAATCTCGGAGCGCACGACAAGCGTCACCGGCTCTTCAGCAGATGTCGACACGTCAAAGAGACGGTATTTGTACGCTTTGGGAGCGACAGGCTCGGACTCTTGTGCTTCGTTATAGAAAGGATTTGGGTTTTCCATTTGCAAGACGCCGCCCTCCGATGAGTCGACAACCTGCAATGCAAAGTTGGAATTGATGTATGTGGCTTCCATGGAAAGCGCAGCAGGCGTGTTGATGCCGCCGCCAACGCCGCCTTCGGGATCCAGAGGAGGTTCGAGAGCATTCTCGTTCACTGTGAGGAAATCGAATGGACCACCTTCGCGCTTGTCAAAGAAGAGCTGGTCGCCCTTGCGCGTGATGATCATGTCCCATGGATAAACTGTTCGCGAAGCACAGAGCAGCATGGAAAGCACATTGTCCGTGACAAAAATCTGGGCAGCTTTCTCGCTCGAGAGACGCTGAATAATGGGGTCCTCTGAAGCGGTTGGGTTGAATTGCACCTTGTCAACCACAGCAAGAGGACGCTCAAGCTTGACACTTGTCTTGTCGAACGCGCGGTCGTAGTACTGCAGGAAACCGTAGCTTTCGAGATCGTCGCCGTCGCCGACGTCGAGATTGAGCTTTGCGAGACGGTTGAACTCGATTTCTTCGAGAAGCTGCCAATCTGCCTTGACAGTGATGGAAGCATCTCGCATACGTTGAGGCTTGTCGTCTTTCCAGCCGAAGCGCCGACCGCCACGGCCGTAGCCTTGATTTCCGTATCGTCCGCCTTGTCCACCACGACCACCGTGATCACCGCGTCCGCCTGGTCCTCCAGCTGCACCACCTCTGCTGTTGAAACCACCGCGACCACCAGACTGGAATCCACCACGATTGCCACCACGCGACATGCCACCAGGGCCTCCGCGACCGCCTCGTCCCAAGGTTGTCTTTGTCGGCCTGTTATCGACGAGGCTGAAGCTAGCCTCGTCTTCAGCATGGGCATATGCAAACATAGAGTTGGCAGCACCTGCGCCACTGCCATATCCACCGGCATTGACGTCCCCACCACGACGACCACCAGGTCCAAATCCAGCACGCATACGCTGCGCATTCTCAATACGCTGCACCTGAGCAGGGTCTGCGGCCCAGTCGGCAATCTTGCCTAGCCTGTCGGTCTTGGTGAAGGGTGCAAAGAATTCCACCTTTTCGCCATCTTTGTCAAGCAAAGGCTTGCTGAGGTCAGGGCCCCATTGATCTGTTGGCCCGAGAGGCGGCAAGCTGAATGAAGGAGCCATCACTTGGTTCTTGACTCTTCTATCCGACTTCAGCTGCATTTTTGCATTTTTCTTGTTGAAAAAAGTGAGTGAGTCACGTGACTATTCAGATGGAGCAGATGCAAGACAAGAACATGATACGAAGATGAGAAGTAGATGAATTCTACAACGATAAAGCAAGTAGACTGGCAATCGCCAATAACAATAAGTTGAGATGACGCTAGAGAATGAGGTTGCAAAAAATGCTGGGTTGGCCCGAAAATGGGCGCTGGTAGGGCAAGGACTATTGCTTGACCTTTGAAAATGCAAGATCCGTGGATAGTGGTCGCTTGTTCAGTGGTGGAGGAGCCCAGTCGAGAAGCAATTCCTGTATCGTCTCAGAAATCATCTTGACTGTCAAGGGCTTCTCCAGTCGTTTTTCGAAATGAGCCATGTCGAGGACTTCACCGGTCGAATACGATGACATGGCAACGATGGGCGTATCCCGGTTCGTTTCCGAAGAGCTCCGAATCAACCTCGCCACCTCAACACCAGACAAACGCGGCACCTTGATGTCGGTAAAGATGATATCAAAGACGACATCACCAGTGGCTGCTGCAACCGCTTGTGCACCGTCTTCCACACTCACGACACAGCATTTGAGCTTAGTGAGCATGGCTTCCAATACACGGCGCGAAACAGGATTGTCCTCGCAGATAAGCACGTCAAGGGCAATGTGGCGGCGCTGAGGTATTTCAGCAGCGCTTGTAGAAGCGGCAGACCCTTCACATACATGCGAGCTCGATGCAGAGGTCGAAGGCAATGACATGGATCCAAGCCGCTGACTTCGCTGGCGTCGGCGTTGTACCCGATGCAGCGCATTGACACCTCCAGCAGAAGACTCATTGTCACTTGAGGAACTCGGCGTCTCTGCATCGAATACGCGTGAGATGCGCTTCTTCGATGTCCATGCAAAGGGCAATTCCGGCCGCTGAGGCTGGCTGCCAAGTGTGAAGGACCGGCTTCGCGGACTAGGCAGGGTCGCAGCACGCGGAGACGACGAAGGTGCAGGAATTGCATCAGTCGGCAAAGACTTCGACGTCAACTTGGTCTTGATGGGCGAGAGCTGCCGTCCCGTACCGCCTCCACTAGATCCTGGTCGCGCTTGATTTAGTGATGAGACGAAATTTTCATGCAAAGGAGCAATTGAAACAGAAGCGCGTTGACGATGACCGGCAGAGAAACCGCTTCCCTGAGCATTGAGCGGCGAACTTGGAATAGAACTGCGATTGAGGTAGGCTGATGGCGAAATGGGTGTATTGGAGGAAATACTCGATGCAGAAGACATGGAACGCCGCACAAAGCTGGAGCTAGACGAAGCAGATCTTTGATGATGAAGCGCATGATCGGCTGGCACTGCGATCGGGCTCGAGCTTGAATGCTCTGAGCGGAGACGTTTGATGGCATCCATATTCTGCTTCTCCAAAACACCAAGATTTTTGAATGTGAAGGAGCCAAAGTCATCGCGCCCAGGTTCACTGAGCCGTCTACTTCGCGATTTGCGCTCCCGGACATGTGCTGGAATTGCTAGCGGCATGGCCGTACGTTTGCCAAGATGCTTGCCACCAGACATGACTTTGGCAGCATAGGTCATTTTCGGTGTCGTCTCGCGATCGGACGCGTTCGGCGAGGGCGCCAGAGAGCGCGCTGCATCAGACTCATCTTCAAAGATCAGGTTCGTGGCACCTCGAGGGTCAAAATAGTCTGTGTCTTCTGGATGATCAGGCGTCGGCACGAAAAGTGCTTCTTCTTCAGAGATGGTGTCCCAAGTGATGCCTGCAAAGAACGGGTGCTGCTTGATGTCCTCAGCACCGTTGATGGACCCGAGCCGCTCGGCAGGTGACATGGCCATCAACTTTATCATCAAATCCTTGGCATTCTCAGAAACGCCCAATTCAACCTCAATCTCGGGGGACGGCCAATCGATGCGATGGTTGAGTATGTTTTCAAACACCATGTCTGGCGAAGCTGCATGGAAAGGTGGGTATCCATACATAAACTCAAACAAGATGACGCCAAGCGACCACCAATCCACCATATCGTCCTGTCCACTGCCATTGATGGTTTCAGGCGCAAGATAATCAGGCGTGCCAACGAATTTCCGGTTTCCATCATTCGGATCAAACAATTTCATGGCGGGCGGTGGCATGGCTGATGGCAGACTTGGCGGAGCTGTTGAAGGTGATGCTTTGCTAGGTCCGCTCGACTCGCTCAAGTCGCCTGTACTTCTGCCGTCGTCTGAACCTTGATACATAGGATCTGCCAAATTGACCTTGTTGACAGCAGAAAAGGGCGAATCAGTTTCGGAGCGCATTGGATCGAATTGCTCGCCAGAGCTCACTTTGCGTTCTCGCAGAATAAAGTAGCTCTTGTCGGATCGAAAGTCGCCCGGCGACATGAGACCGATTGCTGGTGTCGACAAGGCACTTTGTGAAAATTCAAGTGAAGCATGCCGGGACCCTGCTGACGATGACTGACGTTGAGAATGAAACAAATCCGGTACTTCTGGATGTGATGATGTGCGCGCGCGATTTTGCCGACCAACAAGTCCAACTCTGGAGAGTCCAAAGTCAGTCAATTTGAGATGACCGTTATGACTGATGAGAAGGTTGTCTGGCTTCAAGTCACGATGAATAATGCCGCGCGAATGTAGAAATTCCAGCCCAAGGACCACTTCAGCCATATACCGCCTCGTCCAATCTTCTGGCAAGCAGCCAATCTGCTTGATGAGCGCTGCGCAATCGCCGCCGTTGAGGTATTCCATGACAAGGTAGAGGTACTCCTTGCTTTGAAATGTAAAGAATAGCTTTGCGATAAAAGGCGATTCGGTCTGCGCCATCATGATGGCTCGTTCAGCCTTGATATTGGTGACTTGGTTCTTGGCAATCATATCGGCCTTTTTCAACACCTTGATGGCATAGTAATCTCCTGTCGTCTTCTTCTTACTTAGATAGACACTGCCAAACGCGCCTTTCGAAATGGGCTTGATGATCTCAAAGTCCTTGATACTTGGCGGTGCAGGCCGCGCTGCGGGAGCAATACTGGGCAAGCGCGGCGACAAGGGCGGAGCCATGCTTGTTTTGCGATCCCGATAGCTTGGATCAGTCGAGGTTGAATCACTTGCACTGAGCGTCGGCGACGCATTCGGGCTCAGTCTCTCCTTTTCCAGCAAATTCAAACGTGGATTCATGACCTTGCGACCTGGGGATGCCCCGCGCTCTCTAGCAAGACTCGAAGCCCGACTTCGACTAACGGCGCGCGAAGAACGTCTGGACGGTGAATAGCCAGCTGGCGCTCGACCACTGTTACTACCACCACTAGGTAACCTCGGAATATCGTAAAGCGCGGCCCGACTTTGTCGTCTCTCGGGAATGCTCGTTCGGCGAATCGTATCTGCATCTGCACTGCCACGACGTGTTTGCTCGCCACTTGACAAGACCGCCTGCTCATTGTCGCTCGTTGCAGATATTGAGCGCTGCATTGGCACGCGCGGTGGAAAGCGCCTGGTAGCTGGGTCATTGACGCTGACGGGCGGAAACTGTGAAAGCGGACTAGCCGCGCGCAATTCGCCATCCAGAGCACCGTCCACAAGAGGCAAAGACCGTTTTGTAGGTGACGAGAAGCCTGTACCTAGGCCTTGGATGAAGGGGGTAGCCGATCCTGAACTGCCCTCCTCCTTTGTCTCGCTCGGTGGTTCTCTTGTCGCAAATAAGGTCGGAGAGCCAATCTTGAGTGATGCAAGCGCCTTGCCGAGACCAGGCACATCTTCTCCAGAACGCTGTACTGGGGGCCCAAATGGCGAATCATACGTCAGATGCTCTGTCACTTCGCTCATTGTATTTTCATCCAACATACATTGCGCATTCTCGAGAGTCTGATCAATGAGATCTTGCACGCGCAAATCAATTTCTTGTCGAATCTTTTCCGAATAGTGAATGGTATTGTGCAACCGTGTGACAGCATGGAGCTTTTGTGTAACCAATTCATGCGTTGATTGGTAGAGCGCAGTGAGAGCAGGATCTTCCAAGGTTGGCGCTTGCCATTCTTGCAGCTGCGCTAAGCGATTACGCGAATCCGGAGACTGTATTCGCGTGAAAACGTCGGCTCCTTCTGCATCAGGCAGTGCTGGCGTATTGATCTCAATCGCAGTATCGCAATAATCCAGAATAAGCTCTACTGTCCGCAAAGAAGAAGTCTTGGCCTTTTGCGGCTTCTTGGCAGATGAAGTCGGGCTATTTGCCAATGGTGAAGAAGAGCGCGCTCCAATGGGGATGCCATGGAATGTCGCATTGCTTGCATCGGTTTCCAATTGCTGTAGTACATCCGCGATGATTTGCCGTTGCTCTTGCAGATGATCGTGACAGTCCTGCACTTCAGACTCTGACCTGTGTGATACAATGCATAGTGCTGTATGCTTTTCGAAGAACCAGGGCTGTATTTGTCGATCGCAAATATTACAAGTCAGAGTCTCCGGCATGGGTGTCTGGGAATCTTCAATCAGCTTTGACAAAAAGGTTGAAAGGAATTCAGCTCCACCAGCGAGCGCTTCTGCGAGTTCAGAGTCAAGATTCGCATCAAGCCAAGCCTTGTTGTCTTGAACGATATTGAGAACCCACATTGTCTATTGTCAGTCAAGTTGATATGCAGATAAAGGTATACATGAGTAGGTTGTCCGGTCGAGCGGTCGTGGATCAAGATTCCGGTGCCATCGATTTCCAGCGCTTCAGGTAAAGATGTACTTGGAGCCAAGATGAAATTGTCGCATTCCAGCCTGGGTATTTGGTGATCGACGGCGTCTTGTGGCATGGCGAGCCAGAAATTGACATGTACAGAGCGCGAGTCATCTTCGATGAGCTGTTTTGTCGCTTTCTCGAAGCATGTCTTGTCCTCATCGGCTAAGGTCTGTGCGATAGTCTGGTTGAGCAGGTATTGTGGATCAGTCCTGAATGTCAGAAGTATTCATACGATGCAGTTGAAACATACCCGATGATCTCCTGCCATGACGGAGAAACCCAGCGGACATAGCCATCCAGAGAGAGCTCTAGAATGATGGAGCGCGTTTCATTGGCGGCGCGTTTGAGATCAAGGTTCTCTCCTTGTAGCTTTTCATCTTCAGAAGAACTGCCTTCAAGGTCCATCCGAGTTATTGCAGTCAGATGAATGGGTGCGCAGCTTGTCTACTGTGAAGCTAGGTAGCCCGCGCCGGACGAATGCCGCAGAAGTAAGCAAAGTGAATTGTGCGCAGGCTTCGAAACAACGCAACCGGCGAACGACAAGCGCCTGTGTATAAGAATGAAAGGGAAAGCACAACTGAAGACTGTTGCCCTGGCTTGGCGCTCCTCTCTTGCTGTGGTTGGTGAAAGCAGCTAAAAGCGCTTGCGAATAAGACGATAAATGACGGGTATCGGTGCAGATCAGTAATGCGAGCGCTGCGCGTGTCTACTGCCTAGCGCGTCTCGCAATGGAGCACCGCAGGTTGAAGGATAGGAAGCGATAACTGAGCGCGATTTTGCTATGCGCGTTGTAAGAAGAGGAAGAATCGAGAAGCAGATGAGAGCACGCTTCTCAGAAGTGGCCCATCTGCGCGCGCCTTGATGCCTGTAGCGAGAAGATGAAGGTATAGATGTCCGCACCTGGATGACTCCTTCCACCGCCAGCTGTCTGCCCCCCTCTGTCTGATTCTTGTGCGCGCTTATTTGCGCCCTTTCCCTTCACTGCTGCTGCTGTCCCGCGCCTGAAATGAAATTGACACGTGACAACACAGGACGAGAGAAGAGTCCGCAGATACAAGCTATAGCAATCACTAGCAATAGCTAAGGGAATGGACTAGTCTTGCTTCCGAGATATGCAATGCTTCTATCGCTACTATATGGCCTCAACAATCACTGCTGCTTGAGAACTTTCTCTGGCCAATCCTGCTGCTGCTCCTGATAAATGCCTCTGCAACCACCCAAATTTGCTTCCTTTAAGAGTCATCAAAAGCAAGAAACTGAGTCAAAATCTACAGTCATCGTAACTCATGACCCTCGAGTTGGTTCTGATTATAAAAATGCACCAAGTGCTCCCTTTGCGTACACAAAAAGCACCGCCGTTGCGCCTTCGATCATCGCGCCAAAGGTTCATCCTTTGACGAAGACAGACAATGATGGCCACCAGAGGAAGAAAAGACAGGTTCCACGTCTCACAGCAGCAGATAAGGCATCAAAGCCTAGAAAGTCGCTGCCAGGTACAACCTCGCCGCTCGAACAATACGAGACCTATACGGTCGATTTGATCGGCGATCGGCAAAATGTCAAGTATGGCAGGAATGGTAAAATACCTGCATACCGTCGAAGGGCTTCTTGTGTCCTTGGACTGGCTCCTCACTTTCAGGTCGGGGCCCTCGAGGCACTGGAAACTGGAAATATACCGAGTACAACAAGCGTGGGCTTTTTCAGGTCAAGAGCGCTTCCTGAGCGCCTGGACTGGCAAACCGCGAAAGAGACAGAAGGACACCGGCTAAAACATTGTGCAGCTGACTGGTCTTTCTCACAAGACTATCTGTCTCTCTCCTTACGCAAGCAGGAAAGCCAAGACGCCCCTGTGAAAAGGCGGCTTGCTTTCATGTACGGACCGGCCCAAATGCAGACTGACGAGTCTGATGAAGAGGTTGAGCCATCTGATGAAGAGCCGCTTTCGACCTCTATTGCCTCACAACAAGCTAGCATTTCGAGACTGGTCGAAAGTGATCCGAAGAACGAATATGCGTGGATGCAATTGATACGCATACAAGACAGGATCGTCATGCTCGCCAAGCAAGTCGATGATTCTGCTGCACAAAGAGGCTCCGCGCAAGTCAAAATACCAATATTGAAGCGGGCCATGTCAGCAATTCCGCAAAGTGCCACGCTCGCGAGGGAGTATATGATGGCTCTTTCGATGGTCAAGGACAAGGACGAACTTCAAGACCATTGGAATACGGTTTTGAAGCGTATTCCCTGGAGCCTGGACTTGTGGACCGCATATATCGATCACCTCAACCTTCGTTTCCATGCGCAATACGACTTTTTGCTCGCACGGCAGCAAGATGGCTTGGAGGCATTGGAAGCACTTCACAACGAATCACAGGAAAAAGATATATTCTCGATCATCATTATGGTCTTCACAAACCTCCTCAAGCTCTTTTTACGCTTCGGCTATATTGAATTGGCCGTAGCGCATTTCCAAGCGATGGCACAAAAGCTCATACAACCAGAGCTAGACTCACACGACGCCATCAATGCTTGGTGGGACGACGAGTATGCTCGTATCGGTGAGACAACGGACATATCTAATGACGTGTCCACAATCGCAGTGGACACAGTCAACCAAAATGAAGATGCTCTATTCAAATTTGCTCAGGCAGAAAACCAGGCTATGCAGATGAAGCCACCTCTTCGTGTGAATGACAAATCGCAATTCGAAAATGATGTTCATGGTGTAGTCCTTGCATCTGCTGGCGATCTCAATTTGTTTGCCATCAAAGAGGCAGACTCGTCCATCAAACAACAGTTCTTGCTGGGCTGCTTCGCTATCTTCAAGTTCGACACAGGTCTCGATGTCGACGCAACAAGAGCCAGACCAGGGTTTGATTTGTTTAGCTTGTTCGACGCACATCAACCTGACAAGCAGGCTCATGACGCAGACTTGCTCGAAACTATCGTTAAGACCTTGTGCTGCGTGGGCAGGAATTCTGACAGCTCAGGTCTCCAAGAAGCGCCATTTTCGCACGGAGTTCGTCAACAGCTCCAAGCGCTGCTTGTCGGCCGAACCTACCACCGTGCGGGCTACAAGTCTGCTAAGAAACTGACGAAACTGTTCATCGCTCAATACACCTCAACGCCGACGATTCTTTGGACTGCGTTTGCTTTGCTCGAACACACCGCGCATGGTGTAGAAGCAGCACGCAAGGTCTTCGAGCTCAACTTGGACGAATTACCGGAAGAGTCGTCAGCTGATGAGCGACCATTCGGCATAGAACGATTCTTGCTACAAGCCGCCTATATTCAATTCGCTCTCCGGTCGATCAGCCCACAAATGAGCGTAGAGCTGTGTCAACAGATGGATCCCGGAAGAGCCCGCTGCTTTGTTACAGAGAACTTCGATGCTCCAGCATGGAGTCAGGTTCTGCTTAGTCTAGCGGCTGTCAATGGTATTCAGGCTCTGTATAATGAATTTGCGGACCTGAAAGCCTTCCAGGATGGCTTTGATGAAACAAAGACGCGAGTGGCACTAAATTACAAGCTAAAGTCGTGCCTTCTCGAGCAGCTTTATCAATTGCAGTGTGCTCTTCTCGAACAATATGCAACGACCCACATGGTTCGTCCATCAGTGCTCAGAAATCTGCTGTATGAGGCCGTCCTCAATTGTCCCGCCAATTCGTCACTTCTTGCTTCATTCGCTAAACATGAAGAGCGCTTCAGGGTTGATGCACGTGCCTGGAGACTCGAAGGCGAATTGTTGGATAATGAGAGACCTCCATCGGCGGCTGTCATTCAAAACCTGCTTGCATTAGAAATGATGCAGAGCCAGAAACAAGACACTGCAGCACAAATTCGAACGCTGGAGCGATTTCTATCGCTTGACGAGAGAATTGTTCCTTCGGCCCGTGAGGATCTATTGACACAATTGCTCTTGCTCATGGACAGTCAGCCGTGTGAGTCCGAAAGTATTCGGCGGCGGTTTTTTGAATCGACGTGGTTGGTCACATCCAAGCGATTCCTGATGCTGCCCTTCCTGCATCTAAGGAGGCACTTTGACACAGCACAACTCCAAGAAGTCTACGAGCTCATGCTAAAGCGTGGTATCAGACTTGTTGGCGATCTGGAAGACTTTTTCGATTTGTGAACAAGTGAAACCTGGTCCGACACCATCATGATTGTAAGAAATATGCAAGGTAGATGACTAATGTACAATAACTAAAGCCTCGCCTTAAATCGCCGTCCTGCCTGACCATCCGCATTGCCTAAATTCTCATCGCCAAGCTCTCCGAGTAGATGCCGGCGATGATACTCGGTCGTGAAAAGACGCTCCGGGTCTACATCCTCTCGCACTTTGAGCCAAGTTTGCAGGTGCAGATAACGCTGCTTCAGCTCCTTCGGCGTCATGGCGTGTTGCTTTGCCCAATGTGGCCGACCGCCGAGTTCGTGCATCAGATATTCGTAGGCTTCAAAATACCGTCTGTAGCTGATGGCGCTGTAGTAAGGCTTGTACATGATGACGCCAATGTAGCAAACAGCTCCACCTTGCGCTGTCGAGAGGTATGCATCTTTGTCCTCAGCTGTGACACGTATCTCTATTGGCGCATGGACGAATACGCCGTCGCTTGATATCGGGATGCCGGCATCTTTGTCTTTTCCTCGTAGCCATAGAGAGAGTCGCTCAACTGCCTCGGATCCTTTTTCTAGGGGTACTGACCACTCATCGACGTATTGACTGAAAAGGCAATTCATGTTGAGCGCAACATTGGACTGCTCGACGGACTCACCGATCTTGCCAAGCGTTGTTCCCCACTGCTTGCTGAAGACGAGTCTTTCAAATGCTGGGATCGCTCTTGGCACATATCTGCCAGCAAATAAGAGCACTTGATTTATGTGATAGGCCCAGAGGTCCGATGCGATCCAGCTTTTTGGCGTCCGTCGTTTTCTGATATCCGGCTCGACTCGGTCACCGACCCAGAGCACAGCCTTGTCGGAGTATGGAAACCACCATACACGAACGTACTCGCCTTGGTTCCAAAGCGAGTCGTTCTTCCATAGACTGATCATTTCTCTGAATGGCACGATTGTCTGCGTCGCCTTGATGTCGAAAGCCTTGCTTACTTGTAGAGTGACGTTGATTATGATGCCCAGGGCGCCTAGACTGACGAGTCCAGCCCGAAATAGACGCTCGTTCTCCTGCATTGAACAACTTTTGCAGGTTCCATCTGCAAGCATGATCGTGAATGCGACCACTTGCTGAGAAAGGGTCGAGTGCTTGAGGGATGAGCCATGTGTCGAGGTTGCCATGAATCCCGCGATAGATTGGTCAGAAATGGAGCCAAGATTCGCCATGGCAAGGCCTCGGGCGTTAAGCGCATCATGAAGTTGATATAGACGCATGCCAGCGCCTACCTTGACCTGAAGCAGATCTTCGCGAACATCAATCAGGCTGCTGAAATGGTCGAGTGAGACAAGGTAGTCATCCGTACAGACATTATCGCCTGGCGAGTGGCCTGCACCCACGACTGTCAGATGTCTTCCAGCAGTCTTCGCCGCCCGCAACACATCTCTCAGCTCTCGCTCACTCTTTGGACGAAAGAATAACTCTGGTCTCGCCACAAATGTCTGAGCCCAATTCTGGA
Source organism: Protomyces gravidus (assembly GCA_003717255.1). NCBI lineage: Eukaryota > Fungi > Ascomycota > Taphrinomycetes > Taphrinales > Protomycetaceae > Protomyces > Protomyces gravidus. The sequence continues at coordinate 640,956 of QXDP01000108.1, read as the reverse complement.
AGACGACGCCTTTTTGTGCAAGGAACTCGGGTGGATAGTCGCTGCTCTGCGTTCCAGCAGATATTCTAGGCAGAGACGAGTCTATAGGCAGAGTCATATTGATTCTGCGTGTGAGGTAGAGCACTAGTCGGTTATTCTGCTTGTCATGCGATCATCTTTCTTTAGGCGACTGCTTGGGATGTTCTCAGCATGAGTATTCCATCGTGCTAGCCGGAGTATCGCCATGTCTAATGATGGGCCCTGTCAACTATGCCTTCCATGCAAGCTCGTACCAGATGAGATATGTTTGTGACTGTCGATCTTTTGTTGTGAGCCTGAGAACGCGGTTTGAATGTGAACGCGACGGTCATCTTGCTCTGTGTATCGCATTAGGGCTCTGTGGAATTGAAGGCCTCCTTGTCATTCTGATTGAGCACGTCAGGTGCTGTCGCTCTGATTGATGGAACGCACTAGCTTTGATATCCGAAAGGAAAGACTCGACCTATTGAGCTTACAGCTTGATGCAAGCGCAAGTCCGAGGCACCCAAAGTCAACATCTACAACGGATACAGCATTGAGAGATACAGACGACGCGGGCGATGTTAAGGATTGGATTGCGCAGGTCAAACAACTTCAATTGCAACGCAAGGCGGAAGATGAAGCGCGAAATAAAAAGCTCGAAGAGGATATCTTGGCTGAAAGGCGTGCACGGCAGGAAAGAAGAGCGAACAGAAGTCGATCTGTGTCTCCAGAGAAGCTAGGCTTACTGTCTACCTCAGCAGTCAAATTGCAAAGTGATCAAGCAGCGTCTTCACTGAAGCCAATGATACAAAGTGCAATACAGCCACCCGTTGCGAAAGACGACGAGCTTTTGAAGGCTACAGCTCAGAAGACTGAGTCATTATTAGACACATCAGGGTTGTCGCAGACGAACGATTCGCTAGACTCGGCCCGCATGGTGAGATCTCCTGACAAGGCTGCATCCTTACAAGGCCATGATACCAGGTCGCCGGCAGAGCCAAAACGCAGCGCACGAGAGATGTTAGCGAAGCGCGACCCGTCATATTTCATGCAGACGCCCAAGCCGGTCGGATTGCGCAAAAGCTCATCAGGCCCTGCAGCGAGTAAGTCTATGGCTTTGCCTGGTATGTCGACCAACGAAGTTGCAAATGCAGATGAGGCTAGCACACCGGGGGAAAGCCAGCTACCATCTCGTTCGGATATCGCATCCTCAAAGCCGAAGTCTGCTGATTCGCCTATAATACCAATAAAGCCGAATTGGACCAAGTTGCCAGAGCAGACTGCGACGCTGACTTCGCCTTCCTTCAAGCGCCTGTCTGTCCAGTTGTCTCCGGTGTCGACTCCTACTCTCGGCTCACCCAGGGCTACGCCTTCGCCAGGTACGCCAAATCGAATCGGCGGGCGCTCTGGCAGCCCGACACGCGCCGAGTCTCCAACACGATTTGCAAATATGCAAGCCGGCAATTCTATGAGCAGCACAGACCTGCTCGCAACAATGCGTTCAGGTTTGCGGAGTACAACGACGCAACGTCAGGCGACGCCTGATCATGTCAAGGCTACGTTGCTCAGCGCAAAAGGTGGCCTGCGCTCACCAACGTCACCGTCAGCCAGAACATTCGGCACGCCAGAGAGCAAGTCACCGACCAAGCTACTAGATAGTCCTCGATTATTGCCGCCCACTAGGGACAGACAAGACAACACCCTTGCTCAAATTAGCCGGCAAAACTCAGCACCCGTTGCGGCCGCCCCTGGTGAGACACCCTTGCCGGCCGCATTGGCCAGGCATAGCTCAATGCCGCCTCAGGAAGTCGCTCAGTCTGCCCTCTCGAGTCGCTTTAACCCTGCTTTGGCCGGCCTGCTTCTGCGCGGGCCGCTGGCTCCGGTAAAGCACCCAGCGAACGAGAATAGCCCCAGTCCCTCCACTGTTACGATTGAAGAGGAGAAGTCTGCCCTTTTTGAGCCATCTCAAAGATTGACCCATATGACAAAGACGCGGGCACGCAGGACCGGCAAGCGGCCGCCGACCTCGTTGCAAAAGGAGGATATTCTGAACGCACAGGTCACCCTGTCTGCTCAGAGCCTTGACCCAAAACTTGATTCGATTCGGCCGGCACAAGCGCAGTCGGCTCTGCTCGAGCGTTCGAGACCAGTGTCCCCAAACGTCGCGAGACCCACATCACAAGGCTTGTCAAAATCTGCATTGGCGCCGAGTGTTCTAGCCAAGGCCGATTTAGAAGGTCTACAGAGAAAGCTGAATCCCCCAGGCAGTGAACCCGAAGCGCAAGCAAAGTCGTCGCTCGCTGAACGCTTCAGCAAAAACAACGTTGAATCTCTTTTGGTTGCGCCTAAGCCGATGAACTCACCCCACCGCTTCGATGTCAAGCGCAAGGAAGACCGCTCCCCAACATTGCCAGAAGTGAAGACTTCTCCACTTCTACCGGACTTCAAGCGACTGTCCTTGTCAAGTCCCAAGGGCTTCAATTCGCAGCGCAATAGTGCTGAGCTCGGCTCTCCTGCAAGTGCCGGCGCCGGGGCCATTCCCGGCATGTGGTCACACGCACGGCGGCGGGACTCAATACCGATAGAAAAGCCTCTTCCAGCTGCGAAGCCCGTGGCTTCGATCCAATTGGAGGATGTAGTGCCAAAGAATGCTCCGCAAACAAAGCTGCCATCGAAGACAGAAGCAGCAGCTCGTCGAGACGCAGAGCCCAACCGTGCTTCGGTCCAGTTAGAGGATGACGTTCTGCGACCCGCACCGCAAACAAGGCTGCCGCCGAAGCCAGCAGTATCTGCGAATCGCGAGGAAAGCACAAAAGAAGTTGTGCAGACTTCAGAAGCTGTCACGTCTCCAGCCCTCTCAGCAAAGCGTTCCATCAGTCCTTTCAAACGCGAAGGACGCATACAGCCAGCGCTGCAAAAGACGGCTTCTTCGTCGAGCTCCATGACAGGCGTTGCCGACTTGATCAGATCTCGCGCCAATTCTATTCTGGTGCGCGATTTATCGATCAAGGCAGCGCCTTCTCTACCCAGCCCACAGACGTCGCCGAGACTTCCATGGCAAGAGTCGGCCAGGCCGCCACCCACCAGCACGGCTCCGAGTGTGACACGACTTAACTCACGCCCTGGTGCCGGTGTTAGTGCGCTGCTGTTTTGTGTGCGTCAGCATGTGAAGAGTGTCGTAATCGATGAAGTTGTGAGCAATGCATCGAATCTATGTTCTGGCTTCGCATTTGTGGTTCAGAAGCCGGAGGAAGTGTTCATATGGCAAGGCCGGGGCGCCGCTTCTGCTGAAGTGGAAGCCGCCCGAGAATTTGCGCATTCCTTGAGCGATGCTTCCCCTCTGATTCTGAGAGAAGGCGAAGAAACGGCTGAATTTTGGCAAGCGCTTGGCGGGCAGACACGATATGCATCAGCAAGCTACTGGCGACTGAAGAAAGACTTCAAGTTCTACCGCACGGCTCTCTATACGGTTGATCGAGTTGATCAAAAGATTCACATTTCTGTGAAGGATTCATTTTCGGTCGACGATGTGAAAAAGGACAAGATTCATGTGCTTGATACGTTCTTCGAGCTCTACACGCTGATCCCATCCCTCGAAGCGAACGTCAAGCGCGATGAAATCTTGGCTGCCTTGCGCTTTGTTCGCGATCACAGCACCAAGTCTGGGCACACTCGACCGTTTGTGCCCATGGCTCTGGTAGTGAGCTGCAGATCGCGCTGGCCAAGAGATCTCAAGGCTGTTTTCCGAGAGCCGGTGGATGACCAACACCCCAATCTTGCCATCATTGAGCACGAAACAGCGGAGCAAATTTTGCGCTTTACGAAGTTCTCGAAGAAGGAGCTTTCCGAAGGTACGGCGCTAGGAGCTGACTACAAACGGCTGGAAGACTATTGCGAGGCTGCTTGTTTCGGGGAACTGTTCGGCATGGAATTGCAGCAATTCAAACGTGCATCGTTCGAGGAACAGAAGCGCAGTCGGGAGCGAGCGCTACAAGCATTGGGCGTGTCGCTCATCGTGTAAGAACATCGATTGCTATATTTGTATATAGAGCGAAGGGAGCATTGGCATTGGATCTCGATTGAAGGTGTCCTTGCCTGTTCATCTGAATACCTCTTTCATGCGCGCATTTTACAAACCAACAAACCCGCAACAACGATCGCGACAGGTCGGCCCGCGCAAGGCCGCTGGTGTCATTGTAGCAAGCTGGATAGGCCAGCCGGCGCCAGTATTGCCTTTATAAACGTTGCATTGATATCAAAAACAGTCCAGACATCCGAATCATCAGCTTGACGTCTGGCATCTACACAGCGCGACATGTCACTTCCTCCAGATGTGGCTCAGGCTCTCCATCGCATCGAAGAGGAACTTGCAGATGGTGAAATCACACAAAAAGGCTACGAGAAGCGGCGAACAGCCCTATTTGAGGCCACTGGCCTATCTGACTACATGTACGCACAAGGGCAATCTCCAGTAACGGCTATGCACGGTGCTGCGCAGGCTCTCCCTCGGTCGAAGCCGCATACTGCTCTTCCTGACACTCACACAGGTTCGTTCGCTGATGAGTCGATCGCGCGTGACACGGGAGCTTCGCAACAAATATCTCTCAATCCTGTCCGCGACGAGGGGCTCTTGTACAGCAATGATTCGAATGGCTACGCCTTCCTGCCCCCAGCTACAACGGGCGCAAGCGCTTTTACACCTCCTCGTGGCATGGCTCAGGCGCATACGCCATACAGCCAATCGACCGTACTTTCAGGAACATTAGTAGATGAGCCCGGAGACATGATGGAGGAAGACCGTCGGCGGCAGCATCAGACTCCATACGACTTCTATGAGGAGGCTGTCGTTGCTGACGATCGACATATGCGTAAGTTGTCATGAGCACGAATCTTGACTGACGATCAGGGCGACGCTCAACAGAGCAGTCTGGTAAACCGTACTCGACCGTCACGAGCTCGGATTGGGCTCAAAATACTCAACGGCCTACATCGAGTCCTGCTGGTCCACAATTACTCCCGCTCGAGCCACGCGATATTCCGTTTGCCATTCAAGACCCCCATAACCCACAGATTGGCATGAGCACTTTTGATAATATAGCAGCCGTCTTGCGCCATCGTGGGCGGTCAAATCCGAAAAAGGCCGCTTTTATGGTGCTCGAAGCGAAGGGAAAGGAAATGGCCACCATTACCTGGGACAAACTAGCCTCGCGGGCCGAAAAGGTCGCACAAGTCATTCGTGACAAATCGGGTCTGTACCGTGGCGATCGTGTTGCCCTCGTGTATCGAGATTGTGAAGTCATTGACTTTGCCATTGCTCTTTTCGGCTGCTTCATCGCTGGCGTCGTTGCAGTACCTATCAACAAGCAAGAAGACTTTCAAGAGTTGACAACCATCCTGGCTGCAACGCAGGCGCATCTTGCATTGACGACAGACACAAATCTCAAAGTCTTCCATCGTGAGCTTTCTCTCAATAAACTACCTTGGCCCCGAGGGGTTGAATGGTGGAAGACGAACGAATTCGGCTCCTTCCATCCCAAGAAAAAAGAAGAGGCCCCTCCGCTGCAAGCCCCTGATCTTGCCTATGTCGAATACTCGAAATCGCCAACAGGGGATCTGCGTGGCGTCGTCATCTCGCACCGGACTGTAATGCATCAGATGGCATGCCTAAGCGCAATCATCACAGCAGCGCCGTCTAGCACGCGCGATAAGTATGTTCCTGAACGCGATCGTCAGGGCAAGCCGGTCATGCCACGAAGTAATGGAGAAGTTCTGGTGACCTATCTTGACCCGAGGCAGGCCATTGGTCTCATCCTCGGCATCTTGTTAGCGGTCTATTACGGCAATACTACAGTATGGTGCCCAACTGGGGCTGTGGCAAGTCCAGGCCTACTCGCTCACATCATCACTCGCTATAGGGCCACTTTACTTCTTGCAGACTACCCGGGTCTGAAGACTGTTGCGTATAATTATCAGAACGACCCTATGAGTACCCGAGGAAAGAAGCACCATGTGGATTTTTCTACCATCAAGCTCTGTCTGGTAGATTGTCTGACAGTGGACTCTGAGTTTCACGAAATCCTGGCAGATAGATGGTTGCGACCGCTCGGCAACAAGCGATCACAAGAAGTGCTAACTCCGATGCTATGTTTGCCAGAACACGGCGGCATGGTCATATCAATGAAGGACTGGCTCGGTGGTCAAGAAAGAATCTCTGGTCTTGGTGTGACCGTCGAAGACGCGGAAGAAAATGATCTGGCTGAAGTACTGCTTGATCAAGAAGCCCTTAAATCGAATGAAATTGTGGTCGTTGCGACAGGCGTCGATGTCTCCAAAAGGGCAGCTGATCCTGCAACAGTCCGTGTCGGTTCGTTTTTCTATCCTTTGGTCGACGCTACGCTCGCTGTTGTCGATCCAGAAACGTCGCGATTGTGCTCATCAACGACCGTCGGAGAAATCTGGATTGATAGTCCAAGTATGAGCGCTTGCTACTGGCTCCTACCTCGACATACCGACACTATTTTCCACGCACGGCCATATTTCTTGGAGCCCAATACCGGTGAGACGCAAGTATTCGAGCAGGAGTTTCTACGGACAGGTCTTCTCGGCTTCGTTATACAAGGCCGGATATTTGTGCTCGGCTTGTATGAAGATCGCCTGAGGCAAAAGGTCGAGTGGGTTGAAGATGCGCAGGAGATCACTGAGTATCGCTACCACTATGTCACGCACCTCGTCAACACCATCATGCGTAATGTTCCCAAGATTTTTGATTGCTCCGCATTTGATGTATATGTCAACAAGGAGCATCTACCTGTTGTGTTGCTGGAAAGTCCCAGTGCTTCGACTACGCCGCTAACACCGTCTGGCCCAGCCCGAATACTGGATAACGATTTGCTTGAGGCTTTAGCCGAAAAGGTTATTGAGGCGCTCCTCGAGAATCATCAAGTTCGCGTCTATTGCGTGCTGATCTGTGCTCCGGACACTCTTCCTCGTGTTTCACGCAACGGACGAGAGGAAATTGGCAATATGCTCTGCCGAAAGGTTTTCGAACGTGGATCCCTGCCAACAGTCATGGTCAAATTTGCAGTGGAACGCGCTGTTCTTAACTTGCCAGTCGGTGCCGATCCTGTTGGCGGGATTTGGTCGCGGCTCGCTACAGAACGCAGAGCACTTGATTTGCAACTGGAAAGTAAGCAATACAGCGGCGTAGATGTTCGAGCTACCTGTTTGGATGAGCGCACTTCGACCAATCTTGCCGACTTCGGCAGCATTGTCGAAATTTTCCAATGGCGCGCTTCACGTCAAGTGGAAGAGCTTGCGCTACTGTCCATCGATTCTCGTGGCAAGGAAGGTAAGGCAGTCAGCTGGCGCAAGCTCGATCTGAAGATTTCCGCAACCGCGTCCCATCTGAAGAACAAGTTGCGCCTCACGTCAGGTCAGCAGGTCATCCTTATGTATACGCATTCAGAAGAGTTTCTCTTTGCCGTTCATGCCTGCTTTGCGCTTGGAATCACAGCAATTCCAATTGCACCCATTGATCCATCAAGGCTTTCTGAGGATGTGCCGGCACTTCTCAGCATAATCGCCGACTACAAGGTCAAACACATTCTGGTCAATAATGAGACAAACACGGCTCTTCAAAGCAAGTTTGTCAGTCAACACCTCAAGCAATCAGCTCTTGCGCTCAAGATCGCTCTGCCGCAGATTTGTAATACTGCAAAGCCAATTAAGCAGACGAAGGGATGTCGCGAAAATGGATTCGTCATGGAGCAATCTTGGCTACGCCTCGGCTATCCGGCACTGGTATGGACATATTGGTCTCCTGATCAGCGCCGTACTTGCGTCACGCTTGATCATGCCGCTTTGATGGGGTGTTGTAAAGTACAGAAAGAGACGTGCCAAATGCCCGCTTCTCGTCCGATGCTTGGCTGCATTCGCAGTACATCCGGTCTCGGATTTCTTCACAGTTTCTTGATGGGCATGTTCGTCGGATGTGCCACTTATCTCATGTCGCCGGTCGACTTTGCCGCCAACCCCTTATTCCTCTCTCAAATTATCGCGAGATACAAAATGAAAGATTGTTATGTTACGCCGCAATCGATGGAGCACCTCATGCAAGCGATGCAGGGAAAAGGCCCAAGCTTGCATGAGCTCAAGAATTTCATGATTGCATACGACGGCCGCGTAGCGCCTCATGCTTTCCCGCGAATGCGTCAACAGCTAGGTCCATCTGGCTTGGATGCAAGCGCATTGAATGCAACGTATGGTCATGTTGTCAACCCCATGCTTGCGACGCGTTCCTACATGTGTGTTGAGCCTATCGAAGTGTGCCTTGATACACGCGCACTGAGAGCTGGCTATATTCGATTCACGAAGCCTTCAGAAGACCCGTTGGGGCTTGTGTTGCATGATTCAGGAATGGTTCCTGTTTCAACACAGATTGCAATAGTCAACCCAGAGACATGTACTTTGTGTCGCAATGGCGAATTTGGCGAGATCTGGGTTGCATCCGAAGCAAGTGCCATTGGCTTCCACGAGTCGACTGACCCTTTTGACATCGAGCGCTTCAACGGTCAGATTGCGGATGTGGAGACACGCAACACTTACATTCGCACAGGAGATCTCGGATTTCTTCACACAGTGGCACGACCAGTCAGCAGAGGTCAAGGCCTTGCTGAATTGCAAACGCTCTTTGTGCTCGGATGCATCGGCGAGACATTCGAAGTCAATGGACTGAGTCATTTCCCGATGGACATCGAAAGCACTGTCGAAAAATGTCATCGTGCTATCGCTCGTGGTGGTAGCGCTGTCTTTCAAGCTGGCGACCAGGTTGTGCTGCTCGTCGAAGTATTGCGCACGACGCATCTCTCGGGCGTCGTTCCTGTCATTGTCAATGCCGTGCTCGATGAGCATCAGATCATCGTCGACAAGGTTGCATTTTGTGCTCGTGGCGACTTTCCTCGTTCGCGCCTTCGCGAGAAACAACGCGGCCGAATATTGGCCTCCTGGATCAAGAAACAGCTCAAGACGTGCATTGTTTACAACGTTCGCAACGGAGAACGGCACTTGGACTCGGCAGACACTATGAACATGGCACAAGAGCCGCTTGGAGCGATCGGAGAAATAATGGACGGCTTGGAGGACGATGATCAAGAGGGACCTCCACCAGGTGCGGCCGCCACGTATGGTAGATCAATACCTGGGTCTGGTCACAGTCGCCCTGAGCGGGGTACAGCCCGGTTGAGCATGTCGAGCAGTGTTCAAGGCTTGCCGACCGGTGCTACACAGGCCGAGATAGAAGCAGCACGGGCCTTACGAACGGGCACGAGCAGTCTCGCCGGCGATGCTGAAACGTCAGCTCGACCAAGTCATGATCAGTCATCATTTGATGACTTTGGTAGGCCGACTGAGGAGCATCAGTCAGCTGTCCATCAAGGCTTCCTCAAGCTGAAACCAATCCAATCCGCGAATCCTGAGGCACGGGGCAATGGCAGGCCTCGACTCAGCTATGAAGCGGATGATCGTGATCTGTCTTGGCTGCATTCTCCGCAGAGTGATGCAGGTTTGCAGGCTTACCTCGAGGGTTCGGGAGAGAACTCGTCAGACCTGGCGACGCCAGACTCTAGAACTGAATATGGCATCGGTCGTTAGCACTGATGATGAGCTTCTGCCATGCAGTCTTGTACAAGTAAAGCATAGAATAACGATCAATACAATCTGATATGGCATTAAACTGCGCGCGAAGGTTGCCAGATCCAGAGAAGCGACATCGGAAGGCCTACTGCCCTGGCGAAGACGAAGAGTAGTATAAGCACAAAGGTCTCCAATTCTCCATTTCCCGTCGTCATAGACCAGGACTCTTCCTCTCGCTTCTCTGGCTCTGTGTATAGCCGCGAATGAAGACCCGTCGGCAACGTCTTCACGCAGGCGTCGCACAGGCCTGTAGGCGAAGCAAGATACACGACCGGTCGTTGAACTTGGCGCAGTGGCGTGAGGGGCGAACTGTGAGGTTGAGACAACCGCTGCGAAGCTGGTGAGGGTGAATGAGATGCTCTTTGGTCGTGACTGGCGAAGTCTTGCCACCGTTTTCGAAGAGGTGGTGGAGTTGCATATCGCGACGGTGCTTTGGTCGGGTCTGCATTTTGTGCAGTGGTCATAATGTCAGGGATGCCAAAGAGCGCTTCTAAAAATCCTTCTTGCTCGAAATTGCTGGGTTTTGTTCAGGTGGCTCACTCGAGGCTGGCTGCTCAATCTTCGTAAAGTACTTTTCGGGTAAAACGCCGTCTGCTCCCTCTGTGAGAATAACTCCATTTGCTGACTTGTAGAAGACAATGCCATCTGCCATAGCTTTCGCCAGATCGATGTGGATAAAAACTGTGCAGTCTTTGCGAACACCCGAGATGACGCCTTCCTCTCCGTACTTGCCAGTCGCGAGGTGTATGTGATTGCGCTGCATCTTCGAAAGGCCGCCGGATTGCTTGATCAGCTGGAGTGCTGCTTCATTGGTGCCATGCAAGACGACTGGCAGGCTGGAAGCATCCTCGATCCTGTTTAGTTCGAGATCGTCAACCTTGATCGAATGTCCTTGGTTGGCGCGTATATGCAGCACACCATCAAAATCTTGCAAAGCGTACCGTGATTTGTTGTCTAGCGCTACAACCTCTTGAATTTTTTCAAGATTTGCCTTGAGCTTCTTAAGCTTTGGTCTTGTGAGCAATGCCGGAATGCTGATATAGCCATCGGGTCGAACAGCAAGCGATTCGCCCGCAGCACTGTGTCGGAGGATCTTTGCGAGTGTTCGAGAAAGCTCCATACGTTGCTTGCTGCTCATTTTAGCTTGGATGGTCTCGTAACCTTCTGCCTTATCAGCACCGTCCTGTTGCCCTGTCCTCGATGTATCTTGTTTCGTCTCCCCCTTAGAGGTCTCCGTTGTGAGTAATTGATCTTGCTTTGCCGCTTCTGAAAGTGATACATTTTCGCCTGTTGCATCCTGAAGTTTTAAAGGAGCTTGCGATTTGCCCTTTGGAGGCGGCGCAAGCTTGATTGGTTTGGCCGTTGATGAGATGCCAGCCGAAGGAGCAACGATCGTTTCCATATCGTCAGAATTTGCTTGCGGCGCTTTGGCTGTGTTCTCTGCATCCAGAGGTACGTCCGTGCCTTTCTTCGCATGCTTGGCTTTCGGCAACGTCAACTCGACAGGTGTATCGCTGAGGGCGAAAACGCCTGCTGATGGCGTGAATGGCGGCTCTTCATGATTGTCTGGGATGTTCTTTGTAGCATCTGTTTCTGCATCAAGTGGAAAGTCATCATCGTCCATTGGCACTTTCTTTGCACCGGGCAAGGTGAGCTCAATGGGCTTGTCACTGGGGTCAAAGACACCTGCTGATGGTGTGACAGGCGGCGCGTCGACTTCTGCCGACGTGTCCTTCACAGCAGTGTCCTCTGTATCCAGAGGAAAATCATCATCATCATCCGCTTCGAGCACATCCTGATCAATCGGCAATGCTTTATCGCCGTCCTCGGAAGCTTTTGGCGCATTTTGGCTCAATCCAGCAGACAGGGAGGCTGTTGAGCTCTCTGGAGCATCCATTTCAGTCCTCGTCGCTGATTCGCTAGCCGGTTCACTCAATGCTGCAACTGCGCGTGTGGGACTCGATACTGACCTCAGTTTGGGAGGAATGAATGTCGTCGTGGACGCGCTAGAAGAAGATTTGGATGACGCCGTACCAGACGTGGGCCGTGTTACTGCCGACACTGAGCGCAGGCCTTGGCGCATTCGCTGAATCTCATTGAGCAGAGTCGGTTCGTTCCCGTCGCCTTGGCCAGATGAGACGGACACCCCTGCCTGTTTATGACCATTTGGCACAATCTTGCGCAGCTTCTTCTCGCGTATCTGGGCCATCCAGTCGTTGAGTGTCAGGTCCTCAGCTGCTACCGCGGGCTTTGACGACGCGCCGGTATCTTGCATGTTGAACGTCCTGCGAGAATTGACGCGTCTAGGACGTGAAACTTGAGACAGACGGAGACCCTAGAGAACAATGAAGCGTATCAACCTTCCCCTCTAAGGCCTGAGCGCAAAGAAGGGGATACGCTCTGATAGAAGCGTATCTTGTTTCGTGTTCAAGAGCCAGATTGCATAGAAGCGCGAGAATTCAGCAACAAGATATGAGAGGCGGGAAGAAGGCCTATCGATGGCCTTGCTTCCTAGTAAGAAGGAACCACATAGGATGCTGTCTATAACATCACAGGATGTCCATCTATAGCGAAAGACCATTGCGCTGGTCGATTCCCGAGCGGCAATAGCTTGGCCTATCCTTGTGTGCAAAGCCTAGTGACTCTTAGAGACATGGTATCAGTCAGCGATGACTGCAGTCTTGTGTTCATCCCTGCCGCATCTCTGTCTAGTCCCTCATCCACCCAGGCCTTCTGCCAGACGATGTGCGATAGACCTTGATCCTGCTCGTTCCCAAGGAATTTGACGAGCAAAAGAAAAACCGCGCGACAAACACGAAAGAAAGAGAGAAAGGCAGGCTTGGCTTGCCTGGAGCATCGACGGCAAGGAGGGGCAAAGGGACACAGCAGCATAGTGGCATTGACTCGTGTGGATGTCCCTGTAGATCACTGACAAAGCTTGTCCTTTTCTCAAGACGCCCGAAGCTCGAGACAGAAGTCCGCAATATGCCCGCGACAACGCGTGCAAGAAGCACTTCTAAGCGGAGGATGGCAGATACTCCTTACAAGCGGCCAGCAAAGCAAGCAGACAAGCAGGCGGTATGTTTCCATGCACGTTAGAGAGTCATTGAACGCTAATGGCAGATCAATGATACGGCTGCTATCTATGAAGCAGCAGACGAGCAGCCGACGCTGCTCGGTAAGGCAGCGCAAGGGCTCGTCTCGCTTGTGTCTTGGGTCCTCAACCGCGCCGAGGATCTGCCCGATGCTGTCAGAAAGGGGGCGAACGGATTGCATCGAGAGCCACAGAGTAAGAGCACGCTCAGCAGATTGGAAGAAGGAACGCTACATAATGAGGCCAATGAGCCGCAAGAACTGGGCCATAAGGGTGCCCCGAGGCTTCCTCCTGGCAGGGCGAGCCAGCAACAAGCATCTGGGCCGAAGAGGCAGATTTCATTGCTGAGCAGCGACCTCGCGCCACACTATCTGGGCAAGACACCGCAAGGAGTCAAAGGACGCAAGGGATCAGGTCAAGCCGCTGATGTTGAACGAAATCCGCCACGATATCAAGTGAGTCGATTCGACTCGGGCAGCTTCAAGATACCGCATCTGCCGACACCGCCTCAGGATCGCAAGACTGTGAACCAACCGCAAAATCCAGAGCCTATTCCAGCTTTTGACCATTTGGCTCTGGTCCCGACGAATGATTCTCGTGACAGCAAATCTGATATGCGTTCGGCAAGCTGGATGTCCATTGACAGTCAAGGCAAAAGATATAGTAAGCTTGATCCACAGCGCTGGCAAACAACATCTAGCACAGGCATTCTTGCCGCGTGGCGAGAGATTGTAGAACGGCAACAAGCAGCATCTCAACAAGCTGCATTTGCCCTGCCAACCCATCCGGGCCCTTCGAATCGCGGCAGATCTCAATCTCGTGCTAGCAGTGCCCACGCCGACGACGCAGATCAAGCTCTATGGCATTCAAATATCTCCTTCTCGCAACGCACCGAAGTAGATGCGCCCACATCAAGTCGAGTGCATTCGGAGGCAGAAGAAGCTGCTGCTTCACGCGTTGAAAACAGGTATTGGGGTCCAGTACGGCATTTTCCGCACGCAGAGCCACTCAACAATGCACCTCGCGATTCCAGCATTGACTTGAGGTCGCTTGTCCAAACTGGAAGAAAGTCACACGCACGGCGAGCGTCACGCAGTCGCACAGGACGTTCACGCACGTCTTTATCAGCACAAGATGTGAATGCTCAAAAGTCTCCCTCACCGCAACCGCCGCAACGCCAACGCACGCCGTCACAAAGTCGGGCCTCCAGACAGCCAACGCCGCGCAGTGCAGTAAGCTCGACTCGCGGACGGCTTGCAGGGCGTTCTCGCGAGCAGAGTCAAGCGCGTCCGCCTAATTCATCATCGCAAGTTGAAAAGCCTGCGATGATCGACTCTCAAGTGCAAACTAGTGAGGCTGAAATGATGGCGCTGGATCCTGTCTTGCGCATACCCACGCCTCCAACACTCTCGAAAGAGCGCAGGAAACGACCAGGCTGCTTCTCAGCGCTTGATGAAGACATGGAGGATAAATTTGGACCTTATTCCGACGTGCCAGTCAAGCGCACAAAATTGACACAGGAGGAAACGGAAGATCAGCTGCTAGAAAGGCCGAAGGTGCCACTGCTTCGCGAAGACGATGCCGTGCTTCAGCTGCGATCACAGCAGAAGCGCGAATTGGAAAAGGTCGAGCGTGCTGAGGCTCAGTCAAAGATCAATGTCACAAGCAAAGTTTCCGCAGAGGCAGCGCCTGTCAATCTTCCATTCACATTCGATAAGCCGACAGAGCCCGTCTTGCCGTCCCAAGCAAAGAGTAAGGACAACGAGAACGAGCAATCAAAAGAATCTTCTACTCTTCATAAGCCTGCTCCATCTTCCACGATACCGAGCTTCGCATTCAGTATGCCATCAAAGCCCTCAGAGCCTGTCAAGTCCTTCGCAAATTTGGATCTGAAATCAAGCGGCTCGTCAGAAAAGACTAGTCTCCCGACTTCAAGCACGCCTAGCTTCAAGTTTGGTGCACCGTCCAAACAAGACAAGATAGAATCCTCTGCCAAAATCACCGAGTTGGACAAGTCTGCACCATCTGGGACAAATCAGCCAACCTTCACTTTTGGCAAGCCGGCTGAACCTGCGAAGGAAGTTTCTGCGCCAGCTGTCAGCAAACCAGCATTCGACTTCGACAAGACAGCATTAGCGCAAACCGCAACATCATCAGACGCGACGCCAAAGTTCAATTTCGGCATCAAAGCACCCGAGACTGTTCCCGTGACACAGGAAAATGCTCTCAGCGGCCTTGATTTTAGCTCGTTTGCAAACAAAAAGCAAGACGAGCAAGAGTCGAAGCAAAAAGCGACACCAGCATTCAACTTTGGCGCTCCCGCTGCAAAGCCTTCGCAAGCCGATAAGCAGGAACCAAGCAAGCCTACTTTCAGCTTTGGCAGCTCAACGCAGGTGCCTACAAATAGTATATTCGGGACGAGCAATAAAGAATCTGAAGCTGCAGCAGACATACCGGCAAGCACAGGTTTCGATTTCGGTATGCAAAACTCGTCAACGACAGACGAGCCAGCGAGTACAGCCTTCGAATTCGGAGCTCAACCTCCTCCTGACAAACCTGTATTTCAATTCGGTGCTCCGGCCAAGCCCGTGACATCGGCGACCGATGTTCCTGCCAAGACTGGTGCCTTCGATATCGCATCCCTCACGCAGAAGTCAGGGACTGCGGAGGAAAAGTCCTCCGCTCCGGCCACCACGAGCACTTTTAGCTTTGGCAATACTGACACGAGCCAGCCAGCATCGAAACCTGCTGCAAATGGTTTCAGCTTTGGCACTTCCAACAACAATAACGCCACGCCCGCGTTCGGCAGTGTTGGTGGCACGACCGCGACGCCGGCTTTCGGCAGCGCAGGAAACGCCTTTGGTGCAGCTCCCCTGGCAAGTGACAAGAAAGTTGGTGATAAGGCTGCAGCATTTTCGAGCACGGCCCCGGCTAGTCTGGCTGGCGGGTCTCGAGGCAGCACCCCGGGCTTCACTTTTGGGGCATCTGAGCCTGCTGCCGCTGCAGGCACCCAAGCAGCCAACACAACAAACGCCTTTGGTCAAACCACTTTCGGTCATCCAAATACAAGCAACCGTGACACAGTACCTACGCAAGCCGCATCTATTGGCAAGTCGACGGCAAATACCTTCAGTGGATTTGGCACACAGTCTTCCGCGCCCGCTTTTGGCAACGCGCCATCTGCCGGCGCTCAGGACTCAGCCAAGGCAGCTTTCGGTGGATTTGGAAATACGACGAATTCGGCGCCGGCCTCCAGTGGTTTCGTCTTTGGCGCTGCGGCACAGCAGCCCCAACAGCACCCACCTCACGCATTGACGGCACCTTCGAGTAGTCAAAGCAATGCTGCTTTCAATTTTGGGTCGACAGCCGCTGCTCCCACAAGCTCTCAAAGCAACACGGCATTTGCCTTCGGAGGTGGAAACACAGCCGGAACAAGTGCTGCGCCGCCAGCGACATTCAGCTTTGGTGCGGCCGCGCCTGCCTCTTCAGGCACGACCCCGGCCTTCGCCTTTGGGCAGCAGACCCAACAACCACAAACACAACCACAGGCGCCAGCCATGGCATTCGGTGGCTCTGCACAGGGCTTCAACTTTGGTGGCACAGCAACGGCGCCTGCATCCGGCTTCCCATCAGCTGCTCCCTCCCCTGTCATCACGGCGCCTGGATCACCGAATCCGTTTGCTTTCAACATGGGCGCTGCCGGGGATGCTGCTGGAGGTACTGGTCCAGGAGGAAGAAAAATCGCACAGCCCCGAAGCCGGCGCAAGAAGTAGTCTACGTACACTATGAGCATATAATGGAACAGCATTTCAATCAACCGCTCTGCCAGAGCTTGTTAGAGAACCAGTTGGGCTAAAAGCGCGGATCTCTACTTGCATGACTCAGGAGCTTATGAACCTCAATTTCTAACAGAGCTGTCTATCAGAGTTCAGGTGGTCAGAAACCCTGATCACACAGTCATGTTGCCCTTCTTCGTCACCTTGTCATACTACGTTTTGTTCTATTAGTCTATCGTGGTCTTCTATACTCCCACTCTGAGCATTAAAATTCCCCTCTTGTTGTCTTTTGTACATCTGCATAATCAAACTTTGTGCTTTTGTGCCTTTTGTGCTCCGCCTTGTTTGCGGCGCATCTCGTTTGCTTGACGGCACTCCAGCACGACCGTCATCAAGCCAGTGCGCCGCGCCGCGCAATCCAACAGTCTTAGGTCGTGCTTCCCACTCTGGCAGTTCCTGCACGATATGCGGATACTCCAACGCCATGAGCTTGCGCTCGTAATTGCTGCGACCGAGACCCGTCATGTGATTGTGCAGCTTGCATCGTGCCCGAGCAAGAAAGTCAGCTGCTTCATAGCCATAGTAGGCCAGATAGGGACTGATCTCCGAATAGACATCTTCAAGAGCATCACTGACATCAGCAACCTGAATTCCAGCCTCAGGAGCCGTCTCGCTGCCCCCATCCTGTGTCTCTTCTCGTCTTCTTTCTTCTTCGTAGTCGTGATCGCGATCGCGTTCGTCTTCGTCTTCGTGTTCGTCTTCATCTTCGTCTTCGTCTTCGTCTTCGTGTTTGTCTTCGTGTTCATCTTCGTGATCGTATTTATATACAGTTTCGTGTTCGTCTGCGTCTCCATCTTCGTCTTTATCTTCTCCATCTTCGGCGACTTCTGCCTCCAAACAATCCTCGAGCTTGCTTTCAAAATGCGAGCAACATGCGACGGTCTTGCGGAAGTCGTTAGCTATCGCCGTCTCAAGCACAACAAGCGGATTCTCAAGCGCCCGCAACCGGCGATCATAAGCAGCGTCGCCAAGGCCAGTCATGTGATCGTGAAGGCGATTGCGTGCATCTTCAAGGTGCGTCAATGCTTCGCGACGGGAGGAGACCAGGTCAGAATCGAAGTCAATGCATGCCGGAGCTGCCGTATCATCGAAACGGGCCCATGATTCTGGAAGAAGTGGTAATTCCACAACCATAGAGACTTCTGTCGAGGCGCATGCGTCCTGAAGAGGCAATACCTTTGGCTGCATCTCAAGGAAGGAAACGAGCCATTCAGGCTTATCCCAATCATCCTCGTCGATCTCGTCTGAGTCGGCCCAACTGCTGCTCTTGACAGGACTCATTTCGCTGCATACCTCCGACCTCGATTGCACGATTTGACGAGGCACAGACTCTGGCACAAGCAACGCAACAGCGATTGGACAAGGTTCCTCCACAGGACACTTGTCTTGTGCCGGCGTTTCTTTTTGCTGCATTTCAAGCAAGGCAACAAGCCATTCTGGCTTCTCCCAGTCTTCCTCACCATCCCGGTCGGAATCTGCCCATCTACTTGTCTTGACAGGGCTCGAGTCGCCGCATACCTCGGTCCCCAAATCCAGAGACCCAAGCGGCATAGACTCTGGCACATGATTCACCTCAACAATCAGACAAGGCTTGACCACAGAGCATCTTTCCTGTAGCGACGACGCTTCCTGCTGAGGTTCGGGCAAGGCAAGGAGCCAGTCTGGCTTTTCCCAGTCATCGTCATTATCGTCATCATCCTCGTCAAAGTCAGCCCATCTGCTAGTCTTCACAGGGCTAATTCCGTTGCATGTTTCAGTTAGCCTGACCGAGTCGTCGACCGGCCATGCCGCCGATACAGATACCGGCTCCTCGGTCAACGAAGGTCCTGGCATGGCGCTCGCCTCTTGTAAGGGCAATGCCTTTCGTTGCTTTTGTAGCAGAGTAACGAGCCATTCTGGCTTGTCCCAGTCATCGATATCCTCTTCATCAGAGTCGGCCCATCGAGTGGCCTGTGGGAAAGCGCAATCTTTCGCGTCATTTTGGCTCGTGCTCTCTAGCTCATCCGCCGATGTCGGCCCAGAGGTGCCATCGTCGAGCCAGAACGAAGCATTCCGTAGGCCGGCCTTTTTGCGACGCTCAGGAGGACCGATACATGGCTGAATGACACGATCAAGGTGTTCCATACACCAAATCTTGTCAGCAAGGTCCGGATCGTCAAGACTGGTGAGGTAAGCCTTGAACTCTGATCGAGCACCACGCAGATGCTCAGCAGCGCTTCTGCAGACAGTCTTATTGCCAGTAGCGCAAGCAAACTCTTCATAGAGGTAACCAGAGGCGCATTTCAATAACGTATTGACTTGAACTACCGTGAGCTGAGGCATCGTGAGCTCAGATTCGTCGTCCTCGTGAAAAGTCATATCTGCCCAAGAGACAGCCATCGTTCCGGCAAGAATCTTCGTCTTGGCTGCGGAAGTGTGATCATCTTGTACAGACTTCGTAGTTGTGGTTATGGGCCAGGGCGCAATCAGCACCGCTGCGCCGTCATTTTCGTCGTCAATCATGTCTGCCAACGAGAGAGCTGGTGCCTCATCTAGTGCTGCCGCATTGAGTGCGATCGTATGATCAGGAACGCTCGTAAGCCAAGGCATGATAAAGTCCTCAGTATTTTCGTCCTCGTCGTCCATCATTTCTGCCCACGAACGACCCTTAGCAGGTGTCATCGTCTTCGCTGCGATGACGCAGGCCTCTGTTGCGCCTCCTTGGTCAGCCTGAAGGTCTAAATTTGTGATAGTGATGCTCTTTGTGCATGGTAATGTGGAAACTTTTGCATTGCCTTCCTGGTCACCCTTGATGGTACCAGTAGAAATGACAAGGTGAAGTACAGGAGATCTGCAAGTAAGCTTCATTCAATCACCCTCATCGTCATACTTGTCTGACTTATCATGAATGGGTGGATTGTAAGAAACACACGAGGTGCTTGCAGCTTTCGTAATCGTGCATGGTAGCTTCGAAACCTCCAAATCGTCCTTCTGGTCATTTCCAGCGCTTATGCCAGTTACAGAAGAGAGGATGGGAGATCTACTGGTAAGCTTAGCTCAACCACCGGCATTGTCATACTCGTCAGAGTAGTGATGAGTGGGCAGGCTGATGAGAGCAAGCAAGTTGCTCGTAGCTTTCGTGGTAGTGCATGATAGCTTTGTATTGTCTTCCAGGTTGTTCACGACGCATGCGCCAGACACAGGAGAGAAAAGAGGTAGTCTGCAAGTAAGCTTCGTTCAATCACCTCCATTCTCATACTCATTTGAGTGAGTGGGTGGGTTGGAAGAAGCAAACAAGTTGCTTGTAGTGTGCTTTATAGGATTTTCTGATCCGACAGTCTGCATGCAAGAGCAACAGACAGCCCCGATAACATCCGCCGAAACGTCTGCATCGTCGTCGCCAACGGACGCCGCATCGAGAGATGACGACGCCGTGACGCCGCTGCAGCCTGCGTGCGAAGCCGCCTCGAAAGACGACTCCAGCACGCATGCTGCAGGGCTGTGGGCCGAAGCCCCCCTCAAGCCGGACATGGAGCACTCTTCAGAAGCCAGCATCTCTGTCTCGCCAGCAGTAGGGAGTGAGGATGCGTGACAACTTGGAGGTCCATGCACAACAAGAGGACTGGCGCCCACCACCGAAGGCCAGAGACCTCCGACGACAGACGCGCAGTGGATTAGCGGGCTTACAAGCATCTTGAAAAGAAAACTTGCAGTCTCGTAGAACATGATGGGTACTCTTTCTTTCGAATGCAGTAGTAATGTGAGGAGAGAAAGAGAAATTCGCAAAAGTGGATTTCGCCTTGTTTATATATCCTCAGCATGTGTTGGGGTTCTCGGCATGTGTTGGGGTTCTCGGCATGAGGATGACTCATGACACGCTTAAGTGTGGATGCACATGCTTGCACATGCTTCTGTCGGTCCGAGCACCCGAGCAAGCGCAGACAAGCACGACCTAGCCAGATTGGTATCCAGAGCAGTTTGTCATTCAGAGCACTCTCTCAACATGTACTAGCTAGATAGATGCATCTCTTAAGCTTGTGGTGTTGTATCTTGGCATGGTTGAGTGTGAGATTTCGTCGCCCGAAAGAGCAAATTTGGATTGTGTGTGCAGCAACACACACATCGGCCAGTGCCAAGCATGAGCCGCCCGGGGCGTCAAGAGCGAGCACTTCCGACAGGCTCCAGAGATCTGCGCGCTTGTCTTTTATGCGCGATTCTTCTGACTGAAGAGCAATTCTCCAACGATGGGTGTCCCAACTGCGAAACAATTCTTCGGACAACAGAGCGCCCGCAGCTCACAACAAGCCCCTATCACGAAGGGCGTATTGCTATGATGCAGCCTTCAGATAGCTGGGTAGCGCGCTGGACGCGTGTCGACAAATTTGTGGCAGGACTGTATGCAGCCAAGGTGCAAGGCCTTCTAGATGATGAGATTGTCGAAGAACTCGAGTCGATGGGGATCAAGTACCGGCCGCGCGATGGAAGTCAAGTGGATTAAAACACAGAATTTGCAAGGCGCAGAGGTGTTCGCCTTTTCGGCAGGATAAGTATGTCATTATGGCTCTAACATGGAGGACCAGCCTGCAACAGGGCCGAGCTGTAGTTCAATTCAATAACAGCCCCAGAGATACGCGACGCACTCTTCCGTCTGCTGCCGCTGCTCTGCGGGTATCTCGCCTTTCGTAGAGCTGATAAAATGCCCAGTGTACATCCAGTGTATCACTTGGCCGAAGAGCTGAGGATGAGGGAATTCCAGATCCAGCTGGTCACCTTTTCCAACATACCCTGAAAGCAATAGGCGACCAAGCAACGGTGCACGTAGTAATGCCACTTCAGCATGTAGCGGGAAAATGGCAGAAGCAGCTTTGCGCTGGTCTACTGTTGGGCTTGAGATTCGTTGCGCGGAAGCAGATGACCGAGATTTTGACGTCGGGCGGTAGCCTGTTTGCGACTCAGCATCACTCATGTCTTCGTCTTCCTCATCGAGAGCGGGTTTCGGGCTGAATCTCAATTCTCGCAAGCAACCTGGTCTGCTCTGCGAAGAAACGCGCGCGCAGACTTGATGTGAACGTCCAGACTGCGAGAAAGGCACAGCTTTGATGTAGCAGCATGCGCCAAGTTTGCTTTTGAGCCGCTGATCTGCGATGCGGGTAAGATGATGGTGTAAGTAAGGAATAGGCACTTCTCTCAACTCGTTCAGCGTTGCTTGGGCGAGCGTGGTGTCTGCGTCTGGACTGTGTACGCGCATTTGACGTTTTGAACGGAAGCTTTCTGAGTCCTGCAAATTCCCATCGTCAAGCATCGCATCAGTCTCCCCCGGCGAGACACCGGCCGTGGCATCGAAGGATCGCTTTGCAGACCGTGCACTTGACAGCGTCTCACATGGAGACATGGCTGTGGGTGTCGATGTTTCCGATGCAGCTTCAGAGGCGTCGTCTTTGGCTCCGACATCGATAGCCGTACGCCCGAGAGGCAGAACAATTTCATCGGACGACTCCATTGGCAGTATCTCATGCTCTTCTTTCTGCTGCTGGTATTCTTGCTGCTGCTTGAACATATCTGGCGTCATAGGCGTGATCGGGGGCTCGCCAAAGCCTGTGAAGCCGGCGAACAGAGCACTCTTCGGCGCCCGGTGTGCCATTGGAGAGTGCTTGAAACCTGTCGGCGGCGGTGTTGACAGAGATGCTTGTAATCGAGCTGCATTGTCGCTCAGAGTCAGAGCTTTTGGCAGACTGCCTTTAGAGCTGTTGCGGCGGGTGTTCATGGCCACGCGTGGTTGTTGCAGCGTTGCAGGTGGTTCATGATTCATATCTGCGTCGCTGCAGTGAGTGACACTTTTCGAGAAGGTTGGTAGAATGCAAAGAAGTGTTGGAAGATGGACAGGATGGTTCTTGCCTCTTGGATGGTCAACTGGAAGCACCTACTATGACTCGTTGCGTGCCCGCTTCCATCTGTTTCTTGTGCGCCTCTTGAGCCAAGCTTGGTGGCCTTTGAAACAAAGAAAGGCGCCCGCTTGTGCGAACTTTCGCTTGGAAAGAATGGAGGGCAAACCACCAGAGAACCAAAGAATAAGAGTCGAGGCCTGCCGCTCTTTGACAGGTAAGCCGCCCTGACCAAAGCTAGCCAAGCCGTCTTTTCCTTTTCCTCTTCCCTCTAAGTAGCGCTAAATACCACGCATCCCGTGGTGCCTCAATCGGCTCAAGCGGACATTGTGTCTCCATAGTTCGAGAGCAAACAAGCCTTATTGCCGCGGATGCACTGCCAACATATCTTTGCAAATGATGCCCGTCATAGTTGATCCAAAGGCAGCCCTTGTGTCGTTGATCGACGTGATCAAGGCCTTACCCGGCACGACCTAATATCATGCCAAACGAAATCTTTGCGCATATACCCCCGGAAGGTGCGAAGCCGCCTGTGTGACCAATACGGCCACTCCGGCTTGTCTGACATGACCGGTGTTCTTGTGCGCCGGTAAAGTAGATCTGGCAGATGAACGAGGTTTGGCCTTATTGTTCCCAGTGTGAAAACGGTAATTGTCAAAGCCATTCAAGAATGCCTTTCTTACCGACGATTGGCTGCAATATAGCGCCATGATTTCGGACAAAGAAAAATGCGCAACAAGGCAGGCAAAGCTTTTCAGCAAAGCAACAAAGACAGGGTACATGCAAGCGTGCGTAACGCGAATCTTCGCGTGCTCCTCGCTTGGCGGCTTAGCATCTTTCAGTCATCGTGAGGTCAGGATGAGCGCCGGCATTGAGGTTGCTTGATGAGTGAAGTCACGAGATTTGTTCAAGCAGTTTTAATAGACTCGGAAGAAATCGTCTGTAGCTCAGAATGTACTCTATGCTCAACATCAGCAGCATCATAGCTTGAGGCGCTCGAGCAAAGGCTCCGATTGATCACATGGCCAGCTATCCATCTTCAGAGTCAGCCGTCGACAGCCTTTTCAGATGGTACACGCTCATCTGCAACTTCCTCGCAAACGATACTACTTAGCGATCAGCAAATACAACCGTCGGTAGCTCTACATGAAACAGCCGGGAGGTTGATTGTCCCGTATGCCAATTCGATGAATATATCCTATATATGGCTAGCTCAACGCTTTCCTCTCGTCGCTCCAAGACTTCTTCTATGTCGAATACGGTAGGATTTCATGGAGCGCATCTGCCGAAGCTGAACGTCTACTTTGAGCAGTGGGGCATCTATGCTCGCAACTACACGCCAAAAGATTTGCCAGTGTCTATCCTGGATGAGGTCTCTTATGCTTTTGCAGGCGTAAAGAGCACATATCCAGACAATGTCACTTTGCATGACAGTTTATTGCTTGATACCTTTGCTGATGTCGAAAAGCGCTTTTCAACTAGCACAAAGCCAGCTGGGAACGACACGGCAGTCACCTACCTGGGCAATTTTGGCGAGTTTCGCAAAATGTTACAGCACAATAGAACCTTCGACTTTACCTTGTCGCTGGGCGGATACTCAGGCTCTAGTGCCTTTTCCGAAGTCGTCGGTAATGTCACGAAGCGCGAGGATCTCATCGAGCGTATCGCTGCAACCATCGACTACTACAGCTTCATGACGGGCGTCAGTATTGATTGGGAATACCCTGCAGGCCCAGCTGGCATCAACTATGGTTCATCGAATAACACAGCATCTCCAAGAGATAAGCACAATTTCGCCCTCTTCCTGAAAGAGCTGCGGTGCAAGATTGGCAAGCACAGACGAATCACCGTGGCGGTCACTGGCAATGTTGCAAGAATGGATGGCTTGCCCTTCAAAGCACTGCGTCACCACGTCGACCAGGTCCATCTCATGAGTTATGACTTTACATCCTCTGCCTTTGGCGATACGATAACATCTCATTCCACCAACCTTTTCAAAGGTCAGAACGGGATAACACCCTTCTCGGCCGACGAAGGTGTTAAGGCACTCCGCTCGCATGGCATCAAAGCTCGCCAGATCTTCCTAGGCGTGCCGACCTACTCGCGCGGCTTTGCCAATACAGACGGTCTTGGCAAACCGTGCTCTGGTGTCACGACTGACCAGTCATGGGAAGCAGGCGTGCTTGATTACAAAGCCATCCCACCGAACGCGTCCTTCAAAGAAGCCTTTGATCCAGTTGCGTGTGCCGGGTATGCTTACAGTGCTGAGAAGCGCGAATTTCTCAGTTACGATACGCCAGAGAGTGTGACATGCAAGGCCCAATATGTCCTTGACAACAAGCTTGGCGGCATACTTGTTTGGGCAGCGAGCGGCGATGCGACAAGTAGGGATCGCAGCCTGTTGCAGACTATACGGCGCGTCTTTGATGAAGGTAAGGAGCTCTCGTAGACAGATAGACAAAGCATGCCTACTGCCTGACGACCTTGATCTTATTGTCCTTTTGAAACTTGTTGAACTGGTCTTCTGTGGTCTTGTACTGCTTGAGCAGCGTCTCCATTACACTTTTGAGTCCTTCCTGATTGGCCTTCAACGTTGGCAGCACATCTTTGACAGTCTGCTTCGCAAGCGTGCCATTGATCATCCTATAGCACGTTCTGTCCTGCGGCAGGGGCTCCAGCGTCTGGACAACAAGCCTGTCATTAGCGAGATGCCATGGATGGGTACACACGCACGTATGCTCGTCAGACTCGGTTTCGAGGTCCCCGATTTTGGCAGCGATGTTCTGCAAGGTGTTCTTGTAGTTGTTGTACTGCGTCTGCAGGTCTGTCTGAGGTGTCGCCATGTCTACAAGCCTCTATCTTATCCTAGTAGCTATAGTACCTTGCTTCTTCAATATTTGTCGTCGTCAAAATCCAAAGAAACGCGACACGATCAATTGTAAGAGAGCTCAAGGATATTGGCTACAGATTGACGTGTAGAAGGAGCAAGGGTGATGGCCCTGCCTGCGCATCTCGCAGATACATTCACACCAGCAGAGATTGCATTCATGGCCGAGCAGGAGATGGTAGAGATTGTGCCGCGCCAGCAACTCGACCCGCTCAACCTCATTGGCGGCGCGATACCGCGCATGCGCCCGCCGCAACGAGCCAAAGTGCCACTCTGGCTAGCGTTACTTCTCAAACGGCAGCGAAGAGCGACATTGGTGCCGCCGAACTGGATGGCGAGTGAGTGGCTGCAGGCCAAGCTGGATGAGGAAGTCAAGTTGGATGCAGATGGAGGACCGTCAGGCTTCTCAGAGCTGCCTTTGCGCTGGCTTGAGATGTCTGACTTGATCCTAGACGTGTATGCTGCTACCGTTCTCTGAGTCGATGGCTAACAGGCAGAGCAGAAGATGATATCCCAGAGAGCAGTTTGGTCAAGAGATTACTACGCGATTTGCGTGAAGCGCGACAAGCAAAGGCGAGAGAGGGTCTAGAAGTGCTAGAAGACCGTATCTTGCATCTCGACAACCTCGGTCTGATGGAGATCAATGAGATTCGACCGCTCTTTGCCAAGACAATGGATATGCTGCGACAACTCACAGAAACCAAAGGCGAAGATGATGTGGGAGACGACGATGTTATGGCAGATGCGGGCGCACAAGATGATGACTCTGACTGATGCATACGTTCCGTCATGACTTTGCCAGAATACGGCACACCTCTACTCGAAAGGGCTTCGCCATCTTGAGCAGCTCATCGATCGGTGGCTGTTGTGGCTCCTGAGCGTGCATTAAGGCCAGTGCTGCTTTGCGTTTGCGTCGTCGCAATTCCGCTTCAAGCGGGTCCAAGTCATCGAGGCCTTCCTCGTGCGTCTCTCCTGTCTCCCCATCTACCTCGCCATCTGAGGCTTCTTCATACATAACCTCCTCGAGATCATCCTGGTCGAGGCCAAAGTCAGCTCCAGACAGGTCGCCGAGCGGGTAGCCCTTGTCGTCTGTAGCTGCATTGGCAGCCTGAGTAGCCATCTTGCGCTGCAATCGTTCCATCCGCCACATCTTCATCTCTGCATTCCACTTGAGAACGGCATCGAGCTGGGCAAGTGCCGTATCTGCACGAATGGTTTCCGCATCACATGCCGCTTTGAACATTGCGTCTAGATCAAGCTGCTCAACAGCACCTTCCCTCAAGAACTGCAATATCCGCTCAATCCATTGCATCAAGTCAGCGAAAAGCCCATCATCATGCGCATGCGCCTCGTGCACAAAGCGGAAAAAGCTGTTTTGATGCCTTGCTGTCAGGTCCAAAAAGGTCTGCACAAGATGCGCAGTGCCATCGACGGTCGCCTCTTGTGCCTGAGCAGCCGCAACAGTGGCAATAGTGTCATCTGCAAATCGCGAGAAATCCATAATGGAGTTATGAATACTTGCTGCTTTGTAGACACGCGCAAGCGGCTCGTAAAAGATGGTGACAATATCCTTCATGAGTCCTGATGTAGCTCCATCGAACAAAAGCGCCATGAGCTGATGCTTATCGCGCGCCCGGGTGTAGAGCTTGAGTAATTGCAAAAAGTGTCCGTAAAGCCTTGCATTCTCGGCATTGTATTGCACACCTACACCGCCGCTTTCAAGTGCGGTCGTCCACGCGACATTAGCCAGGAAGACTTTCGAGAGTGCGGCACCTTTCAGGGCTGGTGCGACGGCTGCTTCATCCGTCCGCATTAGCGCCAGGATCAAGTCCACTTCGTCTTCTTCTGCGAGTGTTCGAATACGCGCTTGTGTCGCTTCATCAGCATGCACAAAGTCGTATATTTTGTCACATAAAGTCTCATCGCCAATACGGAGACGGACTTCTGCTGCAGACTGTTCAATCTCCTTCAAGTCTTCCGTTAGAGTTTGTGAAAACATGCGCTGTAGTAGACTTGCGCGACCGAATGGTGTAGCGAGGAACAAATCGAGCCCTGCACGCATCATCATCATTGGATTGCTGAAACGAATGATGTTTTTGAGCACAGCATAGGGAAACAATGCATGAAGGCGTTTGGCTTGAGTGAAGAATTCGGAAGAGTTGTCGTTGCTCACAAAGAGCTGGTACAGGGTCGATGCAAGTTCAATGCGGCCCCACTCGATAACCTTGCGATACTCGAGCGGCATCTCCTCCACCGTGCTGCACTCTCTGAATGCAGAGAAAATCTTGGAAAAGCCATTATCCTTGACGAGGTGCTGCTTGAAGGTGTCCATGTATGTGCTGAGCTCTTCCGCCCGCTCTTTCGCGACTTGCAAGAACTTCTCCTGATCAATGAGACGCTGAGCATCTAATTCACGCCTTGTGTCAATATCGTGCTGCTCATCGTTTGTAAGAGACTTGAGCGGTTCGTCTGAAATGAAGTGGCGCAATGCCGTACTCTTGGCAATCTGTGCATCTTTGATGAGTGAGCGCAAGTATGCTCGCAACGTGAGACGTTGCTTCTCACGTAGTACAGTGGTCTTGATACCGACGCTGGCCGAGCTCGAGCTTGGCGACGATGATGGCGGCCGTTCTTCATCAGGCTCTTCTGCAGACTCGCCCGAGTCTTCGTCAATGGATGGCCGTGAAGCTCCAAACGGATTGAGGGATGATGGCATATAGCTCGTGACCGTTGAGGGCACTTTGTTCTTGGTTGGCAAACGTGGTAGAGGTTTGCCAGGAAACTCCTCTCGAAGCTGTGATTGCAGTCGCTTGAAGGCCCCATAGCGCCTCGCGACAATGAGTGCTCCTTTATTATCTGGTCGCCTTGACTCTATCAGGAACTCTGAGTGTGTCTCGCGACGATGGACGCGACGCTTCTTGGTGACGGTGCGAACGCCGATGACATTGATGATATGTCCATTGACAGGTTCTTGTTCTCCACTCTTCTCCTTGTGGTTGACAACTTGAGGCGCTTCTGTGGTCTTAGGCAATGCCACTGGCTGCTCATCTCCGGCTCTCAAGCCAGCATTGAACAATAGCACAAGCATGGATTGCACGCGCGCTCCCAATTTTTCCCGCTTTGACGATTCCGCGCGATCCTCAGAAGACGAGATGCGCTTCTCCGCAAAGGCCTGCATGAAGACTTGCACCTTGTCCTGCCAAAAGGCTTCTGGGTTGGCCTTTTGTAGAAAGGGAAAGGTGATGACAAACTTGGTAAACACGAAGCGGAGAATATATAGGTCGTTGTCGCCTGTGTCACTGCCATTTGTTGAGCCATTGATAAGGTCATGGACTTTGAAAGGCGGGCCAAGTCGTTGCAGCGCTGCCGGATCATTGAGGGCCGCAAGTTCTTGCTGGATGAGATGCGTCAGGAGCACTTTTTTGAGATAGTGGCGCCGATGCGCATCGCCCAGGATGCTCATGCACTTTGCCTGTGTCCACTTCTGATGGCTCTACCACGCCTATAGCCTTCTCACTTGATCACGCTCACTTTATGGTGAGTGTTGGCGCCATGACGCAGATTTGTGCAGTTTCGCACCAGATGAGACGGCAATCAGGGGAAAAAGCAAAGGTGTGAAGGGAAAGAGAAGTATGAGTATGATGTGTGTAAGGCTATCATAGCTCGCTACAGTCGACCATGGCGAGGGCCATCGCGAGCATCGTACCGCATCTGGCCCCTGCCTTTGTACACAATGCCAAGCTCGCCTGCATCACGCGGCGGTGCAGGCGAACGCGGCCGGCGATGCTCTTCGCGATCCGCTTCGTATCGCCCAGAAGGATGTCTGCTGCTATGACCATGTTCGTGGTTGGGCCTCTCCGGGGCAAACTCCCTACTGCCGCGCCTGGAGTGCTTCCGTTTATCGCAGCCATCCTTTGAATGGTCACACGACCGCCGCTTCTTTGTGTTGCCTGGACTAGAATGCCGATGATTCCGCTCATGCCGATGCTCATGCGAACGTGAACTTGAACTTGAACCTGACCTTGACTTGTGATGGGTCCTAGGACTGTGTCGCCTGTGGTGGCTGTGATGCCCGTGATGATGGCGATGATGGTGATGCCGTCTGTCTCTACTATGCGCGTCATGATGCCGCCTGTCGCGCGACACCGGTCGAGAATGCTCGACAGTCGTCTGTTCCTCTTCAATGCTCTCAGCACTGCTGCTACTCAAATTTCTCCTCCTTGACCGGCTGCGAGCGCGCGCTCGAGACGGTGAGCGCGTCGTAGACCTGCCGCGTTCTGGCGCCTTGAGCACACCTGTTTCTCCTTGCGAGCTGAGTGCAATGATGGGCTGCACATGCGCTGCCGGGCCTTTGTATGTCAACTCGCCTGCTCGCTGAATCGTCACCGCTTCGAATGGCGCGTCCTCGTCATCCACTTCTACCTCACTGATCTGCTCGAGGATCTGCTGGCCCTTGACGACACGGCCGATACAGCAGTACTTGCCATTCAAATGCGGACTCGAGCGCAACGTGATGAAGAACTGACTCTTTGGCACTTCATCCGCTGCGCACAGAAGCCAAGGTTCATCAATATCGCGCCAGTACAAATCTTCTCCTGCAAAAACATCGCGCGCATTGTTGTAGATGTTCATGCCACCGCTACCCGTCTTGCTTGTATCACCGCCTTGCACTGCAAATGTCTTGACGATACGATGCAGGGTCGTGCCTTTATATGTCAACTCTCCGCCGAGCTCTCCTGTACATAGAGCCCGAAAGCTTGGCGCAGTCAGCATGCATACTCAATGGCAAAGTGCGCGCGCTTGGCATCGACGTCTTGGCGCGCGCAGGGGTAAATAGACTTACTTTTCGGCGGCTTTAGGGACTTGCGCGTCATACAGCTCGAGGATGATCTTGCCGGGGATCGGTGCTGGCCCTGCAGATAGCTCTAGGAAGCAGTAGATGGCCATGCGCTTTGCTAGCGATACACTTCTTGCTTTGTGCTTTGATTGATCCTGTTGATGCGCGCGAAATCAAAAAGAGAAACAGCGTCGACAAGAGATTACAATTGCAACTAGAGAGACTATATCTAGAGTCTATGAGAGAGGGATACTAGGACAAGTGATATGATCTATTGATATTCTGCTGCTCATGTCTGCTCGAAAAAGACCCAGCAGGTCCAGACCGTATGATGCAAGCTCGCTCGATGCCGCCAAGGGATTCGCATCACCCAAGAGACTGTGCATTGCATCCTCAAATACAGCAGTCAAGGCATCTCCACGTACCTCAGCTGCTATTCGTGTACGGAAGCCTAAACTAGAGGCATTTCTGGCTCCTCCTGCATCGAGTTCTTCGACTTCGAGTGAGTCTGAAGATTCAGTTCATGAAGTGCTCGAGGATGGTTCTGCTAAGCTTGAGGGGACTAAAGGCGACACGCTGAACCAGAATCCGAATGGCATAGCCGCCGAGGCCGTTACAGGAACGGATTCACTGCACGTACAAGATGCCGCCTCGACAGCTGTCATAGACGACTCAATGCTCAGCATGGACGAAGAAGACGAGCTTGCAGCAGCCTGTATACAAGAAACACCATCAGTACGCTCGAAAATGAAAAAGGTCGTCCTCGAAACATTGTCCGATGATGACTCAGAGATGCAAGGATCGCCATCGCGTCGCGCTTCTGCCCGTCATGCATCTGCCCGTCGTTCACCACTAGTTGAAAAATCAGCGCCTGTGAGTGCACGACGAGCGACGTCGCGTAAGGTTCCTACAAGGCAAGCACAGACTTTGCCCGTGTCAACGGCAGATAGTGAGGACGGATCTGATATCGATGCCACTGCATTAATCACACCCTCGAAGTCAAGAACATTGCCGGTCGAGACGCCCTCTCGCAGCTCAAAACGGCTTGACAAGGTGTTTGAGAAAGTGGCCAAAAAGCTTGAGGATACAGCGGTTCCTTTGTTGAGACCTTGTGCTGAACAGATCTATCAGCTCAAGGCCGAGATTCTCGCCAAGGTCAATGGCAAAACGGCTCTGCCGCTGCGCGAAGTGGAAAAGCCATACGAGAGTATCCATTCACTGCTCAGGGAGACCATCATCCGTGCTGAATCCAACTCAGCGTTACTTCTGGGCCCACCAGCTTCTGGCAAGTCTCTCCTGCTGCAGACTGTATTATCCGCTTTTCGCGCGAAAGACGCATTCATTACTGTTCACCTCGATGGCAATATCCAGACCGATGACAAGATGGCATTACGTGCCTTAGCACGGCAATTGCAGCCAGACAGTGATCAAGACACGATCGCGAATGCCGACATGATGACAGCCTTGCTTGCAATTCTCTCTCATCCCTCCGAATTCGGCGAAGATGGACAGGCGTTGTCCATTGTCCTCGTGCTCGACCACTTTGAGCGCTTCACTCAACATCATCGCCAAGTCCTGCTCTACAACCTGTTTGATATTGCTCAGAGCAAGAAGGCACCGGTGTGCGTCATTGGCTTAACGACGCAGGTGGATGCCTTTGACATGCTCGAGAAGCGCGTCAAGTCTCGCTTTAGCCATCGCATCATTCAGATGGCACCACCCAGTACGCTTGAGGATTTCAAGGCCTTGTGCTTATCTGGGCTGACTTGTACTGGGCAAGAGCGACACTTGTCGCCATATGAATCTGCGTGGAATGAATATATGGAAGAGAATCTGGCGCTAGATCGGTTCATCGCCTACGTCTTCTGCACCGCGAAAGATCCTCGGCACGTCTTTGCCCGACTCGCGCTCCCCATCGCGCAGCAGATTGGCGAAGCACAGCCTTTCCTTGATTTGGCTAAGATTTCACCCTCGCTTGATGCACTGCCAAGTGTCATGCCGCTTTCTCAGGGCAAGAACGACTTGGTTGCCGGATGTTCGATGCTTGAACTTGCGCTTCTCATTTGCAGCTGCCGACTTGACGTCAAGCAGCAAAAGAATAGCTTTGCGACATGCTACGATGAATACGCAACTTTGGCGCATCGTACGAGTACGACACAACGAGCAGAAGGTATTGTCAATATTCGTGTTTGGAGCAAGAAGTTGGCGCGAGGCGCGTGGGCGCGCTTGGAGGAGGCAGGGTTGGTGGTGCCGGTATTTGCCAAGACGGCGGCGATGACAGGTGGATTAGAATTCGCGGCAGTACGATGTGAAGTCCACTTGATGTCATTGCAGGTATTGCTCAAGGATAGCACGCTCATCAAGCAGGCCATGAAAGCATGGCTTAGAC
Source organism: Protomyces gravidus (assembly GCA_003717255.1). Lineage (NCBI taxonomy): Eukaryota > Fungi > Ascomycota > Taphrinomycetes > Taphrinales > Protomycetaceae > Protomyces > Protomyces gravidus. The sequence goes on along the minus strand of QXDP01000108.1, from coordinate 608,362 downwards.
TATAGAGGGTAAAAGGCATGTTATAATCTCTACCGTAAACCGGTAGCGCGTCGACTGGCAACTTCAGCCAAGACCGCGCGACCGCTAAAGAACAGCACAATGCCAAAGATGCTTATAAGGCCGAGCACTGGCATGATTGTCCATCCGGCCCAGTAGATGAAAAAGAGCAACTCAACACCTGTTAGGGCAAAGATGAAGACTGCGTAGCCAAGCGGCTGGTTGCTGGCTGCTTTTTGTAGATGGTTGAAGTTGGCGCCAAGAATGCCGAACCAACCCATGAGGAGACCGAGGAAAGAGCCAATGGCAGCCAAGGCATACAAACCAGAAATGAACACTGGTGGCATACGCTGGTCAGGTTTGAAGGTATGGTGAATGAGCTGTCGAGGCGCATATACGACACGCTGAGCTTCTTCTGCGGCGAGTGCCTTTCTCGCAGCAAGCGATGCCTTTGCGTCCGATTGCAAATCGATGCGAGCAATCTCCTGCGTCAATGGCGCTCCTTCAAATCCGCCGATGATGAGTGACATGGTAAGCGGCCTCTCCGAAGCCAGAAGGTACGGTGATAGATCGCGTTGTGATAGCACTAGAGATGCCCTACCATTCGCCTTGACGGGCACCACGATACTTGCTTCGATCGGCTTCTCTGCAATCATTTCTTCGCCCTGTGCCGATGGCTTGTAGACGCCCTGAATGAGCAGCATACATTGATGGGGCTTCTTGGGTTCGTCTTCTGCATTCTTCACTGTCATGGACAGCTTGAGTCTTTGACCACTCGTCAGGGAGACATCCACAAGTTCGCTTCCAACGCCAGCCTTGAATGGGTATGGCGTTTCACCCACCTCTAGCTTTCCAGCTGAAAAGTACCATCCTTTTGATGCAGCAGAGACCGCTGCTATGCCCTGAAGCAGCCAGGCCGCAGTCAGCACCCGCATACTTGCTCTCTTCCTACTTGGTGCTTGCTTGATGCATTCTGACACGTCTCAGTAGAAAGCGCGTCGGTTGCCCTAACCCTGATCGAGCATTCAGATGGCATTTCTATTCATTCTTGTCTTGGCTGCCCCTGTTTCAAGCTATGTACCTTGAAACAACGTCCGCTGGCGGGACTTGCAAGTACAATACGGCCACTATGCATACATATCATCGTCTCCATCCGCGTCCGATCCGAATTCAGCGGCTGCCGCATGACCATTGATTGCATGTCCATTTGTGATAGCCTTGCTCTTACCCTTGACATCGATAGCAGCAGGCTTCTTCTCATCCTGTGGTGTAGAAAATTGCGCCTGCACTTTCTTGTAATGATCAAGCTCACTCTGGCTCACAGAGGGCACAAGCTCCCGGAGCGCCTCCTCAAAATCAGCTTGGCCGACCACTACTTCGACGTCTTCCTTTGTCGCAAGGTGATCAAAGAAGTACTGTGTAGAGATGGGCTCGGGATGAGCCTTCACTTTGGCGTCCACGGCACCTGCTTGTCGTGTCATCGCCTTGAGCATCGCGTCCGAGCATAGAGCATAAAAGTCAGCTCCCGTGTAGGTGAAAGGGCATTGCCTCGCAATCTCCTCGAGCTGCATCGCCGGATCGAGCCTGAACTTGCGCGTCAGCGCTTGCAGGATGTTGAGCTGAGCAGAATCGGAATCTGGCACTCCCAAATACAGCATCTTGTCGAATCGACCAGGTCGCAGCAATGCAGGGTCGAGCAAGTCTGGCCGATTCGTTGCTCCAATGACAAAGACGCCGCCGCCTTCATTGCCATCAGCCATGCCGTCGAGCTCCGACAGCAACTGGCTGACTATCCGATCCATCACACCGCCAGAATCGCCCTGATTACCACGCTTCGGCGCGACCGAATCAAGTTCGTCGAAGAAAACCACACACGGCCGCGCATCGCGAGCTCGTTGAAAAACTCGGCGTACATTCGCCTCAGACTCTCCAATGTACATATTGAGCAGTTCAGGGCCCTTGACGCTGAAGAAATTGAGGGAAAAGGATGTGGCGACGGCTTTTGCGAGGAGCGTCTTGCCCGTTCCCGGCGGACCGTAAAACAGAATACCGGAACGCTTCTTCATGCCGCTCGCAAATAGTTCAGGTCGCTCAAGAGGCAACTGGATTGTATCCATGATATCGTCCTTGACGCTAGCCAATCCACCAACATCATTCCAGGTGACATTTGGTATCTTAGGCGCGCCAATCGAATCTGAATAATTCCGTCTCCCCTCACTGATAGCCTTGTCAAAGTCATCGGCTGTCAACCATTCTCCAGCCAGGAACAGATCACTCTCTGCCTCAGGCGTTGCCATTCGCTCTGCAAGTGCCTCCGTCCGATCCCGCGCAAAGTTCTTCGCGCGTTTCAAGACATTGACCAAGTCGGCTGCAACAAGCGCAGCAGATCGGACAGCAAGACTTGAAACGCTGACATCCGGTGCAAGTGGGAGACCATGTGTCAGTGTTTGGAGAATCGCCAACCGCTCGCTTTCATCAGGTGCACCAATCTCAATCTCATGCCTGAAACAGCCCAAGATGCCATCAGGAATCTTTTCGCGCTCTGAAGTCGTTGCAATCACGGCTACCGGAAACGCTCCTGACTCCATTGCGACTTGCTTCATACAGTCTGCAAGAACGAAACGCATCGCTGATTCTTGACCAGACTCCATATCATCCTTCTTTTTCGCCAAAGCATCAATGTTGCGCAATAGTAAGACACACGGACTGCAAGCAGCGGCTTTTTCGAAGCGAAAGCGTAGGTAGGCCTCTGTCTTGACGTCCGTTTCTCCGACAAGATGATAGCAATTTACATTCAAGAAATGCATGCCCAGTCGCGCGCATGCTGCAGACACAAGCGTCGATTTACCACAGCCGCGCGCACCATGAATCAAAATGGTCGCCGTCGCATGTGCTTTCCGCGCTGTCTCACTGAACGTGGATGCAATGAGCTCATACACGCGATGCGCAGGACCTGATACATCCATCGACGAAGCCTCAGCTGCTGCAGTTCCTGATACACCATAATACGTGGCCCAGTCTGAGAACGGCGGTATCCGCGCTTTGCAAACGCCTGATTGTACCATTTTTGTGCTTCCTGCGTCGACCACAGCATCTTCAAGTGTGCTTGCATCCTCCTCGGAATCAGATTCAATGGCCACATCAAGGACTTTGAACCAAGCGAATGTATCGCATTGCATGGCAGCTGTATGCGCATACTCTGCCAATGCATCTTCCTCTGCGCCTGCTTCTCCTACCATTCTAGCAACTGCTTCATTGACGCCCAGAAGTAGTAGATCGCCTTGCCTGACTATGCGCCGGCGTAGTTCAAAATGGTATTTGAGAGCGGAGAGGAAAGCTTGTTGCAGGATACGGTCTGTTGACGCAGGACTTGGTACGCGCGCTAGTGTTACAGAGGAGGCGATGCGTCTCCTTGTGGCCACCTTCGCCTTTGAGACGGTCAAGCGATGGCTGTTGCCGCATATGTTATAGAGCAGCACCGGCGGTAGATAAATCGCTTCGTCATGATCTGCTTCGTAGTCTGCTGGCAGCGCGAGTAATTGTAAGACACGCTGTGCTTGGCCTGTAGACAATGTCACGAAGTCGCCCGAGAAGCAGCCAAGCTTGAGTAGTAGCGAAAGTGATGCATGCGCACAATATTCTGGATCCCCTTTCGCTTGTGGCAAGCTTCGATCGAGCGATATATTCCGTATAAGTGGCCGTGCTTCCACATCAAGACTTGCTTCAACTTCTTCTTGGACACTGGGGAGCGCATAAGTGAGGTGATTAACGTCTCTTGCGAGGAAGCCTGATTGGAGCAGACTAGCAAATGCGGCCTCATTAATTTCATCATCGTCTTCGTCTTCCGGAGGATCGTTCTCGCTATCGAAGCCGTTGACTTGCGGCTTGTCTTCCAGGAGCATCGCTGAAGGAGGCTCGCGCGCAACGATAATCTCGGTCTCTTGACTCAACACTCCCTGTCGCACTGGTTCACATATACGTATCAGGCCGAGATAGCCTAGCACTTCAACTGATTCGCCTGAACACAGAATGGTGCCATCAACCAACAGCGGCGCAAATGCCTGCTGATCGCTTGAGACGAGTCTATAGGTTGATTCTGGGAAAGTGAATATAACGGAAGTAAGCGGTATTGGAGATGCAGCACGGGCATAGACGACGCGGCTGCAGTAGCGCGTGTAAAGTGTCGGAGGTAGCCAGATTGTGTTCCACTCACGCTCATTCGCGCCGGCTTGTGCAGTTTTGAAAAGCCGCCAAGATGATTGTGTCGGTGTAGTCAGAGCAACATAGTGGTGGCCTATTGCTGTCAGTGCTTGCTCGATGCTGTAGGTGACCAAAGAAGAGGGCCATACCCTTTGCGATGAGATCGTCGTGGATGTCTCTGCTCACGAGGACAGTATGCTTGTCATATGCAATGTCGGCCCTGACGAGCAAGACTTGAACCACATGTGCATGCTGAGTACTGCCTATTGCGTCGACTGGGCCCATCCTCGGAGATGAATCCTCGATACTTTCCACTTGATGGCTATAGCTTCAATCTGCTTGCAATTGTGCGTCGGTGCTGAAACACGAAAATCCCGAGAACGGCAAAACTCCACTTCTGTCTCAATCTTGGTGCGAAGACGAGAGGCGCATGATGGAACAGAGCTGGATCGACGTGCAAAGGCAGCAGCAGGCGCGACAGCAAGAAGGCCGACCAGGGCTGACTGTCAGAGCGGCGTCACAAGAGGACACTACAGCAGCGCATGAAGATACAGCGGACATCGAATCGGCACCTTCCACAGCGTCGTCTACAGCTTCGCTTGCCAGTCCAGCCCCAGTGCTGAGTGTGTCTGGTAGTACGGACGAGAATCTGAAGACATCGTATGTGCATCATAACTGCGCGCATTGGGCTCGCTGACGTGCATTAGGCTCAACACTTTGCTACGAACAACGAGTGATGCAGGAGAGCGGCGCGTCCAGACTGGTCAGAGGCATATTGTATCACATGAGGGCGATAGTGACAAGACTCAACCTGACACAAGAGGACGGCGTTCACATTCTCAAGCACGGTCGGCATTAGAGGATCCGGAAACAAGGACTGTGTCGCAGCCATCGTTCTTGGATCGCTTTCTGGACAAGCTGACATGCTTTTCGCTTGGTCTGCTATCAGGCCTTGTGCTGAGCAGTCTTGTCAGGCGATTTATGCTGGCGCGATGACACGGTTGAGGCGCACACGAGACGAGATGATTGATGATTTGCACATTTGTTTAGGCGACTGCACATGACTATTTGATGCTTTCTTGCGATGACAGGCTTCAATTGATTGATCCTAGCTGACTGCACCTGATTTGAGCTCAACATTGCGTTTGTCCATCTGAATGCCGACAAGCGAAGCCGCTGAAAGGCGTACATGTGGGTCACCACGATCGATGAGCAGGCCTGAATATACACAAGCAGGCGATTGACAAGCTGGACATAAGCTGCCTCCATGGGCTGCTGATGTTGTTCAACCTGCTCTCATACCTTGTTTCTAATGGACTTATCCAAACATTCGAGTCTTGCTGCTCGCTAAAAGCGCAAAGCAAGACCGAATTCAAGATATGGCAGCGCACAAAAGGATAGGCATGCCTTCTTGGCCGCTCATGCGCTATCATTCCATTTTGATGATCATGCAGTATTATTTGCTCACTGTCGTCTGCAAACTCGAAGCCTCCCTGTTTGACTACAACAAGACTCTCCTGCGAGTGTGCCACACAGTGACCGAAGGCGGGAGATGAACCGTTTGCGGGTATCCGAGTTTCTGGGATACGCCGGCCAGGCCCAACCCTATTTTGCGTTTGTTCTTCTGCTGCCGCGGACACTGTGTGCCGGATGGAAGCATCGCTTGGTGGCTGGTCTAGATCCCTCCCACCGTCTTCACTGCGGCCCAAGCCCTCGAAACGGGCATAGAAGTAGCCAGCCCCCGAACAGCAAAGAGGAGTGAACGGGCAGCGGTGTGAGGCGACAAGCAGACCACACCGCCGGCCGCAATTCGAAGGATAGCAATCGCTACAGATTCCCCCGACACATACACACACACACACACACACAAAGACAACGGGGTCTCTTGACACAATTAAGCATAAGCGAGTCTCCGTCTCCAGATTGTAAACAGCGACTCGATCAGCGACAAAAGGCCGCTCGCATTTACATAATCAGCCAGGGATATAGGCTAAAGCGGCGCCTGTATTTGTACTCGGCCTCTGGTCTCATCTACTCAAGAGCGACGCGCGCTTCGCTACTCGGCCTTGTTGTCCGGAGCATTGTATAACTTGCGCATCGAGAGCATTCATTCGCTCATCTGCACGTTGGGCGCGCGACAAGCGTACGCAGCTGGAAAACAAACAATCAGCTTTTCTCCCTATCGAGTTTCTCCTTAGCCTTACGCGGGCACGCGACACGCTTTCGTCTCCGACAGGATCCTATCTCTTTCTCCGTGTTTAGCGCAATCTGCAAAGCACAGAACGCGTTCTGCTTCCAGGCTGCCATTGATTCGCTTAGAACAGCGAGCAAACACAATCTCTGCTCAATCCTTCAACCAACAAAGCCTACAAAGCTTGGGCCTTCTCCATCTGTCCATCGTCTTCTCACCCCTGGAATAGCCTATCAAGGAGAATGAATTTCCAGCAAGCACAACAAACGCAGCAGCAACAGTTCAATGCCTACAGTCAGGCATTTGGCCAGCAGCAACCCCAGCAGCAACAAGACCTTCCATATCTAAATCAAACAGGCGGAGGCATGGCAGCATCATCAGCAGGGCTACAACAGCAGCAGCAACAACAAATGGGCCTCAACCATAGAGCGTCATTCAACTCCATCAACAGTGCCGCAGCTGCACAAGCAGCAGCCCAGCTTCAACAACAAGTCTCGCCTTCTGCCTACCAGTTCCAGAATCAGTCTCAGTCGCGGCCGCAATCTATTCACACGATCAACCATGATGCCTTGACGGGCGCCAACTATGCTCCTTCATCGCCTGGTGCATCTTCTTTTATGACCATGTCTGAACGTCGACTATCGCGCGATTCCAACATGGATGGCTTCGACGATCCGCGGGCACTCGAATACTTTGAAGGTGTCAGCGCAGGTCGCAACTCACAACCGTTAACGGCAAAAGATCCAGGAACACGACTGTCGCAAACATTCAATTTGCGACGTGGCTCAACGGCCTCAAGTATTATGGATCCCTTGCGACGCCCACACAATATGGCGCCGCAGATCTTCACCCAGGCCAACATGTCTGCCTTGAGTGTCGATACGCGACGCGCGCAAGCAGCTGTTCAACAAGCTCAGCAACAGCAACAACAGGCCGTGCAGAGGGGATACCCCTATCCTCATCCGAATGCACCAGAGCCAACAGCTGGATTTCCATACGCCTTTCCCGACCCGGATATGGGCGACGGCAGTAGTTCAGCAGGAGTCACGCCAGGCACAGCGACCTTCGGTGGAGCTTCAACGGGTATGACGACGCCGTCTTTGCAACACCAGCAACTCAGCAATCTGATGCAAGACGCGAGTCCGTACTCGCGGTCGCCAGAGCTGCGTGTCAGTCACAAGCTTGCTGAGCGTAAACGGCGAAAGGAGATGAAAGATCTGTTTGATGATTTACGGGACAAGTTGCCGCTTGATCGGACGCTCAAGACATCTAAATGGGAGATCTTGAGTAAGGCAGTGGAACATGTCAGCTTTCTGGAAGAACAGCTCATGCTTGCGCGGCGCGAAAACGATGAACTTCGGCGCAACGGTGCTAATGGCGGCAGTAACGGAGCAAGTGCGATGCTCGGTATGCCCATGCAATCATGAGCCTTTCTTCATTCACATTTCGACTCCTCACAGTCGCTTCTTACTACGCTGCCCATTTGCCATAGGCCTACACGCATCATGTCTCGCTTCGATTTTGTTCAATAGTCAGAGGTCTGTCGCAGCGTTAATTTACCGAATTTAGGATTGAATTTAGGTACATATCGAGCCTATCTTGCAAAGACAAGCATTCTAGCTTTCACACATATGAAATCATCACATGCCACCTGCTTGGGCGCCTTTTTCAAGATCGGACGCAAAGAGTGCGGCACCGACGGTGTTCGAGTAATCGAAGAACTGGTTCACGACAGGAACCATACCAAGCAGGACTGTTGTCGTGCCAAAAGCTGTAAGCGATCCTGTCCTGTCTTTTTCCTTCTCGGCCGACTTGCCCTTGAGTTGAAAGTATCGTGACATGTAGCGTGGACCGGCGTTGCGTCCGTTGAGTACGATAAATAGAATGGTACCAATGGCAGGGATGAAGTTGAGTGGCAGAGTGAGCAGGTAGCGCACGACAGCCTGAGGCGAGAAGCGTTGCAGCCCTGAAGATAGCTTTGCCTTCATGATGCGAGACTTGCCGCTGCCGCCAACCTCGCGACCTTTCGATACAAGCGATTCGTGTCCCTTGTCGAGCAAGACCTTGTCAAAGATGAGATCAAGATCGCTATTAAGGAAGAAGCTAGCCAGGATATTGACAAGCAAGTTCGCCTCACTAAGCACCAATGGAACAGCGCTAATAAATGCCAGCGGACCCGAGAAGATGGTCATCGCAAGCGCTTGCGGAACATAGACTGTAGCGAACAGAATAGCCGTGACGACCAGGGCGAGTGTCAGCTTGGGCACAATCTGCGCTTTGACTTCAGCAAGCATATGCTTGTTTGCGAGAATGAACCAGATGCCGCGCAGCGGATAGACCCAGGCATTACTGGAGACTGCGTCCTTGCCCACGGCAAAGGCGCGCGAAGTCTGGTCGCGTGCTTCCTTTTTTAGATTTTCCTTGTAGCTGTCCATGATCGATGCGTGATTCTACAGCCTTCCTATTCTGCTTTGTAGTAGCTGTGCTCCTGTCGTGTGAGTGTAGAGATGAAGGTTGAAGAAAGCGCTGTCTTTGCGCGAGTTGGCCTTGAACCATGACGTCGCCTGGCCAGATTCACTCGCCAGGAAAAGACGAGGATGATGCTTTGCTTTGGGCCGCACATGCAGCATCAATGGCATCGACTGCTTGCTGTAGACCTGCATCAGAAGCATGCTCAGCCTTGTGCCTCTTCTTGACGGGCGACTGCATGAAAAAGTGAGAGACCTTTTGCTGCCGGACATCGTATGCTGCTGAACCTACAAGACGTGTTCGCTTCAAGCCTTGCAAGTGCTCTAGTGCATTGATGCTCAAGACGGAGGCCTTGTCTTCTGTGATTTGTATCGTCAACACGCCTGTGTTGCTCCACATGGCTGGCGGTGGATGCTCGATTGCCAGAGAAGCACATATCCTAGCAAAGAGCCGTAGCAAGAACAAGCCATGTGAGACGACAACGAGGACTCTACCCTGCTTAGCTTCGAAACTGCCGAAATCTGTGATGAACTGTGAAGCACGCATATCCATCATGTCCTTGGTCTCCCCTGGATCATTCGCCAGCTTGATCTTGTTGGACGGCTCCTTTCGGTCGCCAGTCTTGAATGACAAGCCCTCGCGCCAGCCAAGGTCTTGCTCTCTCAGCAGCTTGGAAACGGTCAATTCCCCTGCTGTCAGCTTATCAGCAACAGCTTGAGCGGTTCTTCTAGCTCTTGTCAAGTCAGAGCAGTAGATTTGTAGTTCTTGCTTAGAGAGCTTAGTAGAGAGATGTTCAGCTAGTCTTTGTGCCTGCAAAAAGCCATGCGCTGTCAGCTCATGATCCGTGGTACCAGCCCAGAGATGATCTCTGTTGCCAGTGGATTCCCCATGGCGCACAAGCAGTACCTTCATCGGCTCATCAGCAAGCAAGTAGGCTAAGGAGGAAAGTGGCGACAACATGTTCAGATGCGCTCTGTGATCAAAATATAAGGCTTTGTACAAGAATCTGTGTTTGTGTCAAGAAGTAGCATCAGCATGAGGATCTGTCAAGGTCATCACTCGAGCGATATTTCTCGAGGTGACAGCACCGATATTGCGGGCTGTGAAACTGCCATCAACATTATTGCTGATGGTGGTTCCGTCAAGTGCCATTGGATTGCTTCGCAGCGCTGTATGTAGCCTTCTCATACTCGTGTACTTGCTCGCGATCGCTTCTGCCATCGGCGGTGTGACACGCCATAAAGCTGTAAGCATCTTTTCGAAGGTGTCATGCGTGTCTCGCCCTGCCTTGACCTGACCAGCTTCGACACAGAACCCGGCCTTTTTGGCAGCTTCATTCTTGTATGGAATCAAGCTCATGTCTTGTGTCAGCGTGCATAATTCCCTGGCTGTGTCAACTGGTTTGGCACTGTGCACAATCAGGCAGCCATGCAATACCTGAAGATCAAGCATGGCATCTTCGAGCGCATCATCGTCAATCTCTAGAGCAGCAGTCTGCTTCTTCTTGCCAGACGTTGCTGCATAATTGCCTGCTGGGTCCATATCTTGGCGCACCTTGAGCGCAAAAGCACGGTTTCGCGCTGTGCGTGACTTATTAAGCATAGCATGAACACCTTCAAGCAAGTAAAAGACGCGAGCCCCTGGCCGCACATTTTTCACCGAGGCGACATGCTTCGCAAGGAAACCGGCGTTACGAGTCAGCTCGAGGAGACGTTCTGCGGTCATCTTAATCATCAATTGCGGCTCCTCGACAACAACCACAGCCGGCAAGGGCTCCCAATAACCAATTTCTTTGTTAAAGACTGCTTTTGTCTTTCGAAAGAAGCGCACAAGTCCTTGAACAGGCATATGCTCTAGTCGGCACTCAAATCCGCTCGCTTCTGCAAGAGATTGCATATGCGTCCAGAAAGCCTCTTTTTCTAAGCTCTTACAAATGCGGACAATCATCTCTGGTGCGGTGTCCTTTTTATTCGTCTTCAAAACATTGACAGAAGAGATGCTCTGCTGACGCAGTTTTTCTGCAAGTTTCGCTTGCTTTGCGGCTTCCCTGGCAGCCTTCTCTGCAGCCTTGGCGACAGCTTGTTGTGCTTTGTCGACAGCCTTGTTCTTGCTGCTTCCGATTTCGCTGCCGGAGGCAGGCTGCTTCATGCGGGACGTGGCAATGGCGAGATAAGGGGCAAGCTGTTCGTCCTCGTCCGTAAGCGAGTCGTCTTCCAAATCGGGCCACGGTTGTCGAGCAGGTTTTGAAGAAGCCGAAGCTGATGTGTAAGAGACGGTGGAAGCCGTAAGGGCGGGCAAGACCTTTCTTGTTATTGTGGCAAAGTCAGAACGAGTCAGTCCCGTGTAGGGCATTGTTGAGCCGGTTGTGTTCGCTTTGATAGGCGGGGTGTTTGTCTTGGGCAGACCTTGCGAATTTGCGATTTCATTTGACAATGTCATGGTGGTCTGAGTTGAGGTTGCAAGTGAGGGTGCAGAAGCATCAGCATTTATGAGCGATGTTGAAGACATGGTCCTCAAATCTACTGGCGTTGTGTTCGGCGCCACGACGGCAGTCTGCTGCTTTAAATACTTCGATGGCAGTACCTTTGCCAAAGGATGTAGATACCCTTGCGTTCTGCCAAGCAGAGGATTCTTTGCTGCTGGCTGATTCGGTTCTGCTTCATCTTCTGAAGATAGACATACTTGCGAGGCGTTCTCAAGCAAATCATCCAGCGTAACGACCGTTGCAGGTGCCTTCGGATCTACCCTTTGATTTACAGCTGGAGAAGGCGCTAACGAATTCACCTGTTCTACTACTGGTGAAGGATGCAACCTTGGCAGTTGGTTCTCGCGAAGCGGCGAAGCAGAGGTGAGAACACCTGCTGAGTCTTTTTGCTTGGAAGCATTCTTTGACGTTTGCCCCGCGGCAGATGAGTTTACCATTGAAAGGAGCTTAGCAAGCTGTATACTTTTCGCTTCCGAGGCAGCTGATGATATAGAAACGAATGAATTGTGCTTCTGAGTTCTCAAGGGAATGCGACGAGGAGAGGCTGTTGACATGTTTCCTGCGTGCGGTAAGGCAGGCGCAATGCTAGCTGCTACCGTCTTAGTCGCATTCGTGGAAAGCGGCAGCGGCTCAGAGACAGGCTCCTCGTCAGATTCGATGATCTCGATACTGTGTTCGGCTGGGCGTACTGCCGTACGCTCGGCTTGCTTTAGGAGCGGACTTGCCGCGTTCGGTGGCGAAGTTGACGTATCAGGAGCTGAAGAAGTCATTGATATGACTGAAGCATGATGTTCATCGGGCCTCTTTTCACGCCGTGATTTCCGTCTAGCAGCTGCATGTAACACCGCCTGGAGATTTGGCAGCTCTTCTAGCGGGCTTGATGAGCGCGACTGCCGAGCTCGTTTGACTGGGCGTTCCGGGCTGTCTAAGCATATGATTTCTGCCTCTTCAGGAGGCATTTCGAGGAAAATGAGTGTAGCGCGTCACATCAAATAAACAGCATTTTGAGCACAGCGTAGATCTTGTAGAGTCTGTCCTTCTTCGTAGGTATGGATCTTGTCGCGTCTATAGCTTTATCTGCGCCACAGTCGCGTTTGATCGATTCGTGGCGCATGAAACTTTTTTTTTGACGTTCGCAGCACACGATTATACAGGCGACTGCAGCTGCAATAGACTGGAGGAAGAGGCTGCTTTATACGGGCCTGAAGTATGGGGCAAGACGCCATGGACTTTGTCGGCACGATAGATTCGGACGAAGAGATTGAAGATCTTGACGTGGATGAGGAAGTGGTTGATGATGTTCAAGCTGCGCCAGTACCTGCTAAAACAAATGGCAAGAAGCGCAAGCATGCTGAAGTAGGAGAACTGGCCCCGGACTTTAGCTTCGAAGATGAATCGACTGGAATGACGGCCGACTTGGACGGCTGGCAATTCGATGATCAGGCCATGAACCGTGAAAAGGCTGGCGTCGACATTGATGAATTGATCAAGAAGCGTCGCACTGCAGGTCAAGGTCCTGTAGCGGATGCACAGGGGCTGGAGGCAGACGATAGTGCTGCCGAAGAGGAAGACGAAGAAGAGGAGGAAGAGTTTATGGGCTTTCAGTCAGATGATGAGGTGCCAGACGACGGCTTTGGCGCTGGAGCGCCTGATGAGATTGACGTTGCTGATGAAGCAGTTGAAAGTGATGAGGAAGACTTTGAAGCCGACAAGAAAGGCCGCGGCGATCCAAAACACGAGGAGGATTCCGAAGCTGAGGTTGTCGCGCATCCCAACGACGCTCTCTCTGATGATAGCGAGAACGACGAAGTTTCGGCAGCAGAAAAGCAAAGGCAAAAGGATTTCTTTGCAGATGAAGAAGAGCCCGTTCAACAGAGCGCAGAGCAAATCGAAAAGCTTGCTGATTTCCGCAACATGAACCTCTCCCGACCAATTCTGCGAGCCTTGACAGCTATGAATTTTGCATCTGCGACACCTATACAGGCTAAAGCTATTCCAGTTGCCCTCATGGGCAAGGATGTTGTCGGTGGTGCAGTAACCGGTTCAGGAAAGACCGCAGCTTTCATGATTCCGATTCTCGAGCGTCTCCTGTATCGCCCAAAGAAGGTGGCGTCCACTCGAGTTTTGGTTCTGTGTCCAACTCGAGAGCTGGCAATGCAGTGTCATGCTGTGGCCAAAAAGCTTGCGGCTTTTACAGACATTAAATGTGCCCTCGTTGTGGGTGGTCTTTCTTTGAAAGCACAAGAAGCAGAGCTGCGTACACGGCCTGATATCGTGGTTGCTACGCCCGGTCGTTTCATCGATCACTTTCGCAACTCTCAGGGATTCACGGTTGAAAACATCGAAATCATGGTCATGGATGAAGCTGATCGAATGCTCGAAGAAGGATTCGCAGATGAGCTTAATGAAATCATCAATGCATGTCCTCGTTCACGCCAGACAATGCTTTTTTCAGCCACGATGACGGACAAAGTCGATGATCTTGTACGCCTCTCCCTCAACAAACCAGTACGGCTACTCGTCAACGCCAAAAAGGAAACAGCCGAAAACTTGATACAAGAGTTTGTGCGCATACGGCCTCAGCGAGAACACACGCGCGCTGCGATCCTCGTACACCTTTGTCAAAAGCTCTTTCGTCAGCGTTGCATCATCTTCTTCAGAAGCAAAGTCTTTGCGCATCGCATGCGTGTTGTCTTTGGCTTGCTTGGCATGCGCGCAGGAGAACTGCACGGAAATTTGTCACAAGAACAGCGTGTGCTCGCACTCGAATCCTTCCGTGATGGTCGCATTGACTTTCTCCTCGCAACGGATCTTGCGTCCCGTGGTCTCGACATCAAGGGCATTGACACTGTCATCAACTACGAAGCACCACAATCACATGAAATCTATCTTCATCGTGTCGGACGTACTGCTCGTGCTGGTAGGCAAGGTCGTTCTGTTACCTTGGCCGGTGAAAATGACCGCAAAGTCGTCAAGGCGGCTGTCAAGTCGTCAGCAGCTCTCAAATCCAAGGTTCAGTCGCGAACCTTGGATGCAAGCGAGATGGACGCCTTGGCAAAGAAACTGCAAGATATGGAGGAAGAGATTGAAGCAGTGCTGAAAGACGAGAGTCAGGAAAGACAAATGCGCCAAGCAGAGATGGAACTCAAGCGTGGCGAGAATAACCTCAAATTTCGTGACGAGATTCAGGCGCGGCCTCGAAGGACCTGGTTCACGACTGAGGATGAGAAGCAAAAGTCATCTGCTCGTGGCAAAGAGCTACTCAATGGGGGCGATGTCAAGGGCAATGCAGCGTCTAAGCAAAAGCAAGCCCCAAAACCAATTTCAAATAAGGACAAGAAGCGTCTTGATGCCAAGCGTGATCGCAAAGAAGGCAAAGTCTATGGTCGTCGCGATAAAAGCGAGGGTCCTCGCGATAAGCCGCAGACGAAGGCGATAAAGTCGAAAACGAAATCAAAGAAGCGCAAGTAGCATTTTAACAATCATTTTTTAAACATCTCTAAAGCATTCCAAGGCTCGAGGCCAATCCGAAAGATTCGTTAGCCGACGCTTTGAGCAGCGCCCGGCAGGAAAGCGCGAAATCGATCATCCAGCTGATGCCATATGCGCATCGACTCTTCCCTTCCAAACTCTCCAATCCACCAAACGTCTGCCTCAAGCCGGTGTAAGAGAAGAAAGTAATAGTACATGATTACCAGTGCTGCTTGATGGTCTCGCGCTACCAGGTCAAGGAACTGCTCGCTCAGCAATACCAGGAAGGCGAAAAGATCGTTGCTTGTGACAGATTGCGCGCCGTATAGTCTGGCAAGATGTGCAACGGGTGTTTCACAGGGCCCAGATGCTATCGGAAAGAGAGGGAAGGTCGGTGGTATCGGCAAATACAGATTCGCGTTGATGATGACCATTTGATTCCAAAGATCAGGTCCATCTGGCAAGACTGTGTGAAGCTGGTGTGCGACGGACCGAACACCTTTGAACATGCGTATCCAAGAACTTGGATCAATCGTGAAAGACTGGAAGGCGAGCAATATGGCAGTCGCAAAGAGTGCCTCCGCATTGTAAGTGTACACACCGGAACCCAGGTCTCGCCGAAACTCCTCAATAGCTTGCTGCCGGTGTCGCGCAATGTAGTCGTCAGCCGGTATGGCCAACTTTGATGTCAGATCGATGCTCATAGATAATTGATGTGCCGCGGTAATGGAGAAAAGAACGTGAAGCAGATGAGGATGCTCAAAAGCCAATGGCGGAACGTGGTGTGCCCAAAGGACAGGCAGATAGAAGTCTCTAGTCGTACGGTTCATCCAATGAAAAAGCAAAGAGCACTCGAGACTGGGCAGGTTTGCTGTACTTGTACTATCATGAGGTTGACTTTGAACAGGATCGGGCGTCCAGACACATGCGATACCAAGTTTGTGACACTCGCTGCATATAGGTCGATTTTCAGGGCACTTGACGCGACGTCGCTTGCAATTCTGACAACCCTTGCGCGATTTGGAATGTGTTCGCCGTCTACGCTTTTCATCAGATGCATCGCCCCTTGTAAGTGAGTCATCTCTAGATGTCAGTTCTGCCTCGGTACCGCCAGGCGAAGTTTCCGAAAATGTGTGCGGCGATGTGAATGGCTCTTCCAGAAAAGCGCTGGGAAAGCGGTAGCCAGTATTCGTCGAAGTTGTCGACTGGACATCAGTCAACTGCGTGTGCGTCGAGCTTGCCAAAGATGAAGAGCGTATGCGAGCCCTTGCTGGCACTGTAAACGCATCGGGCGATGTGTGCTGGTAATTCATGGCCACGGCTGCCTCACCCTAGGCCTCGACAGCCGATTCTGACGAAAAGACTCACAGGTCTTGTCAGCGCGCGATTGTAAGACTGCAAGCGTAGTCAACTAGCCGCTGTGGCCCGGTAAATAAGAATAGAGGAGACGATGAAGCATGCCAAACGACGCGTATATGAGCATAAGCGTACTGCGCCTTCAGTGAAATCAGCGGGAAGCAGCATAGTTCGGAAGATTCCGCGTCGACATGCGCAGATCCTGTTTAGTTGCTTGCAGACGCTTGTACCATACAGGTATGTTGGTGAATAGCACACAACATGTCAAGAATGAGCTAGTTGATTAAACGCAGAGGACAACTTGTACAAGCACACCTTCGCAGTTATCAGCAGTGAGAATAGAAGCCTGCTTCCAGAACAGAAAGGCAGAGGGTCTCCAGTGTTTCTCGCATGAGAGGACTCCGGAGTACAGCTTTCGACGCGGGATAGAGCATCTTGGCTCTGGTGTGTCAGGTTGCCAAATGCTGTCAATCTGCCTTACAGCCAACCCTGATTGGTGCAGAATGCGTGGATGCTCAAAAATGCATAAATTGACACTCCGGTGCTCGCCTGTTTTCGCACTTGGAAAAATGCATGGGATGACGAGCAACATAGCAGCAATGGATGCCAGTGATGATATAGTCTCGGGCAAAGTCGCGAATAATACGAAGTGAAAAAGCAAAAGCGAATTACTGGGCTTCTGAATGCAGGCATCATCAATGTTGAGTCATAGTGGTCTCGCAGATCAGGTTATGGAGCAGACATCTTGTGTCAAATCAAGAAAAGGAGCTTGAAAGAGTGCGTAGATAATCATTATACATGTAGAGCCCTTGTGACTCGACTCTGGCCTCAGCTGTAACCTGATGACCGATACTGTTGCGGTACAGCATTGCCTTGCATCCCCTCAAATTTAGTCTTCTGCGCAGGCCAACCAGCTTGTGTCTTTGCTACAAGTTCATCCACGAGCTCAAGACGGCCCAAAACACCAACGACGGCATTCAACGCTTGTGACTTGTCCAGCAAGACAAAGCGTGATTCCGGGGCTCCGCCACCAATCGTGACTTTCCCATCTTGGAGCACAGAACTGCGCTCCAAGCCAGGCGATTCAGGTTTGCGGCTCGGCTTTTCACGCGCCAACTTTGGATCCGCATCAACCGTATTGAGAAGTCCATGGAAGCCACGCGCAACACGACCCCAAGCGACATCGAGACCTTGACAGACACGCAGTGCTGTTCGCCAACCAGTCAACTTGAAAATATCCTTCAGCATGCTGTCGAGATAATTGCGCTGATCAGGATCTTGCAAACAGGTGCCGGCCAAAAAGGCAGGCATGACACTGTTGATCATGGATTTGCTGTGCGACGTCTGTTCAACCTGCGTGTTCTCCATAGCGTCCATCATGATGCCTGAAAGCATGCGCAAAGTCAATTGACAAAGCGGGAATGTAGTCATCATCACAACCTTGCTCGCTTCGGCAGGAACAAGCGAGAGATCTGGTCGATTGCGATGCAAGGTGATCATGCATGCCAGATGCAAAGTCGCAAGAGTCGCAATGGCAGGATGTTGGAAAACAAGCACTTCACCAAATGGTGTCAAGGCACCCGGTAGGACGCGTGAATCAAAGTCTGCCGAAAGTGCCTTTTTCCATGCATTGAAAGCACTGAGCAGCTGATTCCACTCGTTGAATGCTTGCTTGAGTGCTGTATCATCTGCTTGCTGTGCTGCTTTGCGCTTTCGATCACGGCCCACAAAGTCACCGACACGCGCCATGAGCACTCGCAATTGATCTGTGCTGTGCATGACGGATCCTGGCTTGCCCCGCAACGGCATCGCTTCCATATACTGCAATTCCAGGTAAAGTCCCGTGCCAGACAGGAGACTTTGTATCGTATCTTGATGTATGTGGAACCAGATGAGATGTTCCGCTATTGTTGGTACAGCGACAAACTGGAATTGTGCATTTTTGTTGATGTTGTATGTAGACGCGATCCGTTGTCTAACCAAGAAGACGCTCCCTTCAAGATGTCTGCCCCAGCGCATCGTTTCTCCGCTGGCTGTCTCGTAGTACGCCAAAACCAATGTCGCAGCCAAAAGCTCATCTCGCATACTTGAGCCAGGCAATTTGATTGCTTTACTAAGCTTTCGTACTGCTTGATGATAATCGAGCAATGCACGATTCTCACAATCCGAATCGCTTTGTAAATTGGCTTCACGCACAGCAGAAAGAGCTAGCAAAGAATGCAATAGGGCAGGACACTTGATGGCCATACTCGGAATCACGAATGACCAGAAATTCGTTTCGCGTATGCTGAGTTCCGGTGCAGCATTTGAGAAAGCTGACTTGGCGAAGCCCTCCTCAAGTGCGCCAAAGCCGAGTGGCGGATTCGACATGAATTGATTCATAAAGAACTGCTGCATTGGGTCCAGTTGTGCAGGAGGCGGAGATCGCCACTCGAGCGCTGTACCATAGTCATTATCGATATATCCTGTGTTATTACTCAAAAAGCTGTGCATATTCCCGGGCGACGATTTCGAAGAATTTGAGCCCGAAAAATGTCTCATTGCGTTTGCTGGCTGTAAGTTTGGTTGCAAGGGCGCTTGAAGTGGATGTGAATTGCGCATTGGCTCGTTTTGCTGCTTCTGTTGCTGTTGTTGCGCTTGGACTTGCTGATGCACGTAAAGCTGTTGCATCGTATGATCCATGATGACGGGCATTTCTACATTGCTTTCTTGCGGTGGCTCGTCTGCCAACCTGATCTGGTTAGAGTAAGAAAGGCCTGGTAGATTGTCAACGGATAGAGGAAGCGAATTTGGCAAGGCCATAGGCAGCGTCGCCACTGACGGCCCGGGCGTCGATATGCTTGCAGAATGCGTCGAGTAGCTGGTCTGTTGCTCAATAAAGTCGCCAACCGGCTCAATGCCATAACCTGCGTCTGCCGTATAATTGGATTGGACAAAAGGGTAAGAGTCTGTAACTTCTACCTCGGACTGTATCCCCGGCGAATAAAAAGGATAATTCGGGTCCGGAGGTGGTTGAAAGCTGTCGGCGGGTATAGGAAAGTAGGATGGCGCAAGCAAAGAGCCGTCGACCGGATGCGCCATTCCTAGAGGCAACCCATAACCATGTATGTTACCAGCCTGTTGAGCCAAGGGCTGTAAATACTCGTCCGGTGGTTGTTGAGCATATGTGTAATCGTAAGCGCTTGTCGGCTGTCCATCGACCGATCTGTCCGCATCTGGCAGAGGTACAGATCCGTCGCTCTTTGTGCGTTTCGCTATCGGTCTCCGTTTTGCATTTGCTGGCACGACAGGCGGTGCTGGTATACATACACGATTTGTCTTTGCGCAATTAATGCATACTGGACTCCCTTCAGCCGGTATACACTTGATGCGTCGCTTTCGGCATGTCAGACAGCCCGTCTTGACGCGTTTCTTGGGTTGTGCCGCATGCTCATTGTCGCCTTTTGACTTGCGCGGCGGAATGGCTTTTTTGTCGCCGTCTGTTCTCGAAGTAGAAGGTCCAGTGTAATACGCAGAGGGGTGCTGCGACATCCTTGACAGCGATATAGAACAAACAGAGGACTGATTATCTTCGCCAATAGGGCCACAAGATTTTGGCAGCGCCGTGAGGCTCAGCGCTGCGTTGTTTATCCGTTGAATGGACCTCGTGCGATGTCGCTTCTCCTGATGCAGCCCCAAACACTACCGTGGCCCCTCTGTGCGTGTTCGGACCAAGAGCTTGAAGCGCAATATGCAACTTCTCCCCGCTGTCTGGTGTCGAAAGAAAGAAAGATACCGCAATCCACTGCACCGGCGTTATGACCCTCGACAGCCGCCCTTCGGCTCGTTGCGCTCCCGCCAGGAAACAGAGTTTCGCAAGGGATGTACTATGTAGCCCCGGTGAATGAGGGTCTCAGCAGCTCAAGGATGGGTGGGTGACTAATTGCGCTTGATGGCTCCACTCTGCCTCACACTCGCTTTTTGGGGGTGCCCAGTTTCTCGGGGTTTGTGTGCGCGTGGGTTTGCAGTCGGGCTGCGGCGGCGGCGGCGGAGGCTGCTTTGGCAGATTTGCGCTCTCTCTTCCTCTTCTCTTCTGGCGGCTTGACTGCGGGCGGAATCTACTAGAGGTGCACAGATGATTAGAAATGGGCAATCTACCGGTGATGGCCCGGCCGAGATCAGTGTCTATAGCGGAAGACGAAAGCCACCGTCAGACCGATGGATAAGATATTGCACGATTCTTTTGTCTGGTGGCATCACTCTATGATATTCTTGCCTGCTTAGAGTGAACAGGGCCGTCTTGCATCTGTAGCAGTCAAGCTCAGATCCGGTTTGCAACGGACAAGATGCATAAGATTTTCAAGAGAGCGTCGGTCC
Source organism: Protomyces gravidus (assembly GCA_003717255.1). Lineage (NCBI taxonomy): Eukaryota > Fungi > Ascomycota > Taphrinomycetes > Taphrinales > Protomycetaceae > Protomyces > Protomyces gravidus. The sequence goes on along the minus strand of QXDP01000108.1, from coordinate 587,837 downwards.
GGGTCGGCGGCCGAGATGCTCATTTGACACTTGCCTGAAGATGTCTCAAAATTGCAAATCACTGAAGCATCGGGAAGGCCCTGCTCGGGACTATTCCAGCTAAACATGCAATAATGGACACAATGCGTTGCTTGCAATGGATACAAGTGTCCTCGACAGTAGCGAGGGTTAGTATTCGTGTTCCTGCCGTCCATGTTCTGTGCTGTCTGCAGAAATGGCAGCACCATGCGGGCCGCATCAAGATTGATGCAATGATGTTGATGGTTCGCGCAGTGGAACCAATCAGATGCACGACTCACCGCAACATTCTCGCCAAGTCGTGCAGCAAGCCCGACCCCGAATCTGGGTGCCTGCACTGCCTGGCATTGAAACCACCGATTATGGCCGATAGTCAAGATGCCCTGCTGTACACACACATCTTGTTCCCGGCGAAGGAATAGTAATTGAAAACGCAAGCCGATACATTGAAAACTTGATACTGGCAAAATTCAAGGCGGGCAGAAAGTCACGGACGAGTCAAAGTCATTTAAACGATAGTTCTATAGATCGCGTGCTGCCCTACCACCTCGCATTGCGATGCTTCCATCGGCTTACTGAGATCTTCTCCGGGGCGAGCCTGATGTTGCCTTCGAAGGTAGCCAGAAATGAACGACAGGCACAGGCCGGACTGCTACAAGCGTTCTCTAGCCATAAGCGCGAATTCCCTGAGTTTCTCCCTGACTCGCCTGTTGAACCAAGATTTCCTCTATCGGCCCGAGCAGCTCATCTACTTCCAAAGGTTCAACGCCGCAAGACGTCGCAATCAGGCGTCGATAATCCTTCATGCGCCCACCGACGCCCGTCGACCCATAGAGAGCCACAAGATTGGCCACTTTGTCTTTGCGCTCTGCTTGGATCCGTAACAAGACCTGCCGCGCTTGTGTGATATCACCTGGACTTTTCAGGTCCTGCGAAACTGCTTGAGTGAATAACTCAGCAAGCCGATGCTCTTGCGATGCTTCAAATGCTCGATGCAAACTTGTGCGATGCGCAGCCTCTTCATTCTCCGCTTGCTTGATGAGGAACGCCACATCTGACGGCTCGTTGGAAGAAAGGTATCGCTTCAATTCCTCCATCTCTGTCTGCATCCGCTCCAATGCAGTCGTTGCATTCTGCAAATCAAGCTGCTTCTCTTGCATCTCATAATCATACGCATCCGCCAAATCTTTCAGCTTTTCCGCCATAGAAGGCAACACGCGATGCGTCGCAGCACGACCAGTCTCGCTCACATGTTGTGTACGACCCAACTTGGCATCGTTGGCATAACCGCTCGTTGCACCCGCGCCCACCGGACTGGAACTCGATGCGCCCGGCTGCGTCTTGACACTCGCTTCATGCGCATCCATGTATTCTTGCGCAGTGCGACCGTCTCGATTCGGAACATCTGGACTTGCTTGATAGGTGAGTAGCACTTTTTGAACTTTACGCGCGCCATTGCGTGCGCAAATAGTCAAGGCCGTATCGCCATTCCTGTCTTGGCAATTGATGAGTTCGCTCAGCTTTGCGGCTGGCATCTCTTCGGCAAGAATAAAGAGAAGTTGTTCAGTGTAATACTTGGCAGCAGCTAGTTTCGCTCGGCCGGAACTCGTGATGAGCGCAATATGGTGCAGCACTGTTCGGTTCTCATTATCTCTGTAGACTGCGCTCTTGAGCAGCTGCTGAACAATTTGCGGAAAGGTCTTAAGGTCATAGTTGTTGCAAAATGCGACAACGCGCATCAACGGCGTCTGGCCTTCTGCATTGCCGACATCTATTCGCGCTTGTGCATCGAGTAGATAGGCGACTACATCTAATAGACCCATCGCGGCAGCCCAATGTAGTGCCGTATGCCCTTCATCATCAATCGTCGTATTCGCATCATAATCTGGCGGCGGGTTGCGTAGAAACTCTGGCATTGGATACTTCTTTGGGTCGGTGAAGAATTCGAGAAGTCGCTCACTGTATCCGGAAATGTGAATCTGTTGCTCATACATCTGTCCATAGTCATCAGACGGCGGCATCATCTCCTCCGTATCCGACTGCAACGACAGTTCCGTATGCCCGGGCGACGGACTTCTTGCTGATGGCAAGTCATCTATGCTTGCATCTGAGACAGAAGAGCTCGGCGCTCGGGCATGCGAGACAGACGGCATCGCCTTTGCAGCTTTCGGCTTGCGTGGTTGCCTAGGCACGCCAGGCACTTTCGCAGGTCCTCGTGTAGAAGCGGCTGTCTGGTGTTTCGGTGCAGGTGGCGGTGATCCACCTCCAGCACGATACTCAAGAATCGCCTTGAGATGCTCATACACATCATACTGATGCGCAAGCTCGTGACCTCTTGAGAAAGGTATCCAGGTTCCCTGGTACTTGCCATATCCACCCTGCACCTTTTCATGCTCGCCCTTTTGAACTTCACGCTCAAGTATGCGTGTCCGTTGCGGCTTGTCAAAGCCAGCAACCTTGAGGATTTGCGTCGCATTCATCCAGTCGTCGTGCCGTCTCCGCATCACGGGTATGGATTTGACCATGACCTCGAAGACGGGTACATTAGAATAGGTTGACTTGTAAACTGTTTCCGTCATCCTCCAAGATCCTTCGTTTGTGAGCCAGGAAATGACCTGTACTCCAGAGTGCTTGCCAAGCTTGAAGGACTAGGGCCAGCAGGCGCTATTCTGACCGCCAAGCTGTAGCTGCCCGTTCGGAGGTTCGCGCTGATCGGTCGCGGCACAAGTTATTCAGATGGGCTGCCTCGAGAGGCAGCTGCAGTAATTTTATGGAATGGAGACAGATTTAAACATCTGTACATTGAGTCATGATGGGCTCATGTTCTTGGTCCTAGATTGGCAGTGAGCTTGAATGATTGCTTGATCATCAGTCATGCTGTAGAAGTACGGTCATAGCGTATTGATGCAAGCTCGCGCAAGACGTAGCATGCATCACAGGCTGTCACTGCCACAGACGATGCAGATTACAGCAAGAACACTACAACATCTCTTATACAGCTACTGTCAGTGCCTGCCTCGCATCCGCTTGTCCTCGCAATAAGTCCGGTGCTCGGACATTGCGCTTTCCCGGGCGCCATGCGCTAATTCCGCAAGCTCGTGTGTTGCGCTAGGAGTCTGACGAACAGGAGAATTACCAAGATTCGCAGCGAGTCACTGTGCACGGGCTGTGTCCCGAGAAGCTGTCAACTTTGCTTTCCTCATTTGCGATGAATCGCCGATGTTCCGACGGACTACGGCCATGTCTATCAGACTGCTCTTGCCGTGCTACCATGCGGCAGGCCATTTGAAAGGCTAGGCTGACGCAGGATAGGATGGCGCATCCACCTATATCTCGCTTAATGTCAACGGCTCAACTTTGGTACACTATTACGGCAAGAGACCCTCTTGACCGGGATCTTTTCACATGTGGGATTTTCGCTAAAACGGTCCCGTCACCGCGCGGCAAGACCATTCTGGCCGTCTTTCGGCTCGCAGATGCGCGGTGTCACAGGCCCACAAGGAGCGCATTGCTTGCGCGCGAGGCCGCGCGCGGGCGCAGCCAAGACGAATCGGCATCAGAAAGGCCTATAAGTATGTCCGTCGTCTCTCATCTACACTGAAGAGCTTCCTAGCGGCAATCTGCAACGCTTTCATCAAAGCTTGCCCATCGACACCAGGGCCAGGCATCGGGTCAGCTGAATATCATGTGCAGCAAGCGCATGCCCGAGACGAATTATCGAGAATCAACATCTACCGAGACACCGAGTCGTACACCATGCCGAGGAGACCGCGAGGAGGCTGTCACGCACGCGTCTGTGTTGACGCGATCAGCCATGTCAACAGACGGCATGAACCAAAGAGAAGGCTATGCAATTGGCGCCAGCTCGCTAGGCTGGTACTCAGACTTTCTGAAAGACCGCTGTGAGGAGCATAATCAAGCTCGAACGAGAACTAGACCTTTGCAATCGATAAGGCCAAAGCCACAAGTCCCAGCGCCGCCCAAGGAACTTCCCATCCCGTACCATCGCGTAGGGCCACTTCAACCTCCCATGCACTTCGCACATCCCTATGAAGGGAGACCCCGCTATTTCCCTCATGCGCAGACGACCGTACCATCAGATGCGTGGCAAGTCGAACCAGTAAGAGATGAACGAAGTCAACGACCATGATATGTAAGCATGTCTTAGCAACAGTATAGCGTATAATCTTTTGTTAGGATATGATCATCTCAGAACCTAGTAATCTAGCTCCACGACAGGCTCGGCTGGTCTGTCTAAATCGCGGTAGACGCGCGGCGGTCCAGGTGGACCACGCTGCGTGTCATAGTATCCAGCTGGCTCGCGGCGATAGCCCGGCGGTGATCGACGGCGCTCTGCGCTGGCAGGTCCACGCGGCGCGTCCGGTCGTCTGGGTTCCGCCACCATTGTCCGTGGATGCACAAGCTTGGCTGGATCACACAAATATCGATACAATAGCAGCAAATGCAACTTTTGCGTTCCCACCCAGTCCGCATGCCGCTTATTGATATGCTTTTCGACAAAAGGTACATCCTTGAAGAGTTTGGCGCAATTCTCAATACCACATCTGAAGCGCGTCTCATCTTCCTTTTTTATTTTTGCACCGATAGCGTCGCGAAGGGCGCCTTCGAACGGCTTCACTTTGAGTTGCTCTAAGTACTCGAGTGGTTGCAAGAGCATCGAGAGCTTTTCCGCGTGCGAGCGCGCCCACGACTTAAACCGCCTCTCATCCACGGCCTCGACAGATTCCTTGGAACGTATGTAGCCTGGCGCATAGTGTGAGAGACTATAGCGAGAGTCGTGAAAGCTGGCGGTCCAGTAGTCAAAGCAAAATACTTCGCGGAGGTATTGAACTGCGAGATCCACAGTCTTGACCAATTTTTGTTCTGTCGAGAGTGCATCAATACCATCAAGGCTCTCTTGTATGCGTGGCCACAAGGATGCACGCGATACTTGGCTCTCAAACTTTTTGACGAGCTCTTCAAGATGTTCGAGATCCTGATTCGCCTGCGTGAGCTCGTTGTGCTGAGGAAAGAGGTACAACCGAGCACTGAAGGGTTGGTAAGGCTGGACTCGAATAGCAAATTCACCGACTCGATCGTTGAGCAATATGCGGCCATCGAGCTTTTTGACAGCTTCATCGACTTCTGAATCTTCTTGAAGCTTGACCCAAGCGCTTCGTAGAAACTTGGTATTCGGGCGCGACATGGATAAGTACTCAAGAGAGACTTGAGGAGCAATGAACGCTTGGAGCTCGGAGCGCGGAACCTTGGGTTCGATGACCTTGACAAAGACAACGCCAGGCAAAGGATCGCCAAGGTCTGGTGGGCCAGTGAGACCGCGGTCCAGATATAGAGGGGGCTGGTCAGAAGTAGCAGTCGAATCTTGTTGCCTATGCTCGCCAGAGTCAAGCTTCGCTTGGAATGCTGCATAAGCTTGTTCTTGTGCACTCGCAGGCACTGGGCCACAAGCAAAACGTGCTTCAAACACATCGGCGCCCTCTGCCAATGGGCCGCCGTACATTTCTAAGAACCACGGAGATGTTTCTTGCTCCTTGACAAAGTCTTTTGCTATGCGTACATTGAAGTCTGCCACATAGTCGTCGAAGCGCGTGCGGATCGTCATCTCGTTTGCATCTAGATTGCCAGGATTGAGGGTGTGGTACCATCTTTTAAAGTATTCGAATGTCACAAGCTCTTTAATTGTGAATGGATCTGTGAGCTTCGGCGGAGGCGCATGCGAAGGTGGATAAGGAGCATTACTGGGCGGCCCTTGGTATCCACCACGGTACAGACCAGGACTTCTTGAACGACGACGAGGTCCAACTGGGGGCGTGCCAAAATAGCCGGGCGGTGGAACAGGCCCAGCCATATGTGACGGAGGAGGTCCACCCATCATATGTGCAGGGGGGACAGGTCCGCCAGAGTAGCGTCGCTCATGCGGCCTTGGACCGTATGGTCCTTGATCATAGCCTCCTTGCATCAAGCTTTGCTACGATATAAGTAGCAGAATCAGACGCAATAGCCTGCAGCAATCGTGATAGAGCGAAGGCAAAAGCAGCAGTAAGTCAAGCAGAAGACGAAGCAGTTGTTTCTTGTCTCTCCTAGGCCTGCTATAGCTGCTCACTGACATTTTGACGTTCCAATAATCTCACGGTCTTACGCTGGAAATTATGAAAAAAAAAAAAGTTTCAGGCTACAAAAAGCGAAGAAGGAGCGATCTTGTGCATCTGCATACACATATACTCTAATAGACATGGGTAAATCAAAGCCAGCAGCACAGAAGGAGACCAAGGCCACCAAGGTCAAGCCTGCATCGGGCGTGGCCAAGAAAGAGGACAAAAAGGCCGCCGTAGCCAAGGTTGCCGCAGCAGACAAGTCTGCAAAGAAAGATAAGAAGGAAAAGAAGAGCAAAAAGGCTGTCAAGGAGCCTACTCCTGAGCCTGAGTCAGAGTCTGAGTCATCAGAATCTTCTGATTCCGAGAGCGATGCTTCTTCCGACTCATCTAGCTCGTCCGACTCGAGCAGTGAGGAAGCAACTGCGCCTGTCGCCAAGGCTGCCAAGACTGTGGCCAAGAGTACCAAGGCTGCCAAGGAGACCGTCGTGAACAAGGCCGAGGCAGCCAAGAAGACTGTCAACAAGGTCGCTGCCAAGGTGGAGCAGGCAACAAAGTCCGACAGCAGCGATTCTTCAGACTCAAGCAGCGACTCTGACTCTAGCTCAGGCTCTGACAGCGACTCTGAGGAAGTAGAAGAGAAGAAGCCTGCCGCCAAGGCCGCCGCACCTGTCGCTGCGGCCAAGGCAACCAAGAAGGAGACTGCCCCTGCCAAGGACTCATCTGATTCGTCCGACAGCTCGTCCGATAGCTCATCTGACTCTGGCAGTGATTCTGACAGCGACAGCGATTCATCTTCTGCTGACGAGAAACCTGCCGCTACAAAGCGCAAGGCTGAAGAATCAACAGAGGCACCGGCTGCCAAGAAGGCCGCCGTCTCTGCTGATGCCGAGTCTGGCGAATCATCCACCATCTTTGTGGGCCGTCTGTCATGGAACATTGACGATGAATGGCTCGGCAAGGAATTTGAATCATGTGGCACTGTTGTGTCCTCTCGTGTTGTGATGGACCGTGCTTCCGGCCGCTCAAAGGGTTTCGGTTACGTCGAATTTTCCAGCCCAGCAGAGGCTAAGGCAGCACTCGAATTCAATGGCAAGGAGATTGACGGTCGTCCAGTCAACATCGACATCTCAACTCCTCGCCCTGCTCAACAAAACCGCGCTCAATCGCACGGTGACGTGCAATCGCCTCCATCTTCTGTTGTCTTCATCGGAAACCTCTCCTTCGATGCAACCGAAGACTCCATCTACACTGCCTTTGGTGAGTGTGGCGAGATTCAATCTGTGCGTCTCCCAACAGACCGTGAGACTGGTCGTCCCAAGGGATTCGGCTACGTGCAGTTCAGCAGCGTTGAGGGTGCACAAGCCATGGTGGCCATGAATGGTCACTACGTCGATGGTCGTCCTGTGCGTCTTGACTTTTCACAGCCAAGGGATGACTCGAACAGCGGTGGCGGCGGTGGCCGTGGCGGCTTCACACCTCGAGGCGGCCGTGGTGGTCGCGGTGGTGCTCGTGGTGGCCGCGGCGGCGCTGCCGGTGGCCGTGGCGGTCGTATGTCGGGCGGTGCTCGTCAATCTGGCGGAGCACAAGAGTTCAAGGGTACCAAGGTCACCTTTGACTAAAATGTTGCGATCAATCATTTGATTTCTGAGGGATCTGTCGACTGACTAGTGGGCTTTCACTGATGTAAATTGGGAATAGACGGCATTGAAGAAAGACACCGAGGGCATTCAAGATACTAGGGAACGATTCACAAGTGGGCTTTGATTATAAAGAAAAAGACTTGCGGGAATTTAGGCTACCTATCTGAGGGCTTGCGGGATCTGAGGGCAATGTCAAAAATTCAAAGGACAACGTCGGCTTTACATTTGAATCAATGGATAACTGAGGGCTCTCAATGAAAACCTGATTTCGTGAAATGTGTTTGAAAATTGTTAGATATGCTAGCGCTCAAACGATGCTAATTGAAATAAATATGCTGTTGATGAACCTGCCCTAGCATTATGGCAGGAGCAGCTTGTGGCCATGCCGCTGAGAAACAAAGACCCAGCATGCATTTCGTGTTGGGAATTGGCCTTGATCATTGACTGGCTGCCAAACGGAAACCAAAACCCATCGTGCTGCCTGAGCACATGCCACGCCGCGTGTGGCAGCATGATCCAGGATTTGCAGAGCAAGAGACCGCTCGCTCTCGTCCAAGGCCATGGTTCCTGCCATGAACGCTGGCCACAATGCTTGCAAGTCGATCTTTTTCGGATGTGTCGTCTGCAAGAGAACCTTAAGATGCTGAAAAATGTTAGACATGGCCCTCTGTGCAACACTGGGCTCAACAGCGTGATTCCCAGCTGCTTGAAAGAAGTAGATGACACTGGCCCAGTATTGCAGATGCGTAAGCTGCAGACCTCGCTTTTGCAATGTCAAGGATGACACGCCGGTCTCAGCCACCCTGCCTGATAGGAGAGTACACCAAACCTCGAGTGCTTTGCGAACTTGCTCGACAAGGCATTCAACATCCTTCGGATCCGCACTCGCATCACCTGTCATTTCAAATAGCCGTCCAATCTCTGCTTGAATCTGCATAATTTCGTGTCGATACTGTGATGCCTCCAATAAAGTATGTGCTTGACGCGTCTGTTTCATGCTCTCGACGACACAGTCAAGATCGCGGGGAGGGTCACTATCAAGCATTGGCCTACAAGCATTCCATTTCGACGACGCCACGTCGAGGCTGCGGATGCAAGAGTCAAGCATAAGGGTTGCACTCTGTCGAGGTCGGCTCACGCTTGAAGCAGACTCCTGGTCACTGACATGGCAGAGCATGTCGCGTGCACCTGACAGATGGAGACGATGATCAGAGCTCACATCGTCCGAGAACATATCCCAGAAAATGAGCATCACCATGACTGCCAGCTCACACTCACCAGGCAAGTCACCAGGCGCGACAGCCTTGACGAGTGCCTCAAGTGTCTGGCTGAAGTAGTGCATGGCCAGAGAGCGGCGATGCGCATGCTCGTCGGTAGTTTCAAGCTTGATTGACATCAGCCTCGTACAGCTGTACATGGCAGCCATGGCGCACAAGATGGAGCGCAAAGCAGCAGACACATTTGCCATATTTGAGAGCAATTCTCGTGTCGCATCAGGCGATGCATACCAATGCCCAGTAGCGATGAGGACAGGCACCACATCCTGCGTAAACTCTGCTATCAGTACTTCTTCTTCCTGACGATCGGCATAGAATATTGTATCAGATATGCTCAAAGCGGGTGACGCTGTGACAGGATAGCGGCTCGACGACACTGAGCTTTCTAATATGTGGTCGCCTCGTGACGAGCTCAATAGCGCATCAAGATCTGCGTTGGAGGGAAACAGCACTGCCTGACCGGGAAAGTCACCGTCTTCTTGTACGACTGCATACTGCAACGATGTCGAAAACGTAGCTTGCAGCACTTTCGAAGTTGTTGCACTTGCCGCGTGCTCTTCCGTCTGAGCTTCAGTCAGCTCGAGACTTGCCCTGACCCAACGCCGTGACTGTCCATTTTGTCCATACGTCTCTGGTGTATACAAGCGCATCTCTGTGCCACGATGGGTCATGATACAAGCACGATGCATTCGACGACAATTTCCACATGCATTGTCCTTATCAAATTGCTCGTCACACCTCACATGCCGAGCCCGACAAGTCTTGCAGCCCGTGAAGGCCCGCTTGTGCAATCTGCGCTTGCGAGGCAAAGGCGACATACTGACTAGTCGTTTGGGCCGTTGTTGAGTGGAAATACGCCTGATGTATCCTCGTTGCTTATTCGATGATTGCTCTCCCAAAATAGCCTGAAAGCCGTGTCCAGCGCGAAATGTTTGTTACGCATGCATCAACCAAGTCTGATACGGGCTGTATGCATACTCGAGCCAGATGAGTCTGCTGTGCGGGCAGGGCGCGATCAATTGCATCGAGAAGCAAGAGGGCACCAGCGTAGTTTTGTTTGACAAGTCTCACGGAAGCACATCGTTTGCCATGTTTCCGAGTCAGCATTGGTGGATCTTTCGGGACAAGTAGAGATTGGGCACAGCGCCAATGGGCTGCCTTTGAGTGGCTGAGCGGTTATTTGAGAGTGGCTAGGCATCCAAAGCACAACGAAGGGGCTCGCTTGATATAATGCCAATGAGTTGGTAGCCATCACAATCTGGCTGTCAAGATTGTGTCAGTTGGCATGAGCCAGTGTTGCGGTCGGGCATGCTGGTGTAATTTAGCGACAGGTGGGATGCTTTTATTGCTTTGACTAGAATAGTTGGCCGATCAATGGGAGGCTTTGAGAGCCCGTGTTCTCAACAGAACTCATGACTGAGGACGTAGCTAGCACGCATTATCGTATCCAAACAGACTGATCGATTATCAGCGCCATGCTACATTTGCAAAGCGGAGGCTCCTATGCTAGCAATCTTTTGCATCGCATTCCGGAAGGTCCCTTCCGCCGTAACGTATCCGAGCTGTGCTGCCGTGCACCTGTATGCCATTTTCTAAGCGACTTCAGACAAACGGGCCTACCTGGGCAGAGATTGGCTGGTCCGATAAGTCGCGCGGGTGAAAAGCCCTTGCCATGCGCGACACGAGCAATTGCAATACGATCAAAAATCGAAGAAAAGTGAACATGTCCGTAGCAGATTGAGATAACATCAAAAGCTACAGAGAGCTCTAGCATGATGCATTCTCTGAAAATGTCATAGTCTCGTCTTTCAGCCAAGCCCAACCGGGAGAAATTTGTGTGGGAAGTGGGATGACATTCGGATCACCGTGATCCGCCTTGGCGCAGACAGGAAAGCAAGGCTAACTGCAAAGCAGGTGTCCCATAAGGTGAGCCGACAGTCAAAATTGTCTGTGCGACCACGGGCTCTGCAGTCAGAGCGGCCGAGCGAAGTTTGTCGGGCTAGAGAAGCTAAACATCGGAGCTGAACATATTGTTCAAGCCTGTATGTCTTGGTCTAAATCCAAGGACTCGAGAGTGCTCGGACTTAGGGACTAGAAGGCCAATGCTTTGATCTAAATCACTGAATGCCCAAGCTCAAGCATATGATGGCAAGCACGGTCAACTCTCAAATACTCGTTGCATGGCGAAGTGGTTGATCTTTTCAGATGACACGCGCATTAAGCCATCAAAAGTCCTCATCATGCATCTACGAGATCACAAATCACATATGACGGTTTCTGTGCGCTTGGCAATTCTTTTACGTGATCTCGTCATCTCGTCAAACTTATGAAGCGTTATCGCGCTGGCTCCTTCTACCATTCAGTGATGATCGGCCCTCGCCTGCCAATTCCTCAGAGCTTTGACTTTGGCGATGGTGTCGGCTTGCCAGAAAATGTCGGCTCTTCTCCCTGCAATTGCTTCTTCTCCTCTGGTGACATTCCACTTGGCTCCGAGGGCTCTCCGATTTCGAAAGGCGGTGCAGCGCCTTGTCCCGGAACAGGCTCGCCGCGCTTTGTGCGCTCTCCAACACCCGAGTCGGCATGCTTGTAGCCAGCTGGCTTCTCCATCTTTGCTTCAGACTGCTGCTTGAGTTCCTTCTTTGACACCATAGTTTAATAGATGCTTGTTGTGCTCCTTTCCCCGGACCTTTGGGATTCAAATGTCAGATCTCAGATGGTGATGTCACTCGCCAATCTACAGATCTTCTCACGGCTGCTTGATCAAAGGCCTAGATTAGATGGCTAAAATGCTCTTATACAGGTACAGTAGGCTTGGTTGTGCTTGGGAGAAGTACTTGCCGCCATGCTTGAACATTCGCCTCACTCGCAGCTTCAAAATGGAATGTCTGCTCGTCTTGCCCAGGACGCTCTTCCCCAGCAGTCTTGCTGACCAGCTTGAAGCGATGTCGGCCAGTAGTTGAAGCAGCGTCCTGGACAAAGTATAGTATATTAGAGAGATGACATACTGCCAGAAGCTCGATCTGTGTCGAATGCGCGTACTGGAGCAGCCACGGCCCGCGCGCAACTACGTATGATCGCATCCATTTTTTGTTGAGTCCATTCTGCGGAAAGAAGAGGTGCCCTGCTCGTGCGATCGCATCGTCGATCTTGATAGTCTGCAAGCAGTACGTCGGAGCTGTACCATCGGCGCCATCTGTCGTGGGATGTAAACGCAAGCTCATGTCGACTAGCAAATTCGCTTGTGTCCTGCGCTGCCAATAGCAAACAATGTCTTCGATTAGCGAAGGTACTACTGCGACAGGGGTCGTGTGCGCTGCAATGGCCATCGACTGAAATGTCCGGACTTGCAGCTGTTTCTCTTGCGTTCTTCGCATCTTGTCCCATCCTCTCAGCAAGGACAATCCCCTCGGAACCATGCCTAAATCAATACTTCTTGATTGATGGCCAACCTGCTCGGCAAACACGAGGTAGCATGCCTTGCCGAGCTTGTGCTGTCCCAACACTCGCTGAAACAAAGATGGCTGTTGCTCTCTGCCAAAGACCCGCATAGCGAGCACAGCGCGCCATTCCGCAACCTGCCCGTTGCTACCGACTGTTGTGATCTCGAGCGTCATGTTTGCAAGCTGTCCTGCAGGGGTGATGCGGTCCACAGCAGCAGTATTGTGCATACTCGAGTCCCATTGTGCAATAGCATCTCGAAGCTCTTTTTGCGGTATGCCTTTGCCTTGAGTATAGTCGCCCGGAGAGATGATCTTCAGTACTGCCGCATCCCCTCCTGGAGTGCTGAGGCGTTTCCTGCTGTTGTCATCATCAACAAGGCGAACATCAGAGACCATCATTCTCAGAATGCGAGACATTGGAATCGCGCTTCCATTGCTATCAGCCAAAGAAACCGTAATGCGGCGAGATAGGCCTTGATGAAGGTAAAAGAAGCCCTGCTGATCGATTGCAGTCGAAAGAACATCAACGGGCTCATAGATGCCGAGTGTGTTCAATTCTGAGATGCAAATTTTGCACAAAATTGCCATATGATGCTCGCTTGGCTGAGAGGTTGCCTTGACAATTTGCGCGCCATTAGCCTCTTGCAAGTCATCCCATGAAAGCAATTTTTCGATGTGCTCGCTCGTCGCTTCTCCCCAAATTTGAAAGAACATCTTGTTTGGCAAGCTCTCTGCCGACACACTACAAGCGTGGCGACTGTTGAGCAAGATGGGACTATCACGAAAACCAGACCTCTCTTGCGAAGTGAGGCACTTTTCTGGTTCAGACTCAAAATAGGCAAAAACATGGACAGCTGTTGCTTCACGTTCTTGTATGCCCATGAGCTGTTGCAAATGGAGCTTGACCACGCGCAGAGAAGAGCTCCGCTTCTCTACAGATATGCTGAGCTGCAGAACAGCTGCATGTACTTGAGTATGTGGCGAATAAACATCTGCTTGAATTGTCTGTGAATCATTCGAGTCATCGATAGCCACGACTGTTGTGCCAAGGAGGGAAAATCGAGGCACTGGTTTCTCGAACAGGCCTTCGAACTTCGTCCGACTGCCGGGCGTGCGATCGGCCGACGCAGCAATGCGAGCCAGCCTTTCTCGAATCTGATCGATCGTCCGTAACTGGACAAGACCTTTGTCAGGGTCCATGATACGCATCAAGACTTGCGCTTGAGTGTCTGTATTCTCGGCCGCCCGAACACTTTCATACACCGAATCAGACTCGAGCGGCGAGACGGCGAAAGCAAGATTTCCCGGAGCAAGCGACAATTGCACTATCGCTTCACTGCCCGATTGTGCGGCAGCATTATTGGCAGCAGTGACAACTTCAGCAGCATGGTTCAGCGTTCGTGCAAGGGCCATGGACCGTTGTGCTTTCCATTTCGCCAGAGCAGCTTTGACTAGACGCTCGCGTCGACGTTGCGCAGCTTGGCTTCGGCGTTGCTCTAATTCAGCATTCACTGAATCTCTGACTTGTGCCGCGCGTTCTGCGACGTTTGATCGATGTTGTCTGCCCTCATCTGCAATGGCTGCTGCATTCAGAGCTTGAAGTAAGGCATCTTGTTCAGCACGAGCTTTGTCAGTAAGTGGCTCTGCCGTCGAAGCATTCAGCCTCGGCCTGAATGAGAGGCGTGAAGCTTTGACTTGCTCGAGATTGTCAGACAGAATTTGGAGCTCATCGTCAGCCATATTTTCAAAGCTTGACAATGGCGTATCAAGCAAAGCACGCGCGTGATCTGTCTTGATTGCCTGAATGTCGCTTGTCCGCTGTGATGGACTTTCGCTCGACAAAGGGACATAGCTTGAAACACTTGACTCTGGACGAACATCAGTTCCAGTCCTCGGCGGCTCAGGCGATAATAGCGATCTGCGAAGGCTGGACGTCCCGAAGGAGGGCGTTGCAGGTAGTGATCCATCCGTTGTCAGTGTTCGAGAGAGACGCTCAGCGCGAGCCTCTTCTGGGTGGTTGAAGCGAAATATCTGAATCGCCTCATCGCCAATAATGATACGATAGCCTGAGCGTAGTCGCTTCTTGCCAGTCAGACGAAGCCCGTTAACCATGACTGTTGCGCCTTGCATAGCTTCCAAACTTACAACTCCGTCTTCATTGTCGAAGACGCAGTGAATCGGCAAAATTGATGTGCCACCGAGCTGGATTTCACACTCAGAACTTTCGTCAATATTGCCACATCTGGTCCTACCCGGCTTGAGATTGTAAACGAGACATTCAGTCAACAAAGGATCCTCGGACAAGTTGACAAGATGGGGCAGCTTCTTTGGTGTGGATATGCCAATGAGGTCAGAACTCAGTTCAATACCAAGCGATTCCAGCGCCAATTCGCGCTCTCGCTGAATTTGCTGCGTTTTGCGCATCTTGTCCTCCCAAGACTCGTTGATGTCTGCCATGAGCTTGGTAGCCTGCTCCATGCGCTCGATCATTTCTGATTTGGACACTTGTGTAGGTAGACCGTCAGGCCCTATGATTGTCAGCATCTGATCAGCTGTTGAGCTGCTGAGACTGGTAGTATCGCGATTCTTCAGCTGCGTTTTCAGGTCCTCGAGCTCTTGTCGTAGCTCGCGAATCATCTTTGCATTCGGATCTTCGTTGACAACAGCATGGTTCTTGATGCGCTTTGCAGAATCTGCATATCTCAGAGTGGACAAACTTTCATCCCAGCTAATGTCTGCTGGGCTGATTGTGGCAACCATGGCAGTAAATGAATTGCCACCGAGGGAATCCTTAAGCAGCCATGTGAGAACCGAATCGCGGTACGGAACACTCAGTTGGCGAGCAGACGCCCTTGGCAGGGCCTGTTTCTCAACGAGCGCATGAATGACGCGACCAAGCGTAGACAAAGACTTGTTGATCTCAGCACCTTCCTTAAGTCGTGCTCCTGTGGCTCCTGTGCTATTTGCTCGCTCACTGCCAGCCAGATCAACAAGCGAGATCTTGGCAACTTTCTCAGTCTTGAGGTTTGCAATCTCCTGCGTCTGCGTGACAATAATGCTAAAGACTGCATGACTGCGAGACGAGACATCATTCATGGCCGTTGCAGCCACTGTACGGGCTTTGTTGCCTTGATCCATCAAGAGTGCCACATCGGAAAAGTTCGATACGACAAGTCTTGAGAGCTCCTCAACATACGGTCCTGTTGAAGGATGTTCCCGCACACGGAGATTACCCTTGCTCTTTGGATTCAGCAAGTCGCGCACGCGCTCACTGTAGATTTCGAGATAGCTGACTTCGACCCTAAATGTACTTTCAGCCTGTCTGAATTCCTCCTCGATGCGCTTAAAGAGCTGTGCGCAAATGAGCGGAATCAGGCCTGGATCGTCTTCAGCACCCATCATGCTGTAGCTTTTGCCACTGCCTGTTTGTCCATATGCAAATATGCAACAATTGTAGCCGGCGAGAGCCTTGTCGATCAATGACGCCCCGAGATCGCTAAAAACGGTCTCTTGTGATGCATAGCCGGGCGTTTCTCTGTCGCAAGACTGGTAGCTGTAATCAAAGGTGAAACTCTTGCTCTCGCCTTTATCTTCCTGGCGACCATCGCGTGTACGCTTCTTTGGCGTTATCAGTGTTGTCGTCTGTCCCTCCATGTGCACACAGCATGCCGCATTGCGGGCGCGTTCTATGCATTAGCTGTGCGCACTTGCGCCAACTGAGGCCTTACCGCGTGCATTGAGAGGCCTGACGCGTACGGCAACGACAATATTGCCAGTGTGTTGCGCTGCGCTCATGCCTATTCATCGAGCCTGCCTCTACCTCGGGCGCATCTCTATGCCCATTGAGAGTTTGTATATCTCTTGTGCTTTGTTTCCCATTTTTTGTGTTGTTGCGAAACGTCACCAGAAGGGCGACAGACCAGCAGAGCAAGAAGGTAAAGAAGACAAGCGTAGTAGGTAGCTTGACGAGAAGAAGGAATTTGGGCTGCTGGAGGGATCAGAGCCTTGTCAAGAGGTGTTAGGGTGTAGGGCGGAGTGCAGACGGCAGAGGGCCACAAAAGAACGATAGGATGCTCGACCGTACGGCGGAATTCAGGTCCTGCGTGGCCATATACAACAAGTCGCATCATCTTAGCAAGCGCAAGACGCAGGAACAGACCCAAGGAGAAACGCCGAAGCGGGCCTCCGAGTTCTTCAGTATCGCAAGTGGCATTTCAAAAGATATTCGCAATACTTCCGAAAAGCTGCAACGGCTCGCCCAGCTATGTCAAAAGAAGAGCATCTTCGAGGATCATACAACAGCTATTCAAGAGCTCACATACATCATCAAGCAGGATCTTGCCAAAATTACAGAAAATGTCAAGCATCTACAAGCGCAAGGCAAGGATAAAGCGCAAGCAGGACAACGTGCCATCCACGTCGAGTCGGTCGTCGGCAGTCTCAACATGGGCGTCAATACGGCAACTCGCAGCTTCAAGGATATCCTGGAAGTGAGAACAAAGAATATGCGGGAATCACGGACACGGACAGATGCTTTTGTGCACGCTGGAACAGGTCTTCATGGCAGTGGGATTGCCAGTGCTGGTGGTACGTCCAATCCCCCAGTCTATGCGCCAGATGAGCTGCGTGCTCGCAAAGTGGGTACGTAGCTCTGGCGGGCAGTGTTTGAATATTCAAGGGCTAACATCATTAGGTGGTGCATTGCCGCCGCATCTACGAAACAATCCGCTCTATACACATCGTTCTTCATCAGCGCCGCCAACCTCACCCACAGGCGCGCATCCAGAGCCTCGCTTCGAGTATCTTTCGCTTGACGATGAGGAAGAAGCGAGTCTAAAAAGTGGCACGAATCAAGCGGATAATCCGTATGCCAACCAACAACAGCAGGCGCTCATGCAAGAAGACACATCAGCCATGTATCTCGAATCACGTTCGACGGCCATTGAAACGATCGAATCGACTATTGCCGAGCTCGGTGGCATTTTTCAACAACTCGCGCAAATGGTATCAGAACAGCGCGAAAGTGTACAACGCATCGATGCAAATACAGAAGATGTCGTGATGAATGTCGACCGCGCCCAGTACGAAATTGCACGGTATTGGCGTCGCGTATCTGGCAACCGCATGCTCATGGTGAAGATCTTTGGCATTCTCATTCTGTTCTTCTTGCTTTTCGTCATGCTGCGGTAGATTAGGGGTATACAATTAAAAGCATTCAAGGTCTATCTATGCAGCTTGTTATACTCCACCAGGCCACTGATCATCTCGTCTTTTGCAGAATGAGTGTCGTGCCAAACACATTATCCCAAAACTTGCTCGACACGCCAAAGCCCAGTTCGTAGTTTTGGTAGTGGTGCGCGAGATGATAGCTCTTGAGCTCCTTATAATAAGCAGGCAGATTGTTGTGGTGTAGCATGTAGTGCCCTACATCGTAGTGGACATAACCCAGGATACCGCCACTGAAGATGGCAAGGGCGTGATTGAAGGGGAACAGCGCCGTTGCTAGCTTCCAAAACGGAAAGGCAAGAGCAATGAAAAGTGTTGGCGGCATAACGAGTCTGAGCCTATCCATGGGAAGATAGTGATGTACGCCATGCAACAAGAAATGCGCAGTAAGAGCGGCCGGGTGATCTGGCATATAGTCGTCCACATGGAACAAGAATCGGTGCATGACATATTCGATGAATGACCATAATACAAGTCCAAGGATGAAGTCTGCAAACCAAGCAGCGGTGCCCAGTCTGCCATGTGAGACGACTGCTGCTGTAATGATGCACGGAAGCCAGATGACAGGCACGACCCACCAAGGCGTCAGACTCAGTGGCTCCAGGAAATTGCCGAAAAGAGGTGCGCTTGCGCCTCCCTTGTAATGCCGTGGACGATGAACCTGCTCGAGGTAGAACTTCTTGCTGAACCCCGCGCGCCATACTTGCATGAGCATGGGTTTATCCAGGTCGATGAATTTATGCTGCTTGTGATCCGCCGCAATATCTGTCTCCTTGACGAGATCTTCTGCACACGAAAGTCCGGTAAGCTCGAATACTTTGCGCTCCGCGTCTGCTTCCTCTAGAGATTGTACTCTGTCCTCTTTGCCAGGCAATGCGCTTCGTACGGCATAGCCAGCGGTGAGCACGCCAATCGCATAATCCTCCATCATTTCAAACGCCGAATCTGAGTGTGCGTGGCTCTCTTCATTGCGCATAATGGCATCGACATCCTTGCCACCATACTCGAGAATCAGCTCGCCTCCACCTGGATGATCCTCGAGGAATTCTGTCATATCGTAGACGCGACCATTGGTGGCGAGTGAGACCCAGCATGATTTGTCGGAATTATTCTGCGCTAATTCTTCTTCTTGGATTGTGCGCATGTGAGGGACCATCTTGAACTATCTCTGACTAGCAGCTGCTGACTCTGCAAGCGATAGAAGAAGGAGAAAGAGTAGCTCTAGGCAAGAAGTGTCCTGCTGCCTCTTCTCTTTGATTGTTGATTTTCTTTTTTCGCTGCCGAATTCAAAGTCGAGAAGGAAATCAAGGGGAATGGATGGGTAGATGGATGGCTAGTAGGATAGTAGGATAGAAGAGAATAGACAGGCAAGGCATAGTCACGACTGGAGAGAGAAAGAGAGAAATTGTACAGATCATTCATCGCATGCTGACAAAGCAGAATGAACAGGCACGGCCGGGCTTATCGCCGTGCAACATAGTGCTTGCCGCTCTTCTTGAGTCGGATATCGAGGTAAGCACCATTGGCAAGAACGCGCGATTGCTCCGATGCAGCCTGAGTCTCAGCGCTTGTAAGCGACAAAGCCGACACGACGCGCACCAATGGCGAAGGATTGCGCGCATCCGGAGATGGCCCAGCCGACGCAGGCGTCGGAGCGCTCAATGACGACAATGCGGGCGACGGCGATGGCGATAGTGAGGAGCGCGCGCATTGCAATGCAGCCACGCTCGAGTAGGACGGCTTGTTGCGCTCAATCACAACATATGCGTCCTGGCCGAAGCGCGCGTCGGCGCTCTCGTAGGCTGTGATATGCGACTGTACGCGCGATAGGTCTAGCAGTGGATCGACCGCTGCGTGTGTGATGAATTCCCAATCGCTTGATTTGCGCGTGTGTCTCGATACAGGGCGTGCCATATTGATGGACGTGAATGCGCGCGATAGTGCGACAAGGATGAGATCAGGCTTAGTGATGCGCTAGCAATGATTATCGCAATGCAGCCCTTGGCTATTGTTGTTGTTGGATCCCCTTGGCGCGATTTTGTGTCTTTGGCGGGCGATGATGTCGCTTTGTCCAGCCGCGTTGCGGAAGAAGGCCGGCCAGGGGGCAAAGGTTGTAACCATAAGCAAAAGCGTGACGAAGCTAGAGTGACCTTTCTAGAGGTCACCAGACGCGTATCAGCTGAGCTCCGCACCTTCCTGGTTCAAACATGAATCGGCCGTCTTTAATGCTCAAGCAGATTCACCAAGAACGCGGATGCCATTTGCCAAACAACCAGGCAGTAGGTACCCGTGCGGGCCTCTTGCTCATGATGCACCTTGGTGATCAGACACCTCCGTAGTCAAGGGACTGTGCCTTCATGGCACGCAATAGCAAATCGCAACCAAGGTGTCAAGGTCGTCCCATCTTATCTCCTTTTGTGACACCGGGAGAGCGGGATGATAGGAGCCCAGTCTGGGTCAGATAGTTGTATGACACTTCCATTTGATATAGCTCGCCATGCGCCTGTCAATCACACCAGACTATGCCTGTACTTGATGCAAGATGCCGGAACTAGAAAGAGACCTCGGGAGTTGCTTACGTGATAAAATACATGATTTCCAGCAGTCATAATGAAACTGCTCCTTTGGCCACATATGCTCTGACCAACCTTGTCTTCACTTAAGATAATGCTTGCTCCTCCATGAGTTATGCCTCTCTGATCATCTTCTGCATCATCACCCACGTCATCACCATATCTGCACCGAGTCAAGAGCGAGACACGGCCTTCTTAGTGCAGACATACCTAGGTACCCTTCCTATATCTGCTCAATTATGCTCAGTCATGCGCTGCTCGCTCTCATTGTCGGCGCACAAGCTGAACAGACGCGCTTCCGTAGCTCTTTTGACACACAATCTCACTCTGAAGGCTACAAATTTGACGCTCTGCACCGTCTTCCAGGCATTAGCCCGTACTTTGATGCTGTCGGGTCAGGTCTTTCGCATGCCGCGCCGAGAGACTGCGTCGTGACTGCAGCAAGCTATCTCATTCGTCATGCTGCCATCTATGCAAATGACGAAGACTATGAAAACTACATCGAGCCATTTCTCAAGAAGCTCGACAATACAAAAGGCAAAGGCTGGACGGGTGATTTGGCCTTTTTGAACAAGTGGAAGTCTCCCATTACAGATCCGAAGAATCAGCTTGAAGAGATTACACCACAAGGCAAGCGTAATGCAAAAGCAGTCGGCAAGCATCTCCTGGAGCGATACGGTCATCTCTCCGACGCAACAAAACACATTTACTGTGATAAGAAATCACGTACGCGGGACACTGCAAAAGCACTGGCCAAAGCATTCCCACACAAGATCGAAATTAGAGAGATCGATACGGAAGCCTCGTTTCACGCGCAGATACCACACAAATCGTGTCCGGCATTTAGCAAATCTCCTGGCGATGCGGAACTTGCAGCGTTGATTGGTCATTATACACCGAGAGTCATTGCGCGATTGTCACAATTCTCACCCTCGCCACTGACCTCCAACGACATTGTTGGCATGCAGCAAATGTGCGGCTATGAGTCTGCCATCACAGGTCGCAAATCGCTATTCTGCGACGCCTTTACAGATGATGAGTGGATGTGGTATGAGTACAGCTTTGACACGAAGTATAGCTACATGGTGGGACATGGCAACCCGCTCAGTCCGTACCTTGGTTTTCCGTGGCTCAACACGACAGCCGCATTGTTTGACAAGCTGCATGCACCCAAGCATCACGACAAGGAAGACTTGATCAATCAGCTTGTGAACGATAAAGAGCAGCGTTTCTTCTTATCCTTTACACATCGCGAAGTACCGCCATTTATTGCTACAGCACTCGGCTTATTCAATTCTTCAAACGCACTCGCAGAAGAATTTCCACTTGATCGCATCAACTGGTCGCGTTCATGGCGCATGGCAGAGCTTATTCCGTTTCTGGGTCATATCGGTATCGAGAAGCTGACTTGCCAGCGACACACGCCACATACGGCCGAGGACGATAGTGACTTGCCGCTACCAGAAGAGTATATTCGCATTATCGCAAATTCTGCTGCGCGACCGATTCCAGGCTGCTCACAGGGCCCAGGGGCGAGTTGTACGGTAGATGACTTTACGGCCCTCGTCAAGGCAGGCATGGATCAGTACGGCAACTTTCACAAGGTGTGCGGGAACAGCACAAAGTATTAGTCAGGACCAGAGTTTTACTCATCAGATGTGATGTTGCTGTTGGGAGACGGTCTCAATGGTTGTGTAAGGGTGCTCTTGGCTGATCGGCACATCCGATGATGGGTGGCGACTGTGTATTCTGCTGCTATGCAAAAGAACAAGGGCAAATAGACTTGAAAGAAGATGAAGTAGGTGTATCAGGCACACATCTCACTAGCTGTACTCCCACCATGTCTCGTCTACCTCTTTGACTAGCTATATATCCTCTTGTACTACCTTCGCTTGTTGCAATTCTCTCACGCCATCCCCTTTTCTGTGCCCCGCAATTTCCTTTGAGATTGAAGATCCACGCACCCCAACGGTATATAAGCCCGTAGAAAGGCCCATCTCTTACCATCCTTCACACAAAGGCTCCTATCCATCATGTCTGAAACGATCACACTCTCAAACGGCAAGACCTACGAGCAGCCAACAGGCCTCTTCATCAACAATGAATTCGTCAAGGCAAAGGACGGAAAGACTTTCGAGACCGTCAACCCCACAAATGGAAAAGTCATCACGAACGTCTCGGAAGCCTCAGAGGCCGATGTAGACGCTGCTGTCGATGCAGCTGTAGCCGCGTTCAAGCACGGATCAGCTTGGCGTAGCTTGCCCTCTGCTGCCCGTGGTGCAATGCTCTACAAGCTCGGTCAGTTGATTGAAGACAACCTCGAGGAGATTGCAGCCATTGAGTCATTGGACAACGGAAAGCCAATGATGCTCGCTCGCGGTGATGTTGGTGCTGTAGCAGCATGTTTCAAGTACTTTGGCGGCTGGACAGACAAGATTGTTGGACAGACAGTCGAGACTGATCCTTCCCGCATGGGTTACACCCGCCACGAGCCGGTCGGTGTTTGTGGACAGATCATCCCCTGGAACTTCCCCATGCTCATGTTTGCATGGAAGATCGCACCCGCTATCGCTTGCGGCAATGTAGTTGTCATGAAGACCGCCGAGCAGACACCACTTTCGGCACTTTTCTGCTGCAAATACATTAAGGAGGCCGGCTTCCCTCCGGGAGTCGTCAATGTCATTTCTGGTTTCGGCAAGGTCGCCGGTGCTGCACTTTCTGCACATATGAAGGTGGACAAGATTGCCTTTACCGGATCGACCCTCGTCGGACGTCAAATTATGAAGGCGGCCGCCATGTCCAACTTGAAAAAAGTCACACTCGAGCTTGGTGGCAAGTCACCCAACATTGTCTTTGCCGATGCCAAGCTTGAAGACGCAGTCGCTTGGTCTAGCTTCGGTATCTTCTACAATCAGGGACAAGTCTGCTGTGCTGGCTCGCGTATCTTTGTGCAAGACACCGTTTACGACAAATTTGTCGAGCTCTTCAAGGCACGCGCCAAGCAAGTCGTTGTCGGAGACCCCTTCAAAGAGGACACCTTCCAGGGACCTCAGGTATCACAATTGCAATTCGACCGTATCATGGGATATATCCAGTCAGGCAAGGAGGAAGGTGCCACGATCGAGATGGGCGGTGAGCGTCACGGCGACGAAGGCTTTTTCATCCAGCCTACCGTCATCACAAACGCCACGGGCAAGATGAAGGTCATGCAGGAGGAAATCTTTGGTCCTGTCGTTGCAATTAGCAAGTTCTCAAGCGAGGAAGAGGCTATCGAGATGGCTCACGACACCGCCTACGGTCTCGCTGCCGCTGTGCACACCACAAACCTCAACACCGCCATCAATGTCTCCAACAGACTCGAGGCCGGTACCGTCTGGGTAAATTGCTACAATGCTATCCACCACCAGTTGCCATTCGGTGGATACAAGACTTCAGGTATCGGCAGGGAATTGGGCGAGTACGCGCTCAAGGAGTATGTCAATGTCAAGTCGGTCCACATCAACATTGGCATGCCTGCTCCGTAAGCCGAAACTCGGGTATATGTTTATGTTTGCTGCGTAGGATAGGTAGCGAATTGATTGATGTTTTGTGCTATGATCTATCAATGCTTGTTGTCTGTCGCCTTCTCGATAGGTCCAACCTAATCTTATGCTTCTCATCTCAAACCACCATTCCCTCCCGTGTCTTTGGCAGCTTCATCAACTCCGTAGCCCCACTATCGCTTCTACTTCGCGAAGGACAATACGACGAAGGCGATCGAGCGTGCTTCTTCTTGCGATACATCTTGAGTGGATCCGTAGTCTTGACGCTTGTTGCCTTTCGTCGCAACAAGTCTTCCACCACTTCAACAGAGTGGTTCGATAAATCTGGAAAGCCTTCAGTCGAATAGGGAAAGAGAGGTCGGTTCTGAGGTGATTCAAGCCATTCGGGCAGATACTGTTCAGTGACACGCAAGGCGGTCAATGTCTGAAGCTCGAGAATAATAGCCTGTGCCATGCGATCAGTGTCGAGATCATTCTCATCGTCTCCCTGACAATTAGCGATAGAAGACAGGCTGATATGCATACCCATGGATTTTGAATCTCAAGACCAATCTCAGCAAGCCCCATGATCATAGCAGAAGTGATGAATGTTACCGGAATTGACACCCAGCCAAGACTCTTTAAAAGCTGAAATGGTAAAAAGATAAGAAAGAGCCAAACGAGCTGCGAAATGACAATGTCATATGCTGGCGGTGTAGGCGAGCGAAGGATGCGCTCGCATGTACTGGTCACTTCACTAAAACCATTGAGCATAGCGATACCCTGTGAGTACGCAACAGGCAGCATTTTCTGCTTATTGACTAAGTGCTCCAAAAAGGTCCCAAGATGCCAGGTGATCTCCGTAGGCAGCGTGCCATGCTGACAGGTATAGTTAGCTGTAACGTCTTTAGGATGTATCTCGTAGCATGGGTGGCCAGCAGCTAAAGCCAAGTCAGATTCCTGCTGAACGCGAATCTTGGAGAATGTGTGCAAGTGTGGAATTAAATCTGCCACATCGGCCGCAGCATGACCACGCTCTTCACGTAAATGATGCTTTAAAGCAACGGCAAAGTAACCAACGAGGTTGACGGCAGATTTGCGACGCAAAAGTTCAGCAGATGTGCTACCAGGCGGACAGTGCAACCAGATGAGACGAGCTAGATTGCGTGAGAGTGAATTGAGCTTTTCCCATGCAACACGCGCTTCCTTCCAGTTTGTGTAGGCTGTTGTTGTTCTGAATGAGAGCGCGAGGCCCACAACGAAACCAAGCGTCGAAATCATCGTTGGCTGAATACCAAAATCAACATGATGCGTAGCTAGGCGGCCGAAACCGGTGATGACCACAGACACACAAGTGATGAGCAGTACTTGTGGCCAGACACGTTTCAGCACTGAACCTTTGATTCGAAGTGCATATGGAAAGCCATTGGGCATACTGCCATTAGTGATCATCACAACGAAACAGGAACGTACAGAGGATGGGCATGGACTTTAGCGGATGCAGTCGCCATGGCCATGGCCAGGTGTTGCTGGTGGGCAAGAAACACTGAGCAGCCAGTCGCTGGGAACATGACGGCAAAGGTGTGCAATATATAGAGCTTGTTTGTTGGCCCCTGAAAGTTTCATTGCTACAGCACGCACCCTATGCCGAAAATGGATAGAGCCGAACAGCAACGCGCTTGATGCTACTGATGCCGTACGGCGCCAAGACCCAACGCAATGACACGCGCCTCCACGTCGTGCCAATTTGTATTGAGCTCTTGCGCAATTTCAGTCCAAAAGGCCTCGCGTTTCTGCCGATAGAGCTGTTTGAGCGCTTGATCTAGCTCCGGCGTCCACACATCACGATCCTTGATCACCTTGGCATACATTTTGCGACACGCATTGGCAGATTTGCCATTATTGAGCGCACTTGCAATGTCTGACCATTTGCTGCCTTCATTCTTCATACGCACGAGCAAATCAAGATGCACCTGCTTCCACTTGACCAAACTTGATCCATCCTCTCCTTCATCTTCTGAACTGTCTGATCTCCGCTTGCGCGAGTATGGCAATGAGGTTGATGGCGGCGGCGGTGGTAGTGATGTGCCTGAAAATGGTGGAGTGTCGCTGAAGCCCTGCAGCGAGCTGTTGCGCGACATGGACTCGCCTGGTCGATTGTTCGACCGCATGTAGGGTAGCGGCGAAGGCAAGGTACTCATGTCCAGCCCTATTCGCGGGGTGGTGTCAAGCGGACGAAATGATGGCTCCGAGAGAGGTCGCCGTTGGTGCAAATCCCATGGTCGCGGACCTGGGGACTCGCTCGGCTCTCGACCATACTGTCCGTATGCACTTTGCACATTTGTTTGGCTCTGCAATGTGCTCGGTTGCATATTAGAACCTCTAAGGAAATTTGGATACTCTGGGCTTGCCATAGGCGAAGACATGCCAGAGATGCCACCGCCTTGCTGCACAAAAATAGGTCTCGGCCGCGGATACGGTTCGATGGACGAGAACCGCGGTGAGTCGCCTGTCCGTAATGCTGCTTGCATGGTGTACTGATTCGCCTCTGATTGTCGGGGTTGTGAACGCTGGTCCCGCGGGTACGGCATGCCAGAGAGCGACGGCAGTCTTCCTGCGTCATGAAGCTGTGTAGGCTGGAACGAACTCTGTTGCTGCGGGAAGGCGTCGGGACGCGGCAAGACTGTCCAAATGTCGCGTTGCGCATCTGCAGCTCTTGCCGGGAGGTTGCCCTCTGGCTGCATTGCCGGAAATCTCTGAGGTTGAAGTACAGCCGCTATGGTTGCTTGCGTCCGCAAAGGCGCTCAAATACACCGTCCAAAGATTGGTTAGGCGTGTGGCTCGCCTGGTCCTAGCCGCTCACTCTTACGCAGCCTGGGCGTATTATTCGAAAGATCGACGCTGTCGAGAAATTGCTTCAGGCTTGTGGAAATGGAACTGACGTATAGCCTCCTTCAGTATCTGAACAAGACAACGAGCTTGTGTCGAGAGTCCCCAACTAGACTGCTCGTGAAGTTGTCCTGCTGCAAAAGTAGTAGAAGAGAGAGGCCACTCGGGGCCTAGCTTTGGTTATATTCCGGGCAAGCCATCGTGGCCGTGGATCTATAGCTTCGGGTTTAAGCACAGTTGATTTTTTTTCCTCTGGTGCACAGATGCACGTAGCAATTTACGCCCGCGATGTCACGGAGTGGACGCCTCTTCTCGCGGTCTTACGTGTGTGCGTCAGAATCTCAATTGAGATTCCCAACGCAAAGATGGCGATGCAAAGCCGGACCGTAGGCCCGAACCGCGGCCAAGTGTTGCCCGAAACAAGTTGTCTGGCTTTTTTGATGGCGTTTCAATTCGCACCCAAGAGATATGCAGATCGATCTAGCGGCAATACGCGGGAAGTCTGGCGAATTTGGCAGCTTTCGTCAGCGATCCGCTTGGACCGCTTTGTCTCCACCGGCTCAATGACTCTCCATCGATGCATCTCAGATTCTCGTCATCTAGCACGCCAGCCGTGCTCAGATGAAAGAGTCTGTGCGTACAGCGCTGCCCAAAGCTTGAATGCCGCGTATCAATTACGTTGGCATTCGGAATTCATCTTCCGCTGGGCATCTTGCGAACTGCCCAGTAATTTCACTGACTTGGCTGCTTGCGTGCATGCATGCAGGTGAGCTGAGCTGCCATTAGCTGCCACTGCCTGCCAGCTTTGTGCCAAGTGATTTACCGAGCTGATGGCGGCCAATTGAGGCGTTTTGATCCGCAGTTGGAGGCTGGGGGCAGTCGCATTTTTTGGCGCGCAGTTTTGGCCGTAAACGAATGCAAGATACCCTGAGTCGGACCGCAATGGTCTATACACGTGGTAAAAGCGGCATTAAGGCTGTACCGAAGCCACCTGGCATGGCAATGTAGACATTGTAGACAATGTAGAGATATCGCAGACGAGCAGCCGAGGTCATCTTGCAAAGTGGCATACTTCCGGCAAGGCTTTGTTTTCCGAGCATCAGTCTTGCAGCACTTTGGCACATTGCCCTTTGCAGCCCTTGATTGACATGTTGGTCAGTGATCAGTGATCATTGATCAGTGATCAGATTCAGCCCGGTCTCGGTATCGACGCGGCATGTTCGCGTCGCTGATCAATCCTCGCCCGCAAGTCGGCCGCAACATCCGCTATATTTACCAAGTCGGGCTCGCAAGTAGCTCGTGATAAAGAGAAATAATTGTGTCTCTAGACTCTGGCTGTCCAGAAATTCCCGAGGAAGGCCACGCGAGCCGGGCAATGTCCGAAACAGATTCCAGTAGAAGCACATTCCAGGATTTCGGAAGCTCGTTTCGCCATCCTGTGAGCAATATCATGCCGCTATTAGCGGCAGAAGGCGTGGAGAAAGTTGACATGGATGACACTGCATGACAGCGATCGACCGAGGGCAACTAAGCCCGATGTCTCTGATGTCACGCGTTACGCTTGTCAACAATGCCATTTTTGTCAAGCGTTCATTATACATTCTTCAAAGATGGCGATGCGCCGATCTGATTGACAATGATTCCGCTGAGGTGACAGTGAGGTCTAGCCATAGCCATAGACGAGGGTCTTGGCAAGTTGGAGTAAACGATGTGATATGGGAATCAAGACTTATGGATCGGTGCCCTTGAATGCGTGGTCTACCTTGGACCACTAGGGGCTTCGGTGAAAAGAGCAGCCATTCTGTTGACGTCCTGCAAAAGGTCAAAGCAGAAGTGGGTGATTATGCTTGATTTGTATACCTAGGTACAGTGCACAACCTTGATCTCCAGGCACCAGCAGCGTTGCGCATAATCCGTGAGATTTGGTCATCTGAACAAAAATATGCCGCGACCGAGCTTCTTTTGTGTATAGAAGCATCCTTGAATCATCCTTGAGTGAGAAGACTGGCAAAGCGCTCGTAGTTGAGGCCATGTTTGCTGTTGACGGATGGAAGTTACCTACTGTAGTCCCACAGAAAGCGGAGAAGCGGCGGTCTCATGCGCAGGCTACTCAGAATGATGCGACACGTCCAAAGAAGCGCGCCAAGGCAGACAAGCGCGAGCCCAGCGGCAAGCAACAGCATGTCGCAGGGACCGATAAAGCAATACCAAAGGTCAAGAAGGATAAGAGCAAGTATCTGCCCAAATATGGCAAGGAAGAGCAAACTACCACAAGCAATATGGTGCCTGTTGCAGCAGTACGGAAGAAGCGCACACCAACACCAGAGCCGGTGCCTGAGGTTGCTGTAATAAAACAAGCGCGAAGAGAGCGGCAGGAGAAAAAACCTCTTGCGCGGCCGCCGCGATCAGAGCGCGATGCGACACCGCCCAAGCTGCTTGCCGTGCAGCCACCGCCGGATGTGCAAGGTCTGGGCGAAGGCAAACAATTGACGCCGTTGCAGCGTAAGATGGCAGCGAAGCTTTCCGGCGCGCGCTTTCGGTGGATCAACGAGAAGCTGTATACCACGACAGGCGCAGATGCGCTTGCATTGATTTCAGAACAGCCAGACATGTTTGAGGCATATCATGCAGGCTTCCGAAAACAAGTGAGGGACTGGCCGTCGAATCCGGTGGATCTCTACAAGTCGCGGCTAGAACAATCGCTGAAGGAGAGCAAAGGGCGACAAGTAGTGGTAGATCTTGGGTGTGGTGAGGCCAAGATTGCAGAGCGACTGCAACAACTTGACCCTCGAGAGAAAAGGGTTCAAGTTAGGTCATTCGATCTGCTTGCAGCGAATGAGCGGATAGACGCCTGCGACATTGCGAACCTACCGATGAAGGACGGTAGTGCAGATATTGCAATCTTCTGCCTAGCATTGATGGGCACTGATTTTGTGCGATTTCTGCAGGAAGCGCATCGTGTGCTCAAGCCAGGCGGTCTTTTGTGGATTGCAGAAATCAAGAGTCGCTTCAATGATCGTGATGGAAAGGCGTTTATCGAAACGCTCAGTAAGCTTGGCTTTACGCTGACACATCGCGACGACAAGAACAAAATGTTTATTAGTCTTGACTTCACTCGCGGCAAGGACAAGAAGCAGATTCCTGTTGCAGTGTCAAGCAAGGTGGGCAGTTTGCTCAAGCCATGTACCTATAAGAAGCGGTGAGCTGTACTTATATATCCAAACTCGAATCATTGGCAAGTCCAACGGTCAAATGGTCCACAGAACAGGCCTGATGGGTAGACTTGTTGATTCCCGGTGCCGAACAACCCAAGCACGCTTCTGCAATAGCATCAAAAATGATCGACGCCCACTCAGTCTGCAGCCAGCGCTGGTAAAATTTCACGGGCCGACACTCCACATTCAAATTGAGCCCGCGAACTGTGCAACCTTATTCCACCACAACCATGTCAAACGCAACGCCCTTCAAGGTCGCCATCGATGATGCCTTTCTGAAGGCGACACAAGCAAAGCTTGAGGCTGCTCAGTTCCCAGAAGAGCTTGAATTGCCCGAAAATGAGCGATGGAGCTACGGAACACCTCTCGATGAAGTCCGACGACTTGTGGAATACTGGAAAACGTCCTTTGACTGGCGTAAAGTGGAGGCGCAAATCAATAAATTGCCTCAATTCAAGGCTGATGTGCACGTAGCCGGGCAGGAAAGCATCAACCTGCATTTCGTGCACAAACGCTCTTCTCATGCGAATGCCGTGCCATTAATCTTCATTCACGGCTGGCCTGGCAACTTCCTCGAGGTTGAGAAGATTCTGCCTCTGCTGACCGAGCCAAAGGACCCTTCACACCAGGCCTTCCATGTCATTGCACCATCCTTGCCTGGATTTGTCTTTTCCTCAGCACCGAAGCAAAAAGGCTTCGGAATCTTCAAGATTGCAGCGACACTCAATCAGCTCATGCTGGATCTAGGATACCAGCACTACATTGCGCAGGGAGGTGATTGGGGCTCCATCATCAGTCGCGCCATCGCTCTCGAACATTCAGATCACTGTCGCGCAATTCATGTCAACATGTTTCCAACAGCGCCGCCATCGCGCTTCAATCCGCTTGAAGCTGTCAAGTTTTTGACCGGTGGCTATACCACGACGGAACTCAAGAATTTGGAAGACACGCAGGCCTTTGTCAACAGCGGTTGTGGGTACCAGGCAATCCAGTCGACAATGCCACAAACGCTCAACTTTGCGCTTGTCGATTCTCCGGTAGGCATGCTTGCCTGGATCCGTGAGAAGCTGCATGTCTGGACTGACAATTATCCTTGGAAGGACGAGGAGATCATCACTTGGGTGTTCCTCTACTATGCCAATGCCAAAGCTTCAACCCATATATACAAGGAATTTCAGCAACTCAGGGCCCGACTGACTGCGTCGTACATTTCTGTTCCCGTGGGTATCTCACTCTTTCCTAAGGAGATTTACAAGATGCCGCGTGCTTGGGTCGAGAAGGCAGCGCATGTGGTTTCATATGATGTGCATGAAAAGGGCGGGCACTTTGCAGCAACAGAGACACCCGAGGTGTTGGTGGATGATTTCCAGCGCTTCTTTGCCAAGCTGCAGACTAGTTCAGCCTTCAAGGCGAGCGCCAAGTTCTGAATAGCACCGTACAATCGGTAGAGAACCACTCAACCCCTTTTACTGCTTCTACTTGTTTTATTGTTCAGATGCCTCCCCTAACCCTGCCCCTTCGCGCGTGTTTTCCAACGCAAGCAAAAGCACAAAGATATTCTGTCGTGTGTGTGTGTGTCTCTCTCTCTGCGTGCATCTCCCCTGGTCTGCAGCAGGCTCGCATCGCTGTGTGCTGCTCTTGCGTCAAAGGCCCGGTACATCTGTCAAACCAAAGGCGATGACTACCCAGCGGAAACTGATTCGCGGCCAGCAAAAGGAAGAACTCGATGCGTCAAAGCTACAGCTAGGCCCGGACTTCCAGCATGCACAGCCGCTCACCATGTCAGAAGCAAATGCGGTCATTCGCGCGATTCGCGATCATCGTCGGCAACAGAACCGGGGTGAAGAGCCACCTATGACTGAAGTGATGCGCAAAACGCTCAACTATGTCGATGCTTTCACAAAGTACAGAGACGACGATCAGACGCATGCCATCGATCGTATCTTGTCAAGTGCGGATATGCTGCATCCATTTGAGCGCGCGCAACTTGGCTCGCTTGGACTAGAAGAGGCGGAAGAAGCCAAGACGCTTATACCGAGTCTGGCAACCAAAATAGAGGACGATCAGTTGCAGCAGTTGCTTGACGAGCTGTCGGCGCTGCGCAAGTATGCATGAGACGGGTGAATCTAGAGTGCCTGCTCTGTAGCTAATACACTTCTTGTACATCCTTGCGACTGTCCGAAGACCATCGAGGCAAACCTGACGACATTGATCAGTTACTGAGCAGATTGTCGTACCGATGTATTGATGGCGCATGGCAGCTACGAAGCGCAAGCAAGGCCCGGCCAGTCCGGCAAAGGCGCGTAAGGCATCTGCTCAATCTGCCGCATCTCCGGCGAAGAAAGGTAAGCAGGTGCTGCCTGTACAAAGCAGTACTCTCTTTGACTTTTATCCCAACCTGCGCAAAGATGCGCCGTTATTCAGAGCGTCTCTGGACGGTGAAGTACATGTAGACAAGGAAGAAGAGCGACGGCGAAGTGCATCGCCGATCAAGGAGCAGGAACGCGCAAGAGATGAAGTCGACGCGGCGTTGAAAGATACGACGCCGCTAGCCGCTAGCCACGGCCCTTTCACGCTCGAGGACGAAGACGAGCAAGTAGACCTAACGGATGAAGAGTACGCCGCGCTCATTGCGTCTCAAGTCGGTGCCTATCGCGAAGAACAAGACACTGAAATTGCCCTCAAGGAAGAAGTCGATCATTTTGATGATGCAGACTATACTGGACGAGAAGACGAGGCTTGGACATGGCAAGAATATCATGCTGAGCATTTTGGAAAAGCGGACGCAGGTCTGGACGAGAGTGTGCTGTGTCCTGTCTGCGGCGAACAGCTTATATCTCTGGCAGAGCATGATCGCAGTGCTCATGTCAATGCATGCTTGGACTTGCCTGCGCCT
The DNA here is from genome assembly GCA_003717255.1 of Protomyces gravidus. Lineage (NCBI taxonomy): Eukaryota > Fungi > Ascomycota > Taphrinomycetes > Taphrinales > Protomycetaceae > Protomyces > Protomyces gravidus. The sequence goes on along the minus strand of QXDP01000108.1, from coordinate 555,026 downwards.
GCGGTCGAGGAGAACACTATCGCTGGAGAGCCGCTGGTTGATGCGACTGTTCAGCGCGAGTCTGCTGTCGAGGCGGCCTTGCACATTAAGGAGGAAGCATTGGATGCACCCATCTCTTTGTCACGCGAGTCGACACTACACATGAGGGAAGCAGTGGATGACTTTGAGTCGAAGCCTGCATTGTCACGAGAAGCCTCTCGGCAATCAGCAGCATCGGACAGCAAAGATGCTGCATCGAAGCCCGTCAAGCAAGAGTCTTTGGATGGCGGCGACGAAAAAGACGCGTACAAGCTTCTCATGGTCTCGCATACAGAGGAAAAGCGTTGGGCGGATGCAGCCAAGACGGAGATGGCGCAGCGTGGAACACGCTACAAGACACGCGTGTGTCCGTTCTACAAGATTCTGTCACCGTTCCCTATCGCAGTGGATGCGTTCAAGTACGGTCGCGTTCCTGGCATTCAAGGCTACTATCTTTCGCATTTTCACTCAGACCATTACGGAGGTCTTTCCTCGTCCTGGGATTCAGGTCCTATCTACTGTTCGACCGTGACCGGCAACTTGTGCATTCAGCAACTTCGCGTGAAACCAGAGTATGTCGTCAAACTTCCCCTAGACGTTCCTCACGACATCAATGGTGTTCGTGTTACCTTGATTGATGCGAATCACTGTCCTGGTTCTACGCTCTTCTTCTTCGAAGGAGAAGTCAAAGGCCGCATGCTACGATACTTGCATTGCGGCGATTTCAGGGCGACACCGGTACAACTCATGCATCCTATTGTCGCTGGGAAACGAATTGATGCACTTTACCTCGATACGACCTATCTGGCGCCCAAGTACGCTTTTCCCTCACAGGAAGAAGTGATTGAGGCTTGCTGCCATGTCTGCAAAGATTTGGCCGGTATATTGAAGCCAGGAGACAATCCGGTCGGTGACGCTCGGCAGATACACGGGCTTGACAAGTTTCTCAAGAAGGAAAGCAGTTCTGTGGCGGACGCACTGCCAACGCCTGTGACCAAACCGAAAGGAAGACTGCTTGTTGTGGTTGGCACCTACTCAATCGGCAAGGAACGCATAGTTCTTGGCATTGCGCAAGCACTTGGATCGAAAATATACGCCGACCACCGGAAGCGCGATATTCTCGCGTGTCTCGAGGATCCTATCCTTGCATCCCTCGTCACGAGTGATCCTATCGAAGCACAGGTGCACATGACCTATCTACAAGAGATTCGCGCTGAAACATTGCAGCAGTATTGCGACTCGCTTGCGCCGCATTTCGCGCGCGTTGTAGGGTTTAGGGGAACAGGATGGACGTATGCGCCCCCGAGGACACGATTGTTGGATTCGCCAAGTGTGCCTCAGATTCTATCTTGGAAGCCAACGTTTGACTTCCGCGACATGCATCCGGCGCGAGGTAGCAGCAATACTTCAATGATGTTTGGTGTGGCGTATAGTGAGCATAGCTCGTTCCGCGAGCTCATGTGTTTTTGCCTTTCTGCGGATCTGGGCAGGGTCATACCGACTGTCAATATCGGCAGTGCCAAGTCACGAGAGAAGATGAAAGTCTGGATTGATCGTTGGGAGATACATAAGCGAAAGGAAGGCAAGCTTCCGTTGCTAGAAGGTCAAAAGTACTTCTAGGTCTATAAAATTATGATGATTTACGAACAAGGATAATGTTAGGTGACATGATCACATTCCAGAAGGAGACGCATCTGAAACGATCAAGAGGATCTTCCCGGCCATCAGACCCAGAGGACGTCGTCTCCGAACCGCCAGAAGGAGCTGTCTCCTCTGTGGAGGTCGAGTTGTTGCGTTGGGGAGTCGCCCTTGTCGACGCTTGAGGAGGTGGGCCCGTGGTTGCGCCTGTTGTCAAGGGAGCTGCATCCATGCTTGCGGTAACGGTAGCTGCTGAGACTATCGTACCGGCTGCAACATTTGCATTCTGAGAGGCAGATGGAGTTCCTGAAGAAGGAAAATTCTTGAGAGGGTTGACAAATCCAGGACCACGCGGACGACCTTCAGCACGTCTAGCACAACGTTCAGCTTCACAAGCTTGTTCGTGGGCAGTGAGAGCTGCCACTGCGTCTGTGTAAGCTTGAGTGCTGGGATCTGCAGCTGTAATAATTCGCCTAAGATTACTGCGGAGGCGTGAGTTGCGTTGATCAATGCGATTCCACTCTCGCTGACGTGCTTTGAATGCAATGACTTCTGGACAATCATCTCCGTTCGTTCGTCGAGAAGATACGATACGTGCGGAACTTCTGGTTGCAGTCATGGCGATGGACGATTGGTGAGAGATGTACAGCGAGTGGTGATAGAATGTACAATAGGAGAAGAGGTGTTTCGCAAGAGTACAGCCGTTGAAGATGATTTATAGTGTGCAGCCATATGAAAGAAGCTAATGACTGTGCTGGTGAAAAAGGTGTGCTCGACGCAGTCATCAGGACTCATCCTGACTCATGGATAGGCGCGCGTGAGTTCAATTTCGTCGATCCAGCAGCCGTCTAATTTGATGCGCTTGACGCGGAGGATAGCAAGACCTTGTGACTCGAGCTCTTCATGGGAAAGCCGAATCCATCCGCCATCTGGCGAAGCGACGCGGTTGCCTTCTAGCATATAGATGCTGCGACATGGCTGAGATTGCCAGGAGCTGCTGTCGCCGTAGTCAACCTTGTCGTCTGCCATCTTTGAGCAGGTTCTTGGTTGTAGCGACGCTTGTGTGTTCACATCAGGGAAAGCAATGTAGAGCATGATTTAGATAGACGAGGTCTAGTTTGATGGATGGGTTGCAGCTGAGCACGGCCATGAAGCGACATTCATCTTTATCATGCAGGAGTATACAGTCAGACCCCTGTCTCCTGTAGTATGCACATCGATAAGCAGCAGCATATGAATCTAGCTCTTGTGTTTGTTTGCTTCAGCTGCAGCAGTAGTCTCTTGCGGCGTGTTGTTCTTTCCCCCTTTTGCTTCTGCCCTGTTGCGCATCCAAAATCGAATTCAACAAACAGACAATCAAGCTATGAATAGAAGCCTGCTTGTGTCCGGCATAGACGCGATCGTGATGAGCTAGAAGATACATTGCTATGTGCTTGAGAAGATGAGCTCATGTGACTACTGCTATGCTCCGGCCCTGTTATCGGTACGGTTCTTTGCGCATGACAGGCTAAACCTGACACTGCGCTATTTTTGCAAAGCACGAGCTAGTATATGCCCGATGCTATCTTCCTATGCTTGAGCAAGGAAGCCTCTGAGCATCATACTGTGATGATATCGGCCAGTTCAAACATGCTTGATTCGCTCGCTCGCACAGATCCCGCTCTGCCATATGCCCTCATCATCGATTCACCGTCACGACAGTATGCGATCGCGAGGATACTTAAGAAGGGCCTGTACTCGCCATGGCCCTTCCCTATACACCAACACATCTCACTCGCCTGATTGTCGAGGCCAACCTACACTCGCTCATCAAGAGCCCTCTTTTGAAATCAAGCACAAATCATGCACATCTTGAAAACCGCTACCGCTATGCTGGCCCTCGCCGCCTCGTAAGACACCCTCATATCTCTGCCTCTGTCAATGGCCGTAACGTCGTGTCATCCAGGGCATATCATGCAATGCCGCCTACTGACATGCACAGATCCAGCGCAGGCTACTATCACCACTACCCTTACAAGCACTACAACTACACGAAGAACTTCACTCTTCCTCACTCGAACAAAACAAATGTCACTGTTCCCTGGCTCCCTCCTACACATGGCTCGGCGAACGCGCTGCAAGTGACTGCCTCGCTTGGTGGCGCTGCTGGCCTCGCACTGCTCATGTCGCTCCTCTAGATGGTGCACGCTCAATACTCTCGGCCATCTCTGCTACACCAGGCTAGGCAAGCCATGTCTGCGATCTTCACAGCAGGCAGCACCGCACATATTTGGTTTTGCCCGGGCGACCTCTTTCTTTACGACTATCTTTGTCTTGACTCTGTGATGCTGCATCAGCCGAGCAACGCACAAGTATCGTATCTCTTCTGCACTTGCCGTAGCCTATCTCTATGTTCAGTCTTACAGCTGCTCTTACTAGATATCACTCTTCCTTCTTTGACCCTGAAATCGCATCCCCGAATTTCTCTGACGTGCATCAACCCACACACACTAGCAAGATACAGCATAATGGCAGTGCCGTTCATCTTTGTCTTCGCTGCCTTCTCTATAGCAATCGCACTCATCATCTCCCGCATCCGCAAGGAGCAGGAGAGAGTCCACCAAGAACTCAAGTATGGCACGTCTTCTACACTACACAGCTTACAAGAATAGAAACAAAGGACAAAAAGTCACGGCACATCCATGGCCCGCAGGCAGTATGGGAGAAGATAAGGATACGAAAAACGATGAAGAGCCTGCCAGAAAGTCATTTGATGCCGAGACGCCGACGACCGCTGGACCCGCCGCGCTGCTTGCTTCATCGAGCGCAAACGCAAGCGGCAGTCCTTCAACACGTACACGAAGTAGACGCGCAGACTGAATATCACGATTGATGACATGAGAATACAGTAAATGCTTAAATATGTACAAAATGAAGACAAAATAGCTCGTGCATAAGCTGCAGCTTAGACATTGCCCATGTAAATCTGTCCGAGACGCGACAATGCAGTTTCGTCGCTATTGAGCATCGCCGAATTGACGATTCCTGCCATTCGTGAAGGTCCCATGGGTCCAAAGAGACAGTATCGCTGGATCCAAGGCTGCTGGTCCAACCACGCCATAGCCATGCGCGACAAATTTTCCGTGCTTGTGACATCGTGGTCTGTAAAAGCCCATTCAGTGATCCAAATCGGGTATTGCGGGTACGCATTGTGCCACATAGTGAAGTGGTTGATAAAGTCAGTCAATGTGTAACCGTACCAGTGCAAAGCGAGGATGCTGAAGCAGTTGGACCCACACGCTGCAACAAACTGATTCATCCAGTCAATACCCCAGCCGGGTGCAACAGCATTCGTGACAGCAGGTGAGACAAGCGTCGTTCCGTACTTTTGGCGAACAGGCAAAAAGTTGGCCTGCCAAAGCGATACGGCGTCAGACACTGAGAGCACTGTATCACTGCCTTGCAGATCTGGCTCATTGAATCCCATGAGGACGTCGCTGAATCGGCGTTGATCATTGTAGTACCAAGCAATCTGGTAGATATTGTCCTTTGTCCGACACAAGCCGCAGTATTGAGCACTGGCATAGACACCACTTCCCCGCGGGTCCCACATCTCCCAATTGTACAACCACGGGATCCTGGCAGGATCAAACAATGAGAATGTAGCGGCCTTTTGATCCCAAGGCCAGTCAAGACCACGCTTGTTGCTCGTTGTTGGTACTTGGGAAAATGGCGTGTTGACAATCGTGTAAGAAATAGGTCCAGTCGTGGAAGAACCGCACATTATGTTGAAATTACCCGAACATCCAATGTTACAATTGGTGGCGGCGACAGTTGGCATAACATGGCCACAAACACATCTGTTGCCTTGAATCGTGCCTGCAATGGCATAGCCGCGGTCTGTACACCATGTTGCACAATTTTGCGGGCTCATTTGGGTATTGTGGTAGAATGAAGGGCCTGTCATTTGCCCATTGTCGGCAAAGCATGTGTTGGGCGGAGGTACGGCGGCAGCAGCGGCGACGGCGGTCGTGGTGGGTGCAATGCTCGTTGTGGTGCTGGTAGTCGTCGGTGGCTTCGTGGTGCTAGTCGTGCTTGTCGTTGTTGGAGCAAGCGTGGTTGAGCTAGTCGTACTGGAAGTCTTCGAGCTGGTTGTGCTTGTCGTTGTCGGACCAGGTGTGGTCGTCGGGCTAGTCGTACTGGACGTTTTCGAGCTGGTTGTGCTTGTCGTTGCCGGCACAACAGTCGTGCTCGTCCTGGTCGACGTGCTTATTGTGCTCGAACTGCTGCTTGAGCTACTGCTTGAGCTTGAGCTGCTCAATCTAGAAGAGCTGCTCGTCACGACTGCCACAGGCCGTCCCACAGGCGGACTCGTGGTCGCACCTCCTGGGCGCTTGGCTGCCTCGGTCGTTGTCACACGTCCAGGCCGCTGAGCGTGCACAGGGACAAGCGACGCGATAAGCAATGCAGCATAGAGCGGCAGCATTGATGATGGTGTCGAAAAGCTTGATCCATCTTCTTCTGAAGCGACCCGAGCTCCTCTATATACCAAGTCAGACACGCTTTTCGCGGTAAGCAAAGACGAGCCGGTCCCATAAATTCCATTAGCTGATCTCGGGCGGGCACCTGTCAGATTAGAATCTTTTTTCGAGCAGATTGACTGGCTAACGTGCAGCTGGATGCGGGCCCGCCACCATTCAAAACAATTTCAGACACTTCGCCTCGGCCGCATTTGGCCAGTGGCACGCGCGCGGGACATCTGGGCCACAGCCAGGGGAACAAAAGAGAATAGAAGGCACAATGGCTTTGACTTGGCAGCAATCTTGTATGTCTTTGAGAGAGGCGTCTAGAAGATAAGGTACTGGAGAACGCTCCAGGTAAGACGATCTATCAGATAGATGAGCGCAAGAACTCCCGCCAATGCAGGTAAGAGCAAGCCAGAAGTCAAGAGTTTGGCAAGCAGAGCTCCGCCGGGAGCATCGGCAAAAATGCCAATACCAAGCAGAACGAAACCAACGAGGCCACGCGCGCCCGTTGGAAAGTAACGCGAAAAGTTGGCCGTTTGCAAGCGATTCTGCCAAATCATGATCGGGATCATGAATAACAAGACGGCAGCGCCGGCTAGTAATGCTGACTGTGCAGATAGGAAAAATGGTACGAGGAGCATGCGCAGGCTGCGTTCTAGCATCGTCGCACTCACCTCATCTGGTGCAAGTTCTGCAAGCATTTCTGAATAGTTCTCAGACACACGAACGCCATAGCTGCGAAATACTGTACTGAACAGCTGCATAAACGCATAATCGTACTCTGACTGCGTAAGCTCAGTGCCTGCCTTGAACATGCGAGTCGTGTCTGAGTTGTAGTCAAAGGTCAACTTTCCGAGCGTCAACGTATTGTTGCCTGGCTTGATTGCAAACAAGTCTGTCATAACGCTGAGTTCACGCTTCGAGTCAAGCAGCGCCTGTGCACCTGCCCATGAGTTTTGGAACAAGACAAGCGAAACGACACCATCCAGAAGCAGAACAAGCGCAAGGTGGAAGAAATAATGAGCATAACTCCAACCGTAGGCCCTGACTTTACTGATTTTGTCGTGCATCTCGAACCCCTCAAAGTAAAGAGCCCAGACGAGAATAAGGGAGACGAGACTTGCTGCAATGGCGATGCCAGACTGTACACTCATACTGACGCCTTCGAGAATATCCTTCAACACAGATACCAATTTGATGATACCCTCGCCAATGATGATGGTGGTCAAGGCGCCGTAGCGTTCATTCAGATGAGTATGTTCAAAGCCATGAGCCAAAGCGCGGATGACCAGAGAGCCGACTGCTTCAATCAAGATACCGCCGTACCAGAGAGAAGCGCGGATGGCAGCGAATCCGCCCCGGGTCATGCGGTCGGCAAGTGGAATGGACGCAAGCCAAAGAAGGGCCGAGAAGAGCTGCAATCCAGCAAGAAGGCGTAACGACTTGCGCTGCTCGCGCTTGCTGCGTCGCGCGACAATAAGATGCTGTGCTGCGAGCAAAATGCGCGAAGCAATGTAAACAGATGCGACCACGATGACGGCCATCTTTGGCGATGCGCGTTTGCGTGCCGAGACAAGGCCCTCTCCTAATGGCGCATAGCGGAAGAGCGAGAACTTGAGTTCAAAGACACCATACAGGATGAAAGCAAAGGATTGTATAAATTTGAGCCAGGTGCCAGCGAGGCCGCCTTGGCTAAAGCGCACGTCAAAGAAGGTTTGCGAAGACCAGGTCCACCAAATGATGGTGAAGAAGCCCGTAAGGTCGATTAGGTCGCGTGTCCGGGCGACCTCTCGTGTTCGAGAAAAGACAGAAAGACTGCCAGCAAAGAACAAATCATAGAAAAGCTCGATCCATCGGCCGCCTGCAGGAATCGCGCCGACAACACTCGCATTCTCCTCTTTCTTCTCTTCCTTGGCGGATTGTACCCAGATGGAAAAGGGGCGCGGCGGAGGCGACTCCTTGGCAAGATGCATACCGAACGTTGCAAGAGACAGTGATGGCAAGAGAAAAGCTTTTAGCTGTTTTTGAAACACTACTTAGCTTTGAACGTTCCGGGTTCCATCACATGCTGCCGTTAGCTGACCTGAAACACAAGGCAGTTCCAAACCCATTTGACTTTAGGATAGTACTTGGTCAAGGTCGACTTGCTGCGCTCCTTGCTGTCCTTGATGCTGAATTCTTTGACCTTCCAGCCGCGCTGCTCCATATGCGCGCAGATCTGTCGCTCCAGATCTCTGTATCGATCAACATAGTTGCCTTCATTGAACTCATAGTCGCTTGTGGTCAACGGCATGTAGTTCTTCATCTTGCTTCCATAGGTCGGGAGCATGCGCGCAAAGGCCTGGAAGATGGCATCCAAGATTGCTGCATCCTTCTGTGCCTTGCGCTGTGCAGCTGCCTCTAGCGGGTCTGATGATAAGGGAGCCGCACGGGCCTGATAGAGCGCAAACCCCGTATCCGTGTCTTGCATAGTCGGTTCTGCCTTGGGCAGTCTTGGTACATTGGAGAAGTCTGGCACTGACGCCGCTTCCTCTACTTCCTTCTCTGGCTGCTTCTCCTTCTTCTTGCTAAACAAGCCCATCTTTTAGCGCTTCCTGATGTTGATGATGATGATGATGATGATGATGATTGCCAAGATGCTACACGTCGCGCTTCAAACCAAACCATCGTGTGTGGCAAAGAAATGAGAGGGACAGCTATGCGAAGGAGAGGGCGTGGGCTGGGAAGGTCCCTCCAAGACGCCAATGCTTGCGAAGCAGGAGACCACTATGGTCGCAGCGCAAGAAGCTCCTGCGCTTCCCGATGCGAGCGACCTCGATCAAGCAACCTTCCGCTTCTGCACGTCACAGCAGACCAAGTTTATGCTTCTAACGCTGCTACTCATCATGCTCTGCTCCGGGCTTCAGGCAGAAGTTATTGGAGACGCAGCGCCGACGATAGCAACCTTTTTCAAGGCAGAGACGCAGATTACTTGGATGGCTACGGCAGGATCCTTGACACAGCTAGCTAGTGTTCTCCTGTTTGGCAGGGCGTATGACCTCTTTGAGCCCAAAATAATCCTTTTGTTCTGTCTATGCGTATCTTTGGCAGGCACTTTGCTGTCTGCGCTCGCAAAGCACTATACAATGCTCATTTGCGGACAAGGCTTGGTTGGGTTCGGCAGAGCGGGCGTTATCGTGGGCAATGCGACCTTGCTCGCCATCATATGTCCAGACAAGAAGATGAGGACATTCTATCTTGGCATTATCACCGGAGCCTATGCTATCATGATCAAGGTGTCGCCCCTGATAGCTGGTGGTCTGCTCGCCATCAAAGTCAAGGAGGCCTGGCGCGGCATATTCTGGATCGCTGTACCGCTTCAAGGAATCTTGATTCTCATGGTCTGCGCCTTTCCAAGCTTGCGAAGACAAGCCGCCCATTGGCGCCAGCTACGAGAGCTAGGACCATGGAGGGTTCTTCTTCATGCCGCTTCAGTTGTCGGTTTGCTGCTGCCACTGACAGGTGGCCAGTTCTCGGGAACGCTCGACTTTACAGGCTCTGTACTCGTCGTCTGCTACGTCCTTGGACCTATTCTCTTTGCAGCCTTTCTCGTTGCCGATATCCGTAAACCTGAGGAAACACGTATGTTGCCTATGGCTGCTATAGCAGCCAATCCAAGGATGATCTTGTCACTTGTGGTACTCACTGTCGCCCCAGCGCTTGTTACCATTGCAGCGACATTCTACTCGCCACCGTACTTTGAGATTGTAAGAGGGCTCACACCATTCAAGGCTGCCTTGATACCCTTGCCAAGTATTCTATTAGGAGCTCTGACTTCTGTCATTGTCTCGAAACTGTACCATCGTGGCCCGCGCTGGGCACAAGGTATTGCTATCATCGCTTCAGTCATGCAAATTGTTGGTGGCGGGATCTTTTATGCCTTTCCACAGGACGTCAATATTTATCTCATTCATATGGCGTATATCACGGCTGCTATCGGTACTGGCATGACATTCACGATGGGCATGGCTCTGGTTTTCGAGTACGTGCCCGACACGCGTTATGGTGCGGCAGCAAGTCTGATGAATTTGGCATCTTCCTTGGGCGCTGTGCTGGGTACATCGATCTACGGTCTAATTCTGCGCTGGGAGATACGCAAGTATATCGAGCAGACCATTGCTAGAGCGCTTGCTGCCATTCCAGCGGATATCTCTGAAGACGTGAAATCAGCCGCTCTACGAGAGGCCGTCTCAGCACATCAGAATTTGATGGAGCCTTCTCCTGAGTATCGCACTGTCTATCACGACTCGCAGAGGTACGCATGTCTGTACTTGTATGGGAGTGCCGGACTGTGCTCGTTGCTTGCAGCACTCGTCATGGGCCGGCACGTCATGGCCAAGACTTAATTCAGGCAAAGTACCTGGTAATCTTGGTGGTAGAACTACGCATTGACAGAATCTCCCAAAATATGATCACTCGCTTTTGTACTGTATGCTATAATGTATGACTTCCTATCCCTATATTTCCTCCTACTTGCGGTATTCCTGGGCGAGGAACTTGGCGATTGTCGTCTTTTGGATGTTGCTGGTACCCTCGTAAATGCTGCCAATCATGCTGTCACGCCAGTACTTTTCAATACCAAGTTCGCGCGTAAAGCCAACACCACCCATCCACTCAATCGATTTGCCACTCACGCGCTGCGCAACCTGCGATGCGTACAATTTGGCCATAGCAGCTTCCTTGACAAATGGCAACTCCGCCTCCTTGAGACGCGATGCGTTGTACGTCAAGAGCCGTGCTGCTTCAAGTTCGACGGCAGATTCGGCGAATTGATGCTGCATGCCCTGAAAATCACCAATGTACTGGCCGAACTGCTTTCGGTCACCGAAGCAGTACTTGAGCGCCTTGTCCATGGCACCCATAGCGAGACCTGTCATTTGAGCAGCGATACCGATACGACCTTCATTCAAGATGCCAATAGCAATCTTGTACCCCTCGCCCTCTTTGCCGACCAAGTTTTCCTTTGGGATCTTGAGGTCATCAAAGTTGATGGCGGCAGTTGAAGAAGCGCGAATGCCGAGCTTGATTTCCTTCTTGGCGACCTGTACACCCCACTCCTTTTCAGCAAGGAAGCAGGTGATACCCTTGTAGCCTTTTGACGGATCGACTGTAGCAAAGATGAGGAAGATCTCTGCCTCTCCACCATTGGTAATCCACATCTTGCCGCCATTGATGATATAATCACCATCTGCATTCTTCTTTGCATGTGTCTTGAGCGCGAATGCATCTGAACCGGAGACCGGTTCACTCAGAGCGAAGGAGCCAATCTTTTCCGATGCGAGTTGTGGGAGATATTTGTCCATGAGTTCTTTTGTCGCATACTTGCGCAAGACTGTGTTGACGAGTGTGTTGTGCACGTCACACATGACAGAGACACTCGGGTCGACCTTAGCAAGCTCCTCGATAGCCACGATAGCAGAAGTGAAGGAGGCTCCTGCACCGCCGTGGTCAGTGGATGTTTCAATGCCCATAAGACCGAGGTCAAACAAGCCCTTGATGATGGCCGGGTCCATCTTCTCCTTTTCGTCCATTTCATACACCTTGGGAGCCACCACATCCTGAGCGAATCGAGCAACTGTCAAGTCAGCAATTGCAGCAGTCATCTCAACAAATGAGCATACCGGAATCCTTCATCATTTCTTCCTCTTCCGTCAATGCGAAAAGCGGCCCTGGTGTCACATCATTCCGGGCGATACGCGCGACACTAAAAGGACGAATGAGCCTCGGAACGGCTAGCGCAGTACGAGCGAAACGAAGTGAAGACATATTTCTATAGCAGCGATTATTTTCTGTGTAGTCTTTAACGCTGGGCGGGGGGCAGAAGTTGTGTGGAGTTTGATTTTGTACTTTTTGAGAAGTCGAATTTTCACATGGGAGAAGCAGCAGACGGAATCAGTCCAGCGGGAAAGACCGAAATCCAGCGGAACGGACCGAGGGTAAAGTATCGGTGTATCTTGCTGAGCATCTCGCGTTTGCATTGAGAGAAGAGAGCCTAGGACGAGGCATCAGTCGCGGTACTCGCTCTGTGGATTCATCTCCTGCAGACGCACTCCGCGCTCCCTTCTTCCTGTATACCCGCGTCGCTTACGTGAAAACTGCGGGATCTGCCGGTGTCCCTTGTTCCACCAAAAGACAAGCATGACAGTGCCCAGGAACGCCAACAACGCAAGAGGCAAGCCAATAGAAAGACCAAGAATCCGGTCTTTGGGCATGGCCGACGAGACGACAATCGTCTCTACCTTGTTACGTAGCTGAATAATGGGGCCATTCTCGCGCGCAGGAATTGTTCCGGTGCAGTCAAATGGCAAAATCTGAAAAATGGCCTCTTGTGTGCTCTTTTTCTCAAGCCAATTGCCATCCACGGTGTAATTCCAAAATCCAAGGCTATTGCTTGTGGATGTCGACGTGACGAGCTGTCCAGCTTCATTGCCATAGTACAGTAGCGCAACATATACGCTTGAGCAATTCGGCGCGAAATCCTTGTTCCAGGTGACGCTGTACTCTTTGTTCTTGATTTGCTGTGTGCCATTGACAGGAAGACAGAATGGACCCGTCATATTGGCGCTTCCTGAAGGGCAGTCCAGGAAGCTGCTTCCTGATAGCGCTGTGCCTGAGGGCGTGGCGGCATCTGCGGTCTTTGTTACATAAATGATGGACTTTCTGCTCGCATCGTAGCTCGGCACCGCGTTGAGCTGCTGTGATGTGGGCGATGCTGATCCTGACCTTGCTGATAACGAGATAGATGAAGGAGCAGACGATTGAGCGACAGCAACCTGCGCAAGAGCGGCGACTCCTGCAGCCGACAACCACTTCATGCCTTTTTGAGTGTTGCGAGAACCACGCGCAGTATCGACGACAGTGATGCGACCGCGATCACAGAAGAAGTAGCCTTGAAATGAAGACGCCTCTATCGCCGTGTAGAAGGATTAAAGATGCTCAAACCTGTAGCAAAAAGTCTAATCTCAAACACAAATAATTCAAAAAAGTAAAATTTCTGCAGCCTAAGGGATTCGAACCCTTGCCCCATTGCTGAGACCACGACCTGAACGTGGCGCCATAACCAACTCGGCCAAAGCTGCGTTTAGACAGCCAAGGCGAAAGAATACAACATAACCACTTCAAGCATTTTTCAAAAAAGCAGTCACAAAATAGTTCAGCTTTGGAGTGATGAAGAACACCATGCATGTTTTGCTACAGGACTACTGCGTACGTGCCAGACGAGCAGCTTTGAATCTACTCATCTTTGGCTTCTCTTCCAACGGTACTTCCTCCGTCTCCTCCTCCTGCTCAATGTACCCACCCTGCGCTTGAATCATGCGACTCCGTAGCTTGTGATAGGCTTGTGCCGCTTCCTTTTTATGTAAGGCAAGCTCAGCTTCATCTTGCTGTTCTTCACTCAGCAGAGCAGGCTGTCCACTGCGCTCAATGATCTCATTCGTCATGACTTGATGCTCCTTCACGCTTGCCGGAAGAATCTCATCAGGATGCGGCGGCTCAAGGGATTGCTTTTCAAAGTACCCAAGAGCTTCGCCACGAATTGCATTGTTGACATCTGATGATTGATCGCCAAGCAAGTCATGTATAGCAATATGCGGCGGCGGCGATTTGGGCGTACTGCGTACCATGAAATGAGACACGCTGCCTTGTCCTTCTGTGTTGACGGGACCACGTTCACGATTTTGCGGAGGCGGCGAGCGAGGCGTCGGCGACAGAACCATAGGATCAATCGATGATTGTCTCGACGGCTGTCGATCAGCTGGAGGCTTCTTTCGCTCTCGCCTCTCAACAACCGTAGGCAGAACATTCTCTTCTTCTGCTAAAGGCGCAAGTTTAGCTTGGACCGTTTCAGAAAATTGCACTTCCTTCATGGCCGGAGCTGTTGTGCATTGCGACAACGGCGAGGGAATGTTGGCGTTGTACGAGCCACGTCGCTCTGGTGTCGGCGGTTTTCGTGGCTTGGGTGCGATTACTGGAGTTACTGCTGGAGAGATGATAGCAGAGTCAGAAGCTACAGGTGGAGTCATCACAGTGGTTGTCGATTGCGATTGCAAATCGGCGGCTTTCTCCACCTTAGGAGGGCCAATGACGGGATTCAATTGCGGTGTTACTTCTGGTGAAATAGGTGCATTGGCCCACGCAATATCGTCTTGTGCTGCTAGCAGCTCTTTGGCACGCGCAAGTTTCGCTGTTCTAGTGTCGCCATCATCTGCAGCAGTCTTTGGCCTTTCAGGTAGATCCAAACCTTGCTCGTCCCAAGTCCCGGAACGCTTTGGTAGAGATGGCTCTGCAGATTTGCGCCGTTTGTGCTTCTTACCCATTGCTTCTCGCTTTTGTCGAATGACCAGGAGCTCATCGTCTGTCAGCCGTCTTATGATCATTGGCTTCTTTTCAGCACCTTCTTCTGGGTCGAGATCTAGATTGGCAAGACTGCCTTTGCCCTGTGTGATGACCTCGTTTGGCAAAGGATACTTGGTCTCACGCTTGAGTATAGGTGTCGTAGGCCTCAATTTGCCGGCAGATGGCCCTTGGTGAAGCTCTTCGGCAAAGACAATTTTCTTTTTCCTTTCCAATAAGCTCGGCAGGGGTATATCGACGCGTGTACGACCGAAAGCATCTTCCTCCCCGTCTTCCTCATCTTCCATGTCTTGGCAGATCTCATTTATAGCTTGCAGGTCTTGCAGCATAGCTACTTGCGGCACGCTGCCCGCATTGTTGGCCAGCATCTCCATCTGACCGTTTGCGCCGGGCACGAGTGTAAATGTTGGCATGCCTTCAAGTGGTCGCACGGACCCAGTCGCCTTATGCGCCGCGCCATTTTGCGCTTCACCTTCGGACAAATCCGGTCTGTCATCGACAAGCGATTCTGGTTCTGCAGTCAGCGCTTCAATGGCAGCGTGCCGTTGCGGCGTCAACTTGACAGAGACCACGTTATCGTTATCGTCGAGCTCCTCCTGTATATCGATACATTCTTCTTTATTCTCCAGCGCTGCACTCTTCTCATCCAAGGCCAGCGCGCGCATCTGCCGCTCCAAGTCATCAAACTTTTTGAGGTTGGCTTGGCATTTGAGCTGTTGTGCCTTGTGCCGCGCCAGTTCTTGCTCTAAGACTATCGATTAGCCATCTACCGTAGAGCGCCCTTGTCCATACAATCAAGTCTCAGACCATCTACCGGATTGCGCGCGAGTTGAGGAAAGGCCTGCCATTGCTCAAGCAGCGCAATAAATGCCTGCTTACGCGCCTGCCATTGCTCGATTGACCTATCAACTTGCTCTGCAGCATCCACAAGCTGCTTGCGATAGTATTCCAGCGAAGGCCCTTCCATGCATCGAGATATATGTGCCTTTATGCTAGATGTATTCTTACAAGGTAAATGCTTGAAGATGCTTAAATGCTTTTCTGATCGTCGTCGCCGCTTAAATTCGACGTCACACCTGGACACCGAGAGGACAATCGCCGCCAAACCTCAGTGCCTTCCTCTAGGCCGTACTCTGTTTGCAAGACAGTGCCCTGCTGTAGGACTTTTGCTGCTCTTTGCAACTGCTCCTGTGTCTTGCTGTAGATCCGTCCCTCCATCGTCTCAGCAGCCTCAAAGCCGCGCTCCACCTTGCCAGCATCGAGCAGGGTCTGGACATAGAGATTCCAATTTGTTGCATCGAACGCATAGCCGTGCAGCAGCATACCATGCCAAAGTCTTTCGATCTCTTCATACTGTCCATCTTGCTTCATGTGACTGAGGTAGACAGTCAGCGGTTGGCTGAGTAGATAGCGCGCGCCCTTTGCAACTTGACTTAGGCTTGAACCGCGTTTGAGGCGATACATACGATCAACGTCCTTCTTGGCTGCTAGGAAGAGTGTCCGAACGGCATCTGTCTGGCCAGCAAGCGCATAGCATTTGAGAATGTATGTGAGCATGCGGACATTGGGACGAGAAGTCGTTTCCGCCACAGTCTTGAGAAACTCGCGAAAGAGACGTGTTGCGCCTTTAACATCAATACGTAGCGCGCGATCTTTCAAGACTGGATTGTACACATCCGGCGGCGCGATTGTCTTAGGTGCAAAGCGCGAAGTGATGTCGAGACCAGGTGCTGCCAAGATGGCATCAAGCATGCCCTCCGCCACACGTACTGTCTCGCGTGTACGTCTCTCAACCAATGCGTTGAGAAGAACGGCATGAGTTGCAAAAGTAGGCTTGATGCCAGCTTTGAGCATATCCTCGTACCACTCCGACACGCGCGCAAGCTGTCTGATACGCACAAATCCAAGCATCATGATTGTGTAGTGATACTCATTCGGACGGATCCCTCTCTCGAGCATCTGCTTGAAGGTCTTGACTGCACTGCGCATGTCGCCTTGCCGTACATGACTCTGCAAGAAGTGGGAAAAGGTGATATCTGTCGCTTGGATCCCCGATTCCAGCATGGCCTCCACCAATGCTTCTGAATCAGCAACAGGCCGCTCTTCGCGCAAATACGACTTGAGGACGATGTTCATGATTTTGCTGTTTGGTGGAAGATTCCTGTCCTGCATCTGCTGAAGGACCTGTCGCATGCCAGCTGTATCTCCAGCTTCAACGTAGGCATTCATAAGACTGCCATAGACGACAGAGTTGAATTCGACCCCACGCGCTTCCATTTCATCAAACACTCGCTGTGCACCAGCTGCATCGCGCTTGTGTGCGAACAAATCGATGAGAATGGAGGTCGTGTACGCACTCGGTGTATGCCCAGCATTGAGCAGCGCAGTGAGCGTCAGTGATGCTGCATCTGCATCCATCGTATCTGATTGAATATGCAATAGCATGTTGTACAAGACGCGATCGGGCTCAACGAGCGATTTCGCTTCCTCGAACAGGGCTGTTGCGCGATTGAGGTCGAGTTGCATGACGGCTGCGTGAATGCGTGTCCCAAGCATATGCGCATCTGCTTCGCCGTCGAATTGCCCGTAGAGTGCTTCAACCTCTTCTACGAGACCGCAACGTGCGTACGTCGCCATCACCTGCGTCATGGCATCACGCTTGTTCTCCATAGAAGGCCTCGAATCTCGTTTAAAGGCTTCTTCTTCTAGGTATTTGTCGAGTAATGACTGAGCACGCTCGACATCATTAAGGGCAGCACACGCGGCGAGCATGGCCATGTAAATGCGATGATTAAAGGGCCCTGAGGCAAGCTCAAAAAGAGACAGAGCTTGACGTGGGGCGAGTTTGAATAATGTGCTACCGAGCTCGGCCTGCGAAACTCGATGATGTTGCGTAAAGGCTTCTTGCAGTAACCTATATGCCGCAAAAGCTTGATCATTGCGATTGAGGTGTAGCACGACCTCTCTTCTTATGCGTTCCTTGAAGGCTGCAATATCGCCTGGCAGATGCCCCAGAAACTGAAAGGTCTCGACATTAGGAATGAGCTGAAGTAGTTCTTCGACTCGAACGTGTCCCACTGCATGCCATATCCGCACGCCGGTGAGCCAGTCGCCGACGTCAACCACTCTATTCATGAAGACTTGAGCCTCTCGTTCCTGTGTCGCTGCATCAAGACTTTCGAAGCATTGCCAGGCACGACGGATATCGCCTAGCACGCTATGCGCCCAAAACCCATAAAACAGTCGTTGCTGCGTATCAAGCTGATCCGCATCGCTCTTCGAGTCCAAGACTGTCAGCAGCCGTACCGCATCCTGCTTGTCATCTGTTTTGAGAACCGCCAGCATAGATCTAAGCAGCTGATGCCGTGTCGCCTGCGCGTCTTGCGATAGTCCAGACCACGCCCGCCATGCCAATGCTCGCTTCGCTGGATCTGCGGCATCTTGTAGGAGCGAATGAAGCGTGACACGTTCACTACTGTACCACCGCTGTAGCGTCCGGCACCTGTAGCAGCTTCCCAGTGCGCGCCGCAGGATCATGCGGTAATCAAGCAAGACGAAAAATGAAATTTGGAATATTGAAAGCTACACCGTGTATCATGGATATAATATGCATAAACTAGCTAGAGGAGCAGGCCGGCCGCTTCCTCGACAGAGCCATTCGTGGCCTCGAGTGCCTGAATACATTCGGCCCGACTGAAACCCATGGCCTCAAGCTGCTGCACCTTGTCGAGAGCAAGTTCCGGCTGAGGAGGTGGGACAGGCGCCGGTGGTTGCGCGCTTGCTGGCAGAGCGTGCTCAGGTAGAAAGGTGACAGATTCACTGCCAATGCGAAGGCTATTACTGGACAAGTCAATACATGCTTGATGCCGTTTCAGCATATCAAGGCCCAGTAGCATCTCCGGGCCTGTCTCTCCCTCGAGAATAGTGAAAGAGCATGATAGAAATAAGTTGCCAAGCTTGATTTGCGCTGAATGGACGCGACCGAGAATCTTGGCCGTACCAACGCCATGCGCTGTGCCAGCATAGCGCGTGTCGACCAAATGCATTAGATGGCAGGCTTCCGCGCATTTTGGCGACATGATGGTTGCCTGCGCGCCTGAATCCACAAATGCCTTGACTTCATGTCCGTTGACCTGCAACGGCACATAAAGCATATGCACTTGTCCAAAGGACTCTGGGTGGTGCTCCACGGCATTGTTTAGGTTCTCGACAATGGCTTCTTGCCGTATGATCTCCTCAATCTTGCGCTGTGCTTCAACATCGAATGGATCGTCATTCAGCGCTTGTATCTGCCGCTGCCGTTCATACTCCTGCGCCTGTCGCCCTTGCTGTAGCTGTTGCCACCGATGCGCAAATGCCGGGGGATCATGTTGCGCTGCGTGTGCGAGAACTGGATCTGTGCGCTGAAGGTCGGCCAGCATCCGTGCGTCAGCGATGAGCATCAGCCGCACTGTCTCTGCATCTACATGCTCCATCCGTCCCTTCTATCAAGCACTCCCCTCTACCGCGCGCTTGTCTGCAGCTGTCGCTTGATGTGATTTCGCCGACCGCCAGAAATTTCAAAACTTTTTTTTCCTTTCTTCAACTTGCGACAAGAAACAAGACAAGCTACTTAGCTTATTAGAAGTAAGGGTGTCGAAGGCCCAAAGATGAGTGCCACAGGGTTCAAAGCTGTATGTATCCTTATCTTTGGCATTTTGTTTCTGACGCCAGATCCAACCAATACCCAATGTGGGTGACTTTCTCGACATTGTGCTATCCCGGACACAGCGCAAAACGCCTACAGTCATCCGTTCAGGCTTCAGAATCTCGCGTATCCGTGATTTCTATGCGCGCAAAATCAAGTTTACGCAAGATACCTTTTCAGAGAAGCTCACGAGCATTCTTGATGAATTTCCAAAACTCAATGATATTCATCCATTTCACCAAGATTTGCTCAATGTTCTTTACGATAGGGATCATCTCAAGATTGCTCTTTCACAACTGTCTACAGCTAAACATCTGATTGAACAAGTAGCGCGCGATTATGTTCGCCTTATCAAATACGGCGACTCACTCTACCGCTGCAAGCAGCTCAAGCGCGCCGCACTCGGTCGCATGGCCACGATTCTTCGAGGAAGAGCAAAAGATTCACTCGTCTACCTCGAGCAAGTACGCCAGCATCTCGGTAGATTGCCGGCCATCGATACCAATACCCGTACACTCATCCTTTGTGGGTACCCGAATGTCGGCAAGTCATCCTTCATCAACAAAATCACCCGCGCCGACGTCGATGTGCAACCCTATGCATTCACGACGAAAAGTCTGTTCGTGGGACACATGGACTACAAGTACTTGCGCTGGCAAGTGATCGATACTCCAGGTATTCTGGACCACCCACTTGAGGAGATGAACACTATTGAAATGCAGAGCATCACAGCATTGGCGCATCTACGTGCTTGTATCCTGTACTTCATGGATCTCTCTGAACAGTGCGGATACTCTGTCGCTGCCCAAATTCAGCTTTTCAACAGTATCAAGCCACTCTTTGCCAATAAGCCAGTCTTGCTCGTGGTCAATAAAATCGATGTCATGCGGCCTGAAGATCTCGATGCGGCCAACGCAGCTTTGTTGCAGGGTGTGCTGGATACAGGCGTACAGATGGTGACTTCATCATGCTTCAACGACCAGGGAATCATGGATGTGCGTGCGGCAGCGTGCGACAAGCTGCTTGCAGCGCGAGTGGAGAGTAAACTCAAGGGCTCCAAGATTAATGATGTGCTGAATCGCATTCACTTGAGTACACCACAAGCAAGAGATGACAATCCTCGGCTGCCACATATTCCAACAGGCGCAAGTATTACGAAGCGCTACGATTGGAATGACCCTGATCGTCGCAAATTGGAGCGCGATATCGAAGCGGAGCATGGTGGTGCTGGCCTCTATAACATTGACCTCAAGAAGAAGTGGGATCTCGAGAATGACGAGTGGAAGGCAGATGTCATGCCAGAGTTGCTCAACGGAAAGAACATTCACGATTACATTGATCCGGATATCGCCTCCAAGCTGCAGGCTCTCGAGGAAGAGGAAGAACGGCTCGAAGAGGAAGGCTTTTACAATTCACAAGATGAAATGGAGGATGAAGGAGATGCTGCCATCCTCGCAAAAGCAGCCCTCATCCGCGAGAAGAATTTACGACTCAAGCGACTCGCTCGCTCAAAGAAGATTCTCAAGAATCGTCCCCAATTGCCACGCACTGCTGGCTTGCAAAAGTTCTCCGCCATGAAGCAATCGCTGCAGGATAACAAACTCGACACCTCTGCCATTGAATCGCGCGCACGCAGCAGACGTCCGGAAGCATCAAGGGAGCGTGGCCAGGATGTGGTCATGCGTGCCCAATCATCCTCGCGTGCTCCTTCACAAATGCCTCGTCGCGATCGAAGCGAAGGTGGTCTATCGACTGTGGGAGAGCGTACGCGTGCAGAAAAGGTACAGCGATTGCAGCAGCGTGAACGCAACCGCATGGCGCGTGCATCTGAATCTGATCGCCATATCGCGGACACGAAGCCTAAGCACCTGTTTGCTGGCAAGAGTGGCATTGGTTCTGCGAGGTCGAGGTAGATAGCGATATAGCAGCATTGCTCTTCTTTTTTGTGACTATTACTATTTCCCTGTGCGTCATGTCTGTTTTTCAGCCACAATTTCCTTCCCGCTGATTTGGGAGGGCGAATCCCGTCGCACAGAAAGTACGAATGATGAATACCTTAGACCTAGGTGGTTTGAATTGAATTAGCTATCAAAGGCAGTATTTAGTGTACAAAAGAAGCCCTCGCCCCCCACCTAGTTAGCTGAATACCCGACGACACTGTAACATGGCCAACCTCATTCCAACAAACCTCGCCAACCTCATCCCAAGCAGCGTCCTTGCAGCCGCAGCAACAAACACGGCCATCGTCGCCATCGTCGCGTCCGCCGTCGCAAACGGCCAAACCGACGCAGCTGCCATTTCTTCCATTGCCCAACTTCCAGCGTAGGCCTTCCTTATAAAGAAGTTTGTCGAGCGCTCACACTGCAGTATCCAAAGCATCATCAACGCAAATGGCGCAGCATCCGTGGTGAATAGTGTGCTTGCCGGCACGAGCCGTGCTACTTCCCGCGCCGCTAGTGGAACGGCCTCTGGAACGGCCGTCGTAGGCACCCGAACCTCGTCTGCAGCGGCTGCAGCAACATCAGCCAGATCTGCCGCTAATGCCGGATCGCCATTCTCGGTGCAGCTTGGTCTTGCTGCATTCTGCGTCGCCGCTGGTGTACTTGGCGGTATCGTTTTGTAGGTTGATACACGGTCCTATAGATGCACAAAATCTTGCTTAAAGGCATCCTCGTCAAAGTCTTGCTCTTCGAGAATGTCACTGTCGCTCGACGAGCTGTCCGCATCTTCGACTTCTTGCTGTAGCGGTGCTGCAGGCTTGTGTGTCCTTTTGCGAAGCATGTGCTGCTTCGTGCAGGCTAATCCTGCATCGCACCACCCGATTTTATTGAATGGCACGCACAAGGGTGCTTCCTTTGATGTGCTCATCTCGACATGCATATAGCGGCACGCTTCAACGGTACAGCCACCAGCAGCAAATCTTGTGCACTGCGGCGTATTGTTCGCACTAGGCGCATGCGATAATAGACAGACCTCTTTTGTGCAGGCTCCACGTAAATAGAACGGACAGATTGCTACCTGGCCTGGAACGTGGAGCTGCCCACATTCCTTGCGAGAGCAAAAGCCTCGCTTTGTGAAATGTCCACAGCGTTTTGCGAGTGTCTTGTTGGCATGCCGTCGCTGTGCATGCAATTTGACCGTTGTTTTGCGAAAGAGATTACTCGTCTTGGGCGATTTCAGAAAAATTACACCATTGATTGTTGTTTCAAGGGGCGTAGGTGGGCCTTCCTCTTCAGGCGTTTGTCGAATCAATAAATGCGCACGCTTGCTGATGCGATATGTGATGCCTTCATGCTCAAGTGTCGTTTGTTCCAGCTTCCGCAGCTGGGCCGCCTCTCTTGCCTCCTGCAACAACAGTCGATCGTGCAGCTTTTGCCGTTTCGTTGCGCGACTTGTTGCAATGGTTTGTTCAGCGGCCTGCGCAAATCGCGGTGCATGCGTAAGTGTCATGCGTCCTCGTTGGCGTGAAGACACATACTCCCCCTTTTTAGCATTCAGCACAAGTGATTTATGATGTGACCCTGGGATTGGCGCACCCCTTGCACGTCTGCTGTAGCTCTGTGGATGTTCGTGAGGCCTGGAGGCAGCAGCAGTAGCCGTCTGGTGCCTGTTGATGGCGCCTGCTACCTGCGCTATCTGCCGTAGCAGCTCCTTCTCGTCCATCAAGCGAGCTCAGCCCAGATAGCCAGCTCAGTATCAGTGACAGCTCAGTGATATAGCTCTTGTAGCAACAAATAGCTCAATAGATGGTATAGTTCTGGTCTAGCAGCTGCAGCTGGTGTAGTGTTCTAGTTCCTGATTTCCATCGACTTTCACTTTCAACACAAATCACAAGCAAAGAAGAAGCAAGAAGACTAAAGATGAACTTCAATCTGGACGCTCTGAAGGGTATGGAGGGCTAGCTGATAGGGCTAGAGGCGCATGAAATAGATCGCTGACCGACAGGACTCGGCGCCAAAGTGACGCCATTCGCTCAGCGCGCACAGCAGTTTGTGAGCGAACAAGTCAGTAATGTGCCCAAGGTATGCTTCCTCTCGTCTCTATCGCTTGCAGAAGGCTAATTCGCCAGACGGAGCTGCCAGAAGAGTACTTGGAGCTCGAAAAGAAGGTAGATGCATTGAAAGGCGCACATGTCAAGCTCCTCGCCGTTACGCAGACATACAGCCGCGAAGCCTACGACTACCCCGTCAACCTACGCGAGACAGGCGCTGAGCTCTTCACCAGCATCTCGCAAAAGGCCAATGATCTTGCTGCAGCTCAATCTACCGCAGAAGCCCAATCTGCCATCACAAAGCCTGCACCAAAGGGCGCACCCAAGACTCTCAGCCATGCTCTTGGCCGTGCTGCCATGTCTGGCGCAGAGGGACTCAGGGGCGATCCCCTGGGAGATGCGTTGCAACGTGTGGCTCTGGCCAGTGAGCAAGTAGGCGAAGCGCGTCTAGCACAGGACTCGCGCATCAACAGCGAGGTGAATGCAGGTCTCAGCACCACGCTGAATACAACGCTACAGTTTGCTACACGAGCGCGCAAGACTGTCTACAGCACGCGTCTCTCTCTCGATGCTGCCAAGACGGCCGCCAAGAACGCGCGACCCGACAAGGCGGATGCAGCACGCATTGACGTCGAGCGCGCCGAGGACGAGTTTGTCGCTGCAGTCGAGGAAGCCACGACGGTCATGAAGTCGTGTCTTGACAGTGCAGAGCCTTTGCGCAACATCACTGACCTTGTTGCTGCTCAGGCTGCCTTCCACAAGCGCGCTGCTGAAATCCTCGAGGAGGCCTCTGCGGGTCTCAAGTAGACCTACATCTCATGTCCATACCTCGTTCTCCTTTGACCACATCTATAGACCATCGATGCAATAACGAAGCAAGAATGCCCTTTAAGCTCTTCAAGCAGGATGTCGACGAGGAGACACCCTCGCCCGTCGATACAAGCAAGCTCGAGCAGCTGCATCTGGGGAATAGGCGCAGTAGCAGCACAAGCACCGCCAGCACCGTCCATGATGCGCATGCACTGCAAGACCCGCACAAGGACAAAGACAAGGCAAAGCGCTTCTCCCGCTTAAAGGCTTCACTCAGTCGTCGCGTCTCAAGCGGATCAAGCAGACATTCGCGTGGTTCAAGTATGAGGGACAGCACACTTGTTGCCCTTGAACCTATCGACCAAGCGAGTCCAGACGTCGCCGCACAATGGGAGAAGCGCGCAACCATGCTGGCTCGTGCAGGACCACCGTCGCCTGCACTCCTTGTTCGGCAAGAGACGATACAGGAGAGCGCACCACAGCTGCCGCATTTCCGGTTCGATCAGCTTCCTGGACGCGAAGCGCAGCCTCAATCTCATGCATCGCTGCAGCCTGGCGCCCTCGAGACGGTCATACAGCCTCGACAGGTGAGCGCAGGCAGCACACAGCCGCCAATGATACGGGCCGTTGCAACTGGCCAAGAAGCCGCCGTCGCACTTGCCATGGAACGCGACGAAGGCATGTCAAAGGATGATTTACTACAAGAAGCCATCCGCGAGCATGAAGCAGATCGTCTCGCTTTTGCGACACAGCTATTTCGTCGTGCTGCAAGGGGTGAAGATGCATTGCCCATGGCTCAACTTATGTATGGACTGTCACTGCGTCATGGCTGGGGCATTCAGCAGGACGAGATTGAAGCACTAGCTTGGCTGCGCCTTGCCGCGAGTAGTGCTGCCACTTTAGCAGAAGCAGGCCAAGCATCGTCCATCAGCGGCGGCTTGATTCTCGCCATTTATGAGCTTGGCAACTGTTTTCGCTACGGCTGGGGTGTCGAGAAGGACGCTGTGCTTGCGCGGCACTACTTCGAGACAGCGGCAAATCTCGGCGACCCGGATGCCATGATTGAGACGGCCTGGTGCTATGAAAACGCCTTTGGCGGAATGGGCAAACGCAACAAGAAACGAGACAAGCACAAGGCAGCCTACTGGTACCGCAGAGCAGAGGAAAAGGGACATTCCCTCCCAGGCAACGCATGGGTCAACAAGCCCAAGTACACTGGCAACCCCTTCCTCGCTGTCGAAGAGGAAAAGCGCAAGAGCTTTTTCAAGAGGTAGAATCTGCTGCTGCTTCGGCGTCCTTCCGCACCTCTTCACTGCCATGTCGCTTGATGAAGCAAAAGGTCAGCTCGCTCCTGGTCTGCAGCATCGACGACAGCACAGCATCGCCAACCACGTCTTCAAGGCTTTCCATCTGTTTCGCGACTTGTGGCGACAGATGTTGAAACGCCCGCAATGTGCGCATTGTTGTTGCAGCTGAACGCGCCGCATCTGCTTCTTCTCGCTCCAGACGCTCCGTCACTTGACTCGCACGCATCCAGCCTGGCGGTCCTTTGGCCTCCTCATCATCGCTTGCTTGTTCCTTTTCGACCTTTGGTACGTCCAGGTCGAGAAGCGCGCCATCGCAAGCACACTCACATTGCAGGGCCGAGTGCACTACACTCTCCGCTCCTTCATGCAAGGTGAACAAGTCACGCAGTTCGCCAGCGCTGAAATTTGCGCCAGATACGCGACTGTCAAGCAAAGTGTCTGCCAAGGCTTGCTTGGACACCTGGCGTTGGTAGATCTTCTCATCGATTGTGCCAGCGAGCAAAAGACGGTATATGAAGACGGGTCGTTTTTGGCCATCGCGGTGAATGCGCGCCATGGCTTGTAAGTCAATACTAGGACTGACTGTTAGCTGTATACATGAGAAACAGTTCAACATACTTCCAGTCTGTGTCGTACAAGATGAGTCGACTTGCTCCAATGAGGTTCAGACCGCATCCTCCAGACTTTGCAGACAACAAAAAGGCAAAGCAAGTACGTGCGTCACTGCGGTTGAACTTGTCAACATACTCTTGTCGCTTTTTCGTAGCGGTCGAGCCATCCAAACGGCAACTTGTCAAGTTGAGTCTTCCCAGCAAAGCTTGCAGGACGTCTAGGGTCTGCGTGTACTGAGAAACGAGCACAACCTTCTCACCTGTTGGTTGCAGCGAGCGAAGCATCTGCTCCAGCACTGCAAGTTTGCCACTCTGCTGAGCTTGAGGTATAGCGACCAGTGGCTGTATGGACTGCACAAACGCATCGTCTGACGCTGCAGCAAGCAGACTGGGCGCATTAGCAATTTTGCGGAGAGTGGTGATGCATTTGAGTTGCATCGCGGTACTGCGCAAACATCCTTCCAGAGTTGCCGGTGCTTCGACGAGCTGTTTATGAAGCTGCACTTGAAGTGGCGTAGGCTTGCAAAACAAGACGAGCTCAGTCTTGGCAGGCAAGTAGGATGAAAGGATGTCAGCTGTGCGACGCAAGATGAACTGCTCCGTCAAACGCGACAGTTCTGCTGAGCGCGCCGCGCCCTTTTCCTTTTCGTGTTCGCTTGCTTCAGGTTGACGTGCTCTCAAGATCGGAACCTCGAATGCCTTTTTAAATGTCGCGGCTGTACCAAGCAGTCCAGGATTACAGAAATCAATCATGACAAAGAACTCGAGCAGATCGTTCTGCATCGGTGTCCCTGTAAGAAGGATGCGCCGTTTGGTTTTTAGCTGACGAATAGCTTGAGCGGACTTGCTTCCGGCAGACTTGAGCTTGTGACCTTCATCGCAAACGATGAGATCAAAGTTCGCCTGTGCAAGCGCGTCTGTCTTTTGCAACAGGGTGAGCTTCTCATACCCAATGAGCATGACTTGATAGACGTTGCCGTAAAAGTCCTTGATATTGGCTCTGTCGTCTGCTACAAAGACTCCAACACGGTCGCCACCGAGCCACTTTCGAAACTCGCGCTTCCAATTAGCAATGAGCGTGACTGGGCAGACAATCAGGACACGCTTGGCAAGCGGACCAACGCCAGGTAAAGGATTCTGCTTGAGAAGTGTCCATATCAGAGCAATGGTTTGAAGTGTCTTGCCCAAGCCCATTTCATCAGCCAAGATAGCACCGCTGCCATCGTAGTCCTTGTAGCGTAGGATGCATGCGTACAAAAAGGCGACGCCCTCGCGCTGATGCGGTCGAAGGAACTGAGCAATGAATGGATCAACCACTACATCCACCACGCTCGTCCTAATACGTGGCATCACAAGAGCATTAGGGGCTTTTGAATCGTGCCTTGGGGCTGTCGAGCCATTGCTTCTAGGGACATGTCCGATTAGTGGGTTCCTGTATGGCTGCTTGACCGGTCCGAGCCGCTGCTGCGCAGGTACACGGGCTGCTAGAAACGGCTTGCCGGACAGATAGTCTTGCCGAGGAAGTATACTTTCGATCTCACACTCCTTGCTGCCTACGATGAGTGGGTCGCCCACAGCTAGGACACCCGCACGATATTTGCCGCGTGCAATCTCCTTACCAGACGTGTCTTGCAGCGTACATGTCGCGCCGTGCACCGCCAAGATGCCATCGCCATCCTACCTGTTAGCTGCATGTTCCGGTACAACGTTCTGTACCCATGTCTTGTGCTTCTTCTGCGTCGGCTTGCGCCATACCACTAGATAGTATGCCTCGCTCGCTGCCTCATGTACGACCGTATTTGTCGCCTTTGTGATGGTCAACAAGGGCATGCGCGACACTGGACGCGGCCGTGGTGCCTGCGCGACATCTGCCTCGATGCACGTCTTTTTACGCGGCGGCTCACTCGCAGCATCTTCCTGAGCACCTTGAGCCTGCTGCGATGCCTCTTGCAGCCTTACAAAGGACGGCGGCTTGAAAGGTCGCCGCGCGCTCATTCCTGAGTGTGTCGTGGAAGATCTGCGACAACCATCGACCATCCCTAGCTATAGAAGCCAAAGAAAGGATGATGATTGCGGCTTTGTGGACTAGACAGACAAGGAGATATAGTACAGCTGCAGGTCCAGCACTGCTCACAACGCTCAAAGACGCCGTCAAGGAGAGTATGCGCAACAAGGACAAGCCACGACTCAATGTCTGCAAAGATGTCCTGGCTCAGATAGTCAATCTGAGCAAGACCAACAAGCCTGTGACCACAGACGTACAGATCATCAACCTGCTCCGAAGCAGTGCTGCAAAACGGCGGGAAGCAGCGACTGCATATCGACAGCATGGTCGAGCAGAGCTCGCGGAGATAGAAGAGCTGGAAGCTGGGTTGCTCGATGCTTTTCTACCGAAACAAATGGACGAACAGGCCTTGCAAGCACAAGTCATGGAGCTTGTCACTCGCATTGGAGCTACACCGAAGGACATGGGCAAGGTGCTCAAGGCGCTTGCCGAGGAGGTAGATGAGAGTGCCGCTCCCAAAGCTTTGCAGGCACGTATAGTCAAGCAGGTCCTTGCTGGAGCCACGACAACACACAAATCATCTGCATAGCCGCATCGACGTGTGCTTGGCGTTGGCATCAAAACAAAGAGCCTTTGCGCTGAGAGGGCATCCATGGCTGCCGCTTCAGGCAATCTGTGAACGGGCTTGTCAAGAGCTTTGAGCTAAATAAACTCATGCAAGAAATATTGGGCTTGGCAGAAGTCCTCAGCACGATCTGGTATCTGTCTCCCGTCCATTAAGGTGACATCGATGCTCATCTGCATGACAAGGCGCGCACATTGCGGGTCAGCCCTTGTCACTAGCCTGGGGGCCTTGTCCAAGATTCTGCCGGAGTGGCACATCTCTCGCGCCAAAGTTGATCGTCCGCTGCTTTCATGCAATCACGCTCGTCAGGTTGACAATCAGATGTGAGACAAGAGACTCCTCCAGGTGGTCTCAGATCATGGACGGAGGAGACTGGAGATGTTTGGAGCGGACCCGATTTCGAACACCGCCATTGTCTTTGACCGAAGCGGTCATCTGGTGTGCACAGGTTGCGCTACGTAAAAGTGTCTCCACGCAAACTATGAGATTGGCTCAGCGCCAGTGGTAACAGACAGCTCCAGGCGTGGCTCTTGCATCAATGCGACAGAATTTTATAGTGCCTTGATGACCGGAGGCAGCAATGTGCCGTCGGAAGGAACTCTCCTTCAATAGTATTGAAAATATCGAAAAGTTCATCGGGTCGTTCCTCAAGCTCAGCATCGCTGACTAAAGACCGCATGACCCAAAACAAAGTGTAGACATAGCAAACTCATATCGAAGTATGAGTCATCTATGAAGTGCTGTTTGATGGATGTAATGCCAAGCGTGCCGATCTCCTGCGGAAGGAGTTTGATGCCCCCTGAAAGTGTGGTCTGCTTGTGTTTGTCCCATCTGAACTGTCCCTGTGCGTTTCCTTTTGGCCATCGCATCTGACGACTCTGTTCAGCACACCCTGTTTCATCTAAATGTTATTGCAGCGATATAGCTAGTCGATCTGCTCATAATTCAAGCTGCTCTCAGCGTGTGCCCTAGACTATGTCGTCTTCTTGCTTCGCCTTCGATCACCTGGCTGTATGCACGCCTCAATGCTACCTCCAACGAGACTGACAGCAGGATGAGCTGATAAACGCAATATTGGACTGTCTAGAAGCGCAAGCGCTGGCACGTATCCGCACTGTGTGCAAGACGTTTCTGCATCTAGCCGACGATATTGTTGCAAAGCGTGCACAAGATGCGCTTAAACCACAAAGCAGCTTTCGCTTCATCTTTGGTATTCTCGTTGATTAAACCATCGGTATCTGACATCAGAAATCGGCGAACCTTATGCAAATAGAGATGGTAGCCTGCTTCAATGGAAACCCAAGACAGCACTGCAGCTCCAGTCATTCCTGCCTGATTCTGTAGGGCGGTCGCATCGGACGTGGCTCACATTCCCTAGTGGCAAGGACTGTCAATACCGCTTTTCGGATGCGCTTCACCCTGGAAGCCTGACACAGCTCATGGCCCATGCTAACTTGGTTGAAACACGATCAGGTCCACGTCAAGGGTTGGCAGGAATCACTCCTATACTCTCTACAACCTGTGTTCGCATAAAATCAGCATTGATTGATATACCTGTGGGCGATTATGCGCATCTCAATGTCTCGGACGAAGCAGACCTCATCATACAGTTGATCAGTAAGGAATCAGGGACTGACTCTGCCTTCTACATCATTGAGGTATGTCTATTTTGTCCCATCTGCGCTAATTTTGCAGTATCGCGCGCTCGTTCTGGATACTGCACGTTTGGTGTCAAAGATCGAGACATATATTGCGCGGCCACAAGGCTCAACCTCGCTTATCCTGCGGCCAACATTCGATTAGTCGAGCCAAGTCGCCTGAATTTTGCGTCCAATCTCCAAATATCCCTCGAGTCGCGCGCGAGTTTTGACCGGCTGTGTCCAAAAAAGCTTCCAATGCGTACCAATAACGCTAGACGTGCCTCGCGCACGCTCAAAGTACCATTTGTTGACTGGATTGTTTGCCCGTGAACGCCAAATAAGCTCGTCGGGAAATTCCTGCACCATTGCATTAAAGAGCAAGTCAGCAACACCGCCAGCGCCCTGTTTCGCACGCAGCACGGCGAATTTATCGAGGTAGGCGACTGGCTGATTAGTTTCGCCGGCATGCTCGTATGTCACGATAGCTGCGCCATCATAATCGCCAGCAATAATGAGGGCCGCAGCACTGCCCTTCAATCGATCCAAGTAGGCTTCTGTGTCTAGTCGTCTGCCGAAGGAGTCGTCAATCAGAGCCACCAATCTCGGTAAATCAACCTCAGGTCCACGCAAATCCACATCACGCAGGACGCAGACGGGCGTGCCCAGCCGAAGAATCGTAGTGGCCGTTGCGGGCGTGCGATCGCTCCGCTTTGGCAAAGACGGAGAGAACATGGGCTTGTCCGTCAAGAGATTGTGGATAAGAGGATGTTGTTCACCAGGACCGCTGCCAGCGATCGTCGGCGTTGTGATCACGGCTGAGGCCGAGGGCGATAATTGACTCAAGCAATCCTGGCAGAGTGAGAGGTTCTCAAGGTGCCGTGTTGCTTCTTCAGCTTTGAGTCTGCCTGTAAGCTCTTCTCGGAGCAAGTCAGTCTCTTGCGCAAGGTTGATGAGGACATGTGACCCAGCTCGTCTCGCTGAGCTAGGTATTCCTCCATTCGCGTCAAGGAGAATGAGCTTGTCAATCGTGATTGTGGTGTTGTCAAGCCCAGCACATAGCGCAAGCATCGCTTGATTTGAAGACATTGTTCGTCGAATGCCATTGACAGAAACGCCTGTCGACCCGATGACACAGACCTGCCCACGTTTTGCAGGCGCCGTCAGGACAGTCGGGTTCGCGAGCGATACGACTCCTTTTTCTGCGCGGAACAAACCATCAAGAATAGGTCTTGCTGAAACTTGCATACGCTCAAGCGTTTCCGAAAGGCGAAACGCTTGTCTGCCGACATCTGGTTCCCCCATCGCCTCCAAAAGTAAGACAGGCAATAGACCAAGTCGCTGTAGTTGACCAAAGGTGTAGCTCAAACGCCGAAGCTGCCCTTCCGTGTACTGCGGCGCGTCTCGCATTGCAATCAGGGCTATCCGAACGGGTTCCTCTGCAATGAACGACTGTGAAGTCGTTGCCTCATCGTCCTGCGAGAAGAATTCATTCAATGTTTGAAGCCGGTTCCTTGTTGAAACACGGCCAGGCCGCTGATATCGTTGTATATAGGCCTTTGCATCGCGTTTTGTAGCGGTCGCAGCCAAAATTGTCAAGAAAAACTCCTTGTTACGCTTCGTTTCCTCGTAAGACGGCTTGTGATGGGAAAAGAGGGACCGTATTTGGCCGCCGCGTCGGAGCATTCTGGTCACGGCGGCTCGCGGTCTCTGATCACCGCATCAGTTGCTGCTGCAGGTTATCGCGATTGCGGTCGAATTTCAAAG
This sequence comes from Protomyces gravidus, assembly GCA_003717255.1. NCBI lineage: Eukaryota > Fungi > Ascomycota > Taphrinomycetes > Taphrinales > Protomycetaceae > Protomyces > Protomyces gravidus. The sequence continues at coordinate 523,031 of QXDP01000108.1, read as the reverse complement.
ATTGCGACGTCGAACCATCGATACGCGCTTGAAGAAACGCCCTCAAGTTTGCTAGTAGACTTTGCTGCGCTCACTAAAAGACTTCTGTTGCCGCAGCTATGATCAATGCCATCATGATATGTATGCTTGTGTCTTGCTCCTGCTCAGCTCACCATTTTCAGTCAACAACGACGGCAAGCCACGCCTGACCAAGTTCTATGCTCAGATCGACGTGTCTACGCAAGAGCTTCTCATTGCAGAAATATACTCACTTGTGTCTGAGAGATCCGCCAATCTATGCAATTTTCTCGAAGGCAGCACCTTGATAGGCGGCAAGGACGTGCGTGTCATCTACAGACATTATGCCACACTCTACTTTGTATTCGTTGTGGATGAGGCAGAGTCGGAGCTCGGTATTCTCGATCTCATTCAAGTCTTTGTTGAAAGCTTGGATAAGTGCTTTGAGAATGTCTGCGAATTGGATCTAGTAAGGGCATCTCTAATGCCAATTCACGCACTAACGAAGATTTTCCACTTTGACGAGATTCATGCTATCCTCGGTGAAGTTGTCTGCGGTGGTCTCGTCGTAGAGACGAACGTGAGTGCTATCGTTGCTGCCATCAACGAGAGCAAGCGAACAACCCAGCGAAGGGGCCTCATGCGCGCGAGATGAAGTTCTCTATATCGGCCAATTTCCGACGTCTTTGGTGCATCAGATCATCTTGGCAAAACGCTCTTGAACGGCTTCGTCTCAGAGACTCTCTGCCCATTCAACACGAGCCCTGTGGACAACTTGCCTATCTGCGCTCTATTGGCAGCTCGGCACTACTCCTGAGACCTGTGCGCGCTAGCCAGCATGCCAGGAGCTCGAACTTTGATTGGCTCAGAAATTTAGCGTTTGACAACACAACTGTCAGAAAGCTAGGCATGGCAAGAGCTTGAAGTCGCCTGATGGAGCTATTACTACGTGAGACGAGCTGCTACATTGCTTGTGAGCTCGAGGCACTTTGCTGGTTTTTATGAAAAGCTTCACTCGAAGCGAAAGCGCAAAGCTAAGTGTTGGACATAGACGACTCGTAGTCGGACAATTTAGCCAATCAGAAGGCCAGAACAAGGGCATGTCGCTGGCCAGCTTCTCTGGTTGTTGCGCAAACACACTTGGTTGATCTATGCCGGTCGGACGTGCCGGTAACGCGCTTTCAAGCGCTAAGCAGGCCCCTTTCGCGAAAGCTATAAGTCGCCGACGCCCGCGCGGGGACGATGTTGAGTAACCATCATGTCAACAAGTGTTCTGGAAGAACAGAGACAACCGCGTCGCAACATCATTTTCAATGGACCTGCTAGCAGCGGCTACGTGTGGCAGCTTCTGGTATGGTTATGGAATGTCTTGCCTTTAGGTGGACTGCGAACAGTTCTCACTTTCGCCTACTACTGCTTCTTGAAACCTCTTGGTAAACATGCTGGTCAGGGCGAGCGACTCGACCGATTCTACGAAGGCCAGGCGGGCGTGTATGACACAACACGTACCGCTCTTCTCAAGGGTCGCGAAACCATGTTGCGAATGCTGGCTGCGGAAGTTCAGGAACGTCAGATGCTCAGAAAAGGTCTCGTCTGGGTCGATGTGGGCGGCGGAACTGGTAAGCCCCACTGCATCGATTGGAGCACAGACTGATTACAGGCTACAATATCGAAGCAATGCATGCCACAATTCCGCTTGACCAATTTGAGGCTATTTATTTGGTCGACCTCTGCGAACCACTTCTCAATGTTGCTCGACAGCGTCTGAAGGCCTTTCCGAATGTTCACATCGTCAACGCGGACGCGACTGTACTACCAATTGACCGCGACCAGGTCGATGTGGTAACCATGAGTTACAGTCTCAGCATGATTCCGCCATATCTCAAGGTCGTCGATCGCGTGCTAGAGATCCTTCGACCAAAGGGTCTTGTCTCCGTCGTTGATTTCTTCACAAGCAACAAGGACGAGGGAGGTGAAGAGCCTGGTCGACAAGGCAACCTTGTCAACCGGCTGTTCTGGAAGACTTGGTTTGAATTTGACCATGTTGATCTCAATCCTGCGCGTCGCGACTACCTTGAGCACAAGTTCCAGGTTGTCAAATCACTTTCATGCCGCAATAGAATGGTTCTACCCAGCCTCATTTCTATCCCTTACTACATCTATCTCGGTGAAAAGCCGAACGAGCAGTCGTCACGCGCTAGCACTCCAACATTGGAGAGAATGACTTCGCCAGTTGTCAAGCACGCGATGCCTGCTACGCCAGATGCCTCGCCTCTTCTGCTGGTCAAGCACAATGGTACCAACATGCCAGAGCTGCAGATACCCGAAGCTATGATTGTCGAAGAGCCAGCTTGGGTTCATCATCGCCGACCGTACGATCCTGCTGCACCTGACCAGTCACAATTCAAGGATTTCATCTACAGCTTCGTCTGGGAGGACCCAGCTACCGACATCCGTGAGATGGACATCAACTCAGGGGATGAAATGCTAGTCATCACGTCTGCTGGCGATAACGCGCTCGACTACCTTGTCAATGCAGGTCCTTGCCATATCCACTGCGTCGACATGAATCCCTGTCAGGGTCACCTGCTTGAGCTCAAAATGGCTGCATTCCAAACATTGACTTTCGAGGAAACGTGGTCGCTTTTTGGCGCCGGTCAGCGTGATGACTTTCCAGAGCTGCTCGACCGGATGTCTCCCAAACTCAGTCGACCTGCCCTGCAGTTTTGGCATGCGCACGCAGCTGCATTTGAAAAGTGCTTTTACAAATCTGGATATGCGGGTAATGTCCTCAAGGTGCTCGATGGTCTTTTCCTGATGACCGGCACCAAGCAAGCTGCTCTCGATATGGCCCTGGCCACGGACTTGACGCAGCAAAGGAAAGCTTGGAAACGTCTTCGTAGGGCTTTCATTAACCCTGTGGTGGGCACAGTTTTGATGGCCAACCCTGTCTTTCTGTGGCATGCACTTGGTGTGCCCATGAATCAATTCCGCATGCTGCTGAAGGAAGGCTCAGCTCTGCAATATGGCATTGATACGCTTGACCCGATCTCGAACCATACTTTCCTCTCTGGAGAGAACTTCCATTATCTGCTGCCTCTGCTTCAGCACTATACACGATCTTGCTGCCCGACCTATCTCAAGGAAGAATCACACAAACGCTTTGCAAACGAAGATCTGCTAGACCGGTTGACACTCTGGACAGATACAATCAATGGTGTGCTTGCGCAGGTGACACCGCAATCGCTCACAAAGGCTATTGTCATGGATCATCAAGACTGGTTCGACACCATTGACGAAGCGACGCCCTTTCCTACAGATGAAGAATTCCTCCACGCTCGTCAACAGCTCCCGTGTCTGGCACACGAAAAGCAGTTATCTGGTGTGTCGTACCTCGACACAGAGATCTGGCTCTTCAAGCAAGCACTCAAGCCAAAGGGTCAAGTATGGTTCCGCTCGGCAGCAAAACGTCCTTGGTACATCAAACGATGGGAGCGTGCCGGATTCACCGTCATCAATAAGGGTATTCGCGGTGAAACAACCAAAGACGGCGTCTTGGATCTTGTCAACATGTACGCGTCTTGCTGGTGCGCAGAATTGCAATAGAATGCTTTCATCATTGTCGTATAGAAGGAGAAGCCTATGTATAATCAAGACGATAGTGTGAATCCTTTGATCGCCTTCTCGACTGTATGCTCATCGTCATCGTCATTACTCGATTCATAGCGCTGTGCTAGGAGTGAAAGGTGAGACGTATGTCGCGATTGACTTGACGAGGGCGTTTTACGCGACTGCAGCAACGGCGAGAGTCTCGGTGAAGGCATTTGCTTGGCCAAAGATGGCGGGGAGGTCGGTCCTAGAAGCGGTGACAAGGCCTCTGTCTCTGCATCGAGAAGAGATCCGCCTATGAACGCAGGCTGATGCTGATCCGGTCTCGTGTGCTGTCGATTTGAGCGCTTCTCCGGCACCCAGGCTGTGTACTTCTGCTCAGAGGGTTGATGGAAAGCGATCTGCAGTTTCTCTTTACCATCCGGAACGCGATTTGCAAAGACAACACGTTGGGTCTTGTGCACAAAGAGACGGCCTTCCGCCGTACAGCATATTTGTACATGAATAGCGTACCGCAATTTTGGACCGCCTTGTAGACAATCGTAGTGCTTTTGCCGGAAAAAGGTCTTTGTCAACGGAGGCATGTCAGAGAGATCATAGGGGATGAGGAAAAGCTTGACGGCCGTCTTATTCGGGTTCCGAATGATGACTTGCAACTGGCCAGCAGCTGGAATGCGGTACCCGCGTTGCTTTTTCGAACCAGTCTGATCCGTATCTAGATCGATTTGTCCGACATAGGGCGATGTCTCGCTGTAAAAGTACGCCAAGAAAGGCACTGTCAGATGAGGCGGACACCGTAGTGCTGGCTTGCAGTCGCCCTTGCCCAGAACGCCGATTGAAGCAGTGAACTGCAGAGGTCTGGATGGCTGCTGAGACATGCGACCAGAGAGTATAGACTCTTCATAGCTTCCAACAAACGATCCGACAGACTTAGTGAAGGATGTGCGCCGTGCGTGACTGCCAACAGCATGTGGATAGTACCCGGCGACCGTATGCGGAGAGAGGTCAAAGCTTGCACCAGAGAGCCTGCGCAGTGGTGTTCCACCAGTCACTGAGCCATGGATCGACGCGCCTGATACAGAGAGTCCGTTTGAATCTGAGCGCGACGTAGAACCACATGAAATATCGATCGGATCGCTATCGCTTGAGTTGATGGAACCATGCACGAGTGGTGATGGTATCTTCGACTTGTTCGGGTGCACACTTTGGCGCAAATGCATAGCCACAGCAGCCGGAGAGGTCGGGGCAGATAACTATTTCGATCTAATCGAGCTTGATATCCAGGCGCTCCAGATGTTACGGCGCTTGTCGCATCATGGTTGTAGGATGAAAAGAAAAAATTGCGAAAAGCAAAGAAAATGAGCGCATGCAAAGAAGGGGACAGAAGCGATGAGGGGATGGGAGTGCAGCTATAGATTGGGGTATACGGCGTTTCAGGCTACCATGCTTGATGTGTAAGCCTGGTTACAGAAAGGCATACAGCATTCACAGCGCACTCGGCCAGGAGATCTGTTTTCAGATGGCACGGCAAGTTCAGGTTCATGCCTGATTGCTAGGCTTGCCAGACTTGAACAACTTGGGTAAGCGCGTGCGCTTGCGCTCATGCGAGCCGGGACTAATCTCTGACTGTGTTGTTGATCGAGAAGATATCTGTGGACGTTCATCACTTGTGGCGCTACTCCGTCGTGCTTGAGTCGATGCACTACTGCTGTGACGCTTGAAGAGCTTGCATCTGGGCTTCTCCGTAGCTGCTGGTGCCAGTAGAATCGCATCTATCGAACGGCTGCGCTGCTCACGTACACCCTCTGCACTCTCATCGTCAAGCAACACAGCACTGCTGCTACCGGAACTCGCTTGGCTTGCGGATCGACGCATTGCGTTTGCCGCAAGAGTATGCGGGTTCGTCTGTTGCTCTTCTATGCGCAGAACAACCTGTTCTTGTTGCTGGTGGAAGGGACATAGGACACGCCTTGTATTGCTCGCCAATGTTGCAAGCTTATTGCTAGGCCGTTTCGCTGTACAATTTGGGCCAGCAGAAGCACGGCAGAGACGGCAACTCGGTCGGAAATGTGTTGAGCCGTCGATATGGTCAGTCGCATCGTGCTCATGTGCAGGATGAACTATTGTAGGCCGTGACTCGGATGACTCTGACAAAGACCGTTGCCAGAGCTTTTTGAAAGTACGTGAGCCGTTTGTACTGCTTACTTGTGTGCTGCTGCTTGCATTTGATACAAAGCTGATCAGTGTCGGTGATGTGCTGCGCGAACTATTGCTGTTGTGACTGGACCTTCTTTGTTCGCTTCTCCTGCTGCTATCTGGCGAAGCCCGCCGCGCAGATGACTGAGAGGTCACAGGGTCGCGCCCGGTCGAAAGTGTCGCGTTCGATGCTGGTCGTTCGGCGATTTGTTGTGCGCTTGATGACAATTGTGTCGCTGAAAGATAAAGCACAGGCGGTGTGATGATGCCGGTGCACAGTACGACGAACAATTGCCATGCTTGTACATACGCTGCGCATGAAAAGATCCATAAAATGAGCATCGCGAGAATGACCGTATAAAGCTGGCCAAAGCTGGCACTTGTGCGCAACGAGAGCGCAGGCATTGTTCAATGTTGATTGACAGATGAGAGCCTGTCAAAATGGTATCATGCAACGATAAGCTGAGGTGTGCTAGTATGGAAAGAGAAAGAGCAAGCGCGCTGCACAAGCGGTATGTTTATGCGCGCAAATTGGCCCTCCCGGCGGTTCCGCGCCTCAGCAGAAGCGAGAGCAGCTTTTGGCGACGAAGCGAGAAGAAAAGCCCGGGTCGGAAGCAGTGGCTATCCGCACTGATTCCGCAGACAATTTGCTCTAGCTCGTCGAAGTTGGACAAAGGCTTTTCGGAAGCTTGTAGGATTCCAGAGATTTTGTTCGTTCTTGTTGCAGCAGGAGATGGCAGTGGCCATCGTGCTTGATATGTCACCATGCGTTCGATAGCATTTACAGCGCGTGTTTCCCATTTGTCATGCAGGTTTACCGCTGCTTACTCGTCAGATTTCCCTTTCCAATTACTAATTGCGCCGGGGTCCAATAAATTGGGTCGGCGTTTTCTCAAATACGAGCCGATTCACGTTTCAACCAGATGGTGCGACGGCATGAAAGAAGGAGACAGACCGGCGTTGTCTATACAGTCTTGAGGTAATAGGTCAGACCGGCCGCGAGCACGCCGACCGTGACAGCTGCAACACCGATCCGTCCAGCATTGTCATCAAGTAGTCGCACCCACAGTGCACTAATGCCACCACTAGCTTTAGCACGGCGTTTTCGCTCCGCTTCCGCCACTTCTGCCTCCTGCAAAGACGCATGCTCCTTTGCTTGGTCGTCTGTCAAATCGAGCGGCGTTCTCAGTGCACTGTGTTTGGATATGCGTGACCAATGTCGTAATTGACGCGGCCTGATGCTTTCATACAACTTGACCGCTAATTGCAACCATGACTCCAGTGAAGCATCTCCCTCGTGGCGCGGCTTTGATAGAATGTGAAAGATCAGATCAGGGTCGCCTTCAGCATCTGCCACTTGCTGTTTTCGAAAGATCGTTTGTGCTGCAATCAGGTAAAGCACCATGTTTGGCTCCCCACTTGCAACAAGCAGGTCAAGCACGCGGCATGCGTCTTGGAAATTCTCGAGGTTGTGCATGAACCATGTGAGTAGAGGAGAAACAGCGTAGTATGATTCGACATCGCTCAGTATCCAATAGTAGTCTGGATCATAGATGCGAATAATGTCGTGAGCCAGGGGTAACATGCTCATGCTTGGTGCAAGTGTTGAGAGCATAAAATCGCGCAACGCATGTTTGGACAATTGCTCAAGCATCGCTAATGCTACAGCCTGGTCTCTTTCGGCAATCAAAAGAACAAGCTGCGCGATATCATGATATCCTTGGTAGTAGTGTAACCAAGGATGTCTTCTCAGCACGCAACATATCAATAGCTGCAGCTCGTTTCTGAGTTCTGCAACTTCCGCATCTGTGAATTTCCTAGGCAGACAATTGTTGAAAGACCGATTCGTATCAAGCAGGACCTGCTGCTCGTCTGCATGTGCAGATTCGTGATCGTTTTCTACCTCCGATGGTGCTTGCGCGTCCAGCAACAACTGGTACACGCGTCTCCTGACTTGAGCTTCGAAACCAAACCGTAAGCCATGTTGTTTGAGCGTGTCTAGATGTTGCTGCGCGTCCATTGAAGCGCGTTCGTCTGAGTCTTCTATAGACGCCACATCAGACGCGGAAGCAGACATGTCCAGGCACGTCGAGCAGAGGAGCAGCAACCAGAGCTAGCTAGGAATGAATCAGCATGTACATGAATGAGAGCTGATAGCAAGAGAGCAAAGAGCAGCTTGTTCCTGACCAGCAACTCCAGCAGCTGACGATCTCGCCTGTCGCATTTCAATTGACCCAAGTCACGTGATCCTCTCGTTGTGCATTGCGTAACGATCTAGACAGAGGCCGACACGGTGAATATATCCTGCCATCGCTGGACACTGTGAGCATGCTTCGTAGTGTACGGCCGCGGACAAGGCCATTGCTATCAAGCTGTCCGTCTCTTGGTCACGTATATCGACAACCAACATTACGATGCACACAAGCGTTATTGTCACACGGGCGACTGGCGCCTCTTGTAAGGCACCAGCAACGATGCCTACAGCAGGGCCCGTTCCGTGGAACTCTGACTGTGCGGAAAGATCAGGAGCGGAAAACACCAGAGGAAATCGCAGCTGAAGCGGCGAATAAAGCGTCATCAAAATCAGGCACAGGCGGCGAAGGGTCGTCTGCGGCCGCCGGTGGTGCAGCGAATGGCAGTGGTGATGGCATGCCGAAAGCCGTTGCGAGACCGCAAGTACCAGAGATTTATCCTGAAGTCCTGGCCTTGCCAATTGTACGGCGGCCGCTTTTCCCGGGCTTCTACAAGGCTGTCGTTGTAAAGGATCCAGCCGTCATGGATGCATTGAAGGAAGCAGTGAAGCGTGGACAACCATACATTGGTGCATTTTTGCTCAAGGATGAAAAGGAGGATACGGATGTGATTTCAAGTCTCGACCAAGTATTTGACGTTGGCGTCTTTGCTCAAATCACAAGCATATTCGGCGCGAAAGGGACAGATGGCAAGGATGAAAGCGTCACTTGCGTGCTCTTCCCGCACCGTCGCATCAAGATCAATAAGATTGTGCATAATCGCGCTTCAGTCCGACCTGTCAAGCCGGAAGATGGCAATCTGCTCACACCTGCTGAACCAGTGGCGTTGGATGAAGCGACAGCGACAGAAGGAGCGACGGAAGCAGAACAGGAAACACCACAAGTGACACAATTTTTGCGCGACTATGAGGTATCAGTCGTCAATGTTGAAAATCTAGAAGATCTCCCAGTCAACCGCAATGGTGACACAGTCAAAGCCGTAACAGCGGAGATCGTGCAGACATGCAAGGATATCGCTGGCATCAACCCCATCTTCCGCGACCAAATCGCCAACTTTAGCATGTCGCAATCTGCAGGAAGCATGTTTGAAGATCCCGCAAGACTGGCAGACTTTGCCGCTGCTGTGAGTGGTGGCGACACGCTCGAATTGCAGGAAATTCTGTCCGCATTGGACATCGAGTCTCGTGTTCATCAAGCGCTTGTTGTGCTCAAGAAGGAGCTGCTCAATGCTCAATTGCAGACCAAGATTGCCAAGGATGTCGAGGGCAAGATCCAAAAGCGTCAGCGTGAATTTTACCTTCTTGAACAGCTCAAGGGAATCAAGCGTGAGCTAGGGATTGAGACAGATGGCAAGGACAAATTGGTGGAAAAGTTTACTGAGCGTGCATCGAAGCTCGCAATGCCGGAGCACATTCGCCCAGTCTTTGATGAAGAACTCGCGAAACTTCAGACACTCGAGCCGGTCAGCAGTGAATTCAGTGTTTCGCGGAACTACCTCGACTGGCTGACTTCCATTCCTTGGGGACAGAAGTCGACTGAGAACTACGATATTCAGCATGCTATCAAAGTGCTCGACGAGGATCACTACGGTCTGAAGGATATCAAGGATCGGATTCTTGAATTTATCGCTGTTGGCAAGCTGCGCGGCACAGTAGAGGGTAAGATTCTCTGCTTTGTTGGGCCGCCAGGAGTTGGTAAGACGTCGATCGGCAAGTCGATCGCGCGTGCTTTAAGCAGACAATTCTACCGCTTCAGTGTGGGTGGTTTGACAGACGTGGCTGAGATCAAGGGACACCGTCGAACCTATGTCGGCGCAATGCCAGGCAAAGTCATCCAGTCACTCAAGAAAGTACAGACGGAAAATCCGCTTATTCTGATTGACGAGATTGATAAGGTTGGTCGTGGTTACAATGGCGACCCAAGCAGTGCATTGCTTGAATTGCTTGATCCCGAGCAGAACTCATCGTTCTTGGATCACTACCTGGATTTGCCTGTGGACTTGTCCAAAGTGCTCTTTGTCTGCACGGCGAACCAAACAGACACCATTCCTGGGCCATTGCTCGATCGCATGGAAATTATCCAGCTGTCTGGGTACATTGCAGATGAGAAGAAGGCTATTGCCAAGCAATATCTCGCACCGACCGCCAAAGACGCTGCCGGACTCGCAGAGGCCAAAGTGAACTTGACGGACCTCGCTATTGAAAAGCTCATCAAAGAGTATTGCCGCGAAGCTGGTGTGCGCAACCTCAAGAAGCAAATTGACAAAATCTTCCGCAAGTCAAGTTTCAATATCGTCAAGGATTTAGGTGAAAAGGGCTTATTGACGGAGGAAGAGGCAATTACACCAGAAGGCAAGGCGGCGCAGAACGCGACAGAGACACAGGAGCGCGATGCAGCGAGACGTGAAGAAGCTGCCAAGTCAACAGAATCGAGGCTGCCGGAACAAGAGGCCGGTGTTGGCACTTCAACGACACCTCGCAAGCAGCTCAAGGTGCCAGATTCGGTTTCAGTGGAAATCAATCCAGAAAATCTGAAGGATTATGTCGGTGCGCCTGTCTTCTTGTCTGATCGGTTGTATGAGACGACGCCGCCAGGTGTGGTTATGGGTCTTGCCTGGACTTCCATGGGCGGCACAGCACTCTACATCGAGTCTATTCTTGAGAGTGCGCTATCTCGGTCAATGCGCCCGAGCTTCAACCGCACAGGCAAGCTTGGAGATGTGATGAAAGAGTCAAGTACCATTGCGTACTCCTTTGCAAAGGGGTTCACAGTGCGCACATTCCCTGAAAACCGCTTCTTTGAAAAAGCGCAGATTCATTTGCATTGCCCTGAGGGAGCCGTTGGCAAGGATGGTCCTTCCGCTGGTATTACGATGACCACTGCGCTTTTGTCCTTGGCGCTCGATCATCCACTTGATCCGACCATTGCTATGACCGGTGAGTTGACGCTGACGGGTAAGGTGCTGCGTATCGGTGGACTCAAAGAAAAAGCAGTTGCAGCAAAACGATCAGGTGTTAAGACTATTCTGTTCCCGGAAGCGAACTTGGCAGATTGGCAAGAGTTGCCGGACAATGTTCGTGAAGGCTTGACTGGCATTCCTGTTTCATGGTACCCTGAGGTCTTTGATGTCTGCTTTAAGGATCTTGACCGCAGCAAGGCGAATTTGCGGTGGGTCAAGGAGATTGAACAAGGCGAGAAGCGGGAACGCAAGCTACGGAAGCAAGATGATGAAAAGCATGAGTAGATTAGAAACATGAGACATGCACAAGGACAATTGCGAAGAATGCAAGTTTAGTGGCATGAAGCGCTGTCTACAGACAAATACACCTCTTCTCCTAGACGTCGTAGCCGACCAAGTTACGACGACCGACCATTTCGCCGACGCAGAAGAACCCGTAGATGACAAGACCGTCTGCACCGAGCTTGATGAGTTCACCAGTTTTCAAGCCACGAAGTTGTCCCACAAGCTGACTCAGACCCTTTGGCGATGTTCCGTTTTGCACGATTGACTTGGCGACCTGTTCAAACTGTGCCACACTGGGCGGCGCCATACCTTCCTTGAGGTACACCTGCTTGGCGAGCTGGCCAACCACCTTTGCGTAATACACGACAGGCTCCTGGAAGCCCAACAATCCACGCGTAGCACCCGAAACACGCGCTCCGGCCGATGATAGAACCGCACCAGCCTTGACTGCAGCCTGTGATGCTTTGTCTTGTACTGCACCTGCTGCCTCGGCTGCTTTTTGCTTAGCTTGACCGGCTGTTTCTGAGGCTTTTGCTGAAGCGTCTTTTGCTACATTGCTCGCTTTTTGGGTTGTTGAGGTTGTGTTTTGCCTGGCGAATTGCCTTGATGCCTGACGAGCCTGCTGCTTGACGAGGGCGTGTCTCAACATTCTCGAGACTAGATCTATCCCTCTGTCTTCTCTGGTCAAGTGTGTCTCTCTGCCTTGTTCTCTTTTCTTGTTCCGAGGATCGCACTTGTCAACTCGCAAACGCAACCAACGTCACTTAACGATAGACAGAGCAAGGAGAGTGTTACTTACTATACATCAGTTTAGAGAGATCAAGAGCTGAGGATGTCTGGTCTGACGGTGCTCCTCGTTGCCGCAGTCATAGCAGGACTTTGCGCCGTATGCTACATGTTCAGTCCAAAAGGCGACAATCAGACGTACGCGATTTGAAATAATGAATGGATGCATGCTAATGCGACTAGTGTTTGGCGCTTCACTTCGATTCTTACGCTCGTGTCCATGTATCTCATGTGGATGCTCACCTATATGGCTCAGCTCCATCCCCTTGTTGCGCCGAGAAAAGCCAACGAGCATTACCAAAAGAGCACATGAAGCTTCTGCTATTCGACGAACTGAATGGCATGGCTATAAGAAATACGGCTGCGTTCCGAGTCGCGTGATGCGCAAGAGAAGCGCACAGGCAGAGAGTCTTGCAAGCGTGCTCAAGATGGCAATGGCCGCTGCCTTGACAATGCCACATTCTAGCAATACTTTACGTTAGCATCATGAAACGAAATGACATGACCAAGTGAACAAAAGGACGTACTGCGCAGTGCCTCAATATTGTATGCGACCATGGCGCATTCTACGAGTGTGGATGCCATTCGTGAGTCGTAATTCCAAATCACCATGAGAACGGGAAGCAGCTTGATGCAACTGCTTAGAAACAGTGCCGTGCTGACCATGTGTGGTTTCCGCCAACCGCAAAGGATGCGTGCTAGGGTAGTGGCAGTAGCATGTAGTGCCACGGTGGGGAGCAATGCGTAAATGAGAAAGTACACGTACTGCAGGATAAGTGGCTCGTGGATGAGCAGGGCTGCTGTGTGTTGTGAAGGCAATGATAGCGAAGTACGCTCGACGCGAAACCACGTCAAATCTAGTGTGAGTCAGGCATGAAGATGAGCCACAGGCTATCTTACAGACTTCAAAGAGCAGCAGTAGGATGCCGAGTTTTCGCATGTTAGGCTAGTTGTCAGCCAAGAACTTATATGATGCAGCCTACATCGAGCTTGCCGTCCTCTCTTTCTAGCACATTGAAGAGCAGATGCCGGTAGACTTGCGGCTTGATGAGCATCGTATCAATGGTCAAGATGACATAGTCGAATTCAATATACTTGTCTGCAAAGCGCAAGCACCGTGGCTATTCCAATCAGTCTCTGAAGAAGCGAAAAGCAGCATGTACACATTGAGTCAAGCGGAAATTGTCTTTGGCATATTCTGTGTAGAGTGAGTCTACGATAGCTCCACACTCTACGCATCGCATGGCAAGCTAGTTTGTTGGCATGCCATGAGTGAGTGTTTCCCAATTTTAGTTTTTGCTCGCTTCATTTCGCCTGTCAAGACTCGGAAGGGAAAAAGGCTCCATTCACCAGGGGGGGACAATGAGCGGGCTGAGAGGCAGTAAATGAAGTAGACCAGATCCGGCATGACTACAAGGTGCTCGGGCCTCCAGCATCTGCTCACATAGGCTAACAGTATCATGAATCTGACAATGAACAAGTATGAGCAGATTGGCATTACGGAGTGCGGATCATTGGGCGGATGTATTCCTTGAATGGCCCGATGAACCGGTCTGATAGCTGCGTGATGATAGAGTGATATGGATGATTAGTAGAAGATGAGCCCGACAAAGCAAGGCCCTTGTTTCAGCAGCATACGAAGGACATCTAGCCCACGCCAAGCACCATAGCTACCAAATTATCCCATCTATTCCTTCTACATTACCTCTTCTGCCTGCGCCACGATCTCTCTTGGCGAGCGCGCGCAATCTCACAATCAAAGCCAAGGCGCCATATCACCACACCAACACAGATAGCTACCTTCCTGACCTCTAAACACCCTCTCATGGCAGACGCAATGGAGGCCTTCGTCAATCTAGACATGGGCGATGAATCCGGCGTCAATACATTCGCAGACGAATACGATATCCTCAATCGCTGTGAAGATCCACTCCACACACCGTCCAGTGAAGAACTCGACCTGGATCTAAGCAATAGTATCCATGGCACGCTTTCAAAAGGTGTCGGAGCAGCAGGACAGGATACGCGCATTGCTGATATCCATATGGCCGACTTGCATCACTTACAAACACCACTAGGCGCGTCCCTTGGCACGAGCTGGGAAGGTGGGATGGTCGACTCGCTTGCGCAAATGCGTGTTCATGCAATGGAAGAACGTTTGCCCGGCAGCTGGCCTGCAGAACAGAAAACATCCGGCATACATCTACGCCCGCAATCAGGCACAACTCCAACCGTCGCAGCACCCGCTGCTTTCTCATTATCTCACATCGCACCGCCTTCTTTGCCGCAGGAACGCTCTTCAGTGAGCGCAACGAGCTCAGTAAGTGGTAGCGTCGCTGCAGATGAAGCGGATCCGGTGTTTTGCAGTGATGCCAAGGAACGTTCACCCAAAAGGCGCGCATCCGTATCTGTCCCGCGCAAGACAGATGCGGCCGTGACTCTCAAAGCAGGGCATAAGCGAAGCGTCTCGAGTGCGGCAGCATCAAATTCGCGCGCAGATCCGGAAAACAAGGCGGAAGATGTAGCGATTGCGCGGCCAGCAGGCGCATCGGGCGAGGAGGAAGACAGCAATGACCCGAATGTTCTACGGCGCAATGACAGGCTTATGCGAAACCGTGCGGCCGCTCTTGCATCGCGAGAACGAAAGCGAGAACATGTCATTCGTCTCGAGGCGACGTTGCAGGAAATGGAGCAAGATGCATGGGCTTTGCGCAAGGAGAATACACGTTTGCATACGGAAGTAGCGCGAATGCAGGCCTTGCTCAAGAAGCATGGCATAGACAGTTTCCCGGCATCCACAGAAGAAACGAAAGTGGCCCAGCTGGCCGCCCCGGCCAAGCGCATCTCTTCTGGAGAAGCAGAGCAAATGTCCCTTGCGAAGCTCAAAGCTGCACCAACGGGCTTTTCACCGCGTGGCGCTTTGAAGAAATCGCAAATCTTAGCAGATCCCATCGCAGCGGAAGAGTATCTACGCCAAGTCGCGCTACGTCAACCTTCGCATCTTCCAGTCACAGGCAAGAGCAATCAAATCGACAGCAATACAGGTAGCACCAGTGTCAAGCCTACAGGCCGTGGAAAGGCTGTGATTATGATTCTATGCTTCGGTATCGCTCTTTTTGCGAGCGTCAATCCGACACCAGGCCATGGCTTCGCTATGAGCTCACATCGCGGCGATACCGGAACTAGAGGCAGTTTTGCCGCAATTGACGCGATTCTCGATAGCGCAGCAGCTGCTCGTGCGCATGAAGGTAATGAAGCGGCATTACTCGACATCATTCAGCAATTCAAGATGCAAGGATTCCAAATGACTGATCCAAGTGCATATCCGATGCAACCTGATACAGCTGCTTCTGCCTCACCGCGTTCATTGTTGACAGAGGCGATTCATGCGACGAAGCCAGAAGTGGTGGTTGCTGCGCCCAAGGTTGAAGGCCCCGTCAAGGTAGAGGATACCGAGATGCCTTCCTCTGATACGCCGCATGAAGTGAAAGAGGTGAAAGAGGTGAAAGAGGCACTATTGGACGTACCAGAGGCAGTACCAAAGAAGCGTGTCTCGCGACGACGCTTGTCGCGCGCTTCGACGACAATCAAGGAAGAGGTGGAAAATTGATGAAGGAAATGATGCATGTGTATAGCTTTTTCTTGTGCTTAGGGTTATCTTCGCCGACTACATTCGTTTTGCCTTGACTAGCATTGCGTGTGTTTGGTCTCATAGAGCGACAAGACGACAGTCACAGCGACAGAAACCCTTATAGTCCCAACTTTGGCATAGTCGATACCTGAATCCCGTTGACAAGGAGCTCCTGCGGCTGCTGGACTAGTGTTCTTACTAGAAGCACGACCTGTATTCAATACGCATCATCGACATTCGAGGCGTGCCATCGAAGGATTCAGATGGAGCGGCGGTCAATACAGTCTCTGATTGAAGAGGTCGCCTTGAGTGCTTTTAGCATGATTGCGCATTCTGAGATGTCGACTTTGATCTTGACCAATGACCACACGACAAGAACCAAATAGCGTCTGTACAGGCAGAAGCAAGCTTAGCAAGCCTCGAGCCGAGTTCACATGAAAAATTAAAATAAAAAATTTGGAGCAGTAGATAATCGAAATCTAGACCTCATGCACGCTAAGCAAGCGCTCTACCAACTGAGCTACAGCCCCTGACGGCGTGCGAAGATAATTTTTAATATATATACTGGTTGACTTGATTACATAAGCAAAAATGAGGCTGTCAGCTCGAGCCTGGGCTTTTGATGAGGCTATCGATCGAAATCTAAGCAGAAAAGTCTTCAAGCCTCGGACTGAACAAGGCCAATCGAGGTTTAGCGTTGACTAGGCTGGAGTTTATGAAGCCGCATTGAAGCGTAACATCTGCTGATAATTTCAAGCTACAGCTGCTATGTCCGATTTGGATCAATTACCATGACCTGCTTTCAATTGGCGTAGACGAGATGTCTGGTCAATGATCCGACTGACTTGCGCGTAGATATGGCCATCACATCGAAGCGCTGACTTACAGCTGAATTTTGCAGCACACGATTCACCACTGCAACGACCTGACTCACGATTCATTTTTTGCAGACTAGAACATAAAGCTGAGCACTTGGCTGTGCTGATACTGGTGTTTTGAACTCATGATGAACCTGCACTCTCTCTACGGCGCTGACCAATTTCATGCTTATGCCGCTATACAAAAGAAGCAGTATCTTGCTTACTCATGGTTATTCATTGAGCTGTTGGAAATCACAAGGCCCGAAGAAGCCGAGTTCTGAGCAATCACTGAGTCATGAAGAGCAAGCAGACACTGCTTCTTTGGATGTTGTCGAGCACTATAAGAGGCTGCCCAGCGCCCTGTCACCTCTTTTCCCAAACCTCTCTCTACCTTATCCTTACCTGTTCCCTGTCCTCTATCTCAAGCTCCAACACCACCTCGAGTCCGATCTCCTCATACGCTTAATGACTCTCGACAGCTTCTCAAGCTATCTCGGTGCAGCAAGTACGTCTTCGGAGTACGACGAAAGTCTTTCGCGCCGCTTCGGCCCTGGAGGCAGCCGCTTCCGTCCAACAAAAGTTACTGTCGGAGAACCTGAGGCGGAAATCACACCAAGGCTCCGAGCACAACACTTCCGTGCCCTCAAACGCGCTTTGGAAGCACCTGCAGACGCTCAACGACCTCAACGTCCGCAGCAAATTCAGCGACCGCAGCGGGAGGTTTCACCGTTCGTCAACTGCCGTCAACTCGTTTGGGATGCACCTCTTGGCGCAACTGCTCCCAGACTTACAGATCTCATGGTCACCATGTCAAACTCCAGGTACAACCCTGATGGCCGCCAACCGAGCACATTCAACAGGTCTGATCCTATCGCACGCGTCGTATAGCTAACCATTAGGCGAATGACTCGATGCCCATCTATCATGCTGCCGGAGCAAGTCCTGCCGGCAGAAGAAGCAGGTGCGGCAGAGACTGAGTGGTTGCCTCCCTACCTCTCCGCCATTGTCTCCCCTCCAGCCTATATTGGCGTGCTCCAGGGTACATCGACTGAACCTCCTCGTTCGATATCTCAGTCTAATTCCAATGGATCGGCCTACCTACGCGTCCTTTACTAAGCCTGAAGCATGCTTACTACTATGGTGACATGCATTCGTTCTATGCTTGCCTATCTAGTGTCCTATTTAGTGCCCTATATAGCCTTCCCCTTACTGCTTTTATCAACGTTGAGTATTCACTGCGTGCCGTGAAACCAGTCTTCAACTTTACAGCACTTCACGGCCATATGGGCGTGATGGAAGCCAGCGCTTCAGCATGAGACTACTTGCAATGATTCCAACACAGCTCAGTGCCATGAGACCACCAGCAAGACCAGGAGGCAGGTAAACTGCGCGTCCTGCGACCGGAACGAGCGCGCCCATGGCCAATGGCAACGCGAGCAGATTCCAGCCAAAAGCAAGAACCAGGTTTAGTTTGATGCGCCTAAAAGTCGCGTCCGCTAGAGCAAGAACATGCATGAGCTTGACCAGCAAGGTCGAGTCTCGTTCTTGGCCAAGCAATACAACATCTGCCGAGTCGACCGCAACCTGAGTTCCGGCACCTTGCATCGAAACTGACACATGTGCTTCAGTAAGGGCTAGACAATCGTTGACACCATCACCCATCATCAGACAACGCTTACCTTGTGCTTGCAAATCTGTTATGAATTGCGCTTTGTCCTGCAGAGAGCAGCCTGCACGAACATGGTCCTCTGGTATCCCAAGGAGTTGAGCTACTGGTATCGCGCTTGATCGTTCGTCGCCAGTCAAAATCCACACTTGCTTGGTTTGCTGCAATTCCGCCACAATCTGCTTGGCTCCGGGCCTCAGCTCGTCTTGCAGGTTGATGCTTAGCACATGCACGCCGTCGAGCGAGACCAGCACTTGTGTATCGCTGCTGAAAGTAGAGTCTCGAAGACGTAGTAGTGTACGATTGCCGATAGCAAGGAAGCGATCGTCTACCTTGCATTCGATGCCACGGCCGGGCAAGTATTCAAATTCTTGTACTTTTGGAAGCTGTTCAGAGCTCATCTGTGCGACATGAGCAATGATAGCCGCTCCAAGCGGATGAACAGACCCGCTTGCACACTCCGCCGCGGCTATGAGGCGCCAGATGTTCAGCTGCTCCGCGTTCGTCAAGGGCACCTGAAACATACTCTGGACGACAGCAAATTCGCCGGTCGTAAGAGTTCTCGTCTTGTCAAAGACAATGTCCGTTGTTTGCGTCAGACGCTCTAAGATTTGGGCACCTTTGATCAAGATCCCCAAGGAAGCAGCTTTGCCCGTGCCAACCATGACCGCAGCAGGTGTTGCCACCACCAATGCACATGGGCAGCTCGCCACGACTACAGCGATGGCGAATCGCAGGCTTGCATAAAATCGTCCGTGCGACTTATGCAAATACTTTGTTGGATCAAGCGTGTACCAGACCGCAAAAGTCGCCAATGACAGCAAGATGACACAAGGTGTAAAAACTGCTGCGACACGGTCAGCGAGCAGCTGAACATTTGCGCGTTCACCGGTCTGAGCATCAGAGATCAGCTGAATGATTTGCTGAAGCTGAGTCTTCTGGCCAGCAAGCGTGACTCTGCAGACGAGACTGCCATTCAAATTGCGTGTTCCAGCAATCACTTGGTCGCCATTTGTTTTTGGTCTTGGCAGAGACTCGCCCGTCAGCATGCTCTCGTCGAAGTCTCCTGACCCAGACACGACAACGGCGTCTGCTGGAACAAGGGTGCCTGGGTGAAGCATAATGAGATCTCCCGGCAGTAGCGCATCAGTTGGAATTGTCACTTCACGCTCGTCTCGTATGACCACGGCTGACTGGGGCGCAAGTTTGACAAGCGCTGCAATCGCCTCTGTCGTGCTGCCGGTCGCGCTGGTTTCAAGCCAACGGCCAAAAAGTACAAATGCAACAAGCTCAGCGGAGGTCTCAAACAAGGTCTCTGGTCGATGATGCGGTCGAGCAGTAGCCATAGCAAAGACAGAGTACAGGTATGCCACCGTGATGCCAAGGGTGATGAGCGAATCCGCATTTGACTGAAAGTGCCGCAATGCAGCCCAGGTTGACTGGTAGAAGCGACGCGTACAGACCGCTAGCATGACTGTCGTCAGAATGAGCAGCAGGAAATCTGCAAGGAACAGCCTTGATGCGATCTCCAAACGTTCGTATGCCGTAGAAATTAGGGGCATAGCAAGAGCTAGGAACATGATTGGAAGCGCAAAGATAAGAGACCAAAAGAAAAGGTGCTGAAATTGGCGCGCTTCATCTGATTTGCTCAGTGATTTGAGCAATTCAGTCTGCGACTCTGTTGCGAGACTGCATTTGTAGCCGCCTAATAGTATAGCTTGTTGCAAGCCCTCCTGTGAGATGATGCAATGATCATACTCAATAGCCAATTGACAGGTTGTGTAATTGACGCTGTGGTTCAAGACCCCAGAGACACGCTTAACAATGGCATCAACGTTTGATGCACAACCTGCGCAATCCATTCCTTGAACCACGAACAAGACATGCTTAGAGGCGCGCGGGAAGCTGGCCAAAAGTGGGGTCGTCGCATTCACTTTCTCCTTGCGCGGACTGAGAACAGGGCTAACGCTTGATTCCTGCACGACAGGCGCCGATGACGCACACGTCTTGTTGCCGCAGCAACCTCCCATAGCGTCGTGAATGAGTCAGACGATATCAGAGCAGCGCTCACCGATGGCGCGACTTTGTCGTGTTTCAAAACTGTCAGAAATAAATCACAATCATCTTGGCGAGAAACCTGGAGAGCTGCGGTCAGATGGTGCACGACCAATGGCTGGCCCAAAAACAAAGTCATCTCCGACGAAGTCCGCCCAGAGCGCTCTGGATGATGCATTATTCAGCATGAAGTCCATATCGAAGTCCATCGTCCCTTCTTCCATTTTCGGCTCTGATGGATGCATATGGGGAATGCGCTCCTCAACGTCGCGAACGACCTCTTCAAAGGACTCCAGAATGACGGCTGATGCAGGACAGCGAGTTTGCATGCCAACAAGCATATCCTCGACTGTTCGGCGCATGCTCGCAAACTCTAGCCGTATCTTATCTTCACTCCAATCGCTTTGAAGCAATGCGTAAAGGAATGATGAAGCCGCGACATTCGAATTGTGTATTGCGAGCCAGATAAAATTGACTGCATCGATTCGCCATAAGGCGCTATACGCATCGATAATGGCCTTGGCAGATTCGAGCACAATGTCGACCGTGATATTGAGATTTGAAGAGAAACCATGCAGCAGCAAAAGCGTCTGATCGTAATTGAGTTTCAAGAACATGGGCTGAAATTCGCTCCCGCCTTCCTGCGGTGTTTTGGGCCGTTCAAGATCCCATTGCTGCAAACGACTATGCATATCGGCGCGCCAAATGTCCAGCGTTGCGTACTGCCGCGGCAATGTATCAGAATGATGCAAAATCCGTTGAATCTCGCTTTGCAAAATGCGAAGTTTGCAAAAGTAGAGCGGAGTCCTTTCCATACGAGACGGGAAGGGTGTGTGTATCACGTTGTCTCATGTTAGCGTAGCTCTGATGAGTGTATCCTTACCAGAGATGGCGACAGGTCTACTGAGGTAGACACAAATTTGACGCTCGATCGAGTAGAAAGCCCAGAAGAGACGGCAACGCTCCTCATCTTCATCGTTCATCTGTCCATTCTCATCTCCTTTCGGCGTAAATGACTCAAGCGATAAGTCGGTAATCAGGCGCGAGGCGATACCTAGTGTATACCACACCCCTGGAGTACTTGGCCTATTTGTTCCATATGTGGAGAGCAACAGCATGGCTTGCAGGCTTAGCAGACGAGGGGCTGATTTGAAAACCAGGGGAAGGTACAGCATTGCAGAGGCATGATGGCGCTCTGTGAGTGTGTCGGAGGGAGTTTTGGCCAGAGCGATAGCAGCAATGATATGAACAAAAAATCGACTGATCTTCTCCATAGCCGGATCCTTGTCATACGTCGCTTGAATATATGCATCTGTCGCTTCTTGCGAGAGAATGTACACTTGTGGGTTGGAATGATTCATGTAGATGTGCCGCAAACGGAGCATCTCTTCGCGTGTTGGCAAAATAGCCGGGGTGATAGCGTTGTTCTTCGGTCGCTCGAGGATGTTGGAATGAGCAGGCGTCGATACCGCAGTGAACATCATCTTTGCGAAAGACAACTGCTTGTCTGCCTCGGCCGCCTCCAATGCTGGCGATGCAAGTGGCCTTGATCCATTGCTCAGACCATCTGACTCACTGCGCCGGTGTCGATCGCTAATCCGTGGTGACAAAGGCCCTGGACTGTGCCTTGGATCTGCCAATTGACGCTCAAGCTCGGCCACTTTCGCTTCGAGATGGGCGACATAGCTTCGAGGTATGTTGCGTCCTGTTGCAGGATCGAGCGCCTCGCACTGAATGCCTGCTTTGGCGCAGGAACCGCTATCATTAGTGATTTGCCAACAGCTTGACCAGCTTGCCATTGTGGGAATGTGCGATCGCATTTTGTCTTTCTGCTCCTACAGCGCGAACAGGCAGTGATGGCCCTATTGAGGGGTTCTGACATTATGCAGATGAGCTTGAGTCGCGCATCAACAAAGGAGCAAGCACAGAGAGGAGTGTAGACCTTGAAGTGTGGAGTTGTCTCAATCAAATTCTTATCTCGACGCGCCAGTCGAAATCACCGCTCGCGTAACGATTACTAGAAATGATTATGCAAATACAGTGGGTTGTCATATGAACATGCAATGCTATTGCCATGGATTGTCCTCGTGTTGCTGTTTATAACGCCGCAGATTGTCCTTGATTTGATGCCCCATGCGCCTCAGCTTACTCTCGTCATCTGAATCAGTCGCACCGTCTTGCACATCCTCATCCACTAGCGTCCGTGTGTCACTCCGGTTTGAAGTATTTGTGTCGGTCTGCGCCTTCTTCTTATGTTTGATCGTTGATTGTTCTGGACCTGGCGGCCGTACAAATCGATGAATATCGTCGTCATTCTCAGCACCAATTGGCCCTCCTTCCTTTCGCAGCCGTATGCGTTCCCTTTCTTCCCACGCGGGGTCTTCCACTTGTAAATCGCGTATCTCATCGATTCGTGATGGGTGTGATTGTAGCGTGAGCTTGTTCTTGCCCTTGTGCAGAGCAGCTGATTCGGCACCTCTTGGCGCATGCCTGAGCAAAGCTTGATGCGATGATGTGGTTGGCTGAAAGTGATTGCCTCGAGCTGCTCTGGAAAGCGTGCCTTTCCGTTGTACCTCGACGACAGGAAAGTTGTAGTCTCCAAATTCCATTGTCCGCGCCCGTTGAAACAATTGCTCGTCCTCTTCGTCCATTTCCAAGTCGATGGGCTGTGGCGCGTTCCACTGCCGTACCTTGGCAAAAGCATTATACCGCTCCTCAAAATCAGGCACGCGCAGACTTGCATATCTGTCATTCGTGACCTTGCTGAGAAGTGGCGTTTTGGCGTTTGTTTCACTTGGTTGAGGCACCCAGTGCTTTCCCTTGCCACCTCGTTCATACCGAAGGCCTTCCTTGATACGTGACAGCCGAGCTGACTCGGCATGCGCCATGACATTCTCTGAAGGGTCAAATAGCTGGTAGTCGTATCCCTTCCCGAACAGTGTTTCTTTTGTATCGATGAGCAAATCGTTTGGACCAAAGGCATCGCGCGCTGCGTATAGAATGGTCATGCGCGAGGATCCAACCGTTGGATCAGCATAGTCGCTGACACTGAACGCGTACCAATGCGCAAGACCAAACAATGGCATCTCGAAGCAGATCAGTAAGTCTTGGATCGCTACACTGATGTTGTCGGCCGAGTATCCTGGGCTGTCCGGAATCCAGCCAGCAGCAACTAGCAGAGATAGCGCGAAGCCTTGCCAATATGAAGCAAAGATGACAAGCTTGATAACGAGAAACTTTGGAACAGGTCGAAATGGAACAAGGTCGTCATGCAAGCAGACCCAAAACATGGCTAGGCAGTAGAGCGAAAGAGTGATGCTGACATTATAAAGTAGACCAGACCAAAAGTAACCAGAGCTCAAGCCGATGTATCCTTCCTGAAACGTTCCTGTAGCTTTCATGATGACTGTGGCCAAAGCCAAGGCTGGCTTAAGCCAAGCGTACTGCAGGATACCACGCTTGATTGAAAGGAATGTATATGGATCGCTGATATCCACCTTGTTGCAAAAGTATCGCATTGGCCATGGGTGTGCTTTTGGCGCGCGACCATGTGTCATAATGATGATACTGCGCTCACCACCCAGGTAATTGACGAGCAGATTAAAAAAGCAGTAGATGACGAACGCCTCGTAGACATCTCTTACAGGATCGATGAAATCAGCAGCGGTGAAGCTGAGCAGAGAACACCAAGACGCAATTGCATACAGCGGTACCATCAGCATGATGCGCACGACATAGCGCTGCATTATAGGCTTGCGGTACTGTTTCAGATGTGTCCATAGAGATACTAGCGATACCAAAGTAGAGAAGATACTAGCGCATCCAGCAGCGATAAGTGGCCACGCTTCATCACTCAATCTTCCACTGGAGCCTGAGCCACCGCTGCCCATGCGGGCGCTTACTAGAAGAGGGATAGAAGAGCTATAGCTTGTGTCCTTCCAAGGTCTGCAGCAACTGTGCGCAAATTCCAAGTCGCGAATTTGGGCAGCAACGACCAGAAAAATATTGGCGAAGATATTTGCACCGCAGATTCAGAACATTTGCTTGCTTGGAAGGCTAGTGTCATGCCGCCCAAGAAGGGGAAGAAAAAGCAGGTCGAGGATGACTGGGAGAACGAGCTTGGCGAAGATTTGGCCGCTCCAGCTGCACAGGCCCCGGTTGAAGCGCCTGTCGACGACGATGACCTCGGTGGCGGTCTGATGGGCCAACTAGGCAAAGGCAAAAAGGGCAAGAAGAACAAGAAGAAGCAGCAGGACGATGACTGGGAAGCTGAATTGGGTGAAGATCTGACTGCTGCACCAGCACCAGAAGCTGAAGAAGAACCAGCGCCTGCAACCAAGCCGCAGAAGACCAATACACCGCAGCCAGCACAGGAGAGCAATGATGATCATGAAGATGACATACCTGCAGAGTTCAAAGTCAAAACTAAAGCAGAGAAGGAGCGCGAAAAGAAGGAACGTGAAAAGGCAAAGAAGAAGGCTCAAGCAGAGCGGAAAAAGGCAGCTGCAAACGATACTAAGCAAGAAACTGCACAAGATGCGCCAACTTCGAGCAAGCCTGCCGCTCCAGAGGCTGCAAAAGGGAAGAAGCCAAACGCCAAAGTGCTGGCGTTACAAAAGGCGCTCGAGGCGCGCAAAAAGGAGGAAGAGCGTATCGCTGCCGAGTATGCAGCTGAACAAGCGCGCGTCGACGCAGAAAATGCAGCCATCGAAGAGGAAGAGCGCAAGAAGGAAGAAGCAAAACAGCGCAAGAAGGAGAAGGAGCGAGCCAAGATTGCAGAGCAAAAGGCGTCAGGCACATTTATGACAAAGAAGCAAAAGGAGGCGGCCGCCATTGCAGAGCGGCGGCGGCAAGAAATGTTGGACGCCGGTATGGTTGTTGAGGGTCTGCAAAGCAATACTGCTTCAAAGACGCGTCCAATTTACGATAATAAGCGCAAGAAAAAGGGACCGGTAGTCGAAGCCACAAAGCAATTGGAGCAGCTCTCAGTAAAGGAAGAGCCTCTCAAGGAAGCTACGGAGACACCCGTAGCGACAAAGCAGGAAGAGGCGAAAGAAGAGGAAGACGATGGTGCGCTTGACAGCTGGGAGGCAGCACTCGACTCTGATGACGAGGTGAAGGAGTCATGGGAAGCCGAGAGTGAGTCAGAGTCGAAACCTGCAGCAGCTGCCAAAGGAGTGAAGGCCGACGAATTAGCAGAGGAGAGGGATGACAGTGATAGCGAGGAAGACAGCGACAGTGGTAGCGACAGCGGCAGTGACAGCAGCGAGCAAATGACTGCCACGCAGCAAGCTGCAGCGAAACGTCGGGCTGACGCCACGGAAGCAAAGGAGAAGCGCATTGCTGAAGCAAAGGCGGCGAGATCCAAGGATGACCTGCGTTCGCCAATTTGCTGTATCATGGGACACGTCGATACAGGCAAGACTTCGTTGCTCGATCGCATTCGACAGACAAATGTTCAAGGTGGCGAGGCTGGTGGTATCACACAACAGATTGGAGCGACCTACTTCCCGATGGAAAATGTCATCAAAAAGTGTGCGGTTCTAGAAAGTGCCAAGGACTTTGAGTACAAGCTTCCTGGTCTGCTTGTCATTGACACACCGGGGCACGAGTCTTTTTCGAATTTGCGGTCGCGTGGATCTTCCCTCTGCAATATCGCAATCCTCGTTATCGACATTATGCACGGTCTCGAGCCGCAGACTCTCGAGTCAATGAAATTGCTCAAAGACAAGAAGACACCCTTCATCGTTGCGCTCAACAAGATTGACCGTCTGTATGCGTGGCAGCCCAAGCAGGACAATGGCTTCCGGGAATCGCTTGCTCTACAGAAGAAGGGTGTCAAGAATGAATTCGATGACAGACTACAGAAGACCAAGCTCGCTCTCGCCGAACAAGGTCTCAACTCTGAGCTCTACTACGAAAATAAAAATCCTGGCAGGGTTGTCTCTCTTGTGCCAACCTCGGCATTCACTGGCGAGGGTGTTCCCGATCTGTTGCAGCTACTCGTTTCGTTGACACAGAGCCGCATGACGGACAAGCTCATGTATGTTTCTGAGCTCGAATGCACGGTGCTCGAAGTCAAGGTCATTGAAGGATTGGGAACCACGATCGATGTCGTTGTTGTCAACGGCGTCTTGCGCGAAGGAGATCGGATTGTTGTTTCTGGTCTCAATGGCCCAATTGTCACCACCATTCGTGCTATTCTCACTCCACAGCCACTCAAGGAGCTCCGCATCAAGGGCACCTATGTTCATCACAAAGAAGTCAAGGCTGCTTTGGGTGTCAAGATTGCTGCAAACGACTTGGAAAAGGCCATTGCTGGCTCTCGCATGCTGCGCGTTGAGCCTGGAGATGACGAAGAAGAGCTCAAAGAGGAAGTCATGGAAGATCTTCAAGATTTGCTCGAATCGATTGATCGCTCCGGCGTGGGTGTCTATGTTCAAGCATCTACACTGGGAGCGCTCGAGGCTTTGCTAGAGTTCCTCAAGACGAGCAAGATTCCAGTAAGCGGCATCAATATCGGTCCAGTCTACAAGCGCGATGTCATGCGCGCGGCGACAATGCTTGAGAAGGCAAAGGAGTATGCTGTCATGCTGTGCTTCGACGTCGAAATCGACAAGGATGCACAGCTGATGGCCGATCAGCTTGGCGTGACAGTCTTTTCAGCAGACATCATTTATCATCTTTTTGACTCATTCACTGCGCATCGCACCAAGGCGCTTGAGCAGAAGCGGCAGGAAGGTGCAGCGAGCGCAGTCTTCCCTTGTGTGCTCAAGACCATTGCGGTATTCAACAAGAAGGATCCGATTGTCCTCGGTATCGATGTTGTGGAAGGTGCTCTGCGCCCTGGTACGCCAATCTGTGCAGTTCGTGCGACGCCGTCAGGGGAGCGAGAAATCATTGACATTGGCAAAGTCATGTCTATGGAAAAGGAGCACAAGGCTGTTGACATTGCGCGGAAAGGGCCAAGTGGCACAGCTATTGCAGTGAAGCTCGAGATGGCCGGACAGCCCTTATTCGGCAGACATGTCGAGCAGAGTGATCTGCTCTATTCACACATCTCGCGCAAGAGTATTGATATCCTCAAGGGCGAGGCTTTCAGGGATGGTGTTTCAAGAGAAGAATGGGCGCTGATTGTGAAGCTCAAAAAGACGTTTGGTATATAGCATCTTAGATTGACATAGCAAAAGAAAACAGTCAATGACAAAGCAAAAGCAACAAGTCAAGGCTGGCGTGGTCTAGAGCCGGAAAAGATGCTCCTGGCGAGATTTGAACTCGCGATATCCATGTTTTCCTCAATCTCAGGGTAAAACATAAGCATGGCGCATTAACCACTATGCTACAGGAGCGATTTGAACTCGCACCCATCTGATAATTCGCAGGGCGACGGTACCATTGGGCCAAGCGGGTTTTCGGCATCGATGCTGTTTGTACAAATATGAAGGCAAAACGCAATTTTTGAGGTCACGTGACCTGATCACCTTCCGAGGTTATGCTTGGGTACCCATCATCTGCTTGCAATTGTCGTTATTCAGCAAGGGCATATGGCAAGCAAGGTCATCTTATTGATGCAGTGATGAGTAGACAAAGTTTCCAAAGTCGAGCAGTATTTCCATCCGAGTGTGAGCACATCGTAGCATAGTGCCAACATTATGTCACAGTGCCAAGGCTATCCTTGAAGGACTCGCATGGGCAGCGTCTTCCACGGATATAAAGGTTTAGGCATTTCAGCAGTTGCGCTTAAGCCCGGCCGTGCAATCTATTTTTACGCCTCTCACACTTGATGCCTGCCAAATTTCCTTGTCCGGTAAGCGGGTGTTGCATGATTTTGCGTCACTGGACATCGAGGCCTAGGGTCAGAACCAACAAGGAAGATCTTCCAGGCTTAGCTACAGACTAGCACAGAAGAAAGCTTCAAACACAAGCACTGCTTGTTTGCTCTCTAGCTGTATTCTCTTCTTTCACTCGAGCTCGTGTAACATAATGCGGTCCACCCTGCTATTGACACTGCTCTCAGCGGCCGTTGCGCAAAATTCATCTGCTAGTAGTGCCAGCAGCCGTTCGAGCGCAAGCTCTGCTTCGAGCAGATCTGCCGCTTCGAGAAGCTCTGCCAGCTCAGCTAGTTCTGCAAGCTCTGCCAGCAGTGCTCGCTCTATCAGTGCCCGCTCGGCCTCCTTGGCATCTGCCAGCGCCAGCATTTCTGCCGTAATCGCCAGTCAATCAAGCAGCCTTTCTACAGAAACTAGTTCCAGCTCAAACATTCAGACATCAACGACCACGATTTTTGTTCCCGTCGTCGCAACAGTCAACGGTGTGGCTTCCACTGCAACAGACGCCGTTGTTCAGCAAGTCATTGTAGTCATCGACAGCCTCGGGACGACCATTTCGACCAGTCTTGTGGCGGAGAGAACCACAAGCACGCCGGTCTTGTCAACCATCACGGAGATTGAGAACGTTGCGGTGAGCACGGCAGGACCTACCACGACCGCGCCCTTGAGCAACGGCGGTGTTCTTTCAACATCTTCAGTTGTGGTTGTCATTGACGGGCAAGGAAATACAATTGTGAATGCAGATGGACAAACAATGGTCAGGACACGGCGTACCGAGACAAGACAGGTTGTCGTCACTGTGTATCCTACGAGCACCGGCACACCGGGAAGCGGTCCTCAGCTCGTGACCGGTAATTCTGCCAATGGAGGTCTAAGCACACTGAGCTATACACTGCTTGGACTGCTAGGCCTCTTCCAAGCAGCCTTCATAGTTGCTTAGGCTTAGTGAGATGCATTCTTTTTGCTTTCTCGTTGATTTTGCCTGCGCGACACAATTTCAAAATACAAGAGAAATGCGCGACCCTTGACAACCCGACTCTTGACTGCCTTTGACTTGACGGCAAGGAGGGGATACGGCTGTAGCATGCCTTTTCTATCGCAGGCAGCGCAGCTACACTCTAAAGCTAAGCCGCCACCGGTTTTCAAGCGCAAGGGCGATTTTTTGCATTCAATTGATGTCAAAAAGCGCAAGACAAGTGTCGCGCCCCAAAAGGTAGAGCCTGAAGTCAAGCAGGAGGTCGTCAAGAAGCGTGAGCAGCCTTCTGTACGACTGGATAGATCTGTACAAGGGGTGAACACTCGACCAAATGGTAAAGCGCCATCAAGCGAGTCGCAACGAGGCAGTGCGAAACATGCGACCGTAAGTGCAGCATCAAGCAAGATCGCAACCACGTCGAAACCCATTTCGTGCCATCAATGTGGCTCAACCAAGACTTATGCATGGCGACATGATGCGGAAGGCAACAAGATTTGCGATAAATGTCGCTCAAGGAATATCTCAAGGCAAAAGAAGGAAGCAACGGAAAGACTGAAGGCTCAGCAGGCGCAAAGTACATCGACGCCTAGACGCAGCCCTTCGAGACGCTCGGCTGAGGTGCGAGCGAAAGGACTTGCGCGACTCAGTCCAGAAGCGCCCAAGTCTACGCCGTCAACAACTCGGCGCGTATCAGAAACAAGGCCCGCCAAAGCACAATTATCCAACTCTCATGAAGCTTTGTCAACACAAAAGCAGACAAAATTGAGTACGCCAGCGGTGGAGAAGTTGACCAAGTCAGCTTCTCCAGAATTACGCTCGTCGCGCAAAGGTAAGGCTGATGCAGGCTCAACGAGTCCAGGGGCGCAGACGTCGAGTGAGCCCAGACGTTCGTCCAGAGGCTACAAAGGCGTATCGGTCCGGTCGAAGGGCACACGAGTCGCTCCACCTGTGGTCGTAAAGCCCAAACCTGCAGAAAGCCCGGCCAAAATACAAACAATAGCAGCAACGACCGAATCGTTAGAAGAGGCATCAGAAAAGCCGGAAAGCAGGCCAAATTCTCCTGAAAAGGATAAGTCTGTCAAACGATGCGTCGACTGTGACGGTACGTCTACAGCTGGGACGTGGCGTAAAGAGAAGAGTGGCGGCGTGCTTTGCAATCGCTGTATGGTGCGACGATGGCGTGCCAGAAAGTCCGGGTCTTCAAGTGCATCTAGGTCAGCGGAGAGATCGAGTCGCGATACGGCCAGCAAGCTGGCAAAGGACGCGCCGGTGACGCCGACGACAAGATCTGCCACTGTCAAACGCTCTTCAGCTCGCGATGCGAAAGTGAGAAGACTCTCAGACACGACGATTCAAGAAGATGCAGATTCAGTTACGCATCATGGCTCACCCAAGCATTCCGCTTCGAAGGGTAATTCGCCCTCAAAACCTATTGCGACTTCGCCATACTCCTTACGCAAGGCACCGGTCAAGACTACAAAGTCAGCTATGTCCGCTGAACCGGAGACAGAGGCTCTGAAATCACCGCTTCAGACATTGTCTAGTGCTCCAAAAGATACGCAAGTTGTTAACAAGAAGCCAGTGTTTGAAGCGTCATCCGCCCGCGCCAAACGGCCACCCCGCGAGTCCAGGAGCGGCAAGGAAGTCGAATCGAGCGCTACCGCCCCTGCTAGCAGCAAGAAAGTCGTTGACTCTCCGAACACGCCACTTCAAAGCAAGGCCAAGAGCGCCACCACGATGTCGTCTCCGGAGTCGTCTGCCATCGCGCAGAATATGCCGAAACTCGCTCTGTTTGCACTTCCTCCGGCATCGCCACGCCCGAGACCCCAGTCTGCCGCTGGGCCTTCGACAGCAGAACATAAAGTGACCCTCAATGGTGACTACGCAAGTCTCACGGCTCGTTGCGAATCTGCACCAGTCGTGATACCGTCTAGAGAGGTTTCAGGTGACCAGGCTTCCACAGAGGTCGCCTTGCTATTGAAACGTGCTCGCGAAGAGCAAGAGGCCCGCGACCAGTCACGCGCATTGAGTGGACACCTGTTACCGACCTTGGTGAAGCACGAGCAGCGACAGTCGTGGACAGTGCGACCCCAGGCTGCGTCTCCTTCGCCAGCGGCTTTGTGGGAACACCTTGGTCTAGTCAAATCACGAAGCATGAAGACGACGGGTGGATTTCGAGACAACAACCAGGCTGCTTCGGCTGTGGGGGTTGGAAATGACCCAGCGAGTCCGGCAGCTGGTGTCGACCAGACTGCTCACAATGAGCTGCCGTTGCAGGTGGATGCAGTACTGGGCAGTCCTCCTCGATTCGCCGAGACTGTTCCAGCAAGCGCACCACAGGGTCATCTCCCGATAGGCTCTCATCCTTGGGTGCAAGAGCGACCATGGGTGCAAAGGTTGTGAACCAGGATTTTTTGATTGCATTTCCAGAAACAAGTAGAGGATATCAGCATTATAGCATTCGAACATTGCGAAGGAGCATTTCAATAGCTTGACCCTCTTAATATTACCCTTTGAAACTATTTCGCTTATATAAGCAATCTTGATAATTTATGTTGTACACTTAGCTTTCCTTGGCTATTCGGGGCTGTAGCTCAGTTGGTAGAGCGCTTGCTTAGCGTGCATGAGGTCTAGATTTCGATTATCTACTGCTCCAAATTTTTTTATTATTTCCCATTTTATTCAGATAAACTGATTTTATTTCTGCGTCATGAGTGGGGCTGAGTATTTCGAGGAAACAAGCAAGAGAAAGGAGCAGCGATAGAAGAGGACGACTTGCTACTCTACTTGCTACAACTGAGCCACCTGTCTTTCTGCATCAGATCCTCGAGTAACCATGAGCAAGACTGGTCAACGCATCTACGCGCCGCCTCCAGGTGCACCGCCAGTCCTTACAGGTCAAGATCCATCGCGCTTCAACAATACACCGAGTCTCATCGAGCTATGTAAGCGCCAGGGCATCTCTCCCTTCTTTGCCTCGCAGCTACACATTCTGCAAGAGTACTCGTCGATTCGCATCATCATCGATGACTCCGGAAGTATGCGCACGACTGAGTCTGACATGTATGGCAGGCGCAAAGGGACGCGGTGGGATGAACTCATGTTGACGCTGCGCAGCGTGTTCGATATCGCTTGCGCTGCAGCTCTTTCGACACCGACACAGACTGGAGCATCGCCAGCTGTCGGAATGGCAGCTGCTCAGGGTCCAACGTCGCTCGGCAAGCAGTATGGAGGGGCGGTGGATGTTTACCTCCTTAATGGTCATCCAGATGGTCGCAAAGAGTTTGTCGGCCTGCGCTCGTACCAAGAGCTCGAGCGACAGCTTGTAGGTCTGCCTATTCGTGGTAAAACACCGACGCTGCAGGTGCTGGAGTATCTCTACAACTATGAGCGCATGGACACTGAGCTGCCCATCTTGACACTGCTCTTTACGGATGGTCAGCCAGACTGCGGCATCCCAACCATGGCCAGATTCTTGCAAGATATGCAGTCACGCTACGCCAATTCGTTCGTAACCATCTCGCTGTGCACAGGCGATGACTCCGTTGTCAGCGTTTACAACCAACTCGACGCTGGCATCCCACGCCTTGATGTCATGGACGACTACGACTCGGAAAGAAAGGAAGTCTTGTCTTGCCAGGGACGTGGATTCCCATTTTCCAAGGCAGACTACCTTGTCAAAACACTGGTCGGTCCACGTGTCGGATTGTGGGACAGTCTTGATGAGCGTCGTTTACAGAAACACCAGCGCAAGATCTTTGAGGAATACGCATCGAATGCGTTTGGTGCACCTGTGAAGCAGAAAAAGGACTGCGTAATCCAATGATGCGCTATTGAGGCATCATCGCTTCATGTAGTCTAGTGATCCCTATTGTAATGCTTAATTGTTCATGCTCTTCTACTTTGACATGGCCTGATAATGCTTGAAGACAACGCCAAAGTCCTTGTTTGGATACTGCTTGGCTGCCTCCTTGTAAATTGACAGCGCATAGTCCTTGGCACCAAGGTGCACACCGGCCCCATTAGCTGCTGCCAAGGCTAAGCCGAGGTCTTTCAGCATCAGCTCAATGCCAAACCCTCCAGCAAAGTCATTCTCGGCAGGTGCGCCAGGCACGATGCCGGCGACCGGGTTGTTCTTCTCGGATGGCCAGCACTTGCCCGTACTTGAGTTGATCACAGCACCCAAGACACTTGGCTGCAAACCAAGTTTGAGGCCCATATTCATAGCCTCGGCTGTAGCGATGTTGTTGAGAGCTAGTAGGTAGTTGTTGACAAGTTTAGCAGAGAGACCTGCACCTGCTTCGCCGCAGTAGTGAATGACGGCGCCCATGTTGGCCAACACGGACTCGACGCGAGGATCAATGTCTTTTGATGCTTGTCCGACCATGAAAGAAAGTGTGCCTGCGGAAGCACCCTTGACACCACCCGAAACAGGCGCATCGATGAAGCGACCATGACCGGCATCTGCCAGTTTCTTGGCTAGTGCACTTGACCGGAATGGATCAATGGTGGAACAATCGATGAAGAGACGATCCTTTGCATTGTCGCGAACCAAACCGTCAGCGAAGCAAGCCTCGACGTGTTCAGAGTTTGGCAGCATGGTAATAACACATTCCTGGTGTCAGTCGAGTTCTCAACTCATGTACAAACCTACCGCACTGCTCAAATCCTTGATCTCATTGGCGACCTCGATGCCGTTCACCTCCTTTGCCAACGCTTGACATGCATCGCGATGTAGGTCGTATACCTGAAGCGATGCACCAGGCTGAATCTTAGCACGTAAATTACGTGCCATGCCAGCGCCCATACGGCCAATGCCAACAAAGCCATAGCTAGCGAAGCATCTCCTGGAATTGTTCATCCGCAGGGCACCTCTCGAGAGCATCATTCTTCAAGTGATACAAGGATGCTGCTAGTAAAGTCCGGGGTTGTTTGCGGTCCCGGGGAAGAAACCAAAATCGGCCGACGGCGATTACCGACCGCGCCTTGCCGATACTTAAAGAGCTTGAAGAGAAGAAGTACAGATGAGGGTCGCGCGCTCCCTCAGCGTGCCAAACACAGCAGCACATATGACTGCAGTCGCTCAACAAGCAGCATTGCACAAGCACTTGCCAAACTACGTGCGCATTGTCGAGGTAGGTCCACGCGACGGTCTCCAGAATGAACCAAAGGTCGTCCCCACTTCAACCAAGCTAGAGCTCATCAATCGGCTCTCTCGTACTGGACTGCGAACGATCGAAGCAACGTCATTTGTGTCAAAGAAGCACATCCCACAACTTGCGGACGGCGATCAGGTCTTGACTGCACTAAATCGTGCTGGTGCACTCGATAATTCCGGCCAGTACATTCCACAGCACATCAGCTACCCAGTACTTGTACCAAATGAACGCTACTTTGAAGCTGCATCAGCCTGCGGTGCTCGCGAGATCGCCATCTTCGGCTCAGCGAGTGAAGGCTTCTCAAAACGAAACATCAATTGTACGGTTGCGGAAGCGCTTGCTCGATTCAGACCTGTAGCGAAACGCGCATTAGAGAAAGGAATTCGTGTGCGTGGCTACGTGTCTTGTGTCATTGCATGCCCAATTGACGGTCCGACAACACCAGAGCGTGTCCTGTACGTTTGCCAGGAATTGCTTGCCATGGGATGCTACGAAATATCGCTTGGTGATACAATCGGTGTTGGCACTCCTTTCTCTGTGCGTCGACTGCTTTCTGTGCTTCTCAAGCACATCCCAGCTACTAAATTGGCTGGTCACTATCACGACACCTATGGACAAGGATGTGCGAATGTGCTGGCTTCCCTCGAAATGGGCTTGCGTGTCTTTGACGCATCTGTAGCAGGTCTTGGCGGATGCCCGTTTGCAAAAGGCGCAACAGGCAATCTAGCAACGGAGGATCTCGTGTACATGCTGCAAGAGAGTGGATACACGACAGGCGTAGACCTGCTCGCATTGGCGCACATTGGAGATTGGATCTCACGCGAACTCGACCGTACACCGTCTCGAGCTGGTAATGCTCTCATCAAGCGGGCGAAGCTGTAACACATACTCTGTACCTATTCTTTTTAGCCTTTTTGTAGATGTCAGATTTCGGCTCCACTTCTGCGCCGCGCGCTTCTCTTCCCATTGAGGCAATCCCAAGCGACCCCATTATCTGGAGCAGAGATCTCGCATGCGGATGCTGAGCGCTATCAACGCGATACATCTACGTCCCTTTAGTGCTATCTAAGCTCATCTGTTTGGATTTCTGCTTGCATGACTGTATATTCTTGATCTGCTGAAGCCAAGTAAACATCAGCTATTATGGCAGGCTCTGCGCCGCTCTCACTACAAATGTACGAGCGCAGACAACGGCTCGCTGCTCAGGGTCGAACAGATGGGCCTGCAACGACGCCTGCTCCAGCTGCACGCACACCATCTCTTGCTCCAATATTATCGTATGTCGATCAAAGCACTTCAACGATCGTAGAAACACACGGCAAATACTTGTCTGTTGAGCTGAGTGACCCGAAACGCGTCTATACCCCTCTCGACCACATCATTGGTTCAGTCTCCTTCAAGGATGTCACATTGGCGGCAACAAAAGTGAGACGAAGTAAGCCATACGAACCGCTCTTCCTTGGCGATAAAATACTGGTTGTCTCATTACTTGGCGTACAGCACGTCAGCTTTCAAGCCTGGAGCGAAAAGAAAAACGCCTATGTCAATCGATCAAGCGAATGGACATTTCTTCGACAAGCACAGGTTGTTCATTTGCCGAGTGTTGATGCACGCGCACCGTTTGCATTTGAGCTGCCAGCTATGTTACAACCACACCAATGCCCACTCGGCGACCTCACACACCTCTCCCTACCACCAAGTTGTGGAGACGTTGACGATTTTGGCAAAGCAGTCGCTGCTGGTCCATATGCGACACAAGTTGTCTACATGATCAAAGCAGAACTCAAACATTTTGGGAGCGTTTATTGCATGGCGAGGCAGAAGTTCAGCTTTTTCCCGACGCATGCACAAAGGCCTGATCCACGATGGATGGAGCAATTCGATGCACGACATGATAGTGTCACTTCCGACACGGCTTCCAAGGTAGTTGAAAGCGGCTTTGGCAAGAAAGCAGGTATGCTCAAGTATCGCGCATTATGCGCGACATTGACAACATCTGATGATGACACAGCTTCGACCAGTCCACTGACATTACTTTTGTCCTTCACAGGTCCAAAGCCACCTTCTATCGAAAAGATTCGCCTCAATTTGTTCGCGACAACAGTCAAGCGAACAGAGCACAGACACGCCAACGACCGCCAGCCAGAGCACACCAACACAACTGTCAAGGAGTTGGGCGCATTTACGCTTGATGCCGTCTTGTCAAAGTCGCAATGGACAAGAACAGCCACCAAAGCACCTGTCAGCCGTGCCTTGTCTTGCATGTCTGTGCTGTCAGATGAGCAAGAAGTGACGGATACGCAATGGCAGCAAAATGACACGAGTACAAAGCGTCCAACATCATTACGAGACCGCGCTCTTTCCTTTTCAACAGTACGCACGACATCGCGCTTATCTGGACCTTCGAGCACTTCTTCAAAAGCAGAAATCCCCGTCTGGCGAATGCGATGCACGATCCCGGTAACGTTGCCTGCGGGTGAACGCATTGTGCCCAGTTTTGAGAGCTGCTTGGTGGCGCGGCGGTATCGCGTGCAGCTACTATTTCATCTGGCAGGCTTGCAGACTGTTTTGTTCATGGTGCCAGTATGGTTGTGCAGACGAGGGGAACCACAAGGAATACTGGGACGATATACAGATCGCTTCTTGTCTGGACGTATCGACCAAGCATATCAAGATGATGAGGAGGAGCAAGGAGAAAGAGAAACTCCCCTCGAAAGACAAGATATGCGCTTATTGGACATGCTAGACTATCGTCAACAGATTGACGAGACAACGGACAACCGTGGAGTTGCTCCAAATTATGCACAGGTTCAGGCACAGCTGTCACCCGCTGCGCCTATTGTGAGTACGCCCAATTATACGCTTCCGCAAGACTTGTGGGAGTGGCAGACGCGGGCGGTTTGGGAGGACAAGGAAGAACGACATGGCATATGAATCATGAGGATAAGCATAGAGCACTGCTCAATTCAACACCAAATGCCTTAAGAAATTAAGGAACGATCAAACGGACTAGTAAATTTGCGAGTTCTCAAATTCAGGGGTAATGCGGAGAACAATCATCAGTTTAGCATACTCTATCATGCCGTCTCTACAATAATGAATTGACCGTTCCTTGCTCAAGCACTCAAAGTCTGAATTCCACCAGATATAATCTCCTCCACAAATGTATCTGATTCTTCGTGCCAGCTGTACTTGGCAAGATCGGCACCATAGCTACGCGGTACAACGCAATAGCACACCTCGAGCGGCACTTCAAGCTGCGTTGCCTGCTTGATGGAGAGTGATAGGAAATAGGAAAGCAGTATACGCGAGACCACGCGATGTGAAATCATGAGAATGTGATGTTTTGCCCTTTCAGACTCGACAATGAGTGGATTGAGCCGATGGACAACATCGAGATAGCTCTCACCGCCACCAGGGTAGCGATAATGCATCTTGGTTCGCCGCCGTGCTTCAAATTCCTTTGGATGCAGGCGTTGGATCTCTGCGTAGGTTAAATTGTCACACAAGCCAGAGTCGATCTCGTCCATGGTCTTGAATGACTTGACGTCGTAAATTTCATCATTGAATGTTTCTGCCGTCTCACGAGAACGGGCGAGCATAGACGTCCACACAGAAAAGGACTTCTCCACCGGCGGCTGATCTGTGTAGTATCCATCTCGTGGCTGAGGATTTTCTGTCCAGTGGTCCGAGTCCTTTGGGATAATGCGAGGATGTGATCGCCATTGCTCCAACTGATGATTGCGAAACTTGATGCGTTGTTCATCGATGAGACGTGCTAGCGCAGCAGCGTACTTGCGTCCTCGTGGCGTCAGCGAGGCATTACCACCGATTCGACCAGTGACATTATCCTCTGATTCGCCATGCCGTGTGATGAAGATGAGTCGCTCTGCCAAATTGAAATTGAGAAGCAGATAGACTGCCTGCGCTGTCAAAAAGCCTTCGATATTACACGAGATGACCTTTTTCCCGACGTTGATGAGCTTGCAAAACGACATGCCTTGCGCTTCTTCTTCATCGCCAATAGTCTCGTACTGTGCTTCATAATTCTTGACGCGCGCTTTGAAGTCCGCTAGGGCTTCCACGGGGTCGCGCGATCGATAATCTGGACCATTCAATTTCAAGCGCATGTTGGCTTCCAGGAGTTCCGTATCTGTGCAAATACTTTCAATGAACAGCGCATGTAGATGATCTTCCTTGGCAATACGCTCACGAATCGCTTTGCGCCGCGCAAGAGTTGAGTTGGTGGCATCAAAAATACCCACTGTGCCGACAGTCGTGACCCAACCAATAAGTGCATCCAGTGTTTCTATCGCGAGTTGCTCACGGATTGCATGCGCAGTTGTATTATTTCTGTCAAAGAAATCCGCATCTTGTCGATCTGTCGCTTGCTTCCGCCGCCGATCGCCGCAGTTGAAGACTTGTGCATGGTGTCCCAGCCAGTTGAAGTATCGCGCTAGCTTCTTGACGATGTAAGACTTGCCGCGCGCAGGCAGGCCGACCATGACGATGACGAGCTTTGAAGCTGTCTGCGCGACATGTCCGTCAGGGGAAACCTTGGACTGCGTCAAGCCAGGAATCGATAATGTCTGCGCGCGTGCCGGTAACAGACGCGGTGAGCTGGGAGCTGTTTGTATGGGCGTGGCTGACTGTGAGTAGGGCGTATCTGACTCTGTACGGCGCGTATTGTTCCTGGAAAGCGAGGTCTTGCGCAGCAGGTAGCGCGTCCTCTCTACTGGGTCATCGCTCAATGAAAGCGGCGGTGAAGTGACGGGTGGACGCATAAAACCGTCTGCACCCTGAACAGAGATGTCCGGCATGGTCATATAGCCAAAGTGTTGAGGGAGTTTATGATGCTGCTTGCAATTGCTGGTGGAACTTTTTTTTGTGATTCAAGATGCGAAATGTTGATATGCGCAAACAAGCTTAATGGTGATGAGTCATGTAAGAAAAGAGTGATCACAGCCTGTCGTGGCTCGATATGCCTGGCTGATCATACAAGCGTCTGTTGTACAAGTTGTCTCGCTGGACATGCTGCTCGTCTGCTCGCCTTGCCTCAAGAATCTGCTCAATCGTGATGTGCTTCAATATCAGAATCCCATGTGAGTCATGCTGTGTGCGTCTTGTCGCAATCTTGCTGCGCTGACTATCTTCGAGATGGTGATGCTGCTTCTCGAGCTTGACAAAGCCAGTCTGTTCCGTATTCTTGCAGCAGCTTGGGCAGACACTCGTGCATAGATGCGTCTTCCAACGTCTTAGCGCCCTGATGGAGTTGCTGAATGGCGAGGGAGGGTTCAGTCGTGATGAACCAATACTGACAACGGTCTTGATGATTGAGACAGGCAGGGCAGGTGTTTTACCGAGTCGAAGCGTGGATGTGCTTGAGCCTGGTCGAGAAGATCTGCATCTTGTGCTGGTATCAGACGAGTCGGTGCTCATGACAAGCAGGAACAGAGCAGAGCAGCAGGCAGGGCGAACGAGCGTCTATGGAGCTTGACCTTGAAGCAGGAGTGCTAACAGCGAGGATGAATACAGAGCAAGAGAGCGAGGAAGAGCAAGTCAGAGTGTATATGAGGTGGACAAGGACGACACTGATGCCAACTACAACAAGCTGTAGGCAAGGACTAGCTCCTGCAACCAGCTCGACAGCCTTTATCTCTCCACC
This sequence comes from Protomyces gravidus, assembly GCA_003717255.1. Classification (NCBI taxonomy): domain Eukaryota; kingdom Fungi; phylum Ascomycota; class Taphrinomycetes; order Taphrinales; family Protomycetaceae; genus Protomyces; species Protomyces gravidus. The sequence continues at coordinate 483,106 of QXDP01000108.1, read as the reverse complement.
TTGTTCTTTCTAGCAAGGCACCGGTCCAGCGCTTGTATCATCATCGCCATGGCAAGCAGCATTGGCTGTCTCTCTCTATTCAAGGCACGCAGAGCTCAGACACGATCTGCGCATGCCTCTCCTCGTCTCAGCACTTCTTCAATACTTGTCTCGGCTGAGGCAGACTCTCTTTCTCGCTACGACTTCTTTAGAATCAGCTCCTCGTCTCGCAGCACCACACAGCTATCTGTTGTTGCAGAAGAGCCAGACAAGCAAGAAGACAGCCCTGTCGCGCTCGCAGGCAGCAAAAGAGCCAGCAGCTCCTCCGAATCAATCAATTCCAGACGCACTATGAGCAATGTCCCCTACTTAAATGGTAGGGCGGCGCTGTTCTGGTCACAGCTCTGGTACAGATGCAACAACGACTCGAGTGCCTCTGATGTCTCGACGGAAGTGCTTGAAGAGCGTCTTCGGTCGAGTGCTGCTTCGAGACCGACCACAGCGTCCGGCACATCCCTAGACAACGAAGAAGAGCATAAGACAGCCTCAGATGAAGCAATCAGTTCCCCTGAATCATATCTGAAAAGTACTTCTGCTGAACTGGTCCATGCACTATAAGCTGTACAAAGGACAACCCTTGCCTCTGCTACAACGCTAGCCTCTTATTACCTTTTCGACCCCGCACCATGCGAGAGTCTCCCTTCTCATTCTCATAGCGCACCTAGACACACACTCTCTCACTCTCGCATTTGTCAATCTGAGCCAGGAAGGGAAGATTTGAACTTCAGAAACAAACACGCGATTGCAACAAAAATACACGCACACAGACAGGTCACCAGCCATCATCTGCCCCCGCTCTCTCTCTGTCTGTCTTCTGTCCTTAGCCGCATAGCCCACGTCGCATGTCGCGTCTGCCGCCCGTAACGGAGGCGCCTGTTCTCGACACAGGCAAAGCGATGGAAGGCGAAATGCTCGAGCCCGATCTTCGCGACTTTTGCACACAAATCATCGCGACATTCAAGTGGAGCGATGCGAAGAGGCGTCGAGATGCAAATGAGCTTGTGGAGTATCTTGAGAACCATCTCAACCTCTATACAGTACCGTCCTTCTACAACCGTTTTGCGAAAGAGGGCGAGCATGGTCTGGATATGGACAAGTTACAGATCCTGCCGTGTGAACGTCAAGTCAAGACGAAGCTCCTCAAGTTCTTCGTCTATGGCGAGCCGGGCCTGTGGCGCGAGTCGATCCAGCCGACTGTAGTCAAGAAGGGCACAAATCCTATTCTGCGGCCGCATCAAGAAGAGCCTTATTCTTACAGTGCAAAGTCGTTCCTCAAAGGCCCTTTTGCTATTGTTCGTGCGGCGATGAGTGCAGATACGCCTCCGGTTCGGGTCGCTTTGAAGGAATACGCGCCAGAGATTGATGTCTCTTACGACATTCTCATTCAAAATCTCATGCTGCCGCATCCCAATGCGTTGCGTGTGCTCTGCACGTACCGCACAACACGCACAGGCAAGGTGGTGCAAAAGATGGCGATGGAGCCATGGTGCGACTATCGGCTCGAGGACGTGATTGCTGCCGGAGCGTATGGCCTCGACCTTGTCTTGCGCGTTGGATACTGTTTGGGTTCACTTCTCTACCATATTCACTGTCATGGTGTCAAGCATGTCAACATCAACCCGCGTAATATTCTATTGACTGAAGAAGGCGGCATCTTTCTCAGTGATCTGAGCACATCTCGAATATATGTGGAGGAGGAAGACCCAGTATCCGTCACGGCAGACGACAAGACTGAGCGTGGGCGATTAACGCATCCAAGCAGTGTCTCGACCATGGCGCATCTCACTATCCAAACGGATCTTTTCTATACTGCACCAGAGCAACGTGTCGACGTATCGCGGCGTGGCACAGATATCTGGATGCTCGGCATCACCTTACTCGAGCTTCTTTATTCTCTTGAGCACCAAGATCGGCCTATTCGCGATCCTCAGGCTTTCACCTACATGGTTGCCTCGCTACCCACAGCACAGCTGCAAAAGAAGCTACGAACACTGCTGCCAGTATGTGCAGATGCGAAAGACGAGCGAATTCGGCAAGCTATACTGCAAATTGTTGAGGAAGTGCTTGTTCAGCAACCGATGCACCGGCCGTCTGCATTCGACATTCATCAGCGACTTGCAAAATTCGCTGCAGAGGTCGATTATCCACTTGATCTCAACCCGGATCCAGATTTGCCGCCTATTGAAGCGGCTAAGGAGGTCATTCGTTCTTCTGTACCATACAGCGTGCATGAGCACATAACCATCAAACGCGAAGACGATTTCCTGGTAGACTTGTCTCGTGGTGAGAAAAAGGTACGGTTCGGCAACGATTTTAGCGTCAAGACATTCGAGGCGATCGAAGCAGGGGACGAGGACGGCAATGAGCTACCGGCTGGCGAGGGTGAACTTACGGCAGAAGATGAAGAACGGCTCAAAGCCATGGAAAATGAAGAAGGACGTGCCCTTGCAAGCTGATTACAATTCCACTTCACATCATTCCAATCAGCCTGTCGACACAAAAGGCTAGCGTTCCGCATACAGCAATCCGGCAAGGAAGTGTATCTCATCCCACTGTGCTTCTATCATGCGCCTGACTTGAGGTCCGCCCTCGCGCGTCTGCACTGCCGTTACTTTGACAATACGGCTTGTATTGACTAGATGCAAATGCTGCGCTTCAACCAAAAAGAAGTAGCAAGTAAGAAATGGTGGCAAGCCAGGCGTGTAAATGTCGGTAAATGTTATGCTATGCGTTTCGAGCGTCACTGCAGCAACGCTTGCATAAAAAGTTAAGGTGCGCTTCGCTGGCTTTCGAATGAGTGCGATGACCTCTCCGAGACGGTAATAGGTGACGCCCAAACGCGCACTTCCTGTGATGCGGACGGGACCTGCTGATCGCGGCACATATGTGTTTGGCGGGATCTCTTTGCTCGGCTCAGCAGCAGGTTGTCTAAGAACGGCTGGCGCGAGTGGCAAGATGGTCGAACCGTTCGAGATGATCGGTCCCTTATATGGGTTGCAGCTGGAGGTCGCCGACAACCTTGGACGCTTCAAGATATCTGCATGTTGCCATGTATCGATTTCGCCATCTTCTTCGTCTGGCGCATGCACGCGCTGACGCTTGCGCGGTCTGGCGGCTGTGTATGTGAGCTTGACTTGCGTCTGTGTACTGTTCTGGCATATGGAGCTGCTCTCTGCGTCTGAGCTCTGGTCTGCGAGTGTCTGGCCATCGTCTTGCGTGGCTTGAGACGGGCACTTGAAGCGCTGCAGCCTGAGTCTTGCTTGGACGAGTGCATCTTTGGCCATGATGATGGATGAGAGACTTGGTCAGTTGCAGTACTGGTATCTTGGTATCAAAGCATCGTCCACGTCCTTGATTCTCTCTTCACCCTCAACCTACCAAGCTCTTGTGTACCAGTACAGCCAAGCCATGCTATCGCCCATCCAGCAACGTCCTCAGACTCCCTTCCACTATGCCAAGGTCCATCCCTTGCTCCGACGCTCCTTTGTTTCATCGCTGCACAGTCTCGCCGATACACCAGCTGAGCCAGACATTCGTCAAGACGCGATGCGCAGCGTCGATACTCTCTCGTTGCTGTCCATCTCCATCTCTCGTGTCACTCGTTTCGATCAGCAGCTGTCTGTCAAAAGCTTCGAGTCGCTTGTGCTGCACTATGGAGAGGCATCTGTACGCGGCATGCACAAAGCGCTGCCTTCGTCTCTCAGACATCAGCTGCAGCATGAGACGCATGTCAGTGACCAGCTACGTATTCAGCGAGATGACCAGCAAACAGGGGCACTCAAGCAATGGCTTGGCACGCTCAAGCTTCGCGCAAAGACGCTTCTTATGCGCAAATCTAGTCACAACAAGGAGAATGAGCAGACAAAGGCAAGTAAACAAGTCTCATCCCCTCGCAAGCCCCATGCACGTCCTCCACTCGCTCCTCTCTTCAACAATAGCTTGAGCTCGGTCAACAACCCTTTCGAGGATCACGACACGGAATCTAGCAAGATCTGGCGTGACAGCGAAGGCAACCGCTATGTGTGCATTCAACAGCTATTCCCAACCCAGCAGCAGCTCGATGCCTTTTGGCAATTACGTATGGAAGCGATGTGTTATGGTCGTGTGGTCCCCATTTCTGCACAGAGCGTGATGCAGCGATGTCAGCAAAAGACTGCTGCAGGTCTGTGGACTGTTGATGCTCAGAAGCGCATCTGGAGTGTGCAACGCATCAACTAAGCTAGCACGAAAGGATGTGGTTGCGAATGCTCTGTCTGATTAGCTTGTACTTTTTTCTTCTTCTAATAGTCAAACACGCTCTCTTCTACCTGTATGTCGACTATATATGCGCTCTCTACGTCTGCTGCAAAAGCTGCTCTTGCTGTGATACGTATATCAGGCCCACAAGCTCGCTCTGCTCTTCGCTCGTTCACACCACGAGACGTGCATGCTCGCCGGGCGCATTTAGTAAAGCTGCGGCATCAGGGGCAAGTACTTGATGAAGCGCTTGCGATATACCTTCCGGCACCCGGGTCTTTTACAGGTGAAGATTGCGTTGAACTGCATGTACATGGTGGAAAAGCTGTCATTCGTAGTGTCCTGGATGCGCTTGCTAGCTGTCGTGGACTGAGATATGCTGAACCAGGTGAGTTCAGCAAGCGTGCCTTCCACGCCGGCAAGCTCGATCTGACACAAGCTGAAGCTCTTGCTGATCTCATCAATGCTGAGACGGAGCAGCAACGTAGAGCAGCCGTTGCTCAGGCTTCAGGAGCGTTGACTGTACGCTACGATGGTTGGCGTGAACAGCTTATTGGGCTGCGCGCCTTGCTTGAAGCAGTGATTGATTTTGGCGAAGACAATGAGATTGATGGATCTGTGTATGAGGAGGTACGACAGGGAGTCTTGCAGCTACAGCAACGCATCAAGGAGCATTTGCAGGATGGAGTCAGGGGCGAGCGACTTCGAAACGGCATCACAGTGGCCTTGTTTGGTCCGCCTAATGCTGGCAAGTCAAGTCTACTCAACTGGCTATCGAGAAGAGAGGCCAGCATCGTGTCGAGCGAAGCAGGAACTACTCGGGATGTGGTTGAGACGATGCTTGACATTGGTGGATACCCAGTCATCCTCAGCGATACAGCTGGGCTTAGGGAGACGAGCAATGCTATTGAGCAAGAGGGAGTCAGACGTGCAAGAAAGCGAGTGGAAGAGGCTGACTTGCGGCTATGTATTGTGCCTGCAGGAGAGGCCATTGATCCATTGACAGCTTCGCTCATCACCTCTGATACGATGATGCTCTTCAACAAGGTCGACTTGCAAGACGAGACTCGCAATGGACACAAGATCTCATGTACGACGCAGGCAGGGCTTGAGTCTTTGCTTGCTGCTTTGACACAACGACTGCGTCTATTGACGAGCGATGCACATGGTCCAGCGCTAGCGACGACAGCACGGCACCGGGAACAGTGCAAGCGTTGTCTAGAGCATCTGTCTACATTTCTGACCTACGAAGCGCATGGATTTGACTTTGTGCTAGCGGCAGAGGAGCTGCGATATGCAGGCGACTGTCTCGGGCGCATCCTCGGCCGCATCGATGTAGAGGAGCTGCTCTCTGTCATCTTTCGCGATTTCTGCGTTGGCAAGTGAAGAGCGAGGGAGGGAGGGCAACAGAGCAGAGAAAAGCGGCGACATCACCGACACAGCCTCAAATACAACAGGCTGAGTACAAGGGTTGCACAAAGGGAACTGCGGCTATAGCAATTTGAAGGACAGGACGACCATCTATCGCATCGATAGCAGCAACAAAGACAATCGTTTCACCCACCAACGCGCCATATGGGCCGCCAAATCCCATTCGACACAAACAATAACCACGACAAGGTAGAATTTGATTATACACGGCGGCGCAGCTCAGTCGCGCCAGCACAGCAGCGCAAGTTCCCGAATACGACATGGACAAACCTGTTTCTAGTAGCCACAGTTGTCGAAGCGCTCGCGAATATGGCCATTGAGGCATACGTCTTTTACAAGTTTTACAGGGTCCTCAATCTCGACAATACGACTGCGCGCACGATCCCAACCTATCTTGCCATCTACATCTGCGCTTTCTGTTTCCAGATCATCCTTGCATTTCTTGCTATTGCAAAGCGCAACACGATTCAGGTCATTGGACTCGTCATTTTCAACTTTGCTTTTCTCGTCTACAGCGCTATCCAAATCAAAGAGTTTGACAACGTTCTTTTCAGTCGCGATGCAGTCAATGTGTTTGACAACGACAGCGGACTGCGCGGGTCGAGCATAGCGGCGGCAGAGAATCGAGAATCGCTTTGGCACGATATCAAGCCATTCCTCATCGCTGTACCTTGCATCATTGGCGCAACCCAAATCATTTACCTACTATGTGTTTTCAAGCTCTACAATGTCTTCGGCTGGGATATCTATCAAAAGCTCGGTGCGGATCGTCGTGTCAAGCGTTACTTCCTCGCTTACCAGATCTTTGTCGTGCTGCTCATGTACGACTGGTTCTTCTTTGGTGGCTTCACGGTGCAATTACTGATTCTCTATGTTGACCACAGTAATTGGGAATTCTGGGTGACCGTCGCCGCCTTGCCAATCACGATTATCGGCTTGCTTGCTGCCGTGTATGCTGTACAACACGAGTCTCAGTGGCTTCTCGGCTTCTTCGATCTGTGCCTTGTTGCTGCACTCACGTACTTTTGCTACAAGTTTTGGCGCATCTTTGGCAGTAGTCGTGCAGATGAGTTCCGCAACGACCGCATTACGCTTGGCATCTTCGCCGGTGTATCGCTTGCATTGCTCGTCTGCACCGTCATAAATTCAATCTACTGCCAGCGCTATTTTGGCAAGGTGGATTTATGGGAACGTCACCGACGCGTGCAAAAGGAAGAACAAGACGATCAACCACTCTCTACGATCGATCTCGCTAATCCGCGTGGAGTTGTACTTGACTAGCCTCTGTACCTTGTAAATGCCTCTTTTACTGTCATGCCTTCCTTGACTGCCTTTATGACTTTGTCGTCTTGCGCAGTGAGCTTGTCCATGAGTGACATAAGCTCACGCAGATCAATGTGCTGCGGAACGATGCAGATGCCTTCGCTGTCAATCATGACCCAGTCATTCGGCTCTACAGTCAAGTCGCCAAATGTCAGAGGGACCTGACTGTGGCTTGGTTTACAACCTGCACCTGCACCGGCAATGCTTGTACCGCGCGAGAAGATGGGCAGACCCAGAGCCCGCATCTCGTTCAAATCTCGTACTCGTCCGTCCACGAGGATTGCTGCTACTTGTTGATAATGAGCCCGTGCAGCCATAATGCCACCAAAACAAGCGTTGGACTGATCGGGTTGCTGTAGCAGAATCACAGCATCCTTTGGCAATGAATCGATATAATGCTGACCGGCCGGAATATTGGTTGTCTCGACCGGTAGCTTGCTAAATCGTACTGTATATGCACGGCCGATGATCATCCCATCTTGTATGCGCGTCCGTAGTGTCAAATCATTCAACACACCGCCTTGCTTTATGCCGAGTTTGAGGAGCGCATCGGAGACGTCACAAGTGCTGTATGCGCTTAGGGCTTCCATTCGCTAAGCCAGTCAAAGTAAAGTGCGTCGTTGAGGGCTTTAGAGACGCCTTCGTTGACGAGGTCTGCACGAAATGCTGGATTCTGCAGGAGCTCGAGGTGTAGTAGACAGGCTGGATAGCTATCTTGTCAGATGTGCGACAGGTGATTGCTGCTCTTCGTACCTGACGAAGCGCGCGTATTCTTGCTTTTGCCAGTAGCGCAGGTATGCTAGATAGGCCACAAGTGCTTCGTCTTGCAGGAGGCCCGTTTCAGCGAGGTCTAGAGAGTATGAGCTGGGTATGCCGATATATGCGACTACTGTGGACATACGTCGCAGGTAAGTTGGGCTGGCCAGAGACTGTACAAAGGCCAGCTCCTGCTCAAACTTGGACATTTGCAGCTCTTGATAGCCTGGTGTAGACTCGTGCAGCTACAGTCTCGCCTGTGTCGCTTGTATGGAGTGTTAATGTGACTGTGATTTAACCTTCCTCTCTTGGACTCGGAGCGACCGACCTGCTTCCCTCTCTCAAATGCAGTCTCAACATGCTGTCTCTCGCTATCGATCCTGCTCCTGTCAGCTGCTCCTGTCAAGACAGCAATCACGCTGCTGCATTGATGCGAGAAGGGCTCTGCAAACATACATCTATCAATCCCATATCAACCTCGTTCCATCGCTCATCTCTTAACCTGTGCTGCTTCACATTGCTAGATCCTTGATCATATGCATCGCTTCCCATTCAGGCTTGCAAGGGTCGGAGTGCCGCTCTCTGTTCTTTATGTCACCCATCATATCCTCCAGCTGGAAAGTGCTTCATCCGCTACCTTGAAGACGGATCAAAAGCATACAACTTATACAGAGTCTCTTCGCGCTTACTATGCAAGCAAGCCTGCATCTGAGCTATGGCGCTCTTTCTTTGTCTACACTGTTGCATCCTCCCCAATTCTTGTTGCTCTAGGTAAGTCAGCTATAAGATTGTGCGATACATTGCATGTACCTTTCATCTATGAAGGTATTGCGCGGCATACATTCTACAGGCAATTCTGCGGCGGAGAAACAGTCGACGAGGTCAAAAAGGTGATCATGCGTATGCAGGCACAAAACACTGGTGTCATCTTGAACTATGTGCGCGAGGAGGATGAAGTGAATGAGGCTGCGTTCGGACGGACTGTGACGAGCATGCTGCGTACAATTGAAGTAGCTTCGGTGCAAAGAAACAACTTCTGTGCCATCAAGTTGTCTTCACTTGTGCCTGTTCAAGCACTCAAAGAACAGACACGCGCATTGCGCAATCAGGGCGTGCCTTCACATGAAACACAATCAGCCATGCGCTCTCTCGAAGATCGCCTCGAACGTATCCTCAACTATGCTCGCGATTGCAAAGTCAAGATCCTGGTCGATGCAGAGCAAGATGCTCTTCAACCAGCCATCGACCAAATCACTATGCAATTGAGTCGTCGCTTCAACAAAGATGCTGCGCTATGCTACAATACCTACCAATGCTACTTGAAAGCCAGTCTGAGGAATCTCTCTAATGATCTCGAGAGTGCCAGACGCGAAGGCTGGTTCCTCGGGGCGAAAATTGTGAGGGGAGCGTATATGGCGAGTCAACCAAGGCATCTCATTCATGACACCAAGCAGGATACTGACACAGCATTTGATGACGCCCTGCGGTTACTTGCCCGGCAGAACAACGTTGAAATCCTCGTCGCCACGCATAATGCAGATTCGCTCGCACTTGCCGCAGATCTTGTCGCTCAATCGCAAGTGCCGATCCGCGTGGCGCAGCTCCATGGTATGAGCGGCGCCTTATCCTGGCATCTGCGCAGCCAATTACAGGGAGAGACTCAAGTCTATGCCTATTTGCCTTGGGGCACCGTCAGCGAGTCGATGAAGTATCTTTTGCGACGTGCGGATGAGAATGTCGGCATGGTCGAACGCGGCCGTATGGAGCGCGACGAGATCTGGCATCAACTCGTCAGGCGACTGAGTGTTTTTACTTGAGCATTTCATTCCTCAATTCACGCGCAGTTGGACCTTGAGTCTTTCATAAACGTAAAATGAACATGCCACCATGGGCACCGTCTTCACAAAGCCAATCGTTAAACCAACGTAGAATCCGCCTGGCCCAGCTGTACGCAATATAGTCTTTGCCGTTTGCCAGAAGCCAACAGGCCGACCTGATCCTACTGCTCCAGAAACTTGCATCCGCCTCCGAATGACTTCAAAGGGATACGATGCTGTTTGTGAGAGCATCCCGGCGAGTCCGCCACTTGTCAATTCGGCCCAAGCGGCAAGCGGTTGTCGACCGTACTCTTCTTGTTGCTCTTTCCGTGCCTTGGGTGCCCATTGACGCAAAATATCGCTGATTGCATCGTGTGTTAGAAAGGATACACCAGCATAAGGTAGCATGCCGGCCATGGTGGGTGTAAAGCCTCGATAAAAGTCGCGCAGGCCTGTGCGATATATCTCCCTGCAAACCTCCATGATACCTCCGGATGGACTCCGTGTATCAAAGGCTAACCGTACACGCACGACTTCAAGTGGATATGTGAAAAAGACAGAGGTGATGCCAGCCAATGCACCCGCTGTAAATCGCCTCCATGATACTTCGTCCTGCTCGCTGCGAATAAGGATAGAGCGGAATTGCTCATATGCGATGAATTTGATGCCGGCATAAGGAAATATTCTCAATAATGTCGCGGCATGTCCCTTGAACAAACCTCGAATCCCCGCTGTCTTGTGAATCTCGCGCACGGCCAAAGCTAGGCCGTTCCAACGAGAAGCATGCCGTATATAATCTGGATTTGACGTTTGAAATAAAATCTTGACACGGTCAAGCGGTGCAATGAGTGTCTTCGCGGCACATCCTGCAAGCCCACCTGCAACACCGGTCCGGACGACATAATCTAACGATTGCCGCTTTATCCGCCGAGGAGCGACCGCTGTTGCATCTGTCTCGCATACGGGCGCGGACATGTACAGCCTCAGGATGTGCCAGCTGCAAAATGTTTAGCTTGTGAATGCGGAGGAATGGGAAGCAAAGTTCAGATGGAGCAGAAGAGTGAAGGAACTGACATATTACTAGAAATGTATAGGTATGGGGAGCCTAGAAGAGAGCGGCAACACCGACGGCAATGACACCGGCAACGAGCCCAGACACGCCGAACTTGGCAGCAGTACCACGGGCAGCAGGGAGCACCATGGAGCTGTTGGAGCGGGCTGCAGCAGCAGCGGCGATGACTGGCACAGAGGCTGGTGCCACGACCACGGCAGTGACAGCGGCACCGGCAACAACAGGCACAACGGTACCTGCTGGCACAACAATGGTCTGTGTGCGTGTGATGGTCACCGGGTGAGCAGAGTTGATGATGGTGACGGCACCAGCACCGCCGCCGCCAATAGCAGTGACGAATCCAGTGAGGGTGGTGACACCAGAAATGGTCACGCCAGCAGACACGTAGACGACAGGTGAGACAATGACAACCACAGACACGATGACCGGGGCAATGGTGAAGCCGGATCCGAGTGTGAGGATGTTACCAGTGAGCGAGAGGCCTGTGACAGTCACCTGCACGAGGACACCGTTCACGTTGACAAAGACAGACACCGAGCCGAATGGAAGACCGTTGATGGTGACTGACACAGCAACGAGAGTCTGCACAGCGCCAGCGGCAGTGACGGTGAGGGTAGCAGTCTGTGTAACAGTGCTGGCAATTGGAGCAACACCGTTAGAACCAGATCCGGAAGGAGCCGAGGTGGGCACGGACGCGGAGCCAGCTGCTGAGCCAGAAGTAGCAGGAGATGTTGCAGGAGCAGAAGAAACGCCAATGACGGTGCCGGTGATGCCACCAGCAGGGAATGTACCGCCGACTTGGAGAGTACCAGCAGGGCCGATGCCGGCATTGAGGGCACCATTCTGACGCTTGCGGCGCATGGAACGGGTAGCAGAAGCAGAAAGAACACCAGCGTTGTTGACGAAGAAGTAACCCTGAACGTTGGGTGTGATGGCAGGGGGAACACCAAGGACAACGTCGTAGGTGAGTGGCTGTGAGCCAGAAACCTCGCGCAGGAAGCCAGTAAGCGACACACCAGCCTCGTTATTGCATGTGAGGATGCCGTTTGAGTCAATGGCAATCGGTGATGCGGTTTGACCCGCTGGGGCCTGAGTAATTACGGTTCCCGAGCAGACAAGGGGTGATGGGCCAGCACTGAAAGCGTAGGTGGTTGTGGCTGTGGCCGATGGAAGTGCAGGTGCGATAGTAGTGGGTGAGCCAGCCTGTCCAGTAGAACCACCAGCCGGTGCAGTTGTCTGCGCAGAGGCGACAGCGAGAAGAGAGACCAGTGAGGTAAAGAATGAAGTTCGCATTTTGAAAGAGTGTAGAGAGCTGTGGTGAAACACAAAGAGGCAGCGGCAAGGTCTTATAGCCAGAGTCTGCAGCAGCTATTGTTGTGAAAAGTAACTCTGAGCCGTGATTTCTTTCTTACATGAAGAGCCCGTCAATGAGCGGCCTCTCTTTGGGGTAGGCTAATCATGCACTGGCATGTCGCGCCTGTAATTGTCCATCTGGAATGCTGTGTCACTAGCTGATTTGTTTGAAACGGTCGCGGAATGCTGTCAGTTTCGCCCAACCAGGCAGCTCTCCTTCCTGATTTGGTCGCCCCGCACGTTTCTGCACAAAAGATCAACAAACATTTTCCTGCAAGTGGACAGCAGCAACTTGCCAGCAAGCGAGGAATTCAGTGCCCTAAGTTCCTACCTAGGTACTAAGTTCCTAGGCAGGCCAGGTTTGGCACATTTTGAGTATTTCGCCTTCATCTCAGTAAGTTCACATAGCAGATGCCATCACAATTCCATTGAATCTTGGCTAGTTTTCAATTACGCTGGCGCGGGCTCTTGGCATTCTGACTGAACTAGCCACTGAGTCTCCTGGAGCCCGAGCTGTTCGCAAGAATCGCAACTTCTTACATTTTGCCAAGTCAGGCGGCCGGAATGCTCAACCGGCTAAAATGCTGCAAGATCATAGCAGAATCGTCGGCGCATTGCGACCCGTCAACCGTTCAGCTTTAAATAAAAGCACATACTCCGATGGGACTTCATCGAATTATCGCCGATGAATCGGCCCATCGCACAGCTCGCGTCGTTTATGCCACTTTATGGCAACTTTATGCCAGCATCAGGGCTGAAGCGACGGCCACTTCCGCGAGCAGATAAGCCCGAACCTTGGCGAAGTTGACGGACAGTGGACACCGAAAGGTGATGCAGCTGATCGATCGCTTGACGTGAGTTGTTCAGCGGTCGCGAAATCACATTTAGCACTCGACAATCAAGTAAGCAGTCGTGCAATTTGTAGGGTAGCCAGATCTCCGTAGAAATGTTCAGCTTGTCAAGCTCTCAAAGGCTTAAAGCCCACCGTATGTAAACACTGTTTGCTAGTCATTGACTCATTACCCACTGTCTTGAGATCAAGTTCCAGGGTGCGACAGGCAGAGACCACACGACTAATGCCAATGGACTCAGTCACTCTGCAAGAGTCTGCATATCGACAATATATTTCCGGTGCTGCAAGCAGGAAGACGAGTCTGAGACGCCTCAGTCACGACTCACGACTGCACGACGCAATTTCATTCCATCGGCTCACGCTAGTGACGCTACTTGGAACCGGGCAAGTCAGCGCACTTCCGGCTTACACGTTGTGTCAGTTGCTCTGGAATGTCAACACAATTTGGTGGTGTCGCCGACTCGCCGCACCTGCCCTGGTCTGCAATATGGCACATTGCAACCCTTGGAAAGTAAGTCCAGTGCCATAATAAGCGGCTAAGCCCTTATAGCTTCATAATTCAATGAGTCAATAGTCTTGTAGACTGGACCTGACTGGTGCACGCCCGGGAGGATCAGCCGACGATGGCTCAAGCTGCAGAATGAGTGCTCAATTGCGAATGCCGGAGACTTTTTGCTTGACGAGTTAATGACGACTCGCTTGCCCAGTGCATTGGCGCTCCCTGCTCGCAGCGCTCAGTGCGAGTTGATACTTCATGGCGGCAGAAAAGCAGCACTATCGACTTCGACTGCGAGTCTTGGCGCTGCGCTAGCATGCATACTTGGGTCGACCAGCTTGGCACCCTTGTCATTCACTTGATGCGTCAGGATCGACAGTGTTTATTATGATCAACGGTCAAGCAAGACACAGGATGTATCAGCCGACAACCATTGTCGAGGACTAGCAGCTATCGCGTATGTCCCGGGTCGCGGCCATCACAGCCAAGCGCACGCTTAGCTTTTCGGAGTACCTCCTGGGCACATTCTTGCTGCAACCGTGATTGCAGACTCCTGGCGACTATCAGCGCCTAGTGATACGCGCTCTCATTTCGCTCCTGTTCAATGTCTAAGTCTCAGGAGTCTTTTGCCAGCAAGTCTCGTCGACCGTTAAACTTACAAGCAAATGCATTCAGGCGCCGCGCGCACAGACCATGTTCTTCATCTTGGTTGCTGCAACCCTCCAATTGAGCAGAACTGCGTGCGCCGAGGTATATGGGTCGACGCTGATACGCCAACTCATCAATGAGACAATTGCATATACTTATGAAGGTCTCAGAGACTGGAGCGAGAAGCAGGCAGGCAACATCTTCCGCAAACCATGGCCAGGCACAAAGTCACCAAGCCTTGACAGGATGAGCTGGCTTCATGACATTCACAACGACACTGATATCGTCCAAATGAAGCCAATGTGTGGTAAACCACTCCTCGTTTTATGGGCCAAGATTCCTGTATCAGCGTCTGCCAATTGTGATGCCAAGTGCGACAAGGCTGTATATTCTCACATGCTCGCCTGGCGAGAGAGACCAGCACGCTGTATGGATCTGACAATGTCAAAGGAGTACGATGTTCTTTATGTGAGACAACTGATTGTACATTAACTTGACTGACCAGAGTCTAATCTTTCAGCCACCATGGTCAGCCAGCCAGGGATGAATATCTTGTGGTATCATTGCGTTTGCTCCATTAATCTTATTGTCAATCGCCTCACCAGAACTACGCTAGATTGGGACCGACAAGCAGACTTTCTCCATCGGCAAACTTTGCGTCATGTACCCTGCAATCTCAAGGACTTTGCATTTGCAAATGCTATCGGCGAATGGCAGCTCCTGAGTTTCCGGTGGCTGAAGAAATCAGTGTCTTGCGCGACACGAGACCCAGTCGGCCCGAGAACGACAGAGCACCTGAAGGTATTGTATGGTGAACAAAGACTTCTCGAATACGAATGGGAGAAGATGCAGATGGACTAGCCAATCACTAGCGATCTTGTCGCTCAGAAGACCTTCGCATGTTCAATTTGCGAACATCTGTCGCTTCGGCGAACATCGCGCAGAGAACTAACGCTTTAGCTGATGTTCGATCTGCACTCTCAAAGCTTTTTTGTGCTCGAGCATGAAGATCGAGCACCGTCACTGAGCGTTAGCATAGCTGCAATAAAGTTTTCTTAATCAAAATATCGCTGCTAATCCTCCTGATGTATGGGCTTCCAGGGGGCCATTCGCATGCAAGTAGTCCATGGCCCATCCATTACAGCACTCGATATGCAGTGTGCTCCTTTCATCCTTGTGCTGCAACTAGGACTAGCCAGCGCTCAGCGAGGCGTTCTCGCGGACCTGTGGCATATCATCGGGTATGATGCTCTGACAGATTGGGGCTATGAACAGGCTGGCAAGATCTTTCGAAGACCGTGGCCTGGCACAAACATTACAGGTCCCGATAGGAATATATGGCTTCACAATGTACATAATGACACAGATCTGATACCTTTGGCGCCTAGATGCAATCAGCCGGCAGTTGAGCTACTTCAAAGGGTGCTAACGGTCGATGGCGCTACCTGCCAAAGACAATGTGATCGCCGGATAGAGGAGCTCGTCCTAGCGTTACGAGAGAGGCCGTTTCTTTGCCAGTCCTTATCACAAAGTCGTTACTGGGGTTGGCTGGTCATCAACAGAACATGGTCCTTATCGGCGTTCCCTGGGCAGACTGTGTATACATGTTATTGCTCGATGTGGCTGCTGATGAATCGCATGCTGAGGCAAACACTTGTTGAGGATAGACAGGAGCGCTTCCTACGCAGTATCGTTTTGAAACCCGCAAAATGCTGGCTAGAAGACTTGGCTGGAGCTTTGTCCACTGCCGATTGGCTTGCAGGGCGCGCGATCTGGCTGGCCGAGAACGTTTCCTGCTGGACTCGAGATCCTATTCCAGCGAATGCAAGAGTGTACGATTTCATCTTGTACGGTGAGCAAGCCATGCTCGAGTATGAAGCAGAGATGACATTTGGAGTATTTTCATGAGCACATGCTTTTGCAAGTCGACCAGCACAACAGAGATTATTCGTGCGCAGCAATGTGCTTGGAACGTTGAGCCAAAGACTTCTGTGCGTGAAATCAAATGTATCGCATTGGCCAAGGAATACATTGAGCCCTTCATAATGTAAAGATGGTATTGGCCATAAAGTCCACAACTTGCGGTATTGCCGAATCGTAGCTCACTTAATCAAATGTCCTCAGGCGACACCAACATACATACTCTGTGAACGCCGGTAGCGCGCTGTCGTCGTCTGAGCTCAAAGCGGAAAATGATGCCGCTTTCTGTCGCTAGAAAATTGCCAAGACACAATGGTCTGGATATTTACACATCGATATCTGCTCTGCGTCTGCCAGTGTTGAAGAACCAGGAGCGAACAAGCTACAAGACAGGCTGTATGCCAAAACTCACGAAGTTTTCAGGAGCTGTCCATTAGGCCACCACACCTCATTCGCCACAACAAAACAGTGTCGCTGCTACTTGAAACTTGGGACTTGGGACTTGATGGTCTGGCGAATACGTTCCCAAAGCTTCAATTGTTTTTGTATTCAGCCTGCCAGGTGCTTAATACCATTAATCGATCTCAGCTGTTTGATTTTGCGGGCCAATCGCTTCTCCACCATAGCCTTGAGAGCAACGCGAGACTAAAATCTCTGAACTCTGATTTGTTTTGCCACAGGTACTCTACGCGAACGGCTCAATTTGGAGACGGGTTACCTCGTCGCTTGGGAGCATATAGTCGAAAAGCAATCTCAATGCAGAAGCAGACGGCTAACAAGCCCCAGCTTCTTCTGATCGTGCTTGGTGGAAAGGAGACCTGCTTCGCCTGTTGTTTACGCATCTCAAATAGAGTGTGATTGATGCCGTTTGAACTCTTTGCTTGGACACTGTCAATGGAAGCTTGGCATACCGACCAATGAGGCACGACGAGACGATAAGACTTGAAAGCCCAATCTGGATGGTCCATCTTCCTCACGCTAGCTGTCCATCCAGTCACTGCGCAACTGATTCATGAAAGATAGAGCAACTTGTAGCAGCGAGGTAAGCGTCTTACATGTGCATGTGAGAAGTCTTATTCTCGCCAATAGACAAATGTCTAGCATGCCAAAAGATAGACGAGGAGTTCATTGACGCGAGTGTCAGATCATCAAGAATGACAAAGCGGGTTGGATCCCAGCGAAAGCTGTATAAGTTCATTGAGAGCTGCCCAGCCGCAGGTGATCATACCTAGGTAGGATACGACGAGTTTGAGCTGCGCAATTGCGTCGTGAAAATTATGTGACGTACAAATCGGTCGCCCTGCGGCCGTTTCATTTCAAATTCGCAAGGGACTCTGATGATTCGATGAACTTATGTACTTCTGACTGATACAAACGCTTGTAATTCTTGATCATTTTGGAGACTTTTGTGACTGCGATTTTGGATTCTGAAATTTGTCTTTATATTGTAAATACTGTTGCAGTGTGTATCCATGTTCGGGTTGGCGCAACGGTAGCGCGCAAGGCTCATAGAAATAATTGGGCGCAAGCTCAATTCTCACTAGCAACCTTGATGTAGCAGGATCGACACCTGCACCCGAAATCTACAATGATATCTTTTTTGGTTCTCCATAACTCTGAGCGTTTCTCTTTTCGTAGATTGCTATTGAGATAGCCTTCTACAGTCCACTTTACCCACTCATTCGTGAAACCTTTTGCTCTCGTGGCACTTGATCAATCTTTGCGCGCGACGAAACATTTTTTTTTTAACTTCCAGCTGCAGGCATCATCAGGATAAAAGCACACTCTCTCTAGAACGATGACGGACATGGCAGAGTCCTGGCAAGTGCCTTCTGAGGACTCCCGTATCATTGGCCATAACCCACTCATCCCACCAGCTCTTTTGCAAGAAGAGTTCCCACAATCGTCAGGCTCTCTTCGGACTGTTGTGCGAGCTCGCAAGGAGATCTCTGCTGTCTTACAAGGCGCAGATGACCGCCTTGTCGTGGTAGTCGGGCCTTGTTCATTGCACGATGCAGATCAAGCGCTAGAGTATGCGCGTCTGCTCATGCCGCTCAAGGAGGAATTGAAGGACGACTTGCTTGTAGTCATGCGCAGCTATTTGGAGAAGCCCCGAACAACGGTCGGATGGAAGGGCCTGATAAATGACCCAGAGATTGACGGCAGCTTCAACATCAACAAGGGTCTACGTATTTCTCGCAAGCTGTTTGTTGAGCTGACTGAACTTGGCATGCCACTTGCTTCAGAGATGCTCGATACTATCTCACCGCAGTTTCTTGCAGACTTGCTATCGCTTGGTGCGATCGGTGCTCGTACAACTGAGTCTCAGCTTCATCGCGAGCTGGCTTCAGGACTATCTTTCCCTGTTGGTTTCAAAAATGGTACAGATGGCGGCCTTGAGGTGGCCGTGGACGCAATTGGTGCTGCATCGCATTCGCATACGTTCTTGGGCGTGACGAAACAAGGTCTTGCGGCTATCCAGCAGACGCGTGGTAATGACGAGACATTCATCATTCTACGTGGTGGCAAGCATGGTACCAACTACGATGCTGGGTCTGTTGCACAAGCAGCGGCTGCCCTTGAGAAGGCCAAGCTCTCACCATTCCGCATCATGGTTGATTGCTCACATGGCAACTCGCTCAAGAACCACAAAAATCAGCCCAAGGTCTCTCATGACATTTCAGAGCAGTTGAAGGCGGGTGGCAAGAACATCTTTGGTGTGATGATCGAATCTCACCTGAATGAAGGAGCACAAAAGGTGCCGGCGGAAGGCAAGGCTGGACTGAAGCATGGTGTATCAATCACAGATGCGTGTGTGCATTTCCAGGACACAGAGGTCATGTTGAGAGAATTGGCTGAAGGTGTGCGTGCGCGAAGAAAGCACTAGCCGGCGCTCATAGAATCTAGAGATTGACATGTATTGCTATCTAGCTAGCCTTATCAGCATCCATTTCGCCCTTGTTGCTGTTTTATACTTCCAGTTCGAATTTGAATGCGACGACACTCAACTTTCTTTAGACGCGTCACCACACACGATATGGCAGACAGGCCAGAGCTTGCTTCATTCAAGCAGAAGCTCATAGAGCACAGAGAGTGGGATGCAAAGCTCAAAAATCGTATGTCAACCATCTCCACTGACTATCGCTAACCACAGTGCGCCTCAATATTCGCGGCCTCGACAAGAAATACAACAAGACAGAAGATGACATGAAAGCGCTGCAGTCTGTTGGACAAATCATTGGCGAGATCCTCAAGCAGCTAGATGAAGAGCGATTCATTGTCAAGGCTTCTTCCGGCCCGCGCTATATCGTCGGTTGCCGCACGAATCTCAAACGCTCAAAGCTGAAGCAAGGCGTGCGCGTGTCACTAGATATGACAACACTCACCATCATGCGTATTCTGCCACGCGAAGTTGATCCGCTTGTCTACAACATGTCGCTTGAAGATCCTGGAAAGATCAACTTTGCGGGTATCGGCGGACTTAATGAGCAGATTCGAGAGGTGCGCGAGGTGATTGAGTTGCCGCTGAAGAACCCGGAATTGTTTCTACGCGTTGGTATCAAGCCGCCTAAGGGCGTACTGCTCTATGGACCGCCAGGTACAGGCAAGACGCTGCTTGCGCGTGCTGTCGCTTCTTCACTTGATACCAATTTCTTGAAGGTCGTGTCCTCTGCCATTGTCGACAAGTATATCGGCGAGTCTGCACGACTCATCAGAGAAATGTTTGCTTATGCAAAAGAGCATGAGCCGTGTGTCATCTTCATGGATGAAATTGATGCTATTGGTGGCAGACGCTTCAGTGAAGGTACTTCGGCTGATCGCGAGATCCAACGCACACTAATGGAACTGCTAAATTGTCTTGATGGATTCGACTATCTTGGGCAGACTAAGGTGATTATGGCTACAAATAGGCCGGATACGCTAGATCCTGCATTGCTGCGGCCTGGAAGACTCGACCGCAAAATAGAGATACCACTGCCGAATGAGGTTGGGCGTCTTGAGATTCTCAAAATTCACATGTCGGGTGTCAAGCAACAAGGGGAATTTGACCTTGAAGCGATCGTCAAGCTGTCTGACGGATTCAATGGTGCTGATTTGCGCAACGTGGTGACAGAAGGTGCATTCTTTGCGATTCGCGCAGACAGAGATTATATCATTCAGGAGGATCTGCAGAAGGCTGTGCGCAAGGTGTCTGATGCCAAGAAGCTCGAGTCGAAGCTTGATTACGGCAAGGTATAGATTCTCTAGCCTTTCTAGTCAATCTACTTGGCTGAAGCGTGCGATTTCGAAATTTATTTGTTGCCTTTCAAGCACAAAGCAAGTCTAGCATAGATCAAGCACAGATGCCAGTCAAGAGAAAGGCAGCAAGCAAGGCAGAGGGTCAGAGCAAGGCTAAGAAGGTATCGCCGAAGAAAGCCGACCCTGTCGAGGAAGAAGAGGGAGAGGAACAGATTGAAGATGATGGACAAATAGCACTTTCTTCCGACTCTGGTTCTGACTCGGAAATCTCTGAGGCGGCGCAAGAGGCTCTGCTTGCAGGCCTAGATAGCTCCGATGAAGAAGGCGAAGAGGACGATCGCATCATACAACTGCAGAACCTCGCGCCGAGCATTAATTCTCTTCTAAAGACGAAACCAGCCGCCAAAACAACTGGCGTGTTGTACATTGGGCGTATACCGCACGGCTTTTACGAACAAGAGATGCAGAGCTATTTCTCACAATTTGGCGAAATCGTACAGCTGAGATTATCACGGTCAAAGAAGACGGGCAAGTCAAAGCACTATGCCTTTATCGAGTTTGCCGACCGTGAAGTGGCCGAGATTGTGGCGCGGACGATGCACAACTATCTGCTTTCCTCTTCGCTGCTGCAAGTACAGCTCATGACGCCCGAGGAGGTGGAAGCTAAGGGCGGCCGGGAACAATTGTTCAAGGGTGCGGGGCGCAAGTTCAAGGTCGTGCCGTGGGCGCATATTGCAAAAGAGCGCGTTGAAAAGGCAAAGACGAAGGAGCAGTGGGAGGCCTTGCAGAAGAAGCATGAGCAACGGCGGAAGGACAAGAACGCGGAGATGAAGGCAGCTGGGATTGATTACAGTTACTAGATTGCAATGAAACGGATCAACAAGGCTTTGGTTTCTGCTTCTTTCTGCGTGTCTCTTGCAACAGGTCCCATTCTCACCTGCAGCCATCCATAGATCTCTCTAGCTTCTAACCATCTATAGATCTCTCTAGCTTCTATATAACTGCAACCTGATCCATCTGAGTTTCCCAAGTCACGTGCATCCGTATGACGACCTGCGAGAGAAGCAACGACGACGAGCAACAGAACAAGAGAGACAGAGTGAGGAAGAGACTTGCAATCGCCCTCTAGAGACGCGAGAGATGGCAGGCCTCCCTATCAAGTTTGAGGAGTATGCTCATGTTCTGATATGATAGCTGCTGACGACCTAGGCATCTCCAGCTCACTCAAGCGCCCTATAACATTCCCCAGGCCGCGATTGGCTTCAATACCCTCACACTCCAGTCTGATCGCTGGGTCTGTGTACGTGATGCCGAGTCATCTCAGCTCATTGTTATCGATGTGCACAACCCAAGCAGTATCATGCGAAGGAATATTCAAGCGGACCACGCCATCATGCACCCAAAGCAAAACATCATCGCTTTGAAAGCACAGCGACAACTCCAGATCTTCAACCTCGATGCCAAGGCTAAGCTCAAGTCACATGCTATGCACGAAGATGTCAAATACTGGACATGGGTTTCCGAGACCGTCATCGGCATGGTCACGCCAACAGCCATCTACCACTGGTCGCTCACAACCGAAGATGCACCAAAGAAGATGTTTGACCGCAGCCAGAATCTAACAGACGCACAAATCATCAGCTACAAGGTCAACAGCGATGAAAAGTGGTTTGTTGTGGTAGGCATCAAGAGCGACAATGGCCGTATCGCAGGTGCTATGCAGCTCTACAATGCCGATCGCGGTCAGTCGCAGCCGATTGAAGGCCATGCAGCAGCATTTGCACAAGTCAAGCTTGAGGACCACCCCGCAGAGACCAAGCTCTTTTCCTTTGCCGTCCGTACAGAAACAGGCGCAAAGCTACACATTGTACCCATCGACCCAAATCCAGCAAACCCAATTTTCCAGAAGAAACAGGTTGACATATTCTTCCCCCCAGAGGCAGTCAATGACTTCCCCGTGGCTATGCAAGTGTCGAAGCGGTATGGCATCATCTATCTCATCACGAAGTACGGTTTCATCCATCTCTATGACCTCGAGACAGGCGTTTGCATCTACATGAACCGTATATCGAGCGAGACGGTCTTCACCACAGCCGACCACGACGCTACATCCGGTGTGCTGGGTATCAACCGCAAAGGTCAAGTGCTCAGCGTATCTGTGGACGAGAACAACATGATTCCGTATATTATGAATACGCTCAGCGACGCAACACTCGCCGTCAAGCTTGCAGGTCGTGGTAACTTGCCCGGTGCGGATGATATTTACGTGCAACGCTTCCAGCAGCTCTTCAGCAGCGGCAACCTCGCTGAAGCTGCCAAGATTGCTGCGAATTCGCCACGCGGTATACTGCGAACTCAAGACACCATCAATCGATTCAAGCAAGCACCTGCGCCACAAGGTGGCCTTTCGCCAATCTTGCAGTACTTTGGCTCCTTGCTTGACAAAGGCGCCCTTAACGAGTACGAAACAATGGAACTATCCCGACCAGTTATACAGCAAGGCCGTGTTCAGCTGCTTGAAAAATGGTTTGGCGAAAACAAGCTGGCTTGCAGTGAAGCACTCGGCGATCTTGTCCGCATGTCGAACCTCAATCTCGCCCTGCAAATTTACTTGAAGGCCAATGTGCCGAGCAAAGTTGTCGCTTGTTATGCAGAGACTGGACAATTTGACCAGATTGTGCCATATGCCGCTCAGTCCGGCTACAGCCCAGACTACGCAGCGCTGCTGCAGCACATTGTGCGCATCAATCCCGAACGCGGTGCTGAATTTGCTACTCAGCTTGCCAATACGGAGGGCGGTTCGCTTGTTGACATTGACCGGGTTGTGGACGTTTTTATGAGCCAAAATATGATTCAGCAAGCAACAGCATTCTTGCTCGACGCTTTGAAAGATAACCAGCCTGACCAAGGCCATCTTCAGACCCGCCTGCTGGAGATGAACTTGCTCAATGCACCGCCCGTCGCTGATGCCATTCTCGGAAACGAGATGTTTACCCACTTTGACAAGCCATCGATTGCGGCACTGTGTGAGAAGGCTGGCCTTTATCAACGAGCACTTGAGCTTTATGAGTCGCCCAAGGACATCAAGCGCGTCATCGTGCACACCAACGTTCTCAACACTGAGTGGCTTGTTGGTTACTTTGGCAAGCTCTCTGTCGAGCAATCTCTTGACTGTCTCGACGAGATGATGAAGCAAAACATTCGTCAGAATCTACAGACTGTCATTCAGGTCTCGACCAAATACAGCGACTTGCTCGGAGCACATCGTTTGATTGAGATGTTTGAAAAGTACAAGACATTCGAAGGACTCTTCTATTACCTTGGCGCAGTCGTCAACGTCTCGCAGGATCCTGAGGTGGCTTTCAAGTATATTCAAGCAGCTGCGGCTATCGGCCAGCTGAAAGAGGTCGAGCGTGTCTGTCGCGAGTCGAACGCCTACAACCCTGAAAAGGTCAAGAACTTTTTGAAAGAGGCGAAACTTCCAGACCAGCTGCCGCTGATTATTGTTTGTGATCGGTTCGACTTTGTGCATGATCTCGTGCTCTACCTCTACAAAAACCAACTCTTCCAGTTCATCGAGGTATATGTGCAGCGTATCAACCCTTCGCGCGCGCCTGCCGTCATTGGTGGTCTACTTGACGTGGACTGCGACGAGAGCATCATCAAGAACTTGCTTATGTCAGTGATTGGACAAGTGCCTGTCGGCGAGCTTGTCGCAGAGATTGAGAAGCGCAACCGCCTCAAGATGCTGTTGCCATTCCTCGAAATGACATTGAGCAAAGGCAGTCAAGACCCAGAGGTTTTCAATGCACTTGCCAAAATCTACATTGACAGTAACAACAACCCCGAGAAATTCCTCAAAGAGAATGAGTTGTACGACTCTGCTGTCGTTGGCAAGTACTGCGAGAAGCGTGACCCACACCTCGCCTTTATCGCCTACCAAAAAGGTCAAAATGACATGGATCTTGTGCGCATCACGAACGAGAACCAAATGTTTAAGCAGCAAGCGCGATACTTGCTCGCTAGGCGCGATGCCGATCTTTGGGCACAAGTCTTGCAAGACAATGACTTCCGCAGACCACTTGTCGATCAGGTGGTTGCAACGGCTGTACCAGAGTCGTCGTCGCCAGAAGATGTCTCTGTGGCAGTCAAGGCCTTCATGGCTGCAGATATGCCGATTGAGCTGATTGACCTGCTTGAGAAGATCATTCTTGAGCCGTCGGCGTTTAGTGACAACCAGAACCTGCAGAACCTGCTTATTCTTACCGCCATCAAATCAGACAAAGGCCGTGTGCGAGACTACATTCAAAAGCTCGACAATTATGATGCCCCTGACATTGCACAGATTGCAATTCAGAGCGGTCTGCATGAAGAGGCGCTTGCCATTTACGAGAAGACTGGAGCGCATGGCGATGCAGTCAATGTGCTGGTTGAGCACATCGTTTCGATTGACCGTGCAGCAGAGTTTGCCGATAAGGTAGATACTCCTGCTGTTTGGTCGAGACTCGGTAAAGCGCAGCTCGATGGCTTGCGCGTCACGGATGCGATCGAGTCCTACATCAAGGCGCAAGATCCAAGCAATTATGCCGAGGTGATTGAAATTGCTGATCGTGCTGGCAAGTCTGAGGATCTTATCAAGTTCTTGCAAATGGCACGCAAGACTGTGCGGGAGCCGATTGTCGACACATCACTTTTGCTCTCCTTTGCAAAGACAGACCGGGTTCACGACCTTGAAGACTTCCTACAGGGTACAAATGTTGCCGATGTCAACAAAGCTGGAGACGACTGCTATGAGGCTGGACAATACCAAGCTGCCAAGATCCTCTTTACAAGCATCTCGAACTGGGCCCGCTTGGCAGAAACGCTCGTGCACCTGGGCGAGTATCAAAATGCCGTCGACTGTGCTCGTAAGGCCAACAGCATCAAGGTCTGGAAGCAAGTCAATCAAGTCTGTATCGACAAGAAGGAATTCCGCCTTGCACAAATCTGCGGTCTGAACTTGATTGTGCATGCTGAAGAGTTGCCAGATTTAGTGAGACAATACGAGTACAATGGATATTTTGAGGAGCTCATCAGTCTCATGGAAGCGGGTCTGGGACTTGAGCGTGCACACATGGGCATGTTCACTGAGCTTGCCATTCTTTACACCAAGTATCGACCAGAGAAAGTCATGGAGCATCTCAAGCTCTTCTGGGGCCGCATCCAGATGCCAAAGACAATTCGTGCTTGCGAGCAAGCGCATCTCTGGCCAGAGCTTGTCTTCCTCTACATCCACTACGACGAATTCGACAATGCAGCGCTCACAATTATGGAGCGCAGTGTCGATGCTTGGGAGCATGCGCGATTCAAAGAGGTTATGGTCAAGGTGGCCAACCTGGAGATTTACTACAAGGCGCTCAATTTCTACCTTCAGGAGCAGCCAATGCTACTGACAGATCTGTTGCAGACTTTGACGCCTCGCATCGACCACACTCGTGTTGTACGCTTGTTTGAAAAGTCGGACAATATTCCGCTCATCAAGTCATACCTTGTCGCCGTACAGGACCGCAACATCGAGGCTGTCAATCGCGCGTATAATGAGCTTCTCATTGAAGAAGAGGACTACCGTGGCTTGCGTGACTCGGTGGATGCGTTTGACAAGTATGATACGCTTGCTCTGGCGCAACGACTCGAAAAGCACGAGCTTCTAGAGTTTAGGCGAATCGCAGCACACTTATACCGCAAGATGAAGCGCTGGCAGCATGCTATTGATCTTGCCAAACAGGATCGTTTGTGGAAGGATGCAGTTGAGATCGCTGCTGTCTCTGCTAAGCCTGAGATTGTGGAAGATCTCTTGCGATACTTTGTCTCTGTGGGCAACAAGGAAGTGTTTGCAGCCATGCTCTACACATGTTACCACCTCATCTCACTGGATCTTGTCATGGAGTTGTCATGGCGATACAAGCTCAATGACTTTGTCATGCCATACATGATCAACCATCAGCGCGAGCAAAGTTCACGACTTGAGCAATTGCACATCGACAACGAGGAGCGCAAGAAGAAGGAGACTGCTTCAGTACAGAGGGAGGAGTCAACACCGATGATTACAAATCCCTTGTTGATTACATCGGGCGGGTATATGAATGGCGGTATGCAGCCGCAGCAAACAGGTTTCCATTAGGTGCATGGAGACTTGCTTGGATCTTTTCTTCGGTAGTATTAGCTGGCAGAATATTTGGCCTTGCTGCTATTGCTATGCTATCAAAGCGATGCGTGCATACGGTAGAATCGTTGACGCTGATATCAAGACCTATAAGATGTGATGGCGCTTGAGCCAAACCTTAAGCTTAGAGCATGAAGAAGGGCATTCCAACCAATATGTACGGATATACAGGTGTGTTGATCACTTCTTGGCTTTTTTGGTGATTGGCTTCTTCTTGGTGTCCTTCTTCTCTGGTGCTTTGCGCTTTGCGGGCGTTGCACCAGTAACCGGCTTGAAGAATCCATCGAGTCGCCCCTGCTGCTTCTGCTTAGTTGCTTTGCGCAGCTTGTCTGCTCCATTACGAACACGCTGCGGGTCAAAGCCTTTGTCGTCGCACAAAAATGCAATAAGTCCATCGACATCCGGCTCGCTCCATTCCAGATTGAGATCAGCAATCTTCATGCGAATACGAGGGATCTCTGGTGCTTGCGAAGCGGAAAGATCTTTCGGCGCGACAGGACTTGTGTAAGGATCAACCTTAGACTCAGTCTCGGGTGTAGTCTCTCTCGCTGTCCCATCTGTAGTCTCGATAGCTGGTGCGCTACTCTGTGGAGCTTCGGTAGCCGGAGGACTGCTTGTCGTATTCTCGTCTGCAGGCGCACTGCTCGGGGGGACATCCTCAGCAGGCGCACTGCTTTCCGGAGCTTCTTGATCGGGAGCGCTGCTTTGCAGGATATCCTGAGCTGGCACACTGCTTTCCCTCGCACTGCCATCCTTTTGAGATGATGGCTCGACTGTGTCCTCATTCTTGACCGTACTTGTAGCTCCCATCTTTTCTGCAGCCTCTTGCGCTGCTGCTTTGTTTCGCTTCATGCGTTCCCTAAGCTCTTTCTCAAGGGGTGACATCTCAACACGAATCCAAGGATCGACGTCAGGATTCTTGAATAGCTCACGAGCATCCTTGTATGGCCATACAGCCGGAACCTCATATTTCTTGTTATCCTTCAGCGTCTCGAGGATATGCTCGATGTCGCCGTGCTCCCGTATGAGCTCGAGCGCTTTTTTGGGTCCAATACCACGAATCGCATCGCAATAATCGCACCCGAGGAGGATACACATGTCGATGAATTGATCTCGCGAAAGCTCCAGACCAGAATGGACTTTCGATGTCATGATTTCGCTAATGGGCTCTTTACGCGCTTCAGAAAAGGTCAAGTGGCGAAGCAGAACTGGTGCGTCAAAGCAGAGCGTGTCCATATCTTCTGAAGCCGCAGCGTAGACCTTTTCGGACTTTGCAAGTTGTGCGCAACATGCTTCTGCTTCACACGGCGCCTCTACATATGGAATACCCATGAGCTTGAGAAGTAGCTTTGCTTCTTCATTGTGTTGACGCGTGACCCGCACTGTACGACGAGAGAATTTGTCAATTTCTTCGACCGTACCGGTTTCCTTTGCTTCTGCTGCATCTTTGCTCGCTTGTGCATTGCGAGCTATACGCTTTGCGAGCTCCCCGGATTTGAGCTTCGGAGGGGCACCGTCAAAGACATACACAGGCTTGATTCCATTATCGACGATTCTTATAGTACGATAAAACATGCCCAACAAATGAGATGTCGTTTCACCAGACTCACTCTGTAGCTGCTGGCCGTCATTCTGGCGTACGGCGATCAGAAATTGATAGAGCGACATTGAGGCATCAATCGCGACTTTGCGGCCGAAGAACGACTTGATCTCAAGATTTTTCATTGAAGCTGGAGCATGCTCGCTGATTACTTGTGTCAAGCCCTTGATGCCCATGGCAGCTAAAATCACAGATGTGTAGCTCAAGCAAAATCACCTGGTGTCTCTAGTAACTCAGTGTCGTCATGGCAAGTCGCGTACTTCTACAGACGCGTCGGGCAGTCACAATTGTATGACTTGGTCAAAATCGAGATGCCCTCGTGCATAGTACAAGCTGAGACTATATGCCGTAAAAAGATGGAGCGGCCATATCGCCTAGCAGCTCATTGCGTAATCTTGTCAATCAGCTCATGCGCGGCGTCTACTTCCTTCTGATCAATTTCCTCGCGCGTCGCCTTCATCAGCTCATACAGTTGCCCGAGTTGCTCCTCTGACATTTTATCAATCTTGTCCTTGTCGATACGCACGCCTTGCCAACCACTTCCTTTGAGATCTTGAACATATTTTTGCCATTCGCTCAAGAAGCCGACGATATGAAGCGGATTTTCGGCCGTTTTATGTAGTTTGAATTCGCTCTTGACGTATGGGTCGCCGATGGTCCGTAGCTCAGCTGGTAACTCTCTGTGCGCACGCAATATCAGCCGGTATAGTTCGAGTGGCTGGAGTAAAGGGTTCTTTGGCGGCCTTGGAAGCCTGGGTTTCGATGGGAATGTTTCGAGACCAGCTTGCGAGACTGCTCTCAAGGGCCGTGCTATGCGAAACATTATGAGACAATGGCCAAGTCAAGCTAGTGATGGTTGTGCTGCTTGTCGCATCCACAAAATTCTGACGACACGCAACGAGGTCGCCAACATGCGTCTCCAGCTGAAGTCAATGAGCTGATACTCGACTTCGAGCCGATGTGATCGGGCTAATTTGCAGTACAGACGGCTTCTTTGACTTCATCTCTCTGGGCACTCAACATTTTAAGCTTTGTTGCCGCTACGAAGTTCACGCTGGCCAATTCCTTAATAGCTTCACATGAGCAAAGACTAGTTTGGTCGACAACATCGTGAGGGCGGAGGGCGGAAAGGCCATCTATCATTGATCACTTCCTCGCATACCCCGCGCTCTTGAGCGATGTGCTACTATTCACCTCGTTGCAATGCTTAGCAGCGCTACAAACGCTCGAAGAGCTCGTGATTTCTTATCCCAAAGTATACAGGTCTGGCTGATGAGCTTGTTCGCGCCGAGTCGTGGCAAGATTCTCAAGATACGCTTTGCGTGCGATTGCTGGATCAGATCTACGCGCCACTCGCTGAGATGAGCTGCGCTCTTCTGTTCAGCAGCTGCATTCAAGTTTTCAAGACAGTAGTCAATCAGGCATCTTGATGCTGATGCTGCTGCCTCTTCAGTCTTTGCCAGCATACAGATCTCGTAGCACAGTCCCAAGTTACCATGTAGAGTTTGTCCATCTGAAGGAGCCGAGCATAACGATTTAGACATTGCCGAATATGTTCCACAAGACATTTTGCGGCAGCCATGGAGGATCCTGTATGGATTAGGAATGCGAGCATCGGGATTGGACTTGCATCAGCGCTCACAATGCGCGTGATTCAGCTACCACTCACGTACATATCACTTGTCAATCGCTCCCCGACGCGTGCAAATGCACAGGTTGAGAATGCGTCTATCGATGAAAAGGCGCTCGCTGCAAGCTCTGCGCAGCTCGTCGATCCGGGGGACAATTTGTTTCAAGTGCTGAAGAAGATCATCAGAGTCGAAGGTGGCATCAAGATCTTGTTCCTCCAAAAAGGTTTGCTTCCTGCTGTGCTTGGAAGCCTTGTTCAGGGTGCCACGATACCACTCGTCGGAATGCTGGGCAACAACTTGTTCGAGAGGCACAATAACCGCAAAGGATGGCTCATCTTTGCGGCGGGCTTGCAATCATTGATGATGCAAAGTATTCTTCTAGCGGTCGCATTGCCATTTGATATATTGGAGGTACGGCTGAGACTACAGAAGGTGACACGCACGACGAAAGAAGAACTCAAGTACCTTTGGCTGCGACTGAACTTTTCAGAGTGGTTCAGTTCAAGCGTTTTTGGTCCGGCTCTACTCGGTAGCGCAATACCTGCAGCGTCTGCGCTCGTCACGCAACTTGTACCGTCATTCGTTCAAGCAAATGATGCTCAGGTGCTTCAGGCCCAGATTTTTGTCTCTCTCTTGACGTCCTTCGGACTGGGGTTGTTGGCGTTCCCGGTGGATCGCGCACGACAGCTTGCTTGTGCGACGCTGCGACCGCTTGAAGAGCCCGTCATTCCTGTCGCCGAATACGCAGGCCTAGCGGATGAGCTGGTGCGCGATGAAGCATGGCAAGGATTTGGTGCTGCTGTGCAAACCCGGTTGTTGTCGCTGCTCCCAGGACCGATCCTCGGAATGCTTTATGCCTCTATGCGGACCCAGTAAGTATCCAGATGATGGCAATGCTCTTCTGCTTACTTAGTACATAGCCCCCTTCTCCCCTGTAGCACATGTCAAGACACCTGTCAAAAAAACCGAAATATCGCCAATTGACGTCAAAGGCATACAACAACACAAACCAAAATGCTCGAGTACTTTGCGTATAAGAAGTACAAGCAGAGCAAGGGCGGAGAGAAGCAAAATGAAACGCAGCCGCCGCCAAATGAAGAATCGATCGGGCCTGCTCCACTTGATTTGACGGCTGCGGCTGCAGCAACGCCACTGCCAGAGGGCGCCGACGAAGCCATAAGCCCGGTCGATGAGGCCTTCTTGACATCCAGTCTAGAGCGTGCGGCTGAACCTGTTACACTCAGGAAGCGCATTGCATCGCTGGCGGGGTCGTTGCCGAATATGCCTCGCTTGAAGCGTTCCAAAGCGAGAGCAGACCAAACTGCGCCGGAGCAGGGCGGTGAGTCAAGCGCTTTAGCGAAAGATGAAAGCCCAGCCGCATCGGAAGACGATGTTGAGTCTCTGAAGTCAGAGCCAGAAGCCCAGCAGACACAAATTATGAAGTTGTTAAGTGCATTCAACCTCTCTCTTATGCCTGGCAAGAAGGATGTTGCGGCAAAAGACCGGAAGGAACTAGATGTTGCGGCAAAAGACCGGAAGGAACTAGCTGATGCAGTAGTTAGAGGCAAAAAGAAGGAAGCCAAGACGCTTTCCGAGAAGCTTGGCGACACTTTCCGGATCCAAGCAGTGTCCGACAATACAAAGCAGTTGCTTGCCGATTTTATGCAAATCCTGAAGGATATCCAGTCTGGAGGCAAGCTCACAGGGCAAGACCTCAAAGCCTTCTTCGACGCGCACGCAAAGGATCTCAAGGCAGCAAATGATAGTGTTCCTGGCTTTGTCAAGACGCTTGTGCTCAAGCTGTTGCCAATCAGTGCCATTCCACGAATGGAAGATCTCGCTAAACCAGGCGCGCTTATGTCGCTCATCAAGAGTGTACTGCAAGTGCTCAAGACACGCTTCCCGGCTTTCGTCGGAGGCAGCGTCTTGTCTGTTCTGAGTGTGCTGATTGTGCTATTGGCTGTTTGGCATGCCTATACTCGCGGGCGAGACGAGCGATTGGCCCATGCAGAGGAAGCCATGGCGGTGCCGGCGAGTACAGCGGGTTCTACTGGAGAGCGAGCAGACACATCCACTGCAGAAACCCCTGCTCGAAGACGTGAGCTCGTCGTCGATGGAGTCCCTACAGGCTATTTCATCGATGAGGACGGCATGAAGGTGCCTGTTGAGCGGTCGCCGTCAATTTCATGATCCATCTGAATAATTTCCCTCTTTGAGCAACACAAAAACATATACACAAAGAAAGAGCGATATAGCAGAAGGGATGCTCGATGCTTGGCTGTCTGTCCGGGCTGTTCCCAGACTCAAGTGTGATCATGATGCTTGCAACACCGCGACTTTGTCGTCTAGAGATGCTCCAGCAACGGAAAAAATTGGCTCGGCGCAAGAGCCGATACATGCGAATAGCGATGAACGCGCTCGATTAACAAACTTCCTCACGGCGTTGACTGTTCCAGCTCTATCATTATCGGTCGGCAAAGCGATAGCGACGCGTCACAGTCAGCGTGCTCTACGTGCTTTAGCTCATCGTCCACGCTTCATCCCCGCACACGAGCTGCAGCAACAATCGTCAGGTCTGCTTACGCAGCTACTTACCGAGGAACATCGTCAGCTGCTTGCACAGTTCCGGCAAGTCATCAATGACATACAGCACGGCACTGCTAGGAGCGATCAGGAAATTCAAGCGTGGTTCATGGAGCGCGCAACCCAACTACAGCGCCTATACAAGCGTACACCGCTCGTGGTGAAGACTCTGGCATTCCAGATTCTTCCGCTAAAAGCGATACCCAAACTAGACGACCTTTCGAAACCCGGCGCCATGATGACACTTGTGCGACACATCTTTTACCGGTGTCGAGACCGTGTACCATGGCTCTTGAGTAACGCATCGCTCCTGACGTTTGCGCTGCTTATTGTGATTTTGCTCGTAACGCACAGCTACGCTATTGGCAAAGAATCAAGGCTAGCGCTTGAAGCGGATCATGCGCGCAAGCTGGAGGAGAGACGCAAATTTCTCGAGATGTATCCAGAGGGAAAGATTGTGGATGATCCATTTTGGCGCGAGACGAGTGTGCCGCAAGGTCAGCCCTTTCGAGCCTTCAAGCTTTGATGTAATTCAGAAGGTCGTGGCCCGCAAGATCAATCAGCCTCAATTTCAAGGACCCATACACACAAATTTTCAGAGGACAGACAGCCTGTCTCGGTGATGTTGCGACGGATGAGATTTCGATGGATGTGATTGAGCTCCAACGGGGTCAATCTGCGGAGTTCGATTCCATTCAAAACTATACACAAGTCATCGCAATGCAGTATGATGCGGTGACAACCATGGGCTGCCTCTCGCTGGTCAGCCAGGCTTCGAACGGAATTATCCTTGCATTGTCTCGAGATTGAGATTACTCAAGGCCTTTGGGTGCAGATTATGTCTCATGATGATGATGGGAGTGGTTGCTGATTGCCCTCCGTCTCACATACATCGGCAGAGCGATGCTTATCTTGGGGCATCACAGCTTGTGCCGAGGATGGCTCGTAGGTATCTGTTTTCACGAAGACAGAGCACAGGGTTGAGGACCTGTGACAGCAGCGGCGAACGTTTACGCATACTCTCCATGCTGCTCGAGCTGAGCAATTGTATTTACTAGCAAGACTCTTTCATTCGCCTTCAGTGGACATTGGGCTCGATGTAGAAGAGGTAGGATGTAGGGAACTTTGTAGCAATTGAAGTTACCGTAAATCTCAATATGACATTGACTGCCTATAGCGACACCGCATGCAACAAGAAGCTCAGGAATTCGTAGCAAGCACGGCAGCGCTCAGGATCCTCGGCAAGCCAGGCCAATTGCTGGCAAGCAGCTCGCTCCTGATCTTGGATAGCAGCTTCAACCCGCCGCATAAGGCTCATCTCGCGCTGATTCGTAAAGCGCTCGAAGTGCACCATGACGCGCCGATCTCTATTGTATGAGCCGACGTGCTATGGCTACTGAAACTGACTTAAGGTGCTCATGTTTGCTACGAACAATGCCGACAAGGGAAGCAAAGGCGCAGGCGAGATAGCACAGCGCGTCGCGTTGATGGAAGCCTTTCGCAAAGAGGTCGCAAAGCTAGGAGAAACACATCTTTGTCTAACGAAGCATCCATTCTTCAAGGACAAGTACGAGGCGTTGAAAGAGGCAGTACCGAATGCAAAGCAAGTCTACATCGTTGGCTGGGATACGGCGCTCAGGATACTGCATCCAAAGTACTATGAGAAGGGCGACCTGGCAATAGCACTCGGCCCGTTCTTTGCACATGGCAAACTTCTGTGCGCTGTACGAGAAGACGATCAGTTGGGCGATGCTTTGGCTCAGCGGAAACACATGGAGACTATCGCGGCTGGACAAGTACCGGGCGTACCTGCAGCTTGGAGTCAAAGTATGGCATTGCTTGAGCTGGACTCTCGAGATGGTCTTGGCGTCTCATCCACAAAGATTCGACAAGCACTCGAAGAGGATGATCAGGAGGTTCTCGAGGAGTTGCTCACGCCGGACGTTCTGCAAGTGCTGCAAGCCAGCAAGACGAAGCAAGTGGATTCTCTTCCTTGGCCAACGCTTACCAGGCAGGACGTGATGCGATGCAGTTTCTCGCATTGGCATCCACGCTTCAAATCTATTTCTCCAAGAGCGCGCATCATCAAGCCTTTGCCTCTCCCATTTCTGCACTATCTGAATGAAGATGGATTAATGCTACCACAAGAATCAGGCGTTGACCGATTCCATGATCTCACAGACTCTGAGAGTGATTTTGAAGATGAAGGATTTGAAGAAGAAGATCCTACAGACGCATTCAAGGCATTGCATGCACTCATTACAAATGAGATCGCTGCGCTCGGAGGTGCTGTTGTGCCGAAGCTCAATTGGTCATCGCCTAAAGATGCACTCTGGATCACAGCAGATAAAACGCTCAAATGCACGGAGCCGAGTGACATTTACTTGCTACTCAAGAGCTCTGATTTCATCGTGCACGACCTTGAGCATGCTTTCGATCATTGCTCAGATGGAGCATCCCCACTTGCGCCGGAGGAGCATGAGCTTATCCTCAAGAAATGGTTCGATGCACAGCCATCCATGGAGTTCAGGTGCTTCGTGAGGAACAAGCAGCTGGTCGCCATCTCTCAGCGAGACATCAATCACTACGACTTTCTGGAAGCACAGACCGTGCAGATTGCACGACTCAGTACCAGACTCTTCCAAGAACACTTGCTCGACAATTTCGAAAGCAATCAATGTTTGTCTATGGCTATTTGAACTAAGCTGACAACAGATGCCTTTGACGCGTACATCTCTGTTGCGCAAGACAAAGTATGGCTGTTGGACATTAGTCCATGCGCACCGAGCACTGATTCTCTTCTTTTCTCGTGGCAAGAGCTTTTTGCGCTTCCGACAGATGCAGCGACCAGTCCAGAGATACGCTTGGTGAGTAGAGACACTGTGCTCTCACAAGGTCCGCAGTACTCTGCGCATCAAGTGCCCTTTGATTTGGTGGATGCGAGTGATGGTGTGGATGTGGCAGAATTCGCGCGATCGTTTCAGACGAAGCTTGCAAAGGCGGCATCGGACTAGTCGCGCGAGCTGTGCGTTTTGATGGAAAAACTGTAATTTGATACGGGTGACCACCAGGGTCCTTCGTACGATGTATCTGGTGATGGCGCGGACAGATTGGTGTGTCTGCCGTCCAGAGATTCGACAGATACACTGGACTTGCGACGCTTCCCGAATGCCTGATGTGCTGCGTTGGAAGAAAGAATCATGGAGGCATAAGTCATGGTTTCTGGACTGGGTTGTAGCAGGCAGCGATGCGTGGCATTCTTATACTCATGGCGCGACCTCCTTGCGAAGTGGCGTGATGTCGAATAACCGGAAGGGTCCTTTTCTGCGACGCGTCTCATTTCTACTTATATTCGACGTATGACTCCTCGGAGGATCGAGAAGGTAGAGATTGACTGCGGTTTAGGGCTCATCTGTACTGTGCTGCGCTTCCAACCTTGGAAGGTTGCGCTACGGATCTGATTAGATTCCAGATCAGATTCGGCGGGAGATCAAATTCATCTACACATTCTTAGCGCGTTTCAACACGGGCACGGTTTTCCTCGGCTTTGCAAGGAGATTCACGTAGCTGCCTCCGATCCGTGAAGGCTGAATAGAGCAATTCGAAGTCCGACGAGAGCATGCATGCATAGGTATGGTAATGTGCATGGCCAATGATTTGCGTGCGTGAGACGCTGGCGCCTGAAAAGCTGCCAAGTGACAGTACTACTGGTTCAATCGCCGACACCTTGCTGCAAATTGAAGTAGCTCTCGTGGAATGGGTCCTGTCAGAAGCCAGTCAAACAAGATACCCAAAGAAGCTCGAAAGAAACATGCTCAATCGGCCACAAGGACGGTCGGCGCTACAGAACACGGCTCACTCGCAATAGCGATCCCAGGCAGCTTCATCACAACTGTACATACGCCGCAAGCCAAAACACTACTTGTAGGTCAAATAGCTCGCAT
Organism: Protomyces gravidus; assembly: GCA_003717255.1. Taxonomy (NCBI): domain Eukaryota; kingdom Fungi; phylum Ascomycota; class Taphrinomycetes; order Taphrinales; family Protomycetaceae; genus Protomyces; species Protomyces gravidus. Next base: position 446,963 of record QXDP01000108.1, on the reverse strand, counting down.
AGCTACTCTGTTTGGCATTAATGAACTTGTCATCTATGACGAGGATGCTGGCAAGAACGGGACCGTCAACGGAGCATGTACAGGACCTCATGGGCTCGAGCGTAATCATGGTCTCGACGAACCACATGCTTTTTTGAAGACGCTACTCGAATACTTGGACACACCGCCGTCCTTTCGAGCCAAACTCTTTCCACCAAGCAAGAACCTACGACATGTCGGATTGCTAAGGCCCGTACAAAGTCCTCATCATGGATGGGACAAGGCAGTATGGCAAGATTTCAGAGAAGTGTTGTTGACTGGTGAACAAGCACCTTATGGTCACGCACTTGCCATTCAAGGAGATGGATCATGTGAACAACTCGCAATTCGAACGGAAGCTGTCGCGGCTAAACGCTTGACAGTCCAGGTAGAAGGTCATTCATGGGTCCCCGTGCATCGCAGCAGACCAAATCAAGAGTTTGGCATCCAGTGGGGCTACGAAGTTCGTTTGGCGAAAGATCTTTCGAGCGTCTTCACCGAATGCTTTGTGCCAGGTGGTTATGGTACGACAATAGGTGTCGATACGAACGCAATAAGGCCTACATCCGAATGTGCAGCCCTAGTGCCAAGAGACAAGCATTTGCTGATTGTCTTTGGCGGCGAGCGAGGCCTTCAGCATGCGGTCAAGCAGGATCCTGCGCTATCAAACATCAAGCCAGAAGCGCTATTCGATATTTGGACTTCACCTTTTATCATGCAATCTCTTCAAGACGTCGCTTTGGATGAGACTATTCTTATGACTCTCTCTCAGCTTCAACAAGGACTACCGAGGAAAAAAGGCTGACCGAGAAATGTGACTGTCGAAAATCCTTCTCCACAATGACATCTTCTCGACGGGTCTTTCCTTAACCACAAGCGACTATAGTTATGTCAGAAGCATTCTATGCACGTTCGTTTTCAACGGTCACTTGCGGCCTCATGCTTGGCTCGACATGTTGGGCTGGCTTTGCTGTAATGCCGAGCCTCATCGCCGCGCAGACCTCAACCAATGCAAAGATTGCATGCTTCAACGGCTTGATTGACTCTGCTGCGAAGCTTTTGAGCCCTATCGCGTTGGCCTCGGTGGCTGGACTCGGTCTCAGTGCATATCTCGCAAGGACAGTTCAAGGGCAGCGCGGCTTTGGCGTGGCGACGGCAGCGACGCTATTGTTGATCGCATTGCAAGCGCCGATCGTGCCTCGCAACAAAGCCATGCAACAACTTCTCAAGGAGCGCCGGGAGCAGTATGAAAACGATGATGGCAGCGAGGGTGCGCGTCGTATTGGTGAGATTCGGGACTTGAACTACGGACGAATTGCATTGTCCCTTGTGGCTACGCTCGCGTGTATCTATGCAACAGATTGGGAGAGCAGTAGCTTAGGTGGGTCCGCGCTGATGAACACTGGTCGTGGCAGCTGGCGAAGTACAGACGAGCCCCTTGCTGTGCGTAAGCCTGAGTATGGTTTAGAGTAGAAAGAAAACAAGATGCATTGCTGCCTCACGAAGCCTGTCAACCACAGTCCAGACTAGTGTTTTTGATATTCTGTCATTCGCAGTGCAACCAAAACCTTGGCCTGATTCCTGTATTAAGCTCATGATCACAAAGCGTCCGTGCAGCGTTGCTCACCGAAAATATGACGATAGCCTGAATAGTTTGGATGTGTATAGGGAAGTATGTATAGGAAAGTACAGAAACGCGAATAGGAAAGGAAATCGGAAAGCTGGGATGTTGAGGTCATGGTCGATAGGTTTAGTCTGCTTATTGCACGGTCTCCCTGCCGCGTCCACGACGACGACTCTGAGCCTGAAGGGATTCGACGAGCCAATCTGGCATATCCCAGTCTTGATCGTCGTTGTCATCATCATCATCGTCGACGTCGTACCATGCGCTGTCATCCGTCGATAGAATCGAGTCTGTCTCGTGTCCATGCTCAGCGCCTTCCGCAGGACCATCCAGACCCCTCCAATAGGCACCATCATCAAGCCAGAATGAAGCATGATGCAGATAGCGAGTATGGCGGCGTCCGTTTACAGGACTGATGTTGGTTTCGGAGGTGTAATGACGATCGTTCAGAGCCGAGAGCCTGGCAGCGTGTTGGCCGCCACCTCGAATGAGCGTGTTCCTGATTGCCACACGTGCATTGTAAAGAAACTCCTCAGCATTGAAAGTCTGGGCGGCTTCATGGGCGATGGGGATCTCTTGAGACGTGTTTGAAGCTTGAGCCGGAGTTTGAATGAATTGAATGACAGGGAGAACGAGAGAAGTATCATTTCCAGCGGTGTTGGCGACCTCGGCGTCCTGCTCGCCATCAATGGCTTCGGCGGAGGACGTGGTGGTCAGATGCTGGAGTTCTGCTGCTCCGATGGAAGAGCCAGGAACACATGACTCAGAATTGGTCACGAGCGTATTGGCCTCTTCTATAGCAGCTGGAGAATGTGAGAGTGGTTCCTGAACAGCATCCGGGGTTCGTGGCTCAGAATTGGGTTCTTCAGGTAGATTGGATACACGGAACGGGTTGTTGGGGTTCTTACGAGAGGGTGCCGGAGCTTCGCCGTCGTTACCACTGGGACGTTGAAGAGGAATGTTAGAAGGTCGATTGGTTTCGGAAAGGTCGACGGTGAGCTTCCATCCATTGAATCCTCGATCATACGCCCGGCGAACGTTACACTGTGAGGTTCCGTGGATGATGAGAAGTGCGTAGTGAATGAGAGGGATTGTCCGCGCTGCGAAACGCAAGAAAGCGTCAACGATCTGAGACATTGAGATCAGGAAGCTGGTAATCATTGCGAAGAGCATTTGCACCAATCCACGAGGCATCTTGAAGAGATTGTATGTACAAGTATCCAAGAAACAGTGTGAGGAGGCAAAGGAGCGAGAGGACGGCCCTGTATTTGAATGTTGGAGCGTTGGAGCATTGGGGCAAAGAAGGTGAGTCATAGCAACTCGGTTGTCAGAACTCGTCAGCGATCATCCCATATTATGAGCATGTGATGAACTAGGACCTGTATCTTTGCGCGTCGTGGAATGGTTGTACGGGTATGCACTTTCAACGCACCGCAATATTCATAAGCCGAACGTGCTCGGATGATGGCTCGTGGTCAATGCGAGAAGCACATCGAAGCCAGTGTACAGACACTGGCTCGTTTGAGTTTTCTTCGCAGAATGCTCCACCAACTGCAATCATGCCGAGGACTCTGCCCTAGACCCGTCTTTCGGCTTCGAAATGACATATTTCTCGTCATGAGTGCAGCTGATCGAGCAAGTCGCTTGTAATCAAAGTCCTGTCAGAGATGCCTGTTGTACAAGCTTAAAGAATACGTAGCAAGCAGCAGCATCTTCCTAAAGAATGGGCATAATGTGATAGCTTCAGCATGATATGCGCATGCGCTTGTGGTGTTGTTGCTATCGCATGAACATGAAGTAGTCCCAATTTCAAAAGTGGCGCAATGCCCAGCGCAAAGACCAAGCCGGACTGCTACAAGTGCTACAATCGCCTTGTGTAGGTTTGCAGCTTCAGCTTTTCCCTTCATACTGCTAGCAAAGATGGCCTGGCATCAAGCAAAGCTGGCATTGCCTTCGCGTGCCAAAGGGATCTATATCATCACGCCTGAAATACTAAAAGCTCTTCCGGCCATCAAACAGCTACAAATCGGCGTGTTGCACATCTTTTGTCAGCATACGAGTTGCGGCTTGACCATCAATGAGAATTGGGATCCCGACAGCCGTGCTGACCTTCGCGATGCGCTAGATCGCATTGTGCCACAAGATCATTCTAATTCTGGCAAGCTGTACAGGCATTCGGCGGAAGGCAAAGATGATGAGCCAGCACATATTCAGTCCTCGCTTGTCGGAGTCAGTTTGACGATTCCTATCACGAAAGGCAAGCTGCAACTTGGAACGTGGCAAGATGTAATGCTCTGCGAGTTTCGAGAAAGCCCACATCAGCGCAATTTGGTACTCACGGCGCAGGGTGAGTGACCACAGTGCGGAGAATCTATAGCTGCTGCATGAATACGTAAGAGAAGACATGACCTAAAGAATGTTCCTTAAGGAAAGCCTCGACCTGTCCCAGATCCCCTCGATTGCCACGCTGACCATGCCGAGCAATTGTATCCGTGATTTCTGTCATGTCCTTGAACTGTCTGCCAGCGATATCGTCTTCACGTAGCCGCTCTGAGATCTTCTTTTGGAAGCTTGGGATGTCTGACCATGAATTACACTTTATGTCTGCCATGTACGCTTGTGCTTGACGCGGATCACCTTCGAGGCAAAGGACCCCTGGCTTGCCAGCAAGAACAAAGCCGGTCAGGTCGTATTGTGGAGCCAGCCGACAGAGATCAAGCCTTTTTGCGCGTGTAGAGAGCGAGGGGAGGTAAAACCAGATACGAACCAGCGTCTGACCATGCTCAGTATCATTAGCTATAGTCTTTTGTGCCTGCTTATTCAGATATTGCGGACCTTGGTCTTTTAGATACTCGACGGATTCCATGGCGACATCCTCGCCAGTGGTGGGCAGTCCAGCAACGAGCTTATCGTAAGCCTGTCGCTCCAGAAAGGCAGGACGTATCAGATTGACAATTGGGCCCTTGTAGTCAGAGTCTGGTGTAAGAGGAGCCTTGACAAGCAGAACAAGAGTCTTATCTTCATCTAGCTTGACGAGCAGCTGCACATCTAAAGTGCGTTTGACAAGTAGCTGAGCATGAAGCGCGTCGCCAAACTCATCTAGCTGTTTCAATTGGTTCAACAAAGCGAGGTCTTGTTCTGACATGAGCAATTCATCATCCTGGAACATGCATCTGAGCAGGCTGATGTAGCTGACTGCCTGGAGCATTCAGCATTCAGCATGAACAAACCTTGCAATTGGAAGTACCACTCCATACTCTCTACCTATGCCATCTACATTCAGCACCGTGAGACGAATTCCAATTTTTTCAGCAATTTTTTCGACGTCAAATGCGGCAACAGGAAAAAGGGCAAAGGCAGGACTCAGACTTGAACACACTCAACCTCTTCTCCCTTCTTCATACCAAAGAAGATACACTCAGCTCTTAATGACTGGAGACAGCAACAATGTAGGAACCGACTCTCTCGCCTCGTCCATGGGGCAGATGGGATTGAACGGATCAGCACAAACAAACGGCAACGCAGCACCTGCTAGAGCAGCCTATGTTCCTCCTCACGTCCGTCAGGGCGGCGGCGCACGAGCTCCAGCAGCTACGTATGTCCTTGCAACATGCAATTGAGGCAGCGCTAACATCTCAGCGGCGGCTGGAATTCGAATGCGCCCTCTTTCGCTCCTCGTCAGAGCATGGGCTCGTCCTGGGACACTGGTCGCGAGAGCAGCTACAACCGTGGTCCTCCCCGACGCGACTTTGACGGACCACGCACTGGTGGCTATGGTGGTGCTAGCGGTGGCAGCAGCTATGGCAGTGGCGGCGGTGGCTACAGCTCGAGCGGACCAGGTGAAGGATCTTGGAAGGATGGCAAGCACGTCATTGGAGCACCCAATCAGCGTCTCGAGAACGAGCTCTACCCACAGACCAACGAAACGGGACACCACCAGTCGTCTGGCATCAATTTTGAAAAGTACGATGATATTCCGGTGGAGGCATCAGGTGACAATGTGCCTGAGCCAGTGACAAAGTTCACTTCGCCTCCACTTGATGCTCACCTCGTCCAAAACATTGAATTGTCTGGCTACAAGGTGCCGACACCTGTTCAAAAGTACTCAATCCCTATTGTGGCTGGCGGCCGTGACTTGATGGCATGTGCCCAGACTGGTTCTGGTAAGACCGGTGGTTTCCTCTTCCCGATTCTCTCTCAGGCTTTCGCAGTCGGTCCTTCGCCTCCCAAGGTGAATGCTGCTCAGTCTGAGGCCATGAGCCGCTTTGGACGTGGTCGCAAGGCGTACCCAACAGCACTCATTCTTGCTCCCACACGTGAGCTTGCTATGCAGATTCACGACGAGACACGCAAATTCGCCTATCGATCGTGGGTCAAGCCACAGGTCGTCTATGGCGGTGCCAACATTGGCTTGCAGTTGCGCAACATTGAGCGTGGCTGCGACCTGTTGACGGCTACACCAGGTCGTCTTGTTGATTTGCTCGAGCGCGGACGTATCTCACTCGCAGCCATCAAGTTCCTCGTGCTTGACGAAGCAGACCGCATGCTGGACATGGGTTTCGAGCCTCAGATCAGGCGCATTGTCGAGCAAGAGGACATGCCAGGTGTCAATGAGCGCCAGACGCTCATGTTTTCTGCCACCTTCCCGCGCGATATTCAGATGCTCGCTCGCGACTTCTTGAAGGACTATGTCTTTTTGTCTGTTGGCCGTGTCGGCTCTACTTCGGAAAACATCACACAGACTGTCGAGTATGTTGAGGACCCGGACAAGCGCTCTGTGCTGTTGGATATTCTCCACACTTTGCCACCAAATGGTCTCACCCTCATCTTCGTTGAGACGAAGCGTATGGCTGATGCTCTTTCGGACTTTTTGCTTCAGAGCAATTTCCCAGCTACATCCATTCACGGTGACCGTACTCAAGGCGAGCGCGAGCGTGCTCTTGAGATGTTCAGGACAGGCAGGACGCCCATCATGGTGGCCACAGCTGTTGCTGCTCGTGGTCTCGATATTCCTAACGTGACTATGGTTGTCAACTACGATCTGCCAACTGACATCGATGACTATGTTCACCGCATTGGCCGTACTGGTCGTGCAGGCAACACCGGTAACACTGTCGCCTTCTTCAACCGTGGCAACCGTGGCATCGTTCGTGACATGCTCGACTTGCTCAAAGAGGCCAAACAGGAAGTGCCTTCCTTCCTTGAGGCTATCGCTCGCGAGGCCGGCGGCTTTGGCGGCAGCGGACGTGGTCGTGGTCGTGGCCGTGGCGGCTCTTCCGGTGGATCGCGCGATGTGCGTCGCAATCCAGGCTATGGTGCCGCTTCTGGTGGCTATGGCGGCGGTTACGGTGGCTCGTCGGGCGGCTATGGTGGTTCGTCCTACGGAGGCGGTGGCGGTGGTGGCGGCGGTGGCTCTTCCTGGTGGTAGAGTTTGCTGTCACTACTCTGCTCGTTTGCTTTTCTTGTCCTTTTCTGCTTGCATCACATTACAAACACAACACAAATCAGCTCTTGCCATCTCAACAAGCAGCTTTCCCTCGACGAGCAACCTCTTTTAACGACCATTTGTTTTTTTGACGACACACCTCTGTGCTATTTTTGACGAAACACAAGCGATACTAGACTTCTTTTGTTTTTGGTTTGATTGACTTTCGAACCCACTTGGCGATATTAGACTGTCCTGTTTCTTTTCTTTTTCACTATTGCACTTGGCATTGCACTTGGCATTGCATTGACGGCATTGGTTTTCTGCTCCTCTCATCTGCTGGCGCTCGATAGCGCACATGGCAGATTGAGCAGACGATTGATGAAAAGAAGAATGAGAAATGAGGAAAGCATATGAAAGCATGAAGCATGAAAGAAGACCTTTCGCACACAACACGTCGAAACGGCACTGTATATGTAGAGAGTTCCTGCCGGGAGGACGTCAAGAATCCCGAGAGAGGTAAATTGAGGTGAAGCGCACAGATATATCATAAGAAAAGATGATGAACCTGCGAAGCTACTATACCCTTTGCATACCTATAGACCAAGCATGTTCATCTTTCTCATCTCATGCTTGACACTTTCATCTCCGACAATTTTTCCCGAAACAATTTTTCGACTTTGGTTCATCAACGAGCAGCAAGAGCAGCTGTGTACAGACACCGATAAGAAGATGACGACCCAGCGCATCGCCCTCCTCTCCGTCTATGACAAAACAGGCCTGCTTGACCTTGCCAAGGGCCTTATCTCGAATGGCGTCAAATTGCTAGGTTCAGGCGGTACCGCCAAGATGATCCGTGAAGCAGGGTTCCCGATCGAAGATGTGAGCAGCATCACGAATGCGCCAGAGATGCTTGGTGGGCGTGTCAAGACACTGCATCCAGCTGTACATGGCGGTATTCTTGCGCAGGATATTGAGCGTGATGAGCAAGATTTGGCGAGCCACAATATCAGCAAGATTGACGTTGTTGTTTGCAACTTGTATCCCTTTGCTCAGACGATTGCAAAGCCTGCTGTCACGATTGCTGAGGCAGTCGAGGAGATTGATATTGGAGGTGTGACGCTTCTGCGTGCAGCGGCAAAGAACCACGCGCGGGTCTCGATTTTGAGTGATCCGGCAGACTACCCTCTCTTCCTCGAGTCGCTTGAGCAGGGCAAGATTACGGACGAGGAGCGCAAGTCCTTGGCGCTCAAAGCATTTACACAGACGGCAAGCTACGACGAGGCGATCAGCGATTATTTCCGCAAGCAATATGCTGGCTCAGGCGGCAAGCAGTTGACGCTCAGGTATGGTGCAAACCCTCATCAGGTTCCTGCTCAGGCCTTTGTCAAGGACGACAAGTTGCCATTCAAGGTGTTGTCTGGTTCGCCTGGCTACATCAATCTTTTGGATGCGCTGAATGCATGGCCGCTCGTCAAGGAGCTCAAGGAAGGACTTGGCTTGCCTGCCGCTGCTTCATTCAAGCATGTTTCTCCTGCTGGTGCTGCAGTGGGTGTAGAGCTCACTGACGATGAAAAGATTGTCTATGGCGTTTCTGACTTGAAGGACATGTCCCTGCTTGCTTGTGCGTACGCGCGAGCTCGTGGCGCAGACCGCATGTCATCGTTCGGCGACTTTATCGCCTTGTCTGATGATTGTGATGCCATTACTGCGCGCATTATCAACCGCGAAGTTTCGGATGGTATCATTGCACCTGGGTACTCACCTGAAGCGCTCGAGATTTTGCAGAAGAAGAAGGGCGGCAAGTACTGTGTGCTGCAAATGGACGCTACTTATGTGCCGCCTGCTGTCGAGACGCGCCAAGTGTACGGTATCTCGTTGCAACAACGCCGCAATGATGCCAAGATCTCTGCAGCCACGACATTCAACAAGATTGTCTCACAAAACAAAGAGTTGCCCGAGGAAGGCAAGCGGGATATGGCCGTCGCAACGATCGCCGTCAAGTATACACAATCAAACTCTGTGTGCTATGCACGCAAAGGTATGGTGATCGGACTTGGAGCAGGGCAACAATCACGTATTCACTGCACGCGTCTTGCTGGTGAAAAGGCAGACAACTGGTGGCTTCGACACCACCCGCGTGTGCTGAGTCTCAAATTCAGCAAATCTGCAAAGCGTGCAGACAAGGCCAATGCAATTGACTTGTTTGTGACGGGCAAGGTGCCGGCGTCGGGCCCTGAGCGCGAGTCATGGGAGAGCAAGTTTGAAGAGGTGCCTGCGTTTTTGACGGAAGAGGAGCGCAGCGAGTTTGCAAAGCAGCTGGACCAGGTGGCCTGCTCGTCGGATGCGTTTTTCCCCTTCCCAGACAATGTGTTTCGGTTGGGCCAGTCTGGTGTGCAGTATGTGAGTGCACCTTTGGGCTCTGTGATGGACGGTGCTGTGATTGAAGCGGCTGATTCGCTGAATATGGTCTACAGCGATACAGGCCTGCGTCTGTTCCACCACTAGCCCATCCTACACCTCTACACACACCTACATACATGCCACATAGATCGCCTTCATCATCATATGTCTTCTCATCCTCATCGGCTCTGTGTGTCCGCCCACCAATCACATTCGCGCATTTGCTATCTGCGGAGTGACAGACTCAGAGCGACCGAGGAGCATACAAGACAGACTACTTGTACTGCTTATATCAAGGGCTATACGTCCTAAGCAGCAGGAAGGCAGTGTATCATGGCGACAGCAGCCTACGACGAAGATGCATTCGACGACAATATCGATGACCAGTCCAATCAAGTCGCCATTAAACATGTATGTCATTTACAGATGGCACCACCGTATAGATAAGGCCTATGCTGACCATCTACAGATTCGGCGACACTCCAGCATCTCTAGTGAGACGCCGCACAAGCTGCTCGTCGCCAATCGATCCGAGATTGCTGTGCGAATCTTCAGAACGGCTCATGAGCTTGGTATGCATACAGTGGCCATCTACTCGCATGAAGATAGGCTCTCGATGCACAGGCAAAGTAGGTCATTGCATTATGGATAAGATATACTGACACTTCTCAGAGGCCGATGAAGCCTATGTCATTGGCGCTGTGGGCGAGTACACGCCCGTCGCAGCCTACCTCGCCCAAGACGAGATTGTGCGCATCGCCAAAGCCAAGGGCGTCACCATGATTCACCCAGGCTACGGCTTCCTCTCCGAAAATGCATCTTTTGCCCGTAAAGTCGAAGCAGCAGGCATCATTTGGATCGGGCCAACGCCCGAGACCATCGACTCGCTCGGCGACAAGACGAAAGCCCGTGAGGTCGCTATCCGTGTCGGTGTTCCCGTTGTTCCAGGCACAGAAGGCGCCATCGAGAACATTGGCGAAGCAAAAGAGTTTGTCGAAAAGTACGGATTCCCAGTCATCATCAAGGCTGCCATGGGCGGTGGTGGTCGCGGCATGCGTGTCGTGCGCAAGCAGGAAGAATTTGAGGCTGCCTTTGAGCGAGCTACCTCGGAAGCCAAGTCGGCCTTTGGCGACGGAACCTGCTTCATTGAGCGATTCCTCGAACGACCCAAGCACATTGAAGTGCAGCTCCTCGCAGACGGTATCGGCAATTGCATCCATCTATATGAGCGCGACTGCTCTGTCCAGCGTAGACACCAAAAGGTTGTCGAAGTGGCACCAGCCAAGGACCTCGACCCAAAGCTCAGGCAAGCCATTCTCGATGATGCCATCAAGCTTGCAAACGAAGTGAACTACCGCAATGCCGGAACTGCAGAGTTCCTCGTTGATGCACAGGGCCGGCACTACTTTATCGAGATCAACCCGCGCATCCAGGTCGAGCATACTATCACGGAAGAAATCACGGGCATTGACATTGTTGGCGCGCAAATCCAGATCGCTGGTGGTGCCACCCTCCCAAGACTCGGTCTTTCGCAGGAAAAGATCACTGTCCGTGGCTTTGCCATTCAGTGCCGTATCACGACTGAAGATCCTGCCATGCAATTTGCTCCAGACACGGGTAGAATCGAAGTTTACCGTTCTGCTGGTGGAAACGGCGTTCGTCTTGATGGCGGAAACGGTTTCGCCGGTGCAGTCATCTCGCCGCACTACGACAGCATGTTGGTGAAATGTTCATGCTCTGGTTCGACCTACGAAATCACGCGTCGCAAGGTCCTACGTGCCCTCATCGAATTCCGCATCCGTGGTCTCAAAACCAATATCCCCTTCCTGCTCCGACTTGTCATGCATCCGACATTCCAGACTGCAAAGTACTGGACAACCTTTATTGACGACACTCCAGAACTCTTCCAGCTCTACAAGTCTGCTGATCGTGCTACACGCATGTTGTCATACCTCGCTGATTTGTGTGTCAACGGCTCGCAAATCGTGGGACAAATCGGGGAACCGCAGCTCAAGGGGGAAATTGTCCTGCCTACGATCTACGTCCCTGGCTCACGCGAGGAAGAAGTCGACCTGACCAAGCCCTGTGAAAAGGGATGGCGCAAGATTTTGCTCGAACAAGGTCCCGAAGGCTTTGCCAAGGCTGTGCGTGCCAATGAAGGTACGCTCATCATGGATACGACCTGGCGAGATGCTCATCAGTCACTGCTTGCTACACGCGTGCGCACACTCGACTTGCTCAACATTGCACCACAGACCTCCTATGCGCTTTCTAACGCGTATGCGCTTGAATGCTGGGGCGGTGCCACTTTTGACGTGGCTATGCGATTCTTGTATGAAGATCCCTGGGATCGTCTTCGCAAACTCCGCAAAGCAGTGCCAAACATTCCCTTTCAAATGTTGCTTCGTGGCGCCAATGGCCTAGCTTACAGCTCACTTCCTGACAATGCCATCTACTTCTTCTGCGAACAAGCCAAGAAGAATGGCGTTGACATTTTCCGTGTGTTTGACGCACTCAATGATGTCGAAAATCTCAAGCTCGGTGTGGATGCTGTTAAGAAGGCTGGCGGTGTTGCTGAAGCGACAGTCTGCATTTCTGGTGACATGCTCAACCCAAAGAAGAAGTATAATCTCGACTACTACCTCGCGCTTGTTGACGAGGTTGTCGCAATGGGCGGACATGTCCTCGGTATCAAGGATATGGCGGGTGTGCTCAAGCCGCAAGCAGCAACGAACTTGATTTCAGCTATTCGCAAAAAGTATCCCGATCTGCCTATTCATGTTCACACGCACGATTCAGCTGGTACCGGTGTTGCATCCATGGTTGCATGTGCAAAGGCTGGTGCCGATGCCATTGATGTGTGCTCAGACAGCATGTCTGGTATGACCTCGCAACCGTCTATTGGCGCGTACATGGCGTCCATGGATGGATCAAATCAAGGGCCTGGTCTTGAAGCATCGCAAATCAAGGCGATTGATGAGTACTGGTCACAACTCAGGTTATTGTACTCGCCATTTGACAGTGACATGAAGGGTCCTGATCCTGAAGTGTACGACCATGAGATTCCCGGCGGTCAGCTGACCAATTTGCGCTTCCAAGCCACACAGCTTGGTCTCGGTACACAATGGAAGGAGACGAAGAAGGCATACGTTCACGCCAATGCGCTTCTTGGCGATATCGTCAAGGTGACACCGACATCGAAGGTGGTGGGCGATTTGGCACAATTCATGGTGCAAAACAAGCTCACCTACCAAGACACCCTTGATCGTGCACAAGACCTCGACTTCCCGGCTTCAGTGCTTGATTTTTTCCAAGGTCTGATGGGTCAGCCTTATGGCGGTTTCCCAGAGCCATTCAGGACGCATGTCCTCAAGGGCCAGCGCGAACCGCTCAAGGAGCGTGCAGGCAAGCACTTGCCGCCTGCCGACCTTGAACAAATCCGCTCCGACCTTGCAAAGGAGTATGGTACAGCCGGTGATACAGATGTTGCATCCTACACACAATTCCCGGGCGTCTACAAGGATTACCGCGCTTTCCTTGCCAAGTATGGCGACTTGTCCGTCTTGCCAACACGTTTCTTCCTTGCAAAGCCGGAGATTAATGAGGAGATCTATGTCAATGTCGAGAAGGGTAAAACGTTCATTATCAAACTCTTGGCTGTCGGTCCTGTCAGTGATAAGACGGGTACCCGTGAGGTGTACTTTGAATTCAACGGTGAAACGCGACCCATTACGGTTGAAGACAAGAAGGCAGCTGTTCAAACGATTACGCGAAAGAAGGCAGATGGTAGCAAGTCTGGCGAAGTGGGTGCGCCGATGTCTGGTGTTGTAGTCGAGGTGCGCGTCAAGCAAGGCGCTGAGGTCAAGAAGGGTGACATTCTTGGTGTTTTGTCGGCCATGAAGCTGGAGCTTGTGATGTCGGCACCTATTTCGGGGAAAGTAGCAGACATTACTGTGTCTCAAGGCGACTCTGTCAACTCGGGAGACTTGATTGCCGTGATTGAGGCATAGGGTCAGCGAAATGATTTTCGTTAGACTTCATATTATTATACTTCATGCTATTGAGCTATTCGTTCATTACTGTCTACGAAGCTTCTCTCCATACTTGTAAAAGATGAATGGCAAGGGAATCATGGCGACGGAGAGTCCACCCAAAACGGTGTTGGCGCGGCCGATGCCCAGATTGCGCATCATGGCACCGGCAAAGACAGGGAATCCAGATGCAAAGGAACTCCGCATCATGTCATTGCCTGCCAAAAGCGATGCTGCCTTTTTGCCACCATAGTCGTTGATGAAATTGAGAATCGCTTGGAAGAGGAGGATTGTGCCGGCGCCGTAGAATACGGTCGAGGCCACGGAAATGGCCCAGTGGAAGCGCGGGTTTGCAGTCCACGCGAACCAAAAGAGACAGATGGGAGGGCCGAAACAGCCAACCATGGCGACAAGGAGACGACGTTCGGGTGCGATAGTGCCATCTGGAGAATTGTCAAACTCCTTGTGCAAGCTCTTGACAACGTACACTTCGTAGCCTGCGATCGCTAGGATAGCTCCGACGAATAGACCGAGGAAGGTCAAGCCTACTTCTCCATGATTGAAGCCGTACATCTCTCCATAGACAATCGGGAAGGACTCCAAAAAGACGTATAGAATGCCGTAGACGAGAGCGATGTAAAGGTTGAGAGACAAAACCATAGGATCTCGCACAGTCAGTGTGAAAGGAGACAAAAGCGCCATCTTTGCCACTTGGCCAACAGTCATCTCGGACTGCTTGATTTCGCCTTCAGATCGGAGATTCTGGTTGCCGGTCAGCTTGCGAAGACGCTGAGCCTTGTATAGCAAGATACAATCAGCCGAGGTCTCTGGCAGGAAGACGAAGAGGACAGCCAGACCAAGGCCAGAAAGCCACAAGAGCTCCCAGATCGTCCATCTCCAAGACGTGCCCCAATCGACAATGAAGCCACCGATCATAGGACCGAGCGACGGACCACAGACTGCTGCAGCGCCATAGATGGCCATCGGTGTGGCCCTGTACTTCGGAAGGAAGATGTCGCCAATACTGGCGCCTCCTGTTGCCAAGACAGGACTACCAAAGAAGCCGCTAAGGAAACGCGTTACAATGAGCGAGCCGATATTGGGTGAGAGCGCGGTTGGGACTTGCAATGCGACAAAGACAATGAGCGTGCCAATGTAGACCGGATTGCGTCCGATAGCAGGGACTTCGCTCAGAGGCGACCAAAGAAGTGGGCCCAAGCCATATCCCAAGACGAAAGAACTGAGGGGCAGTACCCCGACAGCCGAATTGACCGAAAAGTCATTCATAACTGACATGACACCTGGCGAGTAGATGGCCGAGCCCATATAAATCGACACAGTCAGCAGACATAGCATGGCGGTGACGAAGCACTTCTTGGCTGTCGTCCAGTTGATTGGGTTCTCCGGGTCATGCTCTTCAAAGGTGACGAGGTTGATGTCTTTGCCGCGTTCAGTGTCGTGATGCGCAGGACGACGTTCAAGTGGTCCGTGAGATGAAGTGTCGTCTTCACTGGGAAGCTCTGCATCAGGCTTGATACGATCTCTGCCGGTTGGAGGCTCGGCCAGCGTTGCTGCATCTTCAGAAGATGATTGCCGCAGAGGCAAGCCCTGAGCAACCCGTCTGTCTTCTGCTGCGGCATCCTCGGGGTGTTCTGACCGCCAGCGTGTTTCTTCCTCTCTGTTCTGCTTGATGGCTTCCTCCTCGCGTTTCTCCTGTCGTTTCGATGAGTACTCGCGCTTATAGTATTCTTTGTTCTCTGTCCGCTCATCGTTGTAAGGCAACAGCTTCTTGAATCCGATATTGCGCAAGATCAGGCCAAATGCGCTGTCGCGGACAACAGCACCACCATGTCCGTCGCTTGGAGCTGGTTCCTTTGCATTGATCTTGCGCCCAGGCTTCTCCTCCGAGCTGGAACGAGAGTCCGAAGTCATCGCTGGATAATCCTCCGTGCTGAGCAAGAGGTCGCCTTTTAAAGCATCTTTGTTCGGCAGATGAGTTTGAATACGTCAGAATCCCAAAATGAAATTGGCGACGGCCCGAAGATGCCGCTAGATCTGGGCGAATCTGGCAGAGCTGATCGTTGCCCTGAAACAATGACTGCCAGATGCACCTAAATTCCCGAGGCCGCATCTGCAGAGTTTAGCATAGATGATGCAGGCATGTGTGAACTGAGAACAACGCTTGATTGACCATACGAGTCGTCGACAAGAGAATATCGCCTTAATGACCATAATTGTAGCAGCCTGCCTCTCAAAAGTGAAGCATATTCCACGCGAAGCCTGCCGGTCCGTGTCGTCAGAACGGCTTTTGTCTCTTCAAAAGTGCCGGCCGCCCTGCACGGCGCTCGCTTGACGTAACGTCGGCAGGGTGCATCTTTTTCCAAGCTTACGGAAGAGAACAGGCAGACTTCGAGCGACCAGTCCGCTTCTCTCTTGATCTGTCAACGAGCTGAGTAAGATGATCAGAGCTGAACATAGAAGCATCTCTGTCTAGCCAATATGACTGCTTGATTTGCGCTCATAGATATTTTCCTAACCCTGGCTAATCAGTCACGTGCATCTCTGAATCTTCTCGCGCGACACAGAAAATTCGACAAGCAGAAACAAGAGGCGTCTATATAGGCATCTACTTGAGCTAGTTGTCGCTCAGTATGGCCGAGGTGGACATCAGCAAGCTCACAGCTCTCTCGATAGAGACACTACAAAATCAGGCCACCATCAACTTGGGCACTATCGGCCACGTAGCGCACGGAAAATCGACTGTGGTCAAGGCCATCTCTGGCGTACACACTGTGCGTTTTAGGAATGAGCTGGAGCGTAATATTACCATCAAGCTAGGCTATGCGAATGCCAAGATTTACAAGTGCGACAACGATGCTTGTCCGCGTCCCGGGTGCTATAAATCGTATAAATCGGATCATCCACTTGACCCACCTTGCGAGCGGTTTGGCTGCGGTGGCACCATGAAGCTTATTCGACATGTTTCATTTGTGGATTGCCCAGGACACGATATTCTCATGAGTACTATGCTCAACGGAGCTGCTGTAATGGATGCTGCGCTTTTGCTGATCGCCGGAAACGAACCCTGTCCACAACCGCAGACATCAGAGCATCTAGCTGCTATTGAGATTATGAAGCTCAAAAACATCATCATCCTGCAAAATAAGGTGGACTTGATGCGCGAAGCAGCGGCAGAGGAACACTACGGCACGATTCAGAAATTCATCAAGGGTACCGTCGCAGATCAGGCGCCCATTGTGCCCATTTCTGCTCAACTCAAGTACAATATTGATGCAGTCCTCGAGTACATTGTCAAGAGCGTGCCGATACCGGTGCGCGACTACAGCGCATCCCCGCGGCTGATTGTCATTCGTTCTTTCGATGTCAATAAGCCAGGTGCTGAGATTGACGACTTGAAGGGCGGTGTCGCTGGTGGTTCCATCTTGACTGGTGTTATCAGGGTTGGCGATGAGATTGAAGTCCGTCCAGGCATTGTCTCAAAAGACAGCGAGGGCAAGATCCGTTGTGTGCCGATTCTTTCACGCGTTGTATCGCTCTTTGCTGAAAACAACAACCTCACCTATGCTGTACCTGGAGGTCTAATTGGTGTGGGAACCAAGATTGACCCAACACTCTGCCGTGCAGACAGACTTGTTGGTCAAGTGCTCGGTGCAAAGGGCAATCTTCCCAGCATCTACATCGAGCTTGAAATCAACTACTTTTTGCTGCGCAGATTGCTCGGTGTCAAGTCTGACGAAAAGGGCAAAACGACCAAAGTTAGCAAATTGACAAAAGGTGAAGTGCTCATGGTCAACATTGGCTCGACTGCAGTAGGCGGTAAGGTGATGGGCGTGAAGGCTGACTTGGCCAAGATTGTGCTGACTGCGCCGGCGTGCACGGAAAATGGCGAAAAGATCGCCCTCAGTCGGCGTATCGAGAAGCACTGGCGCTTGATTGGATGGGCCGAGGTGAAGAGCGGGACGACGATTGATCCCGTAGCTGCTGCCTAGATCTCTTCATCATTCATAGCATGTTCAATCATTTTGACTTCGTGCCTGCCTAGCTGAGACTGGCGACGACGACAAAGACGCGTCACGCACAAAACCACACAATACTTCGTAGCCATGACATCCATTGGAACAGGCTATGACCTGTCCAACTCGACATTCTCACCAGACGGCCGTGTCTTTCAAGTAGAGTACGCCGCCAAAGCAGTCGAATCCGCAGGCACGACAATCGGCATCAAGACACCCACATGCGTCGTCATTGCGCTTGAAAAACTCATCACCTCAAAGCTCCTCCTACCTGGCAAGAACCGCCGCATGGCCACAGTAGACCGTCATATTGGCGTCGCATCCTCTGGGCTTGTCCCGGATGGTAAGCACTTTGCAGGCCGGTGTCGCGATGAAGCAGCAAATTGGCGCTCCACCTATAAAGTACCTATCGGTGTTCCTGCGCTCGCAGATCGTATGGGGCAGTATGTGCAAGCTTATACGCTCTACTCTAGCGTACGACCCTTTGGCATGGCTGCCATTGTTGGTGGCGCAGATGAGGAGGAAGGAACAGGATTGTACTTGATTGAGCCATCTGGCGCTTACTATGGCTATCATGCCTGTGCTACAGGCAAGGGCAAACAGCTGGCCAAGAACGAGCTGGAGAAGCTAGAGTTCGCCTCACTGACTGCACAAGAGGCTGTTGCGGCCGCTGCGCGGATCGTGCATCAAGTGCATGACGAAGCGAAAGACAAGGACTTTGAGCTGGAACTAGGATACGTCTGTCTAGACGACTCGATGGGCGCGCAAAATAAAGGCAAGTGGGTTATACTTGAAGGGGAAGAGCTCAAGCAGATCAATGCCACAGCAAAGCAAGCTGCTGAGGCTGATGACGAGGAGATGGAGGAGTAGGCTATCGACGTGAAAAAGAGAGCTCCTGTCTGCTTGAAACAGTTGTCATCAGTAGGGCGATGACTTCTAGGCTTTACTTCAACCGTGTGTCTTCATGCATGTAGAAATTGCATCTAGTCAAATCAGACGGCAGAAAGCCGGTCTTCTAGATAGCTTTTGATGCACTCGATGCTTCTTTTGAGCTCGCTGGAGGTAGAAATAATGGTTGCGTCTTCATGAGCACAACACGACCCACAATATACGCGAATTGGGACAAAAGTATTTATGCTCTTGAGCAGAAGATTGTAAGAAGTGCAAGAAATGCACTCGTGAGATACCGTCGATGTCAGGACGCTTTCCTAAGCGCATCGGCGTAAGCATGACTGCAGGCAGATGGCGATGAATTGCTGTACTCCAGATGGTTGTGCAATCTAGTCCGTCAGAGGACGAGCATTGCTCCTGTCGTTCGTCTTGTCGTCTTGCTCGATGTCTGAGCATACAGTGTAGACCAGAAACTTCATCAGTGTAGCTCCCATTCCCGGGATAAAATTGAGTGCCACATAAAAGATGCGCATGGCAACGGGACATCCTCCAGCCTGGATTCTCTTGGAGCTGAACGTAATGGTCATATGGTTGTTTGTGGTTGAATTGCCATGATACACCCAGATAGTCAGGTATCTTGGCATATATCTGCCGACGGCCGTTTTACGACACGGACCTGTAATAAGAGCGCCACACAAGGCTGGGCAATCGATAGAACCCACCCAGCCGCAACCGTCTGGGTGCTGTCGGCATGAAGGGTCTCCTACGCAATGATAAGGATGATTTCTTGCTGCAAGTCCTCCAAGGCCTTCATTCGCGTCGTCACAGTCTGTATAGACTGGATAGCGTTCATCCTCATCCAATGTCAATTGCTCAAGGACGGCCACAATTCCTGATATCAGCCACACTCGGACTACTTCCGCTGAAATGAGCGTGATCTGAGTGTCATTGGGATCCTGCAGATCTCCCCAGCTGCCCCCGATATCCATTTCTACCTTGTAGTCGGCAAAGTTTTTGACGTGACAGCCAACATCTTGCTGTTAGTAGGTGGTCAGCCACATGAAGCATACTTTGAGTGTGTAGATCCCTTGAGACTGTTCCGACAAAAGGCAACATGTTGTCCATGGCATATTGATAGATGTCCGCCTGCAGGTCGATTGCCCCGACGTCTGTCCTTCGGTGACTAGTCTCACCTTTCAGGTTGAAGACATCTGCTGGAATCGACATAGGTGGGGAAGTAGGTGTAGCACTTGGCTGTAACGAAGTGGGCCGTGAAGTGTTACGCTGAGCAGAAGTGGTCTCTTCGGAAAGCCGCTTCAAGGATGCTGTCTGCTATTAGACATGATGGATATAGCGGACCGACTACTGGAATGAAAGAACCGATAACCATCGCCTGAGTCGAAGGCCACTCGACGAACATGATCCAAAAAAGAAGGCTTCTCACCAGCATCGTGCAAGTGGTTTTGAACTTGCTTCCGTCCAAGCTGCTATCGCCATGATAAAGTCGTTGAAGGCCTTTCAAGAGTCGTTCGATTCGAGCAAATGGCGCAAGCTGTCGCAATGTCGTACTTTTGTCAATCGTAATTGGGGTTCTAGTCCGTTTCTGTTGCAAGTCAATAGGGCCAAGGGATAGTCAGATTAGTAGTGGCATGGCCGAGAAGCAGACCAAGCTCATAGGCGTCAAGAATTACCTCGGGACGAGCAGCACGTCACTTCTTCGAGACTCGATCGACGAGAGGCAACTTAATGCATATCTCATTGTAGCAACCCAGGATGGATCCACTGTAGAGCGCACGTCTGATCTTGGCATAGACGTGACTTTGCCAACCAAACGCGCAAGGAAGCGTATGAGCAGTTCTTCAAGCAGTAGTACGATACGAGCTGAAAATGTGAGCTGTTTCCGTCGACGAGACAGTGAAGGAAGATGATCTACAGCTGCAGCCGGACAACCAAGGATGAGCGCGACTGCGCTTTGGGAATGATTCAGATGGGATGACACGGTGCATTCAGTCAGGAAAAGAAGCTAGTAAGGAAGATGCTATGAGCAAGCTTCATGGGCCAGAATGTACTCTACCAAGCTCTACTCTAAGTTGGCTCAGTTTGATCTTGAGTCTTCGCAAATGTGACTGCGAATTGTCGCTCAACGCTCAACGACGCCGGGAAGAGTAGGGAAGGAGACACATACATCTGCACCATACAAGCAAGATGGCTATCCAGAAGATCCACGCTCGCAGCATCTACGACTCTCGAGGCAACCCGACCGTCGAAGTCGACCTCACCACAGAGACTGGTCTGCACCGTGCTGCTGTGCCTTCCGGTAAATCCTTATCTGTTCATCTGCATCATAGTGCTAACTTCATTAGGCGCTTCTACAGGTGTTCACGAGGCTCTTGAGCTCCGCGATGGTGACAAGGCCAAGTGGAATGGCAAGGGTGTGACACAAGCCGTGTCCAACATCAACGACAAGATTGCACCGGCGCTCATCAAGGCTGGCCTCGACATCAAGGACCAATCAGCCGTTGACAAGTTCCTCAATGACCTCGACGGCACGCAAAATAAGTCAAAGCTCGGTGCCAATGCTATTCTTGGTGTATCGATGGCTGTCTGCAGGGCTGCCGCCGCTGAGAAGAAGGTGCCTCTTTGGAAGCACATTGCAGAAATCGCCGGCACCACTCCCAAGGATGGCAAGTACACCTTGCCTGTGCCAGCCTTCAATGTCATCAACGGTGGTTCGCACGCCGGTGGTGCGCTTGCTTTCCAGGAATTCATGATCTTGCCTGTCGGTGCCGCTTCATTCTCTGAGGCCATGCGTCAAGGTGCAGAGGTCTACGCAATCCTCAAGACCCTCACAAAGAAGAAGTACGGCCAGTCTGCTGGCAACGTCGGTGACGAGGGTGGTGTCGCGCCTGATATCGGCTCAGCTGAGGAGGCACTCGACCTCATCATGGCCGCTGTGGACAAGGCTGGTTACACTGACAGCATCAAGATTGCCATGGATGTGGCTTCCTCCGAGTTCTACAAGGACGGCAAGTATGACCTCGATTTCAAGAACCCCGACAGCGACAAGAGCAAGTGGATCACAAGTGCTCAACTTGCCGATGAATACCTTTCGCTGTGCAAGAAGTACCCGATTGTTTCGATTGAAGACCCCTTTGACCAGGATGACTGGGAGGGATGGGTTGGCTTGACTGCTCAGACCAAGGCACAGATCGTCGGTGACGACTTGACTGTGACAAACCCTGTGCGTATCGAGACTGCCATCGAAAAGAAGGCATGTACAGCTCTGCTCCTCAAGATCAACCAGATTGGTTCCATCACAGAGGCTATCAAGGCCGCCAACGACTCTGTTGCTGCTGGCTGGGGCGTCATGTGCTCGCACCGTTCAGGGGAAACTGAAGACACATTCATTGCTGATCTCGTTGTGGGTCTCGGCTCTGGTCAGATCAAGACTGGTGCGCCATGCAGATCAGAGCGTCTTGCCAAGTACAATGAGTTGCTCCGTATTGAGGAGGAGCTCGGTGCTGATGCCAAGTACGGCTACAACTTCAAGGCCTGATCTTCTATGACTTGCAGCATCTATATAGCTTCTACTTTCAACCTTGATCTTGATCTTCATCTTAATGCACTTCGAGTCGTCCATCTGACATTCTTAGTCGCCACTGGCAATTGAACGAGATACACAATAACCAAATGGCGCTCAAATGGGTGACAAGGGGCCCGTCCCAGTTACAGCTGGATGATGACGAGCGGCTCTTGGCACAAGCATGCGACGTACAGCTGCAACTTCAATCGTACTGTCCATGCAACGGGCAACTATACCTCACAAACCGACGCATGGTTTTTATTCAGGCGCATCAGTGTTATGCGTGCGTCGAGCGGCCGAGCTTGAGTAGGCGACTATCAAGAAGGCCTTCTGCTAATGACCGCGCGGCTCATGGAGCAACTGCACATACCGAGCTCAATGACGCTTGTGTGCCATTACCCCTCATGCATCTGACTATGCCGCTCAATAGGCTTAGCGACCTGCAACCTGCAGCCTCGCCCTTTCTCAGCAAGGTCGCATCTTTGCGCCATTCACCATTCGAACGGAAAGGCCAGTGCGAGCGCTTCTCGATGCGCGTGCAACCTTCGTGCGGCAGCAAGCTCCAGGATGCAGCAAGTGGCAATGCCTTGCGCTGTCAATTGATCGTACAACGAGACACGGCGCAAAAGAATGCATTCTATCAGCAGCTCCGCTTTGTCATGGCAGGTGATGTGGCGAGACGACAGTTGCTGCGACAAGAGACGCGCGATACACAATATAACGGCGCGTGTGGCTCGCTCGATGCTTGTATCGCCGATCCAGTGCCGTTCTATGAGCGTAAGAGTCATCAGCCTCCGGTCTATGCGAGTGCGCATCCATAGATTTATGACTGTTTCCTTTCTATGTACATTCGCTCAAGATATCGATACTGATTGCTTCCAAGGTTCCATCCTTCCTACTATCAGGTAGCCTAGATAAAGCAGCATGTCGCTCAACTGGGCGCAGCTTGATCAGACTGGCGCGCCCTTGCCTCTCGACAATATAGAAGAGATCTTCATCAGACAAAGTGTGCAAGCGACACTTTCGCCGCGTTTCGCCAAGCCAATCCCGGGCACGGTATTCGTCTCTTCTCATCGCGTCGTCTTTGTGAGCGCACTGCCGCCTCGTGCGCCTGCTCATCTTTCGGGCGCTGATGCGAAAAGCACAGGGGTGGATTTGCGCACCGTGAGTGTCGCAATTGAGCGCTGGAACGCACGACTCGTACAGCCGTGGTTTGGCGCGAATCGATATGAAGGCGAGTTGGCGCCTGTGCCTGGCGGTGGCCTCGATACACAGTCAGATGATGCCAAGCCAGTACTGACCATCTTGTTCAACGAAGGCGGCGTCGAGGCTTTCCACAAAGCATGGGTCGTGGCGCGCGAACGTACAAATGGTCGACTACGACATCGGAGACAACAGCGGGCAATGGCACTCGGTCAAGCCTCAGCTCCAGATGACGAAGATGTGGATGCATTGCCCGTCTATGAAGAAGCACTAAACTCTTGATGAAGTATACTAAGGGAGAAGAGGACAGTCTATAGCTGGATCTTCTGGAGGATGGCTTTGGTCATGTCGTGGGTTGACGAGTTGCCGCCCATGTCGCGTGTCCTGACCTTGCCCTCTGCGACAACGGCATACACACTCTTGGCAATGGCGTTGGCGTGTTCTTCAAGGCCAAGGTGCCTGAGCATCATGCAGGAAGAAAGTACCATTGCAAGAGGGTTGGCTTGGTCCTTGCCCTTGATGTCCAGACCAACGTGTCTGCAGCCTGGCTCGAACAGCGCGTATTCGCGTCCGATATTGCAACCAGGGATGAGACCAGGCCCACCGACGAGTCCTCCCATAACATTGGACAAGATTGAGCCGTACAGGTTGGGCATAAGCATGACATCGAATTGCTGCGGCTTTGATACGCTATTGTCAGTAATTCACCTTACAGTCTGAGCACTTACGCTTGCATGGATGCATTGTCGACAATCATGTCATTCGCGGCAATGTCTGGGTAGTCTTTGGCCGTCTCGTAGAATACATCACGGAAGAGACCATCAGCGAGCTTCATAATGTTTGCCTTGTGAATGACGGTGATCTTTTTGCGGTCATTCCTCTGTGCAAAGTCGAATGCGAATCGTGCAATACGCTCAGACTTGGCGCGCGTGATGACTTTGAGTGCCTCGACGACGCCTGGCACGGCCTGTTGCTCAAGACCCGAATACTCACCCTCTGTGTTTTCGCGAATAATGACAGCGTCGATACCTTGGTGCCGTGTCTTGAGTCCTGGAAGATTCTTGATGAAGACGGTCGATGCATATAGATCAAGCTCTTGCCTCAATGCTACGTTGAAAGACGCGTGTCCTGATCGCTCCAACGGCGTGTAGAGGATACCCTTCAACCCTACCTTGTTGCGCCTAATCGACTCGAGCGCTTTGCGGTACAACTGCTCGCCTGCATCCTTTGGACTCTCTGCAGCAAGGATTCCCGTCACATCGACCTCTTCAAACTCGACAGGCACGTTGCAGGCGCCAAAGATCTCCTTGACACTGGTTGCGACTTCTCTACCGATACCGTCTCCTGGGATCAATGTTGCTGTGAACTTGCCGCCATATTGGGTTGGCTGGAAGGGCGATGAGGTGAACGAGCGCGTGAGGAGCTTTTTACGGAGCATCGTGTCTCTCTAGAAGGGATAGAAGCAAGGTACCGCTTCCTGCCTTCTTGTTCTTTTGTGGTTTTCTTTCTTTCCTGCGTCGGGCACATTCGCCGACAATTCCGAAGAACAAAAAGGCGCGGGATGAAGGGTAGAAGTAGAAGGAGTTATAGGTGAGATGTGCATGGGGAGCTATGTGCTAGAGTCTCGCTCGTCAAAGGCCTCTTGCAGGTAGCCAGCCAGGATGGAGGCACTTGCATTCGAGGTCGAGGCCAGGTGTGCTTCACCAAAGATGCCCTCGTGCTCGTCAATAAACAGGCAAAAGACACTTGCAGGGATATTGAGTGTCGGGCTGAACACAATACCCACATTGCGCAGTGACATCTTGTTGACGGGCTCATGCTCGACAATGCCATGTAGATGCCGTGTCAGAAATTGCAAGAGCTCAAAGTTCTCTCTCGGCAGAGCATGCACAAGTGTCTTGATAGTCGCCATGCGTGCAGGCTCATCCGGCATCTCAATCAGCTCCAAGAAATCACGCTGCAAGTCGCGCGTCAATATAGGACTAGGCAGCTCCCGCAGATAGAGCTTAAGCATGCCTGCAACCGCATGCACATCATATGTTGTGCCAGACAACAAATTAATGTCAATCTCCTGGTTGAAGCGCTCGCGTAACGCTTTAATCAAGCTGCTGCTGCCAGACAACCGATAGATGCCTTCTTCTCGCTCAACGTGGCGTTCGTCCAGATATTGCAAGCAGCGGTATACAATACTCGGTATGCGCGCAAAAGGTGGCGAAGACAAAGCAACAGCTTCAGCAAGAGGCATGCCGAAGAGTGTCCCTGAACCAGCAGAAGCCGGCACTTTGAAGTCAGGTCCTGGGGCATTATACGCATTCGATGCAGCTTCTCGCATAGCAGCAAGCGATGCAGCCTGTGCCTGTTGTGGTGACGGATGTTCGCCATGCTTGCCAAAGGCCCAAAAGGGCTTCTTCTTTGCTTTCCGTGCGTCTTGTTTCGCAGCCTGGCTACTTTTGCTCGAGCCAGGCGATGCCCATGTCTCGCTCTGTTCTGCAGTACTGCTGGCATGGTAAAGCTCCTCGTACGGCGTGCCACCCACAGACTCGCTTCCATGAGACAATGGAAAGCTGGGCGTCAAAGGTGGCCCTGCCGCTGCTGTGTCGCGATATCCGATTGCCCGGAAATCGCCCTCGTCTGCACCATTTTTATGTATAGCACCTGAATTCCCCTGCTGCAACTCGAGTGGACCGCTAATTTTGAGCCCAGAAAGACGCTGCGAGGCGGAGGTCGGCAGCTGTGCAGGTGTACTAGGCGGCTGAGGCAATGCCTCCGTGAATCGAATAGCATAGTGCATCAACACCTTGAGCCAAGCGTCACGTTCCATATCGCTATTGGCGCACAAAATATGCCGCTGATAGTCTGTACCAACACCTTTTCGTTTCTGCTCGAGAATGAGAAATGCATGCGATGCAGAGTCATCTGAGGACTGAGCACCACTGGAAGTTTGTACGCCCACTTGTGCGCCTGCGAGCGAAATTTCACCAAGTGAAGCGCCGCCTGGTGCATCAAAGTATCGCATGCACGGTCCATCAATCATAAAGTACCGCGACTTCCAGCCTCCAAAGGCCTTGCCACGTTTCGACAGGTAGCCTTCCTTGAACGCCTCTGCCTCGGCAGGCACAATAGCTGTTGGCTCCAGCACCGCAAGCTGTTGCGATTGGCGTAGACGGCGCGGCGTTTTTGGAACCTCTTCAAGACGGTCACTTGAAAGGAATGCACAAAATGCGTCCATGCCTTGACAAAACTCAGGTATACGTTGTTGAACAGGGGTTGAGACAAGTGTCGAGACCATCATCTGAAACCACAAGTCTGTCGTTGCTCGACGCGCATCGGCTTTCACGCTGCTCGTTGCGACGAAATCTGCACGTGTGGGGAGTGCGAGACCCATGTCCGGTGTAGACTTTTTGAGCGACACAAGCTGATCGTACGTCTTTTCCAGGCGATGCAATAAACGCATGTCTTTGCGAAAAATGCCAATTGTCAGTATGACTTCTCCAGTCGAAATGCTGGAGGTAATGAGGCTGATACTGATGCTGCGCAGCGACTCAGGTTCGATAGGCGAGTCATTGTTGCGACCAATTGTGCTGACCGAATCTTGCCTGGCATGCCCAGGTTTTTCCATTTGTACGCTGTCACGCTTAGGTTGTGCTTCTTGCTCCGAGATGGCCGGCGGCAGAGCAATACTTGATTGTCTTGAATGCAAAGGTAGCGGCCGACTCAGCTCTTCGGTCTTGAGCTCCGGCGACCGTTCCTCCCATCGAGCCCATTCAGGAGTAACGAAATCGGTTTCAGGCAGCGCCGTGCTTTTGAAAGCCAGCCGCGGCGAGATATTAGGCTCCGATCGTTGGCGTCCATGCCGTGCGCCGTCTGTGGCATCGGACTTTTGAATTCCGAAAGAAGCATCCTGACCTACATCGGCCGCTGCATCTGAATGTTGCTGCTGATGGGAAGCTGCACGCGACATGGCCGTTGTAACGGGTCGTACACGATCTCTCCGTATGCCAGCAGTCGTTCGCTCGCCTTCTTCCAGCTTTGAAGAATTGGTTGAGGCTGCTTGCGTACCTGTTACCTGTTGAAGACGAAGCGATAGCGCAGGGGAAATGGGCGAAGATGTGCCATCTCGCAGATGCGTATCAAATGGTCGCGGCGCCGGCAAGGCCGCGCCTGGGGATGAGCCGAGAGAAGCTCGAGCTGGACTCTTTGCAGGAAGCGGCCGTTCAAGCGGCGCTTTGTCTGCATCTTTTGAGAAGTCACCTGAATGACTGCTATGTTTGCGCTCTGTCATGGGCGTTGCGGCCGTAATGCTTGGAGCACTGACGGGCTGCAATAGCGGCGGCGTCTTGGGCCTTGGATTCTCTGCAGGGACCCGCTCTCGATGTATACCCAATCTATCGAGATCCTTCTGCAATCCAATAATCCTGTCATGTTAGCTGCGCGCGCGCATACCAAATGATGCGATACATTTCTCTTTGTTTGTCGCACAGCCGCCATAGATGCGCATTCTGCGTTTCTAGCTTATCTCTCTCTTCTTGCAGCCGCGCGATCGTCTCTTCTGGCGACACGGTCGATGCGACCGAGACCGATGTATCTGATGGAGCCGGCGTATTCATACCATCAGGCGCGTCGTGTGTCTCTTATCCAATATATAACGGAGATGCTGTTCTTACTTTAGCACAGCGACAGCCTCCTCGTTCTAGCGCCTTCCTAGGCTATACTATCGTGTCCTGTCCACCTGCTTTGCGAGTATTCGGATGCTTGTGTCTTGTGGCTGGACATGATATGTGAGTTGACAGGACAAGACCATCCATCGATACTACAAAAGCTACAGAAGTCTTAATCAGTAGACTGTAGTCATTTGACAGATGGGACACGCTCATGCCTTCTCTGCCTCCATCTTGCCTCCAGCTGCAAGCGCACTCGCTACAAACTTCTGCATATTGGCATTTGATACGCGCTTCTTGTCCAGCAAGACCGTAAGCTGATCATTCTGGGCCGTGCATGCCTCAATCGCCAACTTGTCGAGCTGCGTGTTTGCCATACAATCCTTGATGGCCTTCCTATCGTCTGTCGTGACTGCTGTTGGTGTTTCTGGCATCTTCTTCATGACTGCGCGGGCCTCTGGTGGGATTTTGAGTTTGGCCTGGTCCATCGTCTTGAGGATGGATCCAACGTCCGTTTTGGCCGCTGAGACGGCATCCGCAGCGAGTGCTGGGCCGGTGAGGGCGGCTGCGAGCAGAGATAGGGAGAGATGCGTGAGCTGCATGACTGCAATGGTACAAAGAGGACAGCGTCAGCTTATATGTGACCAGACTATGCATGATACGATGAAACAACCGTTCAGACGACTTCTCGTACCATGTCCGTTGCATGTTCTGCCTATGCCCGCCCCTAGCATCATTCCATCTGACACTTCTTCTGTTTCCCATCTCGTTGAGCGTGCGAATTGCAGCAAAAAATCGAAAAATCGAAAAGAGCAACAAGGCAGCAAAGAAGGAACTTTCTTCCCTACGAACAACGCTTGGTCTCTCTACGGAGGGACCTCAAACCCAGCCTATAAAAGCACCTGAGCACCTTGTCCTCATGATGTATCAGGCCGTAAAGCGCATGGGAAGAAAGATGGAACTTGAATGGGTGAGCAGGCCGAAATACGTATGAGGTTTCGCTCAATTCTTGAAACGACATGTTGCGCTCTCTTTATCCTTGTTTGCTCTTCATAGAAATGCCAACGCTCTCGCTACATGCTATGCAAACTCTATGCTGCTGTATCTGTCGTGTCTGCTGTATTGTCATCCGGCTTGAGCCATTCAAAAACCATCATGGAAAACACGCTACTCGGAATGCTGCATAGCAATCGAGGTCCAAGGCCAGCATACAACCCTCGCCATCCAGACTCAAGCATCACATTTCGCAAGACGTACCGTATGCCCATTCGATCATTCACGCGTAACTTTTGCTGTGCTGCCGTGTGCTGTACCGCATCACTTGTACTGACCTGATACCGCGTCTTGAGTAAATCAAGCGGATGCACCAAGATCGTCGACACGCTCGTCGCAAGACCCGACCCAACTGCAGCTTGAGCAAACGGTTCTTGAAATCGCTTACTTCGCCGTGCTAGGCGCTTGCCATTCTCATAGACTGACCAAAAGACAGCATTGAAGGGTATGTATATGCCCAAACCCATCAAGTAGCCTCGATAAAATCCGCGTAAGCCTTCTGTCTTTGCAATCGACCGTAAATGTCCATCCAATGTTGTGTTGCTACTTGCAAGACTGATGCTCGGCGCGCCTGATATCTGCAGCCGCGCTTTGAGCACCTCAAGTGGCGTCCACAGAAAACTCGAGACGATCTCGGCACCAGTCCCGCTGACAACGTAATTCAAGTTCGTCTCACCAAGTGTCGGCAGTAGCATTGTTTTGAGTTGCCGGTAAGTACATAAATAGAGAGCCACAGCCGGCGTTGTCAGAATGAGACTCACACTCAATCCGCTGTATAAATGTCGCACAGAGCGTAAGATGGTTTGGTTGGCTGGAAAAAGCGGCCGCCGCATTGCTGTTTGTCGCTGTATCGCGATTGTATCGAGCGGAAAGACAAGCAGTCTCGAGGAAACGCTGGCCGTGGCCGAAGCGGCCAGCGTATGAAGATCCATCGCGCCGTGAGCAGCCTCCTCTCGTTGTACTTTGGCGTGGTGCTTTGTGCTTTGGAAATCAAATTTTGTCGCGAATTTTACACCACCAGAATCAAGTCGGCACCCTTCAGACTTCAGGGCCCTTTGTCACAGGTTTGGTGCGCTTGAATCGACGCGTGATGGGTACCACGATACGCCTACTTTTAGCTTTGAGTCCATTAGATTCGTTGTGCTTACCTCGCAAACCACGGTGTAAGAGACAAGCTCAAGCCAACACGTAGCGGGAGTAGCATTTTCACGACAGCATCTGCAGCTGTTAGCGCATGTAGCATAGCATAAAGAAAAAGCCGTACATGCTGCCGCGCCTTCGAAAATGTAGCGCGTGCCATCATCGCCAGTATAGTTGAAGCCCCATTTGCTGAGCTGCTTGTCGGCGACTTTGACTCCCTTCTCAACGAGATCTGTAGGTAGACCTGCTTGTCAGCTTAACCTCTCTGTCCGAAAATGCTTGCCAGCGGGCGTCCAGTCGAAACTGTGAAAGAACCAAAAGAGAATTGGCAGCGGCAAGACGGCCGTCAATTCATGTAGCACAAGAAATGAGGTGACGTGCGAGGCCGGATGCTATAGTCGTTAGTCAACTTCTTGATACACTGACATCGCCTACATTCTTGAGCCTATCGGCATATTTCTGGGCCCATTTCGGGAGTCGTCGCTTGTCGGCCGGTGCTGCCTCGGTTGCGTTGCCGCGGACGAAATGATGGAGACGGTGCGTGAAGAGGCCTACGCGTATACTGCTGAACGAGCGGAACATATGAACCGATACCTGTGTGTCGCTGTTGTAGTGTATACGTAGTGTGTTGGTTTGAATGTCGACGTCGACGTCAACCAACACTTCCTCGCTTGCTCAATTGTCTTTGCTAGCCTCAAGGCGGGCCCGTGGACGATGCTTCTTGCTCAGAGAAGTTAGCTACAAATGCTTCCAACGCCAAACCTCTCGCATCTGCATGAAGAACACTATGAGCTCATTTACGAACCTGCTGAAGACTCCTATATCCTGCTTGATGCTCTTGAGGCAGACAAATACACTCTCGACTTGCTGCCAGCATGTCCGGTAGTTGTGGAGATTGGTCCAGGCACTGGCATCGCGTCCAGCTTTGTTCAAGCACAAATGCTCGGTCCACAAGGACGCAGCTGTCTTTCATTCGCTATCGACATCAATATACATGCATGTAACGCTACACGCGAGACGTGTAGGCGGAACTTGGAACTCTTTCCAGCGGCTCAGGATGCTCTACAGCTGACGGAGGTCATTCGTGGTTCATTGCTTGATTGTTTACGCCTGCCGCAACAAGTCGACCTGCTTCTCTTCAATCCACCCTATGTGCCCACGGCGCGTGCAGAGATCAACGTAGATGGCACATCCCTCGCCGCAACTTGGGCTGGAGGAGCTGATGGCATGGCAGTCACTCAGCAATTGCTACCACTCCTACCACAAATTCTGAGTGCGCAAGGCGTGTTTTACTTGGTGGCCGTAGCTCGCAACAAACCCGCTGAGCTGATCAAAGATGCGCCTTCCTCTGGTTGTGAAGCCCGTATCATTCTCGAGCGCAAAGCTGGAAGGGAGAAGCTCTGTGTGATACGCTTTCGTCGCACATCATAAAGACATCTGTGGAAAAGATGCATAGATTTCGTGATATACAGATGCGACGCCCAGGCTCGTAGACTATTGAGGATGCGTAAGAGGCAAAGCGCTGCAAGAAGGAGAAGTGAACATTACATCAGTTCATCAAGTCCTCGATTTTCATGCCTCGCGCTGCACCAGCCGGCCGCCCGCTTGCATCGTCAGAAGAGTCTTCCCTCTTGACCGCCAGTGGGCTATTCGCCTCTGACTTGCTCGGCGGCGGCATCGCCTCCCCCGGCTCCTGCTTATGCTGTCCTTCCATCTCCTTTGCCTGGAATCGATTGCGCGCGCCTGCCAAGAGCTCTTCCTGTTGCCTGAGCAATTCTTCATCTGTCAAGCCAGACCTTTCAAACTTGGAAACCTTCTTCTCTCTTGACTTCATGGCTTGTTTGTGATCCTGCGTGACGGCTTGTAGAGCGTCAAGATACGGCGCAAAGCCTAAATCCTCTACGGCCTTGAGGACATGTTCTGCCGCGATCGTCTTTTTGGTTTCTTTCTCGCAGACTTCGTTGGCCTCTGACGAGAGGAGATGCACAAACTCGACACATAGATCGATCAGGAGGTCTCTAGATTCGCGCGAAAAGACAAGGTCGCCGTGGAGCATTTCTGTGACGAGTTTATGGACGGTTGCCTTGGGAAGCGAGAGCTCGTCATCCATTGAGTCTGCCATCTTTGTCTTTCTCTGTGATCCTTCCCTAGCGGCCCCGGGACCCTTTCCGACTGCCTCTTGAACACTTGTCCTCTTTTATGTTCGTTGTAGATGTCGCGCAAAAGCATCAAAAGACGGCAGACTATATACAAGAGAAAGGGCATTAAATGGTTCACTCTACATGCGCAGGGGCCCTCATGAGGCCGTCGCCAGTCTTGTATGCTCCTCGATGTTCTTGCTCTCCCATGGATAGCACTGGCTGTTAGCGTACACTTCAAACAAATTCATCCTTACGATCCACTCATCGCCAACGTGCTTGCCAGCATAGTAGCGTTGCATGTCCATGAGTCCTTCAAGCTGCTCCTTTTTGGGCTTCTGCTTATTGTGCACCACAAAGATGCCAAACTCAGTCTCATCTCTGAGGCCTTTTGCTTCAGCTTGCTTCGCTGCGTCCTTTTTGAGTTCCCGCAACGCGTAGTGCAAGGTTGTACGTGTATCGTCTACCTCGTCGACAATGAGAATCCGCTTGCCTGCCAATGTCGCTCCGCCAAGGGTCGAGAAGTCCAGCCATTGCACACGCTGTACCTCGGCGCCAATCTGTTCATCTACGCCTGTACCAAGATCTTCATAAAGAACGAGGCCGATCGCCTGAATAGGAATATTCTTTTCGCCCTTGACTTTGAGGAAAGTACGAAGGATACGCGCTGGAATGAAGCCGCCACCACCGATAGCGATACTGGCCTGGATGAGCATGCATATTCACTGTGTAAAAGATGAGCCTTACATGAGGTCTGGCTTGAATTCTGCGAGAATTTTTTCGCCTGAGACCTGACAGAGCGTATGTATCTGGTCGTAGCTGACGTATACTTTGCCGTCCGGTGCCTGGGCCATCCTTGGTACGAGGCTTATCAAGGTCGTAATATGATGCACGATCAAATCTTCGAAGCATTTTTTTTTTATTTCGCTGCAGACAACGACACACCAGAGGCAGCTGCGTAGATTCATCCTTGTACATCTGCCTGCCTTGGGTCTAGTGCCCTGGAACTGAGAAGGCCCACTCTGCGCTGATTGCTTGGCTATAGCGAGCTGCATCATGGCTCCCGCGAGCTCGACAACACCATCCCTGCGCAAATCAGAGGGTGAGCCGCTCCTCAGACGCGACATCCACTGGTCGCTGCTCGAAACAATCTTCAAGGACGACAAGGCCGTGTTCAGACTCAATGCCAAAAGTGAAAAGCGCGTCACATTTGGCGAACTGTACTATCTCGACTGGATAGGGTCCACCAAGTTGTCCAAAACGCTCAAGGAGAAGTTCATCGCCGATAAGGTGTCTACCTTCAAGGTATGCATGGCGGCTCTGCTTGTCAACGTTGGCCGCATAAACACAACGCTTGTCTTCACGCCAACACAGTCCCGGACCTTCAACTGTTTGCCTTGCATCCAAGCATATGAACCCGGTGGCAAGCTTTTACAAGATGCACCGCGTCTCAAAAGTCTCCTTAAAGGATCCTGTGAAGGTGCGCGCTCACCGCCAACTTGGGATGCTCTGCTCGCTGCTCAAGCTGCCGGATCTCAAAAACCCCTCACAAACCCTATCAACCTCATCTTCCTCATGACCTCGCCTGAAGCAGTATCAATCAAGGAAAATCACTTTAGCGACTCGGATCTCGAATTCTACCATATCTTCTCGAAACGCTCTTTCACGACTGAGTCTCGTGCAAGAGCCTTTCTCTGGCTCTGCTACCACTACATGGAGACAAATGGCACACTTGACGAAGCAGCAGTCAATCCATTCGGCCAGCCAGAAAGTGGCCTGCTGGTACCGACGCTAGTACCCTGCGATGAAAGCGTCGTCGCGGCAGAGAATATCGATACACCGGAAGAGCTTGAATATGCAGAAGCCGCTGTTCGTCAACGGCGCCAGTACCTCGAAAGTGCCGTCCTCAAGGTTGAACAAAATAAGCA
This sequence comes from Protomyces gravidus, assembly GCA_003717255.1. Taxonomy (NCBI): domain Eukaryota; kingdom Fungi; phylum Ascomycota; class Taphrinomycetes; order Taphrinales; family Protomycetaceae; genus Protomyces; species Protomyces gravidus. The sequence continues at coordinate 412,834 of QXDP01000108.1, read as the reverse complement.
AGAAGCAGCAGCCAAGGAAGCCGCTAAGGATGGCGATGCAGCTCCGCCTACTGCATCTAGTGCCACGGTCGATGATAACGAAGGTACCCCGGCACCGAAGATCGAGGGAGAAGAAACGCCAGCTGCTCACAAGCTCATGACGCTGGAGAATACACCCCTTGACAAGCTCAAAAAGGCGTCTCGGCCACCTTCAAAGCGTCCAAATCGACCACGCGCCACGCCACGCACACCAGTCGTTCTAGGTGAAGATGGCATGCCAATTCTTGAACCGACACGCCGCTCTTCTCGCAAGGTGAAGCGCAAAACATATGACTCGATGGGGTCTTCTGAAGGCGAAGGTGAGGCAGGTGAATCTCGACGCGTCGGACGCAGTCAAAATCAAGGCGATCGAGCTCAAGGTCCTGCGGCACAAGCAGCGGCCGAGGAATGGGCCAAAAAGGTCGCAGCGCGACAGAAACAAATGCTCGCCCATGGCCTTCGCCGGAAACAACAATATCATCAACGGAAGCGACTCAAAAAGACTGCCATCCAACGCGAATTCGAAACAATGGCGCAACAAGATGGTGGTGTTCAGCTTGCCCCAGATGATATGGAAGCATTGTTTGAGCCATTGGACGATTTTGACATCTTGCTACAGTACCAGAACCAGCACAACCACACAAATAGTGCGAATGGCGCGTCTGATGTGCGTGAACGGACAGGACATATTCTTGCAAACCATATGGCACCTGCTGCTGCAGCCAACGCCGCGCTCGCTGCAGAAGTGAATCCCAGTATGATTTCCGTGCCGGTGAAGCGCGATCTACAGCAAGCAGCGGCATTCTACTGGCGCGACGATTGGGGAGATGAGCCGAGTCGACTTGCACGGGCATTGAATAAGGCGCTCCTGCGTGTGGATGCAAGCTATGGGAGCATAGCAAAGACAAATGGCACAACAGACTCCGCTGATGCGAATCAAGTCGACTTTGCACCTACTTCGTCATTCAAAATCAGGCTCAAGTTTTAGTCGTCATATTGCAGCGTTATCATGTCATTTCTACATGTACATTTCTACAAGCACCGAGGTAACCATACCAACCAAAAAGATGCCACATAGCGTGAAGCCAAGTCCTCGCGTCATGACATAGTGATTGGCAGGCACCGCGACGAGCAAGACAACAAGGGTGATGAGCAGGCTTGCAGCAGAAACGATGAGCGTTGGTGAAATGGATGCATTGTAGACGTGATGTTTCGTTAGATTGATGTAGATGCCTGATATGCCGATGCCAATGAGAATGTTGAGCATTGGACCGCCGAATACACCAGAGATGGCCATCTGGCTGAAACCCATGCGTGCAACTGTTATATCGGCAACAAAGTCACCGAGAGAGTTTCCAACGGCGAAGACCGTCAGACCAAGAATGGCATCACTGATGCCAAGAATAGTGCCAAAGGCTTGAAGCGTGCCGACGACCTCGTTTGCAATCGTCGAGATCCAAGAGACTGAAATGACAAAGCCGACGAAACACAACCACGAGTGGAAGCGCGGACGCTGATTTGCTTCTGTAAATGTCAGTGTGAATGACAAAGCAGCCACAGAAACAATGCCAGAAACAAGCAGGGTGAGCCATATGCTGTCGAAGAGCCCGAAAGTGGTCGATAGCAGCAATGGTCCAAAGAGACACTGAACACAAGTCAGCCATCTATTCCACCCCCGGTGAGCCGTCAGTCGATCTTCATCATCTTTTGCAACGAGCACGGGTGCGTCGATTGCCAGCTCCTCGATTCGCTCTGCCGCATGCTCATTGACAGGCGGATTGACAACGGGCAATGTGATACTCAACACAAATACTGATGGTAGCGCCAGGACGGAAAGTAATCGTGATGTCCATGACTGCTCGCTGAAGCCATTCAGTGTAGGAAAAAGCAGATAGCGCAGCTCTGCTGGTGGCGGCAAGATCTTGCTCGGCCAATATTGCGGCACCGAAGAATCGTTGATAGAGCATCGGTCATGATCATAATCCGTGGTATTTGGCACTTGAGCCGCTATCTGAGGTGGCTGGCGCTGTGTCTCTCCCATTGCCTCATACGAGGTATTTGGCGACCCGGGCGCCATGCTGGTCGACTCACTACTCAGCTTCATCGCATCAGCAAATGGGTCTTGCTCAAATTCGTGTCCTTCTGGTGTACTGACCCGAAGAGCGGGTGTTGGTATCGCAGGCGACTGCACAGCATTTGGAAGTAACTCGATGGGCTGCTGTCGACGAAGCGAAGATGATGCAATCTCTTCGAAAGGCGTTTCTTGGTCTGAGCGACTTGATGCACGCGAATGGCTGCGAATAGGTAGGGAGGGACGGCGCTCATTAGGATTTTTAGTCCACACATCCATATAATCGCTAGGTGCGAGCGAGCGCTGTGTGGGTATAGTATGGCTGCTTGATGCTCGACCCCTGTATTGCGCAGAGCTACTGGCGCGTGTTCTCCGTGCCTTTGTGGGCAAGGCTGGGCTGATGGCATCATCAGACGACATGAGCGAGCGAAATTCAAGTGCTCCCAATAAAGACGGTCGCACAGAGTTCTGGGTCGTGTTCAATGGCTTGCCTGTGATGCTCATCTGGGTATTGATTTCCAAGTAACTTCGAGATTCTTCTTCGTCGCTGTCATTGTTGCGCTCGAGGTCACCGATGTCTGAACTGAGCAGTCGAGCTTCGTCATCATCGCTGTTGATACTAGGCCGTGGTTCTTGACCAGGTGCAGCGTATTGGCCACGTATGCGCGAGTCGTTGACTTTGGCGCGTGTTTGCGAGCCGTGAATCCAAGTGCCAAGTAGCACGTATGCAACGTACAAAACATAAAATACAATCATAAGAACGGATTCCCATAAGCGCAATCGACCGTCAGCTAACAGGATCATGGTCATCAAGACGGCGACGAGAAAGAAGCCCGCATCGCGTAGAAAGCTGCGTCGCGATACCTTGAAGGGCGAGATGATGGCCATGGCGCCGGCGACAACGCTTGTAATGAAGGCGGCTGCGCCGAGCAGCTCACCGATAGCCAAACTGCCACTATGTGCCTTGAACGCAGCAAATGTGGAGAAGACATCAGGACTGCCATTGCCGAAAGCGAGGAAAGTGACACCAGCGACACTCTGGCTCATCCCAAGATTGTTGGCAATAGTCGCAAGATTTGGACAGAAAAAGTCGCTCGAGGCGATTCCAATTGTGCTAAAAAGCATCGCTGTCCACGCAGCAAGAAGGCCAAAACCAAGGGCCGGCGCATCTGCCATATCGCAATAGTACCATGAGATATAGTCCATCATACCAGCCGCATTAGGGCTGCAATACTTGCGCGCAAAGTGGCAGCGGTCGTGCGAACTGTGGATATTCTCGCAGTGGTGCTTCATGCCGGTCGATTTGAAGGCATGAGCTTCTCGCGCTGCTACAACTGTTGCGCCTGCCACGAGCACGAGCCATGCGCGGGCATGCATCCAAGGAACAGAGCCTCCAGTCTCTTCCCAATCCCTGTGTGTATAGTTCTTAAGCTTGCAGGTTTTTGAGTCTGAAGTTGCAGATGGCAAAAACGTCAAAAGAAAGCAAGAGTCAAAAGGCGCAGCTGCAGCAGATCCATTAATACAAAAGTGCTAGCGGCCTGTCCTGCGGCTCGAGGAAGTCTTGGCACGGCTCGCTTGCACTTGGGAAGGGTCTTCTGACGTGACGAGCTCAACGGATGCATGGCAAGAGACCTCCCTGCAGACATCGTCGCAGCCAGTCTTGACTATCTCCCTGTTTGCGATCTCCTAAGAGCTGCGCAGGTCTCACTGCTCTGGAGAGACCTGGTTTACGATGAACAGAGATGGGTCGCAAAGCTCAGGGCCATGGGCGTCTGGTCAGACGCGGCTGCACGACATAACCTCGAGGAAGAGCTAGCGCGTCGACAGCGCAAGCAGCAGGCTCCCACAGCTGTGACAGACGCGTCGCGCGACGATCCAGTGCTGGCTTTGCAACAAGCCAGGCCAATGCGTGGCCGCGCGCGACTCGAGTTCCGACGCATCTATCGGCTACTGGCCCCATACTATGTCGACCTTGCCATGGCAAGCAGTCCTGCGGCCTCTCGGTTGTTCACGCAATACAAGGACCCCGAGGATCAGGCACGAATGCTGCGACAGCTCGGAGCATTTGGCAAGGCATATGCTGTAAACGATGCGATTGCGAGGAATGCGCAGCTGCAATCAACCATGGATCTGTTCGAGACGGCAGCTCTGCGGGAGTTTGAAATTAGCTATGACAACCGTAACGAGGCATCTATGCAACGCTACAGCCAAGTTTGTACCCTGCTCAACGGTGGAAGCAAGTGCATACGCTTGTTTTGCAGCAAGAATGTGCTCCTTGCTGCTGATCCTCCAAATGCCTTTGAGTGCTTTGATGCTGCAGGCATGATCAATCTTGCGCCCATGCAACGACTTACAGCATCTCTAAGCGCGGAGCTGCAATCACAAAAGTCGGTAGTCAGTCAGGTTTTTGGGCGAGATCAAGCATGGCAGATCCTCTGCGAACGTGTGCTACAAGAGGTGCTTGCCGTATACATCAAGAATCTCATTGATTATGCGCAGCAGCAAAGTACAGAAGCGTATCTGGCTGCTGTTCCTGGTTCCTATCAACACGCTCGCCACCTTGTATCGCAACTCGGATTAGGCTTGCTTCCGCAGTTGCAACTCGTTTACGAGGAACACGTCTCTTGGTATCTTGAAGAGGAGCTCCGTGAGCTGCGGGTGAATGCCGAACACGAAGTCACTCAATGGGATCGTCAAATATCAGATGAATCGCAAAAGACGGAATCGCTGCTACTGTCCAGCATCAATCGCGAAGCCGCCAAGAAGAACTTTTTGCAATCCTTCACACAAGTTATTCTGATGCCTGTCAATGTCGTCGGTAATGTAATACCATTCCGACAAAGCGTGACGCCCGACGCGAATCAACCTGCTGGGCTTATTGCTGAGGACAACAAGCTAGATCCTCAGCCTCAGCAGGCGCTTCCGACAACAGAACTCGCTGCACGCGTAGCTATAATGAATTCTGGCCTCGCTCGTATCAAACGACTCTTGAGCTTAGAAGTGGCACTTTCACTTATTCACGCTGGCAAGGAAGCGATTGACCGTAGTCGCACCTTTATTGCGTTTGAAGGACGACTTGGCCAAGAAGCACGCGAACAATGCGAAGCAATGTTTAATGTCGTCCTCGACGCACTTGGTGTGCGGCATATCGCCAATGGCTTCGATTTAGCCCTGCAGTCTCTCAAGAGCTTTGATCCAAGACGCAACAAGCAAGTTGCTCAAGTGCAGCCACTTGTTGATTTTCTTGAGCTTGTGCATGTGGGTGACCTCATTCAGCAGATGGTTGACGTTTTCTACAACCAGGAACTTGCTGGCATCGTCGATAAAACAGATTTTCTCGCGCCTGCAGTCAAAGGCAAGAAAAAGTTTGAACAGATGATTGACAAGAATGTGGCCGATGGGTTGAATCGTGGTATTGACGTCTTGATCGAACAGGTCGATTACTTGCTCATCACGACACAAAAGCCGACTGACTACAAACCCTGGTTGGTGCTTGGACAGGATGACCATCTTGATTTAACAGAAACAGATACAGCAAGACAAGTTGTGGCATGTCTTTCGACTCACACTGACCTCCTTCGCGGCAGTACAGACAAGGCCACTCTCGACGTCTTTTTCCAAGAAGTCGGTGTGCGCTTCTTCGGTTCTCTCTGTAAGCATTTGAAGCGGCAAAGCATTACGATTGAAGGCGGTCTCAAGCTGATTTCCGACCTCAACTACTACTACACCTACATCGCCTCCTTGAAGCAATCTTCAATTGTACCTTACTTTTCATCTTTGAAAGAGCTTGGCAACTTGTACATCATCTCTGGTCAGGACGGCAAGGCGATTGGGCAGCTTGTATCGGACATGGTGCGATTCGGAGGTGTTCTTCGCCCGGAGGACGTCTATGAATTTGTTGAGCGGCGTTCGGACTGGATCAAGGTGAAGAAGGATGTCGATAAGGTCATCTATGGCACGAATGGAGATTGCATTGTGCAGTAAGAATAGAGCACATAGTCAAGCACCATGAACTAATGGATGAGAGTGACCGGAAGTTTAAGGATCGCATTGCGAAACCTATTTTCAGATGGAAGCGACACATCCAATAATTGCAGAAGCGACAAGCTGTCTTCCTGACCATGCCACGCCTGAATATTGCTGCATTCGTGATAGATTGGGACGAGACCATCTCTCAAAATGACACGCTCTCTCTTCTTGCAGACTCTTCACCAGCCGCTTCTGCACAATGGTCACAGTTCACCAGTAGCTATCTCTCTGATCTAGAAGCATTTCAAGAGGCTTGGGAGGCAGAGCATGGCTCACGAGATACAGTGGACAAGCAGCTGCAATTTCTCTCTGACCTTGAGGAAGTAGAGCAGTGCAGTATATCTCGCATAGAAGCATCGAATGTCTTCCGAGGCGTAACCAAAGACGCAATTGCGCGTGCTGCAAAACAAGCTGTCGTTCGCGAAGGCTTCAAGGACTTTGCTGAAATTGCAGGATCTTGCTACATCCTGAGTGTCCACTGGTCAGCCCATTTTATTGCATCTGCGCTGCCTGAAGCGTGCAGAGCGTGGCACATCGCTGCGAATGAGCTTGAATTTCAAGACGGCAAGTGTACCGGCAAAGTCAGCAAGAGTGGCCCAGACGCATTCAGGACGGGTATCGATAAGCAACGCTGGCTTCAGCGATTTAGAAAGCAGAAAGAGGGCTTGGTTGTCTACATCGGAGATAGCAACACTGACCTACCCGCTTTGCGTATGCTATCAGCGCACGAGTGACAACTGACAATAGTGGAAGCCGACATTGGTATCATCTTTGGCAACAATCAGGGTCTCGCGGCAACCTGCGATCGTCTCGGCCTACGGGTGTCAGATCTTTCGACCGTCAACGACAACCCGAAAGGACTCTTCAGAGCAGAATGCTGGAAAGAAATGCAATCGCTAATGCTATAAATGAAGTCTCCTCGCTCAGAACTTGACACGCCGCTTGCGTCCTGTGAATTTACTGTCGAGAGGTACACCAACCTTGCCACGTTTGCGGTAGAGCTCTTTCTTCTTGAGAATCGCCTCTTTGATGGTCAGGTCCTTCTTTCGATGCTTCACTTCCTTCTTCCGCAGGTCTGCAGGGTCGATGACGGCATCCGGGAGGGTCAAAGAGCCACCGCCAACTTGCAAGCAGAGATAGTACTTTTTCGCAAACTTTGAGTCTGGATGGTCGACGACCACACCGCCGCCGAAACCGCATTTTGTCGCGCTCTTAGTGATCATGTCGAGAGACTTTTCCGATTCTGGGTAAAATTGAAAGACGGCCTTTGCGCCGCGTTTGAGACTTGCATAAAGAGAGGTGAAGAAGTGCTGTAGTCTTGCTTTCGGATTCGCTGACGATGTGTCGGCATTGCAGAGCCATTGTAGTACTGAGATTGAGATGGCTCCATCGAAACTGCCCGGTCTAAAGGGCACGCCTTGGCCTATATCAGCGAGCAGCAGGTCCCCCTCCGTTTCGCGGTTGAGGGCTACCTGTAGCATACTTGGCGCAATATCCATACCAACCCAATAATGCCCTTCTTGTTCCAATATTTCACCAGAAAGACCACTGCCACATCCAATGTCGAGGATGAAACTCGGTTGGTCTGCAGGCAGCTCGAGCAGATCTATCGCGCGAATAGCCATCTCTGCTTGGACTGTCCGATTGCGCGATCTATCGGTATACTTTTGCGCTTCTTTGTCGTCATAGTAGAATTCAGGCGGCGCAATGTGTCTGTTGTTAGTGAATAAAGTGCATAGAAGGCCGCTTACTCTGGGCGCGACATGCTTATTTGCTGCTATGTCGCTTGCAATTGATCGTTGCGCCTGTTTCAATCATTTTTTTTTTGGTGAAATTGTCGCGCGCCGCCAAAGTTGAGCAGATGAGTGATGAGGGACGAGCAGGGATGGGCTTATTGCTGACAGGCGATCAGGACGTGTAGAATGCTTGAGAAACACATCGAGCAGAAGTCAAACAGAACAGATGTCTAGAGCTTTGTGGGTCAGCCTCAGAGGCGGTCGTCAGATGATTATGTCTAGAAATCGGCTAGGGCTTCTGCAGAATGCCAGGCTGATAAACGACTCGGCTCGAGGGCTTCATCGAACGATCATTTCATCTACTTGTACGTCGACGTCTCTCCCTGTAGTATACTAGCATAACGTACCCATATCGCAGCTTTAGCTTTCAAATTTGATGGTGTCCTTGAGGTCTGTGTTCTGCTGAGCCTCTTTTCTTGCTGCATTTTGCCGTATCATCAGGCTTGCGGCCAGGTCGTCATGAATCAGCGGCTGGTGGTTCAGTAGTTTCTGAAACATCAGGACTGACGATCTGCCAGGCGGTCTTCATGCCAGACCCTATTCTGTAAACAATACGAGCCTCATGTGCTTCCAACAATCCCTCTTCTTCCGCTTCTACTGTCTGAGATTGATTCTGATGTGTCCGAATGTCTGCGAGGGCAACTTGTGCAAACAGGTAGATGAGATCTAGTAGAAGAAGACGCGACTTGCTCCCAGGTTCTAATCATCAGCATACGAGTAGAGGAAGCGAGCTTTACTTTGGCCAATAAAGTCAATTAGAAGACCACCGTGCAGGTAGCCATTCTGATAATCCACTGGCGTTGGTAGATGAGAAAAGAGATGCCAAAGAATGAGGAGCACATTGCTACCGAGCACAAAGACGACGAGTCGCTTGCCTGGATGCGGCTCCCATTCTTTCCAGAGCATTTGTACATGCACCGCGTGTCGTATTACTGCGCGCATCATAGACAGACTGGAGCGCATTAGCTTCCACAATGCTTTCATTTAAGCTGAAAAGACGAACTCAAGCAGGAGAATGTAGGGCGTCAAAGCACAGCAAAGAACGTGCAGCGCTTTGATGGCATCACGACAGGCGCTTTTCTGCGAGCGCATCACCGGAGCATGAGTGTGATTGTGTAGGTTGTGGACAAGGATTAGCTATAGCTATCGGTACAGGGGATGACTTGCTGACTCAAGAAATGGTCTATATGCTACTGAGATGCCTTCCACGTTCCTACTACCTATACAGCAGACGGATACACTCATGTGTGGTTGATGTTGTCGATGACATACGCCGGAGCACTCGCAACTGTAAGGCCTCATGTAGCCTTACATGTCGCACGTCTGGCACTTGCACATGCACATGGAGGCTGCTCAGGGTCTACACTACTGACACGTATCGTGATAGCATTAGTCCACCCACGGTTAGAAAATAGGGAGTGCTGTGAGGAGGTATCAGGAGCGACGACCAGTCACGGTCTACTATATAGGGGGAGGTGCAGACGTGGCATGTTCGAAAGGAACCATACTTACCAGTTTTTAACACCAATATCATTCATACTTCAGCGTTGTGGTAAGCTTGATTAAGGTGGTAAGAGTAGTGATATCTCCATACAGTACGCACGACACCGAAAGAACCAAAGACACCAAGACCAATGCATTATTGAGGCAGGAGCTCCAACGACCCATCAGCCATGTCCTTCTCTATGGCAGGCATACCGACAAGCTATAGGGAACGCAGAGACAGCAAGCCCCGCAGCTGGTATGCAAAGCAGGAGCGACCCTTCTATGGCGGTGTGCCCCGTCGCACAAAGTACAGCAGGCGGAAGACCGTACTGAAAGCTGTAGTCGCCTTGATATCGCTGTACTGGACGTACAGCTATCTTTGGAGTCCTGGCGAACCCATTCTCGTGGCGAGAACAAATGTTACTATGCGCGACAGACAAGAGCGCGTCAAGGCCGCCTTCGTGGAAAGCTGGAAGGCATACGAGGAGCACGGCTTCGGACACGATGAGTATCATCCTGTGGCCAAGACTCACAAAGATATGGTACCAGGCGGGATGGGCTGGATCATTATCGACAGCCTGGACACAATGCTCCTGATGGACTTACAGGAGTACATCCCGCAAGCGCGAACATGGGTCGAAGAACACTCTTTTGACGTCGATGCAGAGGTCAATGTGTTTGAGACGACTATTCGCATGCTCGGCGGCTTGCTCTCATGCTTCAATTTGAAGCAAGATGTCATGTACCTGAACAAGGCCATAGACCTAGGGGATCGCCTCCTTGGCGCCTACAACACATCAAGCGGCATTCCGACAGCGTCTGTTAATCTCAGGACAGGCAAGCCAGTCGAGAGCCATGACGACGGCGGGGCTTCGAGCACAGCAGAAGTGGCCACTTTGCAATTAGAAATGAAGTACCTGAGTTTCCTCTCAGGCAATGACCGATATGGTATCGCAGCCGAAAGAGTCATGGAGCGACTGAGGCGCAATCAAGTCGCTGGAGGGCTCGTGCCCATCTTTGTTCATCCGTCGACGGGTGCCTATAGAGGCACTGAGATTCGCCTTGGAAGTCGTGGCGATTCCTATTACGAATATCTAGCCAAGCAGTGGCTCGCAAATGATGACCCAGTCTACCGTGAGAGCTACGAGCAGGTCGTACAGGGCATCAAAGATCACCTCATTGGCTACTCGTCGCCGTCGCGTTGGACGTATATTGGAGAATTGCATCAGGGTATAGGTGCAGGCTTGAGCAGCAAGATGGACCATCTCGTCTGCTTTCTGCCAGGGACACTAGCCTTGGGAGCGACTCGAGGCTTGCCCCTCCACCAGGCAAAGAAAGAGTCGTGGTTCGGAACGGTTCAAGAGGAAGACATGAAGTTGGCAAGCCAATTGACAAGAACGTGCTTTGAGATGTACAATTGCACCACGATAGGCCTTGCACCTGAGATCGTCTACTTTGTCACCGATCCTCAATCACCAAGCTTGACAAGTGATTGTCCAGATATTCAGATCAACAGCCAAGATCGGCACAATCTTATGCGACCAGAGACTGTCGAGTCGCTTTTCATCATGTGGCGCATTACACGAGAGGAGAAATATCGGGATTGGGCTTGGCAGATCTTTTTGTCATTTGAGGCGTATCTTCACGCTGGCGAAGGGCTGGGTTTCACCAGCATCAACAACGTCATGGCTAATCCGCCGCCGAAACGCGACAACATGGAATCGTTTTGGCTGGCAGAGACGCTCAAATATCTCTACTTGACTTTTGCTCAAACATGGAAAGAAGCTGATACTTCCTTAGAGCATGTCATCTTCAATACAGAAGCTCACCTCATACCAAAGTTCAGACCTTTGATCGGATCCAGGGGCGGTGACCAGCGGGCATGGGTAGATGCTCATGTGCCGTCTGATGCATCCGCGTTGCCAAGCGTGGAACATGTTGCGGAGGAATCAACTGATGAAGCGTTCTTACAGCTCAAGCATTTGCATATCGACATCAAAGCCGCTCAAGCTGAAGCGCGCTCTCTCAAAGAAGGCAAATCCGCCTCAGCAGCCAAGAAGGAGGGCGAAAACGTAGCAGCCTTGCTTCAGCAGTCCATTCATAACATGCAGATGCTCAAGGAGCACGAGCGTGCAGATATGATGGGTCATGTACCCTAGGACTCAGCAAATCAGGCCCCTTATGGCATACTAATATAGACATAATACATCAGACGATAGCATTCGCATTCATTTAGGTTTTTGATTGTCGCGTTTCGAATTTGACGCGCTCAAACCACGCGCAGGCACGGCCACCCTCCATCTCTTGAGCTCGATCTGGTACTGCACTGAAGGCATAGCTTTCTGCTTCATCTGCACAGGCATCTGCTTGCATGCTAGATTTCTGGCGGCCTGAAAAGGCAACGCGTGGCTCACTCACCACATTGCTTAGTGTACAGACTGTGCTCTTCCTCTTGCAAGCACTCCTCAACAAATCTGCGCTATTAGCACTTCCAGCTCCGCTTCTGCTGCTGTTGGTTGAGTCTTTTATCACAATGCTGATGATTCTTGCTGGTCATCGGTTAGGATACTATCAACTCAAGACACTAGACCATCATGTCTCTACGATCGTGAGCCTGCGCTGGCTCATCCTCGCAAAGCTGATGAGTTCCATCACACGAAGCTACTGCATGGAGGCTGTCGATGGAACAGTCTTCAATCTAGTGAGAGGCCTTGTGCTGCCGTTTGCAGTCGGCCTGAGTGCAGTCTTTCTGACACCACCCACACGGACCAGCCTGTTGCCCATCGCTTTCATTTGCATTGGCTTCTATATGGGAACCATGTCAGATCACACGGAAATCTCCGATGTTGGTGGAGCCTATGGTCTTGCTATTGGCGTCCTTTCGTCCTTCTTTGCCGCACTGGATTTGACGGTTACCAAGTCGACGCTAGAGGAGTATTCGCTCTATGATCTGCTATATGTAACAAATATGGCAGCTGTCGTGGCGACCTTGCCGATGATTCTGCTCGGCACGGAGTACACAGATCATCTCGTTATTTCATCAATGACATACGAGGACAGAGCTGCCATGCGTTCATTTCTCTTCAAGGCCTTCGTCTGCGGCGTCTTCACCTTCTTTGGCGCGACACTCGCGCTCGTTCAGCTCAAGTTGACATCGCCGACCACCCATCAGATCACAACAGGTGCGCGGGGCGTCCTGCAGAGCATCTTGAGTGTTTGGATCCTAGGTGAACGTCTGGAGAAGCCGCAAATGGTCTCGATCCTGGTCATTACGGCAGGCACGATCTGGTACGCCTACATCAAAGAGAGAGAATTCAGAATACACGAGCGCTCTCCGCAGTACATGAAGGAAAAGGCGAGCAACAAAGTATGATCTTTCTCTAATGAGCATTTTATCTAGACTAGTTATTTGTGACTGCATATTCGGCGACATCTTTCTCGTAGACCTGAAGCTTAAGACGAGCACAGTCTCAGACTAGTCAGTAGCAAGCATGGTACGGTCAGGCTTCACGAGCTCCAGTACGCTCTATCTATATCAGCATATCATCACGAAACAAGTCTTGCAATCACCGAAAAAGACGCTGACCAACAAACTTGCTCTATCACAACTGCCGCCGCATAAAAAGCTGCATGCGCCTCTGCGCAGAGATCACTGGGTGCCGCTATGCAAGGTTGAGTTTGGGAAAGAGGCAGTCGCTGAGCGAGAAAACCCGAAGAGCAAGATACGCGCTGTGCCACGATCACTTGTCATGAACCAAGTTTATGGCCGACTACTTGATTACCGACGCTGGCGGGCCAGTGAGCGTGTGCCAGCTGTTCTTGCAAGCGAAGGCAGCGCAGAAAGCCATCAAAAAGCGCATTTTGTCAACGTGCCCAAGAAACGGCGGTTGCGGGAGGAGAATGAGCACGTCGCAACCAGTATCGCTGACCTCGCAGCGGCGATCGAGACATTCACTGTCAACGAGGCTGGCGAGCAGAAGCCTGTGACGATCAAATGGCTCGATTCGACAGATGCAGGGCATGCTGAGCGCTGGAGTGCAAATGTCACACATCTAGGGGGCCTTTCAGCGTTGCGCGGTTACAAATGGATGGAGCACGATGCTTCCGACTTGTCGAGCACATCAGAGCCGTCAGTAGAGACAGCAGAGGCCATACAAGCAAGCTAGAAGGGAAAGAGTGACGATGAATACTAGTGCAGATGCCGTGACAAGCTAAGATTCTTACGCATAACGTCCAGTTCTCATATACGCATCCTCTTCCTTCGTAATGCCCAGCGTTTGAAGTACAGGCTGTAGCGCATCGCCGCATCGCTTGTATACCTGTTTGAGCAGTCCGCCTGCCCGCTGTCTCCTCCCGCCGCCGCCTCGTTGTGTACCGGATAGCCGTCCATCTGAGCCATCAATGCCACCTAGTGACGGTGAGGCTGGGCGTGATGGCGTGCTCAATGGCAGGGTATTCTCACCCGCCGACAGCGACACGAAGAGGGCGAAAGGGACGAGCCAGACACAGATGCCAAAGAAGCTCGCAACCTGACCGAATGTTATCTGCCCTTCAAGTGGTTGATTGCCGCCATAGTTGTAGCCACCACTTGAGCCTCCTAATCTGCCGTATTGTGTTTGCGCAAGCAGAGCTGCTTCCCTTTGCAGCCTGCCAAACTCGCGAAACCAGAGAAAGTGCGTTGCAAGCACGGCGACAATAGCACCAAGAAACCAGCCGCTGTAGATGTGGATGACTGGAAATTCTTTGAGATTGCGCCAGTAGATGCCATGCGCGACAAGTGTCAGCACCGCAAGAGGCAGAGACAGTCCGTCCAAGAGTGCGAGAAGACAGACAACAGCCACAATGAGCAGAATAAGACGCTCAATGACTGTTTTTGAGAATCGCGCATGTTCTTCGACGAATTCAGACACGTAGTAGAGGCCTGATGCGATACTTAACGTGACCAGGACAAAACCGACAATGCCGCCAATATATGAAAGCGCCGTGAGTACGATCATGGCCAGTCTTGCGTATCCCAGCCTTGCGCTTTGCTGTCTTCGTGTCGCGCTGCTTTCTGCATCTTGGCGGTCGCGCGTGACTTGCATTCAGATGGGATGACACGAGCAGAAACTGAGGAGACAATGGCAGAGAGGTTTTCTTCCTGTTTGCTGTCTATTGCTGTCTACAGTACACGCCCGCCGACATTTGTTCCCTTCTCAACTGTTTTAGTCTTGCGCAGAGACTTGCCGGCTTGAATGCCTTGCAGCAGAGCACTCCTGTCTTGAGGCACGCCGCCTGGCATCGCTGCTGCTGGAGCTGGCGGTGGAGGCGGGCCGCCAGCCACGGGCGGAGCTAGCGGTGTTGAAGGTGCTCCCATCATAGGTGGAGGAGCTAGATGTCAGTAAAGACTATAAGCTGAGAGACGCTTACGAGGCGGCAACCCAGGCATACCCATAGGCGGAGGTGGAGGCGCGCCCGGCATGCTCATCGGTGGAGCAAATGGTGCTGCCGGTGGAGGTGCTGCAAGATTAGCGGTGTCACGAAACATGATGGACATACGTGGCGGCAAGCCTGCCGGAGCTTGGGGTACAGGAGGCATGCCTCTCGGTACAGGCGGCGCAACCGGAGGTGCTGGCGGTGCCGGTGGAGCTTGCGGTGCTGCAGGAGGCAAAGTCGCTTCGGGCACTTTTGCTGGTGCTGACGTGTTAGCTCTTTACAGGTGCAACGACAACTCACGTGGTGTTGCAGCATGTCCTGTGCGTTGAATTCCTAGCGGCTGCATGGCAGAGCCGGTGCGCTGTGCACTGAGTGGCGTTGCAGCACCACCAGTCTTCTGCGGTTGCATGCCGCCAGAGAACAGTCTTGCAGCTAAATCAGCAGGAGAAGGGCCCTCTTCATCGGAAGAGCTGTTGCCATTTTCACCATCTGAATCACTTCCCCAGTCGTCGTTGTTCTGCTGGTGTCGCGCGCGAGGAGCATTGACGCGTTTCGCTGGCGGCTGAACAGATGGACGCGCTCCAGCGGGTGGTGCTACAATAGGCGCAGGTTCTGGCGCCTTGGCCTGCTGACCAAGCTTGTGGAATGGATTGGTCTCAGCAGTAGAATCCATTTGTTGAGCTGAGTGCGCCTCAAGCTTGTGGAACGGATTTGTGCTTGATGCAGGTGGTGCTTGGACCGAAGCTGGAGCTGTCTGACTGGACTCTACCGGCTTCTGCGCAGCAGGCGAACTGTCTTTCTCGTCATCAGAGGAGGACTCTGCTTCCATGAGCTCTCGCTCCAATCGCTCCTCTTCCGCGAGCCGTGCAGCACGCTCCGCACGGAGCTTTTCGAGTTTCGCTTGACGTGAATCGACCGGCTTCGAAGCAGCTTGTACTTGCTTGACTGCGTCTTTCTGTGCCAACTGGCCAGCTGCTTCAGCGGCTTTGGCACGTTGGACTTCAGCTTCCTTTTTCGCTTCTGCTTCCTTCAGCTCTTGCTCTGCACGCTTGGCTTGCGCATCAACTTGTGCAAGTGCCGCCTGTTGGTAATTCTTTTCTTCCTTTAATACTTCCTTGACCACTTGTTGCTCTGCAGGTGCCGAATTGGCGGTCTGTATATTTGTCGCTGCTGGCGAGGCTTGGTCTGCAGCCGCCAAGGCCTGAGGCTCGCGAGACTTCTTAGTTGGACGAATGCCCAGCTTAGCGAGCCGTTCAGCCATGCGCTGCTCGGCTTGTTGCTTGAGGTATGCAGAGCGATCCTCGATGACGGTTTGCTTCTGTTCAGGCACAGCTGGCGCCCGCGTCTGGACAGAGTTAGCCTGAGCGGGGGCGCTCGCTGTCTGAGGCGCCACGGCAGGTTTCGCAGAGCCAAGCTCACGAATAAAGTCGCGCACCTCGGGCTCGACTCCAACGGCGTCCTGCCAGCGCCTACGCTCATGCTCACCTGCACTACTCGCCTGCGCAGATCCCAAGGCCGCGACGATATCTTGACGTAGCTGATCAGCGCTTTCCTCAATATCCTTGATCATCTGCTCATTCGATTCTCGCGTCTTAGCCAATTCTGCCTGCTTCGTCGCTTGTCTCGCTTGAGCAGCCTCAAAGTCATCGTCACCAACAGCCTTGGGAGCCGGCTTTCCTGTCAAGGCAGCCATCCTCGCTTCCATCATGGCCTTTGTCTTGGCCTTGCGTCGATCAGCCTCTGTAATGGCGCCACCTGGTCCTGTGCCCTTGAGCGTAGCACCGCCAGGATTCTGTTTTCTGTCCTGAGCTGTGAAAATTTCCATCTGCAATTCCTGAATACGCCGCTCAGCGATGCGTACCTGTGAAGCGATACTTGGGAGTTGATCGACGAGCTGCTGCAACTGCCCCTGCAAGACAAGCTTTTCCCGCGCATCGTCAGATGAGAGCAAGTGTGCATTTGCATGCGCCTCCAACTTTGCCTGTACCTTGCGAATTTCGCGCTTCAAGCTATCCGCCTCTTGCCGAGCTTTGATATCTGTCTCATCTCGCTGGCCTTGTTGAGCATCATCGCGAGCGTCAATGGCATCGAGCATGACTTGCTTTTCCTTGATGCGCTTCTTCAAGTCGGCAATGCTAGACAAGGATTCGCTTGAGCGTTCTTCTTTGACTGGCTGTGGCGCACGCCGGCGAGATGATGAAGTATAGGCGACATCGGAATCATCGTACTTGTAGACTGTCCCATCCTTTGAGTAATCACGCTGCGTCTCTTTGAACGAGCGACTCTTCATGTAGCTGGTCGGCCCATTTCTAGAGCTAGCATCTTGCTGCAGCATACTCTTGACCTGACTGATTGATTCACCGAAGTTGCGCGTCGAAGGCGGTACGAGCTCTGGCGGGAGCTGCAGAGGGATCTCGTACCCATTCAGCTTGCGATAAATGAGATGTAGTGCGACAGCAAACTCATCGGCATTCAACTTGCCCTTGTCATCCGTATCGGCCAGCGCCCAGATCAATTCGAGATCATTGCGCGGTAACCCAGACTGGCCAAAAATCTCAATCGCCACAGGGCCTTCAACAAAGCCCTGCTTCTTTTTGTCCCACGCTTGATGAATCGTATCGAACATGGCCTTTTCCTGCTTCGTAATGGCCCATGGCACATCTGCTTTTTGCTGCTGCATTTGCTGTGGCTGGAAAATCTGGCCCTGCACACCAGGCATCATTTGCATACCCATGGCTTGCATACCGGGCAATCCTTGCGCTGGTCCATTCACAAAGCCCCACTCTCCTGGTCGACCAGTCGGCTGGCTCGTCAAAGGCTGCATGCCATACTGTGCAGCGAACACTCCAGG
This sequence comes from Protomyces gravidus, assembly GCA_003717255.1. Taxonomy (NCBI): domain Eukaryota; kingdom Fungi; phylum Ascomycota; class Taphrinomycetes; order Taphrinales; family Protomycetaceae; genus Protomyces; species Protomyces gravidus. The sequence continues at coordinate 395,169 of QXDP01000108.1, read as the reverse complement.
ACCCGTTGGCTGCGACATGAGTGGAGCCAAGCCTGTCACACCGGGCTGTTGAACACCAGTCAAGCCAGGCTGCAGGCCGTGGCCAACCTGATAGCCAGTTGGTTGTGGCTGGAATGCTTGTTGCTGGCCGTAGCCCGTCTGTTGCGCTTGAAAGCCTTGTCCTCCAAAGCCTTGCTGCTGAGGATGCGTCTGGAACAATGACGGTTGCTGTTGAATAGAGCCGAGAAGTGCCGTATTGCTTTCAAAATTGGGTGCATTCGATGCAGGCTGCGGGTATCTATTATTGCTCGCACTTGAAGGCTGAGAGGCACTCACATCTGGCGCACTGAATGCGATTCGATCGACCATACTCGACACTTCATTGCTCGTCTTATCATCGACCTTGTTTGGCACCGGACTGCCCATCAACGTTTTATTGATGAGATGCATAGCAAGTACGAACTCAGGGAAGAGTAGCTGCCCTGAACGTGTTGTATCAGCAAGGGCCCAAATACGCGAAAGCTGATCCGGGGCAAGTCCACTCTTTTGGAATATCTTCTTGGCCTCATCACCTTCCAGTGCCGTCTTATTGCTCGGCACAGCCTTGGCGAACAGGTCCTCGAATTTCTGCTGCTCGGCGGCGCTGACAAAGGAAAGGCGCGTGCTCGGGATATTGGCGCCTGTCTTTTGTTGCTTCAACTTGGGCGCTGCTGCTGGCTGTGCTGTCTGTTGTTGGCTTTGTGCTTGAGGTGTGAAGAGCGGCTGAGGAGCAAGCGTGCTGCTAAACCCAGCGAAGCCTGTCGCCTGTGGTTGCATGCCATAGGCTTGCTGTTGAAATTGCTGTTGAAACTGCTGTTGCGGCTGTTGGCCCATTGATTGGTTGTAGGGAGCGTAGCCAGTCTGCTGCTGCTGAAGCGGCGCATTATATCCGGTCCTCTGCTGTGGTATAGCTTGTGTATTCATCCCTCCACCAAAGCCCGACGGCTGATAACCTGTCTGCTGCGCCTGAAAGCCAGTCTGCGGCATGTAGCCTGTCTGTTGCGGTTGCTGATACGGTCCTGGCTGCTGTTGCTGCTGTTGAGGCATCCCTTGACCACCATACAGCTGCCCTTGTCCCTGTCCTTGTCCTTGTCCTTGCGCCTGCATACCAAATTGCTGCTGCCCAAAGGTCGAAGTTGGCTGAAACCCAGTCCGTTGCTGCTGCATTGGCTGCTGCTGCTGTTGTTGGCCTGTATTATAGCCTGCGGGATATCCCTGCTGGCCGTATTGATTGTACATGCCTCTCCAGTTCCCTCCAGTACCACTCGATATCCTTGTGTCTTGGCTCTTGTGTCTTTGTTGTCGCTGGCTCAGGTTCTCCCCCGTGACGACATCCAGAGTGAGCAGGCAGTGCAGATGGGAGGAAGGACGGGAAGAGGCATTGAGACTATCAAGGGACTATGGGATAGAGGCGTATGATAGCTGCTGCTGCAGTGGCTAAGAATGCTAGCTCTCATGCCAGGGAAGCGCATATGGTGACTAGGCAAGGTCCGTTGATCGAGAGAATGTCATGCTAGCACCGAGACAGCAACGAGCTGCATGCCATGTACGTGTGTAGTACCGTATCTACGACAGCCTGACCCTTGCTGTAGATCCCTTCACGCTGCTAGGAACACTTGATCACATACCACAAAGTAGGAATGACATTTCTATCCGACAAAGACATCAATTGCAACAAGCAAGACCCAAGATACCAAGCGTGCAATGTCAGTCAAGGCTTCATCAATGCAGACACAGCAGCAACAAGACGATGACTTCCGACCAGCCATTATCAAGCCCAAATCACCATCCTACCTGCAACGCCTCAAGTACCAATACGATGTCAATTTCGGCCTATACATGCTCACTCCCGCCGAACAACTCGTCATCAACGGCACGCTGACATTACTTGTCGTCCTGCTCGTATTTGCCATCTACACATCTATGCCAAATCACGTCAAGCTGATGGTTTCACGGTTCTGGGATCATGTTGAGGGTAGGATGCCGCGCGTGCTTGAGCGTGCTGCGACGGCCACGCAGAGAGCTAGACCTGGAGATGCGCAAGCGTTTGCACAAGCGGCACGTGCAGTCAAGGGAGAGCTGTGATGTAGTCTCAGCTCAGAGGACTCAGCCGGATTACAATGAAAGAAGATGCTGGTATTAGGCATGTATATGAGGTCCTTGTCTATCTATGATGGGGTTGCGCTAAGAGATGCCGTGCTCCGTTCTGTTCAAGTTGATACCAGGCAGATTGTATGTCAGGCGATGTACGATTGCTGACACGCTGGATTGGGAAATGGAAGAGACACTAGACGGCAGCCGTGGCAGCAACGAGGGCAACCATCAACGAAGTGATGACGATGCGAAGATGACCTGCACCGCTCGAGAGACTCGTGCTCGGTGCTGCGGATGGAACAATGATGGTCTTTGAGTCTGTACCGGTCGTCGTAACGCCAGGCACGTCCATACGCCTCGTCGTCTTATTGACCGTCTTGTCCTCGTCCTCATCCAATGTCTTGTCGGGCGCAGCCAGCTCAGAGGGAAGCGCCGAGACTGGTGTTGTCATCTTCGTGGTGGGTGTGCCAGCTGTCGTATCCCATGGAGCCACGGGAGTTTCAGGCAGAGCCGGTAATGTTGTCGTGCTCTTGGACGATGGAATCACGCCTCCTGCCGGTACAGGCAAAGAGGTCTGTGCCGAGACGAGGGCAAGCAAGGTGATGCTGAGGATGAGCTGAAGGAAGTGCATCATGTCTCTTGCTCTTTGCTAGAAGAAAGTCTGTGGCCTTGGGTATAAGAAGGAGGAATGTCAACGGTCTCCATGCGGCCTTCTTATAGGCCTCGACGGTATGTTCTAGGAGCTTGCTCCTGCATCAACGGGTCTCCTGATCACCGCCAAGCAGCATGTGTCGTGGTGACATGGCAACGGCTCATCACCCAAGGCAGCATCCTGTCTAGCAACAAGGATAGGTCAATGACGAGCCAACGGGGTTCATGGAGCTGCTGCGAGCGTGCAGGAGAGTTGGAGAGCCACGTCTATACCTGTATAGAGGCACAAGCAGGAGGATAGCAGGTGATGACTCGCACTGACTGCAAGATACGGCTTCATGACAAACAGTCAAACAAACTTGTCAAACATGCTCGAGCAGCGGGAGCGCATCGTAGCACTGTGCCCTGGCATAGTAGTAAAAAGCATTGATCGGATGACCAGCATGACAGCATAGCGCAAGAAGAGACATGGCAAAAGCATGTCAAGGCCAGCGATGGAGATTGACATGATTCAGGAGAAAGAGACCATGACGCAGGTTATCATCTAGTATAAGCTTGTACGAATGCAGCATGTCCCTAGACAGCCTGCTGGACTTCTTCAAACTGCGACTCGACTGTTTAGTTAGCATGGGCGAACGCGAACATAGTTATCACATACCAGGAGGCTCCATGAGGGCTGCATGTCCAAGGATGATGAAGCCGTTTGCGCCTAGAAGCCAGAATACTGTGCTGACGGGACTGGCGATAAAGCCAAGTGGCACACACACCAAGACAAGCGTCGTGTAGAGCTGATTCGTTGTCAGATTCACTGGCCCAATCACCAGGTTCTCGCCAGCCAACTTGCCAATGCCCAACATGCCGCCCACAGCCAAGACAATCACAAACAGCAAAAGCGGATTCGTGATGAGGGCGTAGAGGGCCAGTAGTGCAAAGATTACAGAGTAGTTGCTAGAGTAGCGCGCCAGATTGTAGGAGATACGCGACTGGACTTCGCCAAAGCCAGCTGGTTTGCTAATGCGCCTGACATCGAGAAACTCGCCGATTGGGCGCAAGTTGGCGAATCTATCGCTTGACCGGATCTGACTCAGGTTCTGTGGCAGCGACGCGAGTGCATCACGGGCGACATTTGCATACTCCATGCTCTTTGTCAAGGTGTGTAGCGTGTTCTCTGTCACTGTCTTTCTCCTGCCTGAAATTTCCTCTTGCCGCCCTGAAATTCAACGCCAAGAGATACTTGCTGCTATTGATATTGATCGCTGTTGCTATTGCTATTGGTGTTGCTGCTCATGATCTAGTTGGACAATCTGCTATGCCTGGCTCTCATCCAAGCTCGCTGCATAATCTGACCCCAGATGAAGCCCATTCCTTCTCTGACGCGCTCCAAATTTGGTATCGTAAAGAAGCGCGTATACTGCCTTGGCGCGTGCCTGCTGTGCCCTATGACAGCGCAGACTACCAAGTCTACGCTCATCGCGTTTACATCTGCCTCGTTTCGGAAACAATGCTGCAACAGACACAAGTCGCAACTGTTATCGCTTATTTCGACCGATGGATGAAGCGATTCCCAACCATGGTCGACGTCGCAGAAGCACCCCAGAATGACGTGCTCAAACTATGGGCTGGACTCGGGTACTATTCGAGAGCTAAGCGGCTCCAGGAAGCTTGTATCTATCTACAAATCCATTATGTCTCCAAGACCTTGCAGTTCCCGGAAGATGTTGCAGAGTGGATCAAACATGTTCCTGGTGTAGGACCTTACACAGCAGGAGCCATATTGTCTATCGCATGCGGTCTGCCAAGGGCTATCGTCGATGGCAACGTTCAACGCGTTCTGTCACGCTTTCTGGCTATCCGCGGCGATACCAAGACGCCAAAATCGGTAGGCAGCAAGCTTATATGGCAGCAATCAGCTATGCTTGTGGAACATGCTGGTGACGAACCTGGCACTTTCAACCAGGCATTGATGGAACTCGGTGCAACACTCTGCACGCCCGCAAAACCATTATGTGGATCTTGTCCTGTACGCGAAGCCTGTCGTGCACAGCGCCAGTATGGACAACTCAAAAAGGCGTCTCCGTTCTTCAAGAAGCGCAAAGCAGCCGTCATCGAATCGGATGTGGAAGATCTGCCTGATATTTGTACGATTTGTCCCACAGAGGCCTTTGCTTTGCCAGTCAAGAAGGACTTTATTGAAACACATTATCCACTCAAGATCGCTAAGAAGCAGCAACGGCTAGAGCATGCTTTGGTCGTGATAGTCAGGGAAGGTGACACGATATATGTCGAGCGCAAGCAAACAGGCTTGCTTGCAGGCTTGTATGACTTCCCAACGCATATTCTTGAGGACGAACCACCAGACACATTCGACAAAGGCTTGCATGTGATAGGTAAGACTGTTCACCTCTTCACGCACATACGGCGGCAGTCTACCATTCTGACTTCCAAGTCTTTAGACATCCTCAATACGCTGCCAGGCACGCGCACAGCATGTGCAGATGGCGTTTGGATCAAGCAAGATGCACTGGCTGGACAAGGCGTAAGTGAGCTATGCCTCAAGTCCTGGCGCATCGTCACAGGTGAGAAAAAGGCAATGGAAAAGACATTTAAAGACGTAGCATAGCATTGCTTGTGAAATCTAAAGGCTGTCGAGCTGCTTGATCATCTCGTCCAGTTCAGCCTTTGTAGAGTTGTGCTTCTCGAGCAGCTCCTCATACTTCTTCTCGATAGCATCGCGTTCCTGCTCCAGACCCTGCACGCGACGTTCAAAGTGCTCCGACTTGACATCAACCTGGCGAAGTCTGCTTGTTAGTATTGCAACACTCATATGTCACTTACTTCTCTGTCGTTTCGCGAAGATTCTTGTCATTCTGCTCAAGCTCTTCCTCCAGCAACTGCACCTTGCGCGTCAATGATTCGCTGTTGTTCTGATCATTAGCCTTCCAATCCCAAAATACAAGCTTCGTACGCGTGCACCGCTCTCATCATCAGCGAGACTCTTGAGCTCCTTGACCTGTTGCTCCAACTTCTCCACCTCTGCCTCCAATAGCCCGTTCCTGTGCGTCAAGCTAGAAATTTCCTGCTCCTTTTGCGTATTCTCTTGCTCGAGCTGCTTGACGCGTGCAGAAGCCTCTTCGTGCTTGGCCGTTGCGGCGTCTGTTTCTGTGCGCAGCGCAGCCATTTTTTCCTACAATGGAAGTCAATGCCTGACGCGTCGTTATACACTCTGCCTACCTTGAGCTTGTCCATGATGTCGATAGAAGACTGATTGAGTCGGGTAAGGAAGGGTTTTGACGAGATATCTCTGATGCGTCACGTCTTTCTGCGGCTTTGTGTGTCGTCGCCTTTGTCTCGTTTCAGATGGGCAAGAACAGACCTTGTCCTATTATGGCTGATTATATTATAGGTTATGTAGTAGATGTCCAGTGAATAGAATGTTACTTGCTTAGAGACGGCTGCTGCTTGAGCATACGCGAGCCACTACTGCTGATCCGCTTCTGCAATTTCTGCGCACCATTCACGATACTGGCATTGGCATTACTGATTGATCGCTGCAGATTAGGCACAGCAGGCGTATCCTGACGTACTTTACTTGCAATGTAGCCACGAGCATGAGGTGATAAGCGTGATAGATCAGTCGGCAATTCGGCGCCGTTCTGGATGAGCAGCTCCGCCAGTGGGAAAGTAGCGTCGTCGCGCAGGGTGATGCCACTGTGTCCCGGAGAAGATGGCGGAGACAAAGACATGAGGGACAGTGATACAGCCGAAAACCCGTTTTCATCCACGACATTAGGATCAGCGCGCGAAGCTAATGCACCATACGCAGCCGATACATTGCCAGAGGACAGACTGCCAAGCAGGACATCGTTCGGGGATATGGATGGGTACTCCACAAACGAGCGATCCACGTACTTGGCAGTAATGAACCGCGTTCGCGTTTCTGGTGAAGACTTTTCCGTAGGCTTGAAATCTGCATTGGGTCCGAGCGTCGCTTCATAAATAGCATTACTAACACGATTGCCAATGTGACAGAGCAAGTCAATCAGGTCCGGGTTGAAACTGCTGTCCATAGTCAGTGAGCGGATTTTGGAGATGTGGCTGCCAAGGGATCGGTGCACACCAGAGCACTCGATGCATAAAATGACAGCCAAATTGATGCTGCACCATTCGACCTTGCTGGAACTGCCACAGTCTGCACACGTAGTATTTTGCGGATCAGCCTCGCGCACAAGACTCAATAGCCGCCGCGAATCTTCCTTATCGTTGCGAAGCAATTCCGTGCTCAAAGTCGAACGCCTGCTGCCAGCACTGCCAAAGATCGCCCCAGCATTGCCGCCAGTCTGCTTGACTTCTCTATTGTGTTGCACACGTTCCTGGTCGAACGATTTTTGCGATGCGCTGCCATCAAGCAAGCCTTCAATCGCAGCTTGTATGTGCTTGATCCAAGATTCAAGCTCTTCCTCGCCGGTTGTTTGATAGACACGCTTGAAATGCGGCGTAATGATCTCAAAGCAAAAGCGACGCTCGACATTCCGTGCTGCCCTGACAGTCGCCATGCGCAAATCGATCGGGTCGCCGGTATGATTGACGCCTTCCTTCCAATCGCGGTACTCTGTGATTTGGCCGCCTGCAAGTACGACCCAAAATTTGTGCCAGTTGAGCTTCTGCACGACCTTTGGGTCCGTATGCAGACCAGGCTTTGCGAGCGCCCATAGGATTCCTTCCTTCCGACGCGCTTCTGCTTCGACCGGCTCATCTTGCTCCGCATTCTTCTCAATCAAACGTCGCTTCTCTTCGCGCTCCGTGCGCGCCAGTTTGAAGTCATTCCGCGCATTCTCAACATCTTGAAGTAGACTGTCTAGCGCCGGTTTCAGCTCCTGAATGGTGCTGCCGACTTTCAGCAACGCATCGCTTTGTTTTTCAGAAAAGAGCGTCATTTGCCGCAACACTTCTTGCTCCTTGCGACCACCATGTAAATCTTGCATATAGCAGTAATAGTCGAACCGTTTCAATTCAAAATTCTTCCTCCGCGTCGAGTACTTGCTATCCTTTTCGAGCTTTTTGCTTGCATCGTGCTTTTTGCTGAGGTAGCGACTAACGAATGCATAGTAATCGCGAGATTCTTCCTCAAACTCTCGCTTTTTGCCTTCTGCCGCTTTTATATCTTGCTCATAGAGCTTTCGCAACGGATCAATGATATACAACTGCAATAAGCGATCCTCATAATCTTTGAATGTCGTAAGCTTGGCAAAAGCAGTGCCAAGATAGCTGTCTAGTATAGGTTTCATTGCTGAAGGATTGGTGTCCGCTATCGCAAACATGCTCTGCTGTAGTCTTTGTTGTGCTTCCGACCATGCTCGATAGTACTCGCGCGCTTCAGAGGCGCGCTTGATGAGCTTCTTTACCCGCAACCGGAAAGCGGCTGTCTTGCCTTCAAGGCCAGCTATAGTCGCACGGAAGACTGGCCCATCATCAAGTGTATCGTCTTCGTCAGCTGCTGTAGCGATGGGCATAAGCGGCTCGAATTGTGGTGCACTCTCGGGGCTTGGCGTCATGATGTCTGGTGATTCTGGGCGATGCGATTCGGCGCTGCTTGAATACGATGGCATGGCCAGACGAGAAGGCCGTTTCGGCAAAGCGCCTACCTCGTCCAACGCTGCATGCTGCACCCAGAATGGTACAAATGCAAGCGTACTAAAGCGATTCTCCTTTGCGTTGAACTCGGCGAAACTGCACACGCACTTCCAACCAGGCGTCGACACTGTCTCTGGCGACCAGTGATGCGTATACTCGATCTCCACAGGAAAATCGCCGTTGCCGGCATTGTAGTCACCTAGCAAACGCACGTTTTTGTGTTTCTGAATATTGCTATCGGCGTGGTAGCCTGCTGTAAAGAGTCGCTCAATCTCAGAGACGCAAGAACCCGTTGCAAATGTGAAGCCACCTAGCGCGCCTTGCTTGAGAATAAATGTAAACTTGATTTCAAGGTTGTCGGCATGAACAAGCTTGAGCAGCGATACAGGGAGTCCAGCCGCCTCTGGATCTTGTACAAATTCTATCGGGCTGCCGTCGCGCGTCACTGTATATCGCAAGTCTTTACCCTTTTTCGGCGCGATGAGTATAGGCGCGCCGTCACCGCCATGTATGTCGATCTTTTTGATGATGACTTGGTTGTTAGCGTCCTGTTCACTGTGTCTAGATGAGTGATACGCTTTTCGCTGTTGGTGAGGTAGAGCAGTGAGTCTTGATAGAACTGCACCATGGCGACAGTCCTAGGGAAGGCAGCAGGCCGCCGCGGGGCTTTTTGTTTGGGGGATGTCTCTCTGACTTGTGCGTGCTGCTCGATTCTGCTTGTTGCTTTTTCGCGGGCAGGAAATTTAGTGAAATGATGCGCGGTGGATCTGGCACGTGAAGTGGGAGACTGCGAAGAGATATAGGAGCTGCTCTCTGCCTGGGTCTCATGCAGTCACGAAACTATGTGCACAGGCAGCAGTGCCCAATACATGTGTACTAAAATGCTATCGAGAACTGTGAATCAGGCTTCTTACTGAGCCATCAAATCGGAATCGAAGATGCACGCTGCCTCGCCATAAGTAGCAGCTTCAGTCTCGTGACATACCCGTTTCACTTGCCTTTCGAGACAGTCATCGCATGAGCTTGCTCGGGCCATGCGTGCGACCTCGCCCCAAAGCACTTCTCTCGAGAGCTACCGAAAATATACCTCTTTGTTGGCATGTGGTGGCAAGCTCAAGTACGCCTCAGCATATCAAAGAATCCCGGCCGCTACAAGTCTCACATCGTCTTTGAATGATCAGTGGCCTTCCTTTGATCTCTGCAACAGCCTTATACTGCGTTTTTCTGGGCACCTTTCTTGCTGACCAAGACGGGCAAAAAACAACGAGATGGAACGTCAAAATCAGGAACATGCGCCCAACCTGTCCAAGTACAAGAAGGACACTGCCTGCGTATCTCCTGCAAGATCAAAAGCGCACCAAAATGGCAAAGATCCTGTATTTGCACGGTTTCGGTCAATCTGGCGAGATTTTTGAAGCATGGACTAAGCGGTTGAGCGCCGAAATCGAGGACAGGCTCCCAGGCTCCATCTTTTACCATCCTACGGCACACATTAAGCTGTCGCCAGGAAACTCGAAGGATCTCTCGACCATCCCAGTGAAGCTTCGAAAAGGGCCGCTTTATGCTTGGAACCACAACTACCTCGATTGGCAGCGACAATTTTCTGGACTTGAAGCTGCCCTCAGCTACCTCAGAGTCATCCTCGAGAAGGAAGGTCCATTTGACGGTATTGTCGGCTTCAGTCAAGGTGCAGCCTATGGCATTGCTCTTGCTTCACTCTTGGAGAATTCTGCACTAGCAGCAGAATGCGGCCTACCGCTCATTGCACATCCAGCTTTCAAATTTGCTGTGCTCTTCAGCGGCTGCAAGGTACCGACGTTCCGCTTTGCGCCACTCTATCGCAATATTGACACGCCTTGTCTTTTGGTCTACTGCTTGGGCGACAAGATCATCCCAAATCGATGGAGCATGGCATTGGCTTCTGACCTCAAGCAGCCATACGTTCAGACGCATCGCGAAGGACACAGGGTACCGCTGGACAGACGCATAACAGCACTTGCGAGTACATTCATCTCGGAGAGAGCTAAGGCCTCCTTAGAACACCGAGAAGCGGTTGCGCCGCCCATGCCTTGCGTGAGTGACTGGCTCTCGCTGCTGGAAGAAGCACCCTTTGCTTTTGCACGGCTATGACTTGGCCTCCATTCTAATATCCACCTGCTCTCTGGTCTTCTGGCAAGATACACTAGCTTCTCTGTAGAATACCTTTCTCTTATACAATAAGTCATCTTCTGCCTCGCTTAACCCCCGTGGCTAGTGTCGTGGCGCAGTCCGGAGTATTCTACTTTCTGGGATGCCCGGCAGATGAGCGAGACGGGCTTAAGCCTATGAAAAGCCGATAGACCGAGCTCACTCATCGTCCCCTCTATCCAACATGTCATTCAAGTCTGTTCACCTCAAGGAACGTCCTCAGGCTGCCATCACAAGCAGCACATTCGAGACACGCACGAACAAGCCACTGTCAGAGGCAGATCTGAAGGATGGTGAATTGCTCTTGCACGGCTCAGTGTACTCGCTCGACCCGGCCATGCGCGGCTGGATGTCTGATGCTCGCAGCTATATCCCGCCCGTCAAGATTGGCGAAGTGATGCGTGGGTCTGCCATTTCCGAAGTGGTGGCATCCAAGTCAAAGGACTACAAGGCAGGAGAGTATGTGCTCGCAACGACTGGATGGACTGAATTTGCCATCATCAAGGCCAAGCATGTCGAGCGACTCAAATTGGTCGGCAAGCACGGCATTGTGCCAGGCGATTACCAGAGTGTGCTTGGCATGACGGCCTTGACAGCCTACTTTGGCATGATCAACTGTGGCCGCATCGCAGAAAAGCCAAAAGGCTCAACGGTCGTGGTCAGTGGAGCTGCAGGCGCAACAGGCCTCATTGCCGGACAGATCGCCAAAATCTACGGCATGCGTGTTATTGGCATTGCAGGCGGCAAGCAAAAGTGCGACTTCCTCAAGAGTGTCGGATTCGACGAGGCAGTCGACTACAAGTCACCGACCTTCTACAAGGACCTGTGCAAAGTGACGCCCAAATTCATTGACTTTTTCTTTGACAATACGGGTGGCGACATTTTGGATGCTTGCTTCAAACGTGCAGCATTCAAGAGTGTCTTTGTCATTTGCGGTGCCGTGTCACAGTACCTCAAGGGCAAGCCAGTGGGGCCTGCTTACTACACGAATATTATTGCTCAGCGCCAGCGTGTCGAGGGATTCATTGTCTTTGACTACGAATCTGAGTATGACAGCGCGCGTGAGAAGCTTGCCGAGTGGTACTCGCAGGGCAAGCTCACCAAGCAGGAGCACGTAGTCAAGGGCTCTGTGGAGGAGCTCCCTCAAGCGCTGCAGATGCTGTTCGATGGCAAAAACACGGGCAAGATGGTTGTCCATGTTGACGGTGCTAGCAAGGCGAAGCTTTAGTGCTAGCAAACTTGAGCAGATTACCTATTCAGCAATTAAGCTCGACCAGTGACCAGTGACCACATTCGTAAGTTATCGTACTCCATGAGAGCCCCCTCTTTTCGGCCACAGCAGGCAGCCAGCCCCTTGACAGAAAAAGGAAATTCCATTCCTCAAGCCTGGCAACAACAACCAAAGCGGGCAAACTCAAGAATGGAAGCTGAAGCCTGAACGCCCGGAATGGACCCAATGCTCTAAGCTTATGACAGAATTTGATCTATGCTGCTCCTATCCCTGGTAATGATTGGCCGTCACGTCTGCTTCTAGCTTTTCATTTGGTGTCATGGTTGACATCGGTTCGATTCGGTTGCCATTTGCTGCTCTTCCCCAGGCCGCACGCGCTTCGAGGGTCTGACTTGTCGTGCACTCTAGACTGCGCAGTGCGCATAGGTCGTGAAAATCGCTTTCCTTGCCCAGGAATGTCAAAACACGCGCACCATCATTCTTGATCCGCTCTCGGCCAAAACATCCACAGCAATGAATATATCAGTCAGGCTGATCCTCTTCCCTTGCCTTGCCTTCTAACACACCAACCGACACTCTTTCGACCATGAGACTCTCGCTCGCCACACTCTTTACTCTTGCTTCTGCCTCCGTGGTGGAGAAGCGCCAATCGGCCATCAATGACGGCGTCGTCCTCAACTACGCCCTCACGCTTGAGCACCTCGAGAACGCCTTTTACCGCGGCGGTCTTGCTCGCTTCACGCAGGCCGATTTCCTTGCGGCAGGCTTCTCGCAGAACTTCTACAACAACTTGCGCAAGGTTGCTTCGGATGAGGCTACACACGTCAACTTCTTGACCTCCGCACTTGGCGCCGCTGGCATCGCAGCCACGAAGGAGTGCATGTACAACTTTGGCTACAACACCGTGCGTGACTTTGTCTCGCTTGCTTCAGTGCTCGAGGGTGTCGGCGTCAGTGCGTACATTGGCGCAGCCAGCTTCATTGACAATGATGCCTACCTCACGGCAGCCGCCAGCATTGTCACCGTCGAAGCCCGTCACTCGGCCTTCATCCGCGGCAACCTTGGCCTCCGTCCCTTCGCTACACCATTCGACACACCTCTCAACTTCAACGAGGTCTTCTCGCTTGCTTCGGCCTTCATCACATCGTGCCCGGCCACTAACCCAGCACTCCCCGTCAAGGCCTTCCCAACACTGCAAGTCACGGCCGGCGTGCCACCTTCCGGCCTGGATGTCACAAATGACTACATCACCTTCAAGGCCGGCATCACCCTGCAACCCAACACGGCCTACTACCTCCACTTCATCAACGGATTGACCGTTACGCCAGTCAAGGCCTTTGTCGGCGCAAACGGTATTCTTGCCGCCAACATCCCCGCAAATGTGTTTGGCCAGGTCTACGTGGTTGCTTCAGCTACGACTGAGGTGCCGAACGACTCAAACATCCTTGCTGGTCCTGCCATCTTGGAGGTGCTCGACTGCCAATGCTAGACAGTCAATTGCTAGAGGAAGGGAGTTTGTATAGTATTGCTCAAGAAGAACAGTTGGTAATTCGGTAATTGAATGCTTGAACAGTGCCTGCGCTACGTGTAATAATTGCAAATCATTGAGGTGCTGCCTGTCGTGCGATGTCTGCTGTACTCGATTCACTACCGATTGGTCCTTCGTAGTGCTGCAACCATGCATGCAAGAGCCAAGCAAAGACGGCATGAACCTGTACAAACACATCAGGCATGCCTGTCAACTCCGGCAATCCACATGCAGCAGCACGGCCCTTTGTGCGTAGAAAGCCTTGTGGTGCGAGAGAGGGGGCCACCGTACCTCCGCCAGCATTGCTCTCCTGCAGCGATGAGGAAGCATCTATCGCTGCTTCCTGAGAAGCCGTCTGTGATGCCGCAACAAGCTTCTCGACCAACGCTGCAAAGCGGTCTGTGATGAATGTATAGCTGCGCAAGAGATCCTGCTCTTCAGTCGAGGTGCACATGAAGCAGAATGTACGCTTCGTGCTTCCACCGGCAGCTTGGTCACGCAAGCGAAAGATGGTTGCAATATTGTAACCGATACTAGGGTCCCCAAAGAAGATGGGACCACTTCGGCCCGGTACAAGTTCGCCCGAAAGCGCACGTATGCAGCTGCTGCGTAGAATCTTGTAGCGTTCTGGATTACTTGGATGGCGCTGCGAGACATAGACGTGCTTGCCTTCAATTGTTTTCAGGACGGGCGCGACATTTGGCGTCGCTAGGTCGGGTGGCAGGGTGAAGCTACATGATGCACAGGTTGCCCTGGTTCTCGGCGGGCTTGTCGTCGTCGTGCCAGTACTGCCAATGCCGGACGCCTGCGCAAGTCCTGAGCCTTGAGCTGCAGTGGATGAAGATACGCTTCGAGGTCTTTGACCAGCTCCTGCTTCACTTGTTGGCGCGCTCAATGCAGTCTGATCATGTTCAAAGGCCTGGGTGCAAAAGACATTGACAGGACCATGCACCTCGCACCAGACAGATGCGCTGAAGATGGTATTCATTGATTTATAGCATGTAGGTTTGATGGATGCAAGAGGTTACTAAGAAAATGTGAAGTTATGTCTAGTACCATGTCGCGGGACGCTGAGCAGCAAAGACCTTCTTGCCTGCACCGGCCTGTTTGGGGAGCCGGGTCGGCAGAGGGAATCTGAGCTTCGGGTCGAGGAGCTGCCTGACATACGGACGCTTGACATCAGCAGTCTTCTCAAGCTCAACGACCTTGAGGATGTGGACGCTTCGGAAGCGGGATCGGTGGCGGGCAGCCATGTCGCTGTACATTTGCTCGACGGCCTCGACACGGGACATGGCGCGGTACTCCTTGTACATGTTGTGAGTGCCGGAACGCGAGTCGTAACGCAGCCAAAGACCAAAGTTCTTGACCTTGAGCGGGCGCTTCTCGAGGATCTGGTTGACGGCGATAATCTCGCCAGATGCCTTCTTCAGCTTGCGCATCTGCTTGATGAAGTACCAGAAGCGGGATTCGGCCACAACCTGCGTCAATTAGTACATGGAAAGAAGCAATGCTTTGTAGAGCAGCGGCCATACAGTGTTGGGCGCAAACAGACGCATGCGGTAGATCTTGGGCACGGGCTCCTTCTCTGTCGGGAGCTTGCGGCCAACGACCTGGTATTCAGAAAGTCGCGACATGATGGCTGCGTGTACAAGTGCTGTTCTTCCACCTGCTATCGCTATCCTTGTCACTTGTTGCTCGTTCGTTCTGCTGCAAAATCCTGGGAAATGTGTACGATATGTGTGACTGCTTTTGGGTTTCTGTATGGAACACATTCTATGGACTCGCACCAGGAATGAGCTGAGAGAGCATGTTAGCAGTGATCGAATAACGAAGAAGAAGAAAGATGATCGTACCATGCAGATGCCATTGCCATTCAGTAGTATCTCGGCGTGCTTTGAGTGCACCACTGACTTGCCGCCAGTTCTGGCCCCAGAATCATACTCTGTCACATCCTCGAGCACCATGTTCACATAGTCGTCAAAGCCAACGAGCTTGCCAGAGAACTCCTTGTCGCCCTTCATGATGACCCAGATTGTAGAGCCAACGCATTTGTCAATCAGCCTGCCGTCAATTTCTGCTTATGAATATCGTTAATCGCGGTCAGCCTGCTTTGCCTCTGCTATCCGCCCTGCATATATGCCATAGAAGATCATGCTTTGCTGAGTACGGCCTCATCGCGAAATGCTTGTAAGCACGCTCAACGCGTAAAAGCACATCGTCTGATTTCGCATTGCATTTCGAGCTTCTATGCTGGGAACATATGTATATACCGGCTTTGGAAGATTGAATCCTTCATGTGACAGCACAGTAGGGCGTAGCAAAGCGTATCAAGAGGTCGATTCGAGATTCGCAGTGTATTGAAGCCGACCGCAACACGACAAAGCTCGACAAGAGAAGAAAAGCAGGTGATTTCGCGAGAATGATACTTACTCTAGCGGAAGAAGCTGCGACATGAGGTACTCCTCCGATGCGCCTTTTGAGTAGACCTTTAGGAGCTGATTTCCGAAGCAGTTGTCGAGGATGTTGTGTTCAAAAACAAGTTTGCTACACCACTACTCAACCGAAATCTCGCTTGAATTCAAGCTGCTCTTTATGTCGTGGCGCAGGCACATGAAGCTGTCTTGTTAAGGAATGCTTGTCTAAAAATGCTCTACGATAGGTGCTGCTATGATTCTCTGATCAAAAGTGGGCCAGAAGGCTCGTAGTGTTGGCTAATTGTGGTGCCGTAGTCAACTGCACATCAGGTCGTGCTTGCTGCTGCAGGAAGGACTTGAGCTCCTTGGGCGCAGCCTTCTTGTGCTTTTGCTCAGATAGCCATACTGCAAGCAAACCTGCAACGTGAGCAGAGGCAACAGCCGTGCCAGAAGCAACAGCAGCGCCGGTCTTGCTTGATGGATAAGCTGACAAAATGCGCGAGCCGGGAGCCCAGACTGTCACAACGTCGCCAAAGTTGCTATAGTCAAGGTTCACATCGTCGATGCGAGAAGCAGACACCGTAATGAGAGCGGACTCGGCAGCAAGGCGGGCAGGGCTCACGTCCACAGCATCCGCCCCCGAATTGCCCGATGCGACAACCACATGGACTTGATTCCTGAGGGCGCGCTTACAGGCCAAATCTACAGCGTTGTCGGCCGTGCCCTCGATGGGGATCAGTAGGATCGAAGGACCCTCGTCGTGCTTGGCCTTTTTAATGGCGTAATTGATGCCCTGCAGGATTGGCGAGCTGGTAACACTCTCGACGTCAAACACCTTGATGCTCACCAGCTTAGCATGCTTGGCAACACCGTATGCGCTCGACAAAATCGTGCCTGCGGTGTGTGTTCCTTGGCCGACGGCATCCTCCTGTGGCATGCCCGGCTCGATGAAGTTTGCGTCTGCAGGTGCCGACACGCGGCCTTCGAATGTCTCGTGGTCGGCGCGGACGCCCGTACAGAGCATGTACACAGTCACGTTGCGGCCAGCTGTGTCTTTGTCATACACATACGTGTACTTGGCCTGGTCCTCGTCCTTTGAGCCCACCGTGCCAAGCGGACCATCTGAGATCAATCGCGCAAGACCCCAAGGGGCTTGGCCTTGCAGCCCGATGGCATCTGCAGCTTCTGCATGATGATGGACCTTGAAGGTGGCCTCCTTTGCAACGGAGTGCACCAGCTCGTGCTCCTGGAGTTGGTCAAGCACCGACTGAGGCGTGTTGTTGTCCATGCAGAGCACGCCAGCCTCATGCAGTTCGGCATGGCAGTGCTTCTGTGCATCCTTGGGCAGGTGTTCAAGCAAGGTTGAGACGCTTGCCGACTCGTGAATGGTCACAATGTGTCCGGGCTGACGGGCTACTGGCATGATCGGTATGGTTGGTGATGTTCTTGAATTATGGATGGCGGAATGGTTGTGATCCAGATTATCAGCCGGGACAGACCCTTCTGATATGGGGCTTCCTGGCAGCTGTTTCTATTCTTACAAATGTCCGCATCCTTAACGACGGGACATGCGTGGACTCATGCATGAGCATTTGTCAAGCAGTTGTTGCCTCAGGCGATCAGACCCCTGAAGATCGCCCAGATGAGCTTTGAACTTAGAGGTCACAGCTGCAGTCATCTGCACCGAACGCTGAATTTCACTGCTTGATAGCAAGTTAGCATGGAAGAAGCTTTTATATGCCTTGTCGAGCTTCGAGCCACCTGAATGACTAGAGTTTGACTACAGCTGCTGATCGACCTCCGATATCCACTTTGCAAGGCCCACGTTGTCGGAGATGCTCTTATTTGGGCGATGTCACCATGCACAGAGAGGTCCAGAGCGATACCTTTAGCCTGCTATTAGCAATTGCAATTAGCAGGTTGCGTGGCCTGTCAAGGAAGTAGCAGGACGATCAAGTGGATCATATGCATATCAACCAATATACAGTAGAGTTACAAAATGAAGCATGTCATGCTAACCAAGCTATCGCGCCTTTTCCGTGCTGGGCTTCGGTTGAGCTTTGGGCGAACGCGCCTGCTGTGCCAAAGCCTGGGCCTGTTGTTGTCTTGCCAATTGTTGTTGCTGCACCTGTTGTTGCAACTGAATCTGAGCCTGCGTTGCGGCTTGCACTGTTGCTTGCGAAATGGGTTGTCCAGGAGACAAGCCCTTTGCTGCTCGCGCATCTTGCAACAACTTCGCCATTTGCTCCTGCGTCAAGCGCTGGCCGGCAGGAATGCGCAGACTTGTTCCGTTCGGCAACGAAATGGGCGTGCCTTGCGAGCCAGGTCGTGGAGGCATTTGGCCAGCCAGAGATGGCCAAGAGCCTTGCACAGGGCGACCATGCATAGTGCCATTCAGTGCAACGCTCACAGATGTATTCTGCGCTTGTTGCTGCGCTTGCTGATGTTGTTGCTGCGCCATTTGCTGTCGAGCATGTGTTTGCCGTGCTGCTTGCAGCTGTGCAATTTGTGCTGGTGTCGGTGGCCCTTTCGCAAGGCGCTGCTGTTGCTGCTGCATTGCCAATAGCTGCTGATTTTTGCTCTCGATGAACGCTCGCGCGATTTGTTGGTCGCGTTCGTACTTCATCTGCGAGAGATGCGCCGGCGAAGGCACAACGGGTGGAGTTTTGGTGTCTGTCTTCCTTGGCGGAACAGCTGGCTTGGTCGTGTTTTCACGCTTTCGCTGGACCTTGCGCATAGCATCAAAGAGACTAAATTGACGCTGCTTTTTGAAGATCGGTTGCTGAGCGACCATGCTCTTCCGGCGATCAGCCTTAGGAGCACGAATCATGTCATCGACCTTGGTTTGCACAAGGCGCGCATGTGGGCCAGTAAAGATGGCGTCGTTTGCGCGCATGTCTATCTGAATCCAGCGCTCGAAGCAATCCCAAGCCGTTTTCCGATCGGCGACAGCCACAAGCATGTTGGAAGGCGTCAGAGCATTCGCAATAAAATCCCAATTGTACTGATACTCGGTAACATGTGCAAGCAGGGCTTCATCAAGCTCCGGATTCCAGATAGGACTAGTTCGCCCAGACGGAGGCGGCAAAGGCGGGCGCACGGAGAGCGTAAGAATAGTCTTGCGACGATGTTCTGCTGGCGGGCCGGGCGCGGGCTCTCGCCGTTTGCGCTTCTTGCTCGGCGCCACTTGGACAGTGCTGCATGCAAATTTGCTGACAGGCACGATAGCATAGTCAGGTATAGCGTCGTTGAACGGCGCCGGGGGTCCGTAGATGGGCAGGTCAGACAAGGGCTGTTCAAACTCGAGCTCTTGAGCGTGACGTGGCGCGGATTGAGCAGGCGTTGCAGCGACTGTCAGAAGTCGCTTCTCCGGTGCATCATGCCAAGCTTTGACAGCATATGCTATCTCCGCAGCTTTTGCGATCTTCCACTTGCGCTCTTCGCGAAAATCAGTTTGCATCCATGCCATCTCATCAAGCATGAAATCATGATGCGCCTTTCTCCGCGCCATCGTCGCCTTGACTGGTTGCCGCAAAGACCACTTGTTTTGCTGCTTAAGCTGCTCGATCCGCGTGCAAGTCTTGATCCATTTCTGCTCCTGGGCGGAAGCAAACCAGGCGTCAGTGGTCAATATCTTGTTGGCGCCTTCCATCAAGTCATGCATCGGCTGAAGCGCAGCAGATCTCAGCCAAAGCGTCAAATCGATCGCGCCTGGTGGCCCAGGCACAGGTAGTACCTCATAGACCTTGACAGGCGGCGCTACCACAGGTAACGATGACTGCTTGAATTGTCCGGCATTCTCCGCCAAGAAGCGCTCCAAGTCAGCGCTACCCACATCATCCTTCTCTAACGGCGCGTCCGAGTATTTGGACACATAGAATAGCTGGACAAGCAGCTGCCTCCGCCTGTCCAACACGGGCTGCAGCGCATCGGACGACACCGCGGCAGAGTTCAAATCAGCCCTTTTTGCGTTAGAAAAAGGCACAGAGGGTCAGAATAGACTCACCTAGCGTCTGGCACTGGAGCTATAGGTCCATCTGCGCTGCGCATGTCATGTCCGAGCCTGTTGGCGGTCTTGTGTTTTCGTGAGGTTGGACTAGATTTGAGACAATTTTGAAAAGCCATGCTTGTGCACTTCTTGTGGGCAATTTAGTAGAAAGGCTTTTTGCTATAAGTAAGGCTATACCTCTGCTTCTGCATCGTCCTCTGCTGTCCAAGGCTGTTCAAGATCGCATTGCAAGTAAGGATGTCCATACTCTGCATGCTCCTCGCGGCCTTCGTCTACTGTTTGCGAAGTGGTTGAATCACTCCTGCTACGCTCAATAGCCCTCAAAGCAATGAACGCAGAAAGCGGGCTGAACTGATGCCAGAATTTTTGCGCAATGTAGATGGTCAGGAAAGGCAGCGGCGTGATGAACGCCGTTGGAAGCGGCACCTTTTGCGTTGACAATGTGCCAATCATGGTAAATTGGAAAACCACAAGTCCGAGAACAATACGGTTGTAAATGATTTGCCAAATCTTGCCTGTCGAGTGCTGAGGATGATCCATCGCGTAGATGAGCTGATATTTGTAGCTGAAGTAACCCAGAACAAAGAAGATGAGCCCAAAGCATAAAATTGCGGGTGAGAGGATTGAGTAAATGATGCAGATGCAGAAGACAAACAGGCACTGCGGCAGATAGAATGCGAAATTGAAGTTTGGACCCCGTTGCAATGCGCTGTAATCGCGTGGTGTCTTGCAACCGGCCTTGTGAAAAGGGTAAAGGAAGACTGTACCGAATTCGAGTAGTCTGAAGGGGAACATGCCGCATTGGAGAATAATGAGATCGACATAGAACTGCGCTCGTTGTGTCAATATTCTGGCCAGCAATTGTGGAATCCTGCGCGTATCGAGCTCCGTCAAAGCTAGCAGTGTCACACCACTAGAGGCTACCAAGATGACAAAGAAGTAATTGAAGAAGATGAACATGAAGTTCTTGCTTACTTCTGCGAGCTCAACTTCCGACACATCCAAGTAGCCTTGCACATAAGAGAACCAGTTGAATATCCAAGGTACAAGGGCAAAGAAGATTGTGTAGGCCAACGTAGGCAGAAACCCTACAGCCAGGGCATGGAGCTGTTCATGATCGTCCAGAAATTTGGCGAGACCTGGAGAGATCTTTGCGATACCCTCTGGACTGAGAAGCACAGAGATAGCACCAACAGGAATGAACCACAGAACGGTAGTGATGACAACAAGCATAAAAACAATCCATTGCCGTGTTACTCGCCCGGTCCGCGATCTGTACACATTGCTCCAGATAATATCCCCAGGTGCCGGAGCGAGTCTTGCCACCAATTTTAATGGCCTTGGATCTAGAACTGCCTGTGCTGCGAGTTGAGCACTCGAGACGCGTTTGAATGTGACAAATGCTGTGGCCGTCGGCCGGAAAGCGTCACTCTCTTTCCGCATCGCGAGAATGGCATCATCAATCTTGCGCAACTTCATCGTGTAGTAATCGATGCAATCGGTCGAACGTCCAGCGAGACCAAAGAAGCCAAGTCTCATGCGCGGCCGTTTACCATTTTGTTTTGAATAGACTGCCCAAGAATCCTCCAGGGAGTGCAACACATTATTGCGTTCCTGCATACGCCGATCTAATTCGCCCCAGACACGACATACGACGACACGCTCGACGGCGCCAATACCGAGGCTTTCGACATGCCGGGCGAGCTTTTCCTCGTTGCGCAAATCTGTCGGTACACCGGATAGCCGCACGGTGCGGTCTGTCACTGTCGACTGATAGCCGAGGTAATCTTGTCTCAGCGCAGATACCTTTCGAGTCGTTTGCGCCAAAAAGTACCAGACAAAAAGCGTGAAAACGTAGCTGAATACCACATAAGACCATAGCCATGTCTTGGGCTGCTCATGCTTGAGTGGCGTGATGGAGACTGACGTCAAGTTTCCCCATGCATCATCTGTATCGAACTTATAGCGTACCGGCACGACGACCGTCAGGCCAAAGAAAGCGCTTGTCGCCAGAAATTTGATGGCCATTTTGAAAAAGGCGAGAAAGACAACAGCGTCGAGTCCTGCGCAAGCAAGAACTTGCCGGTCATCAATCATGAATATGTCTACGAGCCATCCAAAGAGCCCAGGCCGCAGTGGCGGTGGTTCCGGTCCATCTAGGAACTTTCGATATTGGTATAGGCGAGTCCATCGCCGTCGCAAGAAGCAGAAGCATAGAAAGGCCGGTACGCCAATAGCGAGGGCAATGACCACCTGTGTCTGTAGCAACGGCCCTGAATTGAGATGCCGCAAGCGCGGATCGTCGTCTATGAAGCTCAACATTGCATTGTCGGTGTAGTGGTGATGATGTCCTTGGATTTGACCTTTGATTCTGGGCGAGTTGAAGAGTGACACCCATTGCAAGGGGAAAACTGGAACTGAAACTGAGAACTGAATGGAGAGTGTCCTGTGTGATGCAGAGCTGGGATCATCTGCGCTGAAGATGACCAAGATTAAGCATGTTTGAGCGAGAGAGAGTCAACTCAGGCTTCAAGGATACCAAGCAAGACACCACGAGAACTACCAAAGGTATTGCTAGTGCTCTTGGACCCATGACAGACGATTCTGAAGCTCAGCTTTCGCTAGAGCATGCCATGCCACGTCTACACATTGAAGCTGTCATTCAAGACAGTGCACTACACCGCACGCAAGCAGCTTGCGAGCTCGAGAAGACTCTGAAGGAGAACTACGTCTCGTTGGCGCAGGACACACAGCTCCAGTATGACTTCGCCAAGCAGAGCATTCGTGTCATTGCTTCATCAGGACCCATTCTGCGTCTGGATGACACACAGCTCTGCCTTTACATCTACCAGCTGCATGCTCCAGATGAAGTATACTCTCTCGACTTTGAAGAGCAGCCGCTTGCCCGATGCCTGAAGCTTCCCGCTGCCTCCTTGGGTACTCGCTGCTGTGCCATGTGAGGATCCTCTGACTGACTGTAGACGGACTCTGGAGGACACTCAAGTACGAGTCGACCGAAGTGGACCTTCAGTCGCGATTGCTTGGCTATGTGTCTTCTATGATGCTCTTTACGGACCATCGTGTCGATAGTCAAGTCTGCGCCTTCAACCGTTGCATCTTACTGCATGGACCGCCTGGGACCGGTAAGACATCACTTTCCAGAGCGCTTGCGCAGAAGATCAGCATTCGCTTCAGCGCACGCTTCACAGAGACAGTTTTGATCGAAGTTCAGGCTGCAAGTCTCTTTAGCAAGTGGTTCTCTGAAAGCGCGAAGCTCGTCAATCATCTCTTTGATCAGGTGCGCATACCCAACTGATGGAGTTTGCTCATGCCCAGATCTACAGCAAGACTGAAAATGAGGATGCCTTCGTTTGTGTGCTCATCGATGAAGCAGAATCTCTAACGCGCTCACGTTCTCAATCATTGCAGAGCAATGAGCCAGGCGACGCGATGCGTGTAGTCAACGTGCTATTGACGCAGCTCGATCGACTTCAGGCGCGGCCCAATGTGCTCGTCATGACAACGAGCAATATGCTTGACGCGTCCGACATGGCTTTCATTGATCGTGCGGATCTCTCAATCGAGCTCGATAAGCCAGGGCTCGCCAGCACCTATGAAATTCTCAGGTCTTGCATCGAAGAACTCATCTTGCGAGGCATCGTTACTTGTCCATCGTCACCAGAGCTTCCGGCCTATAGCGCGGCTCCTCGTGAAGTGTTCGATCCGAGCCCTTTCGTGAGCTATGCTGAGGCCAAAGGCCATGATATAGGGCCGAGTGCTATCCTGGTGGCTATTTGTCAACGTCTGTGGTCCAAGGAGCTTGGTGGCCGTGCCTTGCGTCGACTCGCATTGATGGCACACGCCTGGTTCATCCAGAAAGAGGAGGCTTGCACACTGGAGGAATTCCTGGAGGCTCTTGCTCAGGCAGCACTCGCCAAGCATGAGTAAAGAGATTTACGAATACAAGCATTAGCATACAAGAAGATAATCAGCCGCTACCGAACATCCGCTTCCTTGTCCTGGCAATCCTGCCATTCTCTTGACCAGCGACCATCGTCACAACTTGCTTTTGCATCACCGGCGCCGGTATCGCAGAGGGCACTGCTTGCAGAGTCTGCGATTGACTCATCGCGTCCATGGCTTCGCGCGCCATCGTCGGAGATGTAACATTCGGGTCGACCTGTGCCAAAGCCGGTCGTGTGGTCTCTGTCGTCTCGCCAAGCAACTGAGCGTGCGGCAAAGTTGTTGGCCACGTCGTTGGATAAGCGTATTTCTGCTTCTTCGGCGTCAATTGAGTCGGCACGTCGCGCTGCATTTCAGTTGCAGCTGCCAACTTGACTTGCTCGTGCGCATTGTCAGTAAATTGACAGAATCCTTGCACCACGGGCTCGCTGGCAGCGACTTCTTTTACGACCGCGCATGAGGTCTCTTCAATGGCCATCTTAGCCTGTCCTAGCTCGCTTTCCAATGCAGCAGAGGTTTTTGTGACGTTTTGACGCAGCTGCTGGACATGAGTAAGATGGCCAGACAGGTGTTCAGCACTTAGTTGCTTGGCAGCATCAACATGCTCTTCCAATGCTTGCGTTTGGCTGTCAACATTCGACATGGCTGCGTCGACGAGGGCGACCGTCTCGGCGTGAATAGCTTGCGTCGATTGCTGAATCTCCTCTGTTCTTGCATTGGCTGCCTTGGCACCTGCGACGATAGAGTGCTTGATCTCTTCCTTGCCTTGCTCCAAGCGACGCCCGAAGACGACATCTGCGTTGAGCCAAAGATCAATAGCCGAGGATGTGTGCACACTGTAATCTTGCACAGCCAAGACTTGCGCTTCCAAGGCCTGTTTGAAGGACGCCTGCACCGTTGTCGCGCGCTCTAATCGCTGCTGAGACACTTGCGCAAGCAATTGCTGTATTTGTGCTAGTGCCGCCTGCTCTTCTGCTGCAGCCCTTTCTGCATTCTCATGCTCTTGTGCGAGCAGAACAGCAGCAGCTTTTTCCATGTCTGCCGCTGTCCTGGTATGCGCATCCTTCAATTGCGATCGCAAAGCTTTGATCTCTTCTGCTTGCATGGCCATGTGCTTCTGTGTAGCCTCGAAGATGGCCTTGAAATCAGATGCAAGCTGTGAGTAATTGTCGTGTACCTCTTCCTGGAATGCACCCAACCGCGACGCAATTTCATCTGCGATGCGCTCAGCTGCTTTGCCGAGCCCGGCAAGGCCTTCGCCGAGACGCTCTTTGACTTGGGCGCGAAGATTGCGAATATCGTCCAATACGGCGTCCATTTTTCTGCGCGCATCAGCAAGAGACGCTTCTGTTGCCGTTTGCATCCCTGCGAAATCTTGCGATTGCTGCAACACAAATGCTTGGCCATCCGTCAGCCTCTTCATCTCGCGCACTGCAAGACCTGTGACGTGCTTGCGGATGCTTGCAGCAGACTTTGTCTGTTTTTGGGCAAAGAACTGCATCTTGGTGTCCAGCTCAGTCACTGCGTGCGCGATCTGTGCGCTAGCTGCATTCCAGGTCGAAGCATTACGCTCTTCGACAGAACGCTTACGACCGACCTTGTCATGCAGGCCGTGAATATCTTGGACAGTAGCCTCAAGCTTCTGTACGAGGCCCTTTGCAACCGCATCAATTGCTGTCTCTGATGCTTGATGTGCTTTTCGGAGAATGGTCTCATTGCCGAGAGCTGTGGTCGTTTGCTGTAGGTCTGCTTTCGTGCTCGCCAAAACAGTCTCTGTCTCCCCGAGCTGCCTGACGGTGCCTTCGAGCTCCTTGCGTGTACTCAAGAATTGTTCCATCGTCTCTTCGAACTGTTCCTTGGCCGCTCTGAGCTGCCCTTCAACGGCGTCAATTTTGCGCTGCTGCTCTTCAGTCAGCAGCTTGTTGCTCTCGTTTTCATTGACAAGCTCGAGATGGGATGCTTCAGTCATGTAAATGCCATTCTTGGTTCTTGTCGAGTTGAGGTCCGCTTTGAGACGTTCAATCTCGAGAATGTAGTCCTTGATGAGTGCCTTCTTCGTCATCATCTGATTCAATTGAGGCTTATTCTTGATACTCTTGGCACGACTAGCGTAATCAAGTGTCGAGACAGTCTCATCCATGTTGATCTTTGCTGGCGATATGGTTGCAATAATGCACGTCTTAGTGCGGCCGCCGAGGGAGTCTTGTAAGAGACGTGTGAGCTTTGACTCTCGATACGGAATATGCTGTGATCTGTCGACCAATGCATTGATGACGCGACCGAGCGTGAGCAGCGACTGATTGATCATACCAGCTTCTCGTGCGCGCTTATTTTCCGCACCAGAACGACCAACATTCTCTGAGCCTGCCAAGTCGACGAGATTGAGCTTTCCAACACGAAGCATGTCTTCGCCGTCTGTCGTCTGCTTAATGTGTACTGTAATGGTGAAGACCGAGTGCGAGCGAGATGAGGCTTCGTTACACTTTGTTGCGGCCACCTCGCGTCGCTTGCTACCTTCTTGTAAAATCTTGACACCGTGCGCTGCATCTTGAACGCCCACTTCTTCCATGCCGCTAATGACCACACCGCCCTTTTTGGCATTGTCGTCAAAGATCTTGACTTTGCGGTCCTCTTCGAGGGCCAGCAAGTCTCGCAACTCTTCATTGTACAGCTCAATGAAGGAGCATTTGACACTGTATTCGTCGCCTTCTGCGTCGAGCTGCCTGAAGATGCGATAGAGCGCGCGAGGGATGATACCCGCACTGTCTGTGACTTTGCCATAGTAGTCGGACATGTCTCCAGACATGGTGTATGTCTTGCCAGTGCCCGTTTGTCCATAAGCGAAGATTGTGCAGTTGTAACCGCCGAGCATCTCTTCGACAATAGGCTCTACCGTATCGTCAAAGACCATCTGCTGGGATGCTTCTGCACCGTAGACACGATCAAATGCATAGGTCTTGTTGGAGAATGTACTAGGTGATGTCTGCACCGTGATTGCCTTGCCTCTTGGCTCTGAAGCTGTTGACACAATAATGCCAGAGTTTTCCGCACGTTCACGCGCATTGCGGTCACGACAGCGGACCACAACTTGGATGTTGGTCTCGCTGGAGGCTTGTTCTTTACTGTGATTGCTGCCTGCTGCTGTATTGGTAGATGAGCTCGTTGCCAGGACAGACGTAGCAGGCGCGCGTTTTGCACTGGGCTGCACAGGCGCAGCAACGGGCTGTTGAATGGAAGCCCGCGAGCTTGGACGCGTTGTAGCTGCAGTAGATGGCTGACGCATGCCAGACATTGCACTAGGAGGCCTTCCGATGCGCGGTCGAGGGTTGCTCATCGCCTCTTCTAGTCAAGTGTAGGCTCTTCTTGTAGTTGTTTTGTTGTTGTTGTTGTTCTGCTGCCAAAAGTCAAAAATCGAATTTTGAGGCAACGAGAAGGAAGAAGAAGCGGTCAGGCCAGGGAATTCGTAGTTGCAGCTGATCGATTGAGGCCAAGACTTTCACATGCGATACTGCGCGTATCTATCGCTACTGTCCGTATCTATGACTGGATTCTATGATGAAACGTTGTGACTGATCTTCCATGCTCAGATCACCACGGAACGGTACCCTCGCGGTCGGTAAAGGTGCCACTTGGACCATCCTTCCCAACAGTGGCCATATTGATAATCGCATCAGTACCCTCCGTTACGGTCTGCGTACCCTGGTGATTGTTCATGTCCGTTGCCGTATAGCCGGGATCAATGGCATTGATGCGCATGTTAGGCAGAGCCTTGGCATACTGCACCGTGATCATGTTGAGAGCCGACTTGCTGGAGTTGTAGGGGATGTTGACGAAAGTGCCTTCAATCCTCGAAGTGTCCTGCACACGCTCGAGAGAGCCCAGACCACTGCTGACATTGACAATCACCGGGTTGTCTGACTTTTTGAGCAGCGGCAAGAACGCGGATGTCATGCGCACCACGCCAAAGATGTTTGTCTCGTATGTCGCGAGCACATCCTCAGCTGAAATCTCCTCGGCCGATTTGGTTGCGCCAACAATGCCAGAATTGTTGACAAGTACGTCCAGCTTGCCCTCCTTTTCTTCTATTGTCTTAACTGCCGCCTTGACTGAGTCATCCTGTGTCACGTCCACTTGTACCCATTCAACACCGAGTTTCGTTGCGGCTTCCTTGCCCGAGGCTTCACTGCGCGCACCGATGTACACTTTGTGGCCATGATCCTCCTTGAGTCGACGAGCGCTTTCGAAGCCGAGACCACGATTTCCTCCTGTGATCAGTGTAATAGTCATGACGCTCTTGTGTAACGAAGGTTTTGAGAACAGCCAGGCCACGGCCGCCTTCTTATGGAATACTTGCTGATTAATGTCGCGACCGCCCCCACATGAGAAAGTTCAGATGGACGCATGACGCATCAGGGGCAGTGACCAGGACCTTTAGCAGAGCCATACCATCTCAGGCCTTATCATTCAGCATCAACGATGCAGCAGCTGCGAATCACAGCTGATAAAATGGATGAGGCGGGCAGTCTCGAATCAGAGAGCGCGCGACCGCAGGGCTGAGATATTGATGAAGCGCAGCTACACCGAGGACCATTCCATGTTTCACATCTTAGATCTCTATATCATTCCACGCTTAGACAGCAAGCGACAGCAGCGAGACTGTATAGACTAACCAGCGAGATGGACCGAAGGGGCTCTAGTCGTAAAAACAGAACTAGAGACCTGCAATCATAGCTCGCGATCGTTCTTTGGTGCGAGCTGGCACTTCACCGCATGAACCTACAAGCAATGATAGATGGGAGCGGCCTATCGTGTGCTCCAGGATGCTGTCAGGAACAGGACTACCGTATATGCAGGATGGCGCCTTCCCAGATTGTTAGTTCAAGCTTGACCCTTCTTATGGTGTAGAAGCGCAAGGCGTGAGACGATTTCCTGAATTTCTGGTTTTGTCATGACAATAAATGCGCGCTCGCCACCAGCTGCAGATTGCTTGCAGTGTGCGACTTGCGCATGGTGGCAGCAGAGACAAAGGCCGTTGGTCAGGATGCAGCTGCTGCATCTAGCAGTACAAAGCCGAAACAAGGCCTCGATCAATTGCAAGCCAAAGCCGCGCCATTTGTACCAAACCAGGAGAACGGCGCAGCGAGCCATGGGAGCAAACATCGAGCACGCGCGCGCCGCCGCCATGGGCAGCGTGCAGCAGTGGAGCCACGATATAAGCTGACGGAAGACTTGCAACAAAATGATGGCGAGCGGAGAGCTTTTGCTTCAGCCAAGGGACCTCAATTCGTGCCATTTACGGGCAACGAGACGATTGCAGAGCGCATACAGCATGCTTTGCTAAGCACCACCTATGAATGCTGCATCTGCGTAGAACCCATCAAGCGCAACGAGAGCGTCTATGAGGATCAGCATTGTTGGGCTGTGTTTCACCTCAAATGTATTACTACTTGGGCGAAGCGCGCATTGCAACCAAACGAGGGCCGCCCGCAAGACACCTGGCGTTGTCCAGCATGTCAAGCGCAGTCTACAGAGCTGCCGCGCGAGTATCGATGCTGGTGTGGGAAACAAATCAGACCAGAAGTCAACAAACTTGCTCCGCATTCATGTGGTCAGACCTGCGGCAAGCAGACCTGCCCTCATCCGTGTCCTGTGCCCTGTCATCCAGGGCCATGTCCGCCCTGCAATCGTATGGCGGAACCCCAGCAATGTTTCTGTGGCAAGCATACCCAGCAGAAGCGTTGCATCGATACGGATTACACTTTGGGCAGCTGGAGCTGTCAAGAGATCTGCGGCGAGATGATGCCTTGTGATGAGCACTACTGTCAAAAAACCTGCCATCCAGGCCTGTGTGGGTCATGTACAATACCAAAAGAGTTGTCATGTCTATGTGGAAAGCATACGAAAGCTGTTCGCTGTGGTGACGAAACCAATAACGCAGGCTGGACCTGCTTTGAAATTTGTAATGAGCTCTACGATTGTGGCGAGCATCGTTGCAGAGAAGCTTGTCATTCGCATAACTTATCAACACATTGCCCTCGCTCGCCTGAGGTGATTACAAGTTGCCCTTGTGGTCAAACACTTCTGGACGAATTGCTAGCCTCACCGCGAGTCGCATGTACTGACACGATCCCGACGTGCGGCAAAGTATGCAATCGCTTGCTCCCTTGCGGCCACGCGTGCCGTCAAGCCTGTCATGAAGACTCCTGCAACGAATGCGATATCGAACAGGAAATTTCTTGCGGTTGTGGCTCGACTCAGGTGAAGGCATCCTGCCATGATGTTCAACTGGGTCTTCAACCTTCGTGTGAAAAGGTGTGCCGCGCTCAAATGAGCTGCTTGCGACACGTATGCTTGCGACGCTGCTGTTCCGGATACGCTTCTGCTCAAAAGCGCAAAAAGAAACGCTTGCGTGAGCTCAATGTGGAAGACATGGAACCGGAGCATGTTTGTACTATACCATGCCAGCGTACGCTCTCCTGCGGTAACCACGCCTGCTCCCTTCTTTGTCATCGCGGTGCTTGTCCACCATGCTTGGAAGCTAGTTTCGAAGAGATTTCCTGTGCTTGCGGTGGCACGGTACTATCGCCCCCTATCGCATGTGGGACGCCGCCACCGGTGTGCTCACTACCCTGCGCGCGGGTGCCAACTTGCGGCCATGCGCGCATTCCACACGAGTGCCATCCCGACACGGTTGCTTGCCCACGATGCCCGTACCTTGTGGAGCGTGTATGTTTATGTGGCAAGAACCGCGTCAAGAACCGGCCTTGCTGGCAACTGTCCGTTTTGTGCGGTGAGGTCTGCGGTAAAGCACTGGCGTGCGGCCATGCTTGCAATATGCGATGCCATGAAGGTTCTTGTGGTCCTTGTAAGCAAACCTGCGGACGTCTCAGATTATGCGGACATGCCTGCCCTGCTCCCTGCCATGCGGCTATGCCTTGTCCGGAGGTGCCCTGCAATGCGCGCGTCACTGCGACATGTGCATGTGGTCACATCAAGATGATGGTCCGTTGCGGCACATCCACTTCCTTGGAGTGTACAGACTTTTGTGCTGCGGCAGCTAGGAGTCAGCAACTGAGCGAAGCGCTTGGTGGTGGTGGCGAGAAACGTACAACACCGCCTGGGCCTGTCGAGTACCCCTCAACTTTGCTCGACTTTTACAAGGACAACAAAATTTGGTGCACGACCATTGAAGAAACGATGCGATCGTTTTGCGAAGATCCAGCGGCAAAAGCGAAGATGTTCAAGCCGATGCGCGTAGAGCTGCGACAATTTGTGCACGAGCTCGCAGAAGTATATGGCTTGCGGTCTGAGTCTTTAGATGAGGAACCACACCGGGCAGTGCAAATTAGCAAAACAAGTGGCACATTTGTGCCGTTGACAAAGCTCGCACAAGCTGTGCCTGCCAGCGCTTCGGCACTAGAGCAGATGAAAAGGCCGACACAAGCCTACAATGCATTTGTGCTGCTGACCCTGCAATTCGGGTTGACGTCCTCGGAACTCATGGAAGCGCTCAAGGTTGAATCGAAGCTCGCATTCGATTGTCACTTTACGCCCGATAGCGAGAACGCATACTTGCTTCCCACAGAGAAATCAAAGGCTGGCATGTCTCCTGACCAGGTTGAGGTTGAGCTCGCACGACTGAAGCCCCGCTTTCGCCAGATTGTCTCGAAGCGTGAACTGGCAGGCCTGCTCGAGCTGTGCTGGTTGAACAAGGATGGTATCATGAGCTATCGTGAGGGCTCAAGGAAGAAACAGATCGTGCGCCCTGTTACAGCTGTGACAGAGACCAGCAACACATTCTCAGCACTTATGTTGAATGAAGCATCAGCATAGCATCGTATCAGCATAGACGTATTCTTCTTTCTCGGCATTTCCCGAACGTTCATCTGAACTTCTGCGTGGTTTCATCTTGATTCCGCGCCAAAGTCAAGACGCGCGCAATCTGACCATCTACTCAGACAACTCTCAACATGTCTGTGCCAGAGCCTTCTCCAAGAGTAGACTGGCCCAATCTTACATTTGGCGTCAATCAAGTCAATGGACACATTCAATGCACCTACAAAGACGGCAAGTGGGGAGAGCTTGAGTTTGTGGAGGAGCCCTTCATTCGCATGTCAGTGATGGCGCCAGCAATCAATTACGGGCAGCAGTGCTTTGAGGGCATGAAGGCATTCCGCTGCAAGGATGGCCATATCCGCCTCTTTCGTCCTGATGAGAATGCCAAGCGCATGCAGCACTCTGCAAGCATGATCTCCATTCCCGTCATGCCAGAAGATCTATTCATCGAGGCCACGAGGCTAGCCACTTACAAGAATGCTGAGTTTGTGCCACCATACGAGCTCGGCCAGGCGCTCTACCTGCGGCCACTTCTGTTGGGTTCAGGGCCGCAACTTGCGCTCACCTCGCCTGACGAATTTACATTTCTTTGCGCAGTCACACCTGTCGCCAATCTCTACTCTGCGTCAGGTGCGAAGCCTATTGACGCACTGATTGTTGAAGATTTCGACCGTGCTGCTCCGGCAGGAACGGGAAGCGCTAAGCTGGGCGGCAACTATGCGCCAGTGTTTCAACATGCAGCCAAAGCAAAAGCTCAGGGATTTGCCATCACTCTGCATCTTGACAGTAAGACTCGGACGCACATTGACGAATTTTCCACATCCAATTTTCTTGCTCTGCGTGGCACAGGCGATAAGACGACGCTTGTTGTACCAGAGTCGACATCGATTCTCAAGTCTGTCACTACGAAATGTGTGATTCAGCTTGCCAAATCATTTGGCTGGCAGGTTGAATGCCGTCCCGTGCACATGGACGAGCTCAGTTCGTTCAGCGAGATCATGTCTGCTGGTACTGCGGCTGTCATCACGCCCGTCAAGTCTGTGACGTACAGAGGCGAGAAGCTTGTGCAGCTTTCGGATGAACAAGGGCCAGGCTCGAAACGCATACTCCAGACACTGAGAGGCATCCAGACGGGCGATTTGCCAGATGAGTTTGGCTGGCTAGTGGATGTGGTTTAGACGATGAAGACTGTACCACAATTCGTAGATGGCAAATCATCAAAGCATCGAACGAAAGAAACTCTGCCTCAATGAGTACATAGCTGACAACAAGCCTGTTCACCCTGCTTCTCCTTCTACTTGAACCAACTGAATCCCTCGCTGACTAAGCCACGAAAAATATTTTTTCTCTTGCAATTGCGCGCGAAGGAAGCACACGAGCAGCTGCAGCAGAAGAGGCAGGACACAGTATCCTGGGTGTACGGCTGTGTCTACAATGGCGGACAACGATGTCGATGACTACCTCGACTTTACTGATCTCGAAGACAAATACTATGTGGCTCCGGAAGACGGGCTCGATAATATCGTTCTGATTGATGGCGCGCCCATCGTGCCGGAGTCCAAGAAGAGCGCCCTGTTGCGTGTCTTGGGCAAGCTATTTAGCTCATGTGGCACCGTGAAGGAGGATGGAGTCGTGATGCCATTCGAAGAGCAAGATGGGAAGAGCATGTCAAAGGGCTTCCTCTTTGTGGAATACGAGACAGCTGAGCAGGCAGCACACGCAGCCAAGACACTCAACGGCAAGAAACTCGATAAGCAGCACACTCTACTTGCCAATCTGCTTGATGACGTGGACAAGTATGCCAATGTAGAGGAGGAATTTACGGCCCCAGAAGAGTCGGACTTGGTGGTGCATGAGCATCTGCGCTCGTGGATGGCTGATCAGGCTGGACGTGATCAATTTGTCATGTTCCGCGGCGATGAAGTGAGTGTCAACTGGAATCGAAAGTCTGAGCAGCCAGAGCAAGTCACCGCGCGCAAAGGCTGGACTGAAACATATACGTCGTGGTCCCCCCTCGGCAGCTATCTGGCCACATTCCACTCACAGGGCCTGCAACTATGGGGCGGGCCTTCTTGGGAGCGAATCAACCGATTCATGCACCCCAAGGTCAAGCTTATTGACTTTTCGCCGCTGGAGAATTACATCGTCACCTGGTCAAATGAAGGTCTCGAATTGCCGCCACCTGGTCACCCTGCACGCAAAACAATGCCTTTCACGCTTGAAGATGAAGGCAAGCATGTGTTTGTGTGGGACCTCAAGACGGGCATTCTTTTGCGATCCTTTGCTGCACTTCCGAATGAGCCTTCTCAACCTGGACAACCGCCGAAAAAGATGCGCTGGCCAATGCTCAAGTGGTCTGCCGATGAAAAGTATGTGGCACGTGTCACACCTGGTCAGCAAATCTCTGTGTATGAGGTGCCTAGCATGACGCTTCTTGACAAAAAGTCCATCAAGGTGGAAGGCATTGTCGATTTCGAATGGTCGCCGGCTCCAGCGAGCGAAAAGAAGGCTGGTGCAGATGGCAATCTGCTTGCGTACTGGACTCCTGAAGTCAACAATCAGCCTGCACGCGTGTCTCTCATGTCCGTTCCAAGTAAGGAAGTAGTCAGGACCAAGAACTTGTACAGTGTGACGGATTGCAAAATGCACTGGCAATCTGCCGGTGATTACCTCTGCATCAAGGTTGATCGTCACACCAAGAGCAAGAAGGGCACATTCACCAACATGGAAATTTTCCGCATCAATGAAAAGAACATTCCAGTCGAGGTTATTGAGATCAAGGAGACCATCATTGCATTCGCATGGGAGCCGAAAGGCGCTCGCTTCGCGGTTATTCAGACAATCGATGCCAACCTTGGTCAGCCAGGCACGACTCTGAAGACCATCTTGGCGTTTTACGCATTTGAGAGCAACAAACCACGCGCCGAGGCAAACTTTAGACTTGTCCGTGCTGTCGACCGCAAGACTGTCAATTCCTTATATTGGGCTCCAAAAGGTCGATTTTTGACGGCTGTCACACTAGGCTCCACCACATCCTTTGATCTCGAATTTTGGGATGTCGACTTCGAGGGCGAGAAGAAGGAGGATGAGCGCGACTTTGCCGCAAATCTGCAGTGTCTTGCCACTGCTGAGCATTACGGTATGACTGACTTGCAATGGGATCCCTCTGGGCGTTACGTCTTAACCTCCTCAAGTGTTTGGAAGCACAAGACGGAGAATGGCTACACGCTTTGGGACTTTAAGGGTCAGCAGATCCGTGAAGAGCGGCTTGACAATTTTAAGCAAATCATTTGGCGCCCGCGACCACCTACATATCTTTCCAAGGCGGAGCAGAAGGAGATTCGCAAGCGTTTGCGGGACTACTCGAGGCAGTTTGATGAGGAGGACAATCTTGAGCAAAACACGGCAGCACGCGAACAGCAAGAGGAGCGTCGCAGGCTTATGCAGGACTACCAGGGCTGGCGCGAGTCTATCAAGAAGCAGGTGGCCGAGGAGCGGAAGATGGCCGGCAAGCCACACTGGTCTGAGCGTTTGTTGACGCAAGAACAGAATGAAGAGGTCGAGGAGCTCCTGGAGCAGATCATCAGTGAACAGACAGAGATTGTTTAGATGCTCAGATACGCATGAGCTAAGCCATCACCATCCGCGTCTTCCTATCCGTCTATATGCCTCGGTTGAATTCTACAAAATGCAGATGTTTTGCTTTCTCTTGCAAGTCTGGTTCCAGCTTGTTCACTTGCATCGTCTCGCGTTGAGGGAAAACAGCGATCGCCAAGGGTAGAGCCACAATACTTGTTGCGAAGATCGAAAGCAGATTGACTGGCAGTACGAGACCTGGACGTCTGCAAAGTAATCGACCTGGCCGTTGCAATGCGAGCAACAAAAGTGGCGGAAGGACCATGATTGGCGACGCATTCATGACGCGTGAAGCCGCTGTCTCTGCGATGGCTTTGATTGCAGCTTTGCTGGATCTGCCGATTGATTCGCCGTCAGGGCTAAACACGTCGATGCCGTTGCTGATTTCGCTCGAGCGCATCAAAAAGACGTTGAGCACGCCTGCAGCTGCTACTGCCACGAATGGGACAAGGCGACCAGCGACCCGCCGCCGGCCCGGATTTGCGATATAGGTTGTCGCCTGGTTGAGGCCAATTGCGACAGAGCAGCTTGCCAGAGTGGCTGTCAAATAAGATGTGAGCAATTGGGAATCGCTCAACGGACTAGACTTGTTGCTGTTTGAATAGTTGAAGGCAACATTGACCGACTGATTCAATCCCTGGGTGAGCAAGATGCCTCTTGTCCCTAGATTTGGCGTCAACATGGCGGCCGTCACCACCAGATTGGTCAAGACAAAGCACGACATTCTGAATGGCAGAAAGATGGTTTCTCCTGTATCAGGATGCACTGTTGCGTCTAGCACTTTCTTGGCCTGCCAGACAGGCTCGGACAAGCTGATGTGACCGGCTTCGAATCTGGCCAGCGTGGTGCGGGCTTCTTTCAGTTGAGCAGACGATGTGAGCAGTGTTCGTGGGTCTGTCACTTGAATGACGTGCTTGACACGGCCATAGTAAGTGCCTAAGTCATAGCGAGAAGCAGGAAGCACCTGTCTGTCCATTCCACTTAGATATATATATGCAGCTGCCTCGAGCTGTTCCTGATTGTTGAAAGTCGCGAAAATTCAAAAAGCGCCGAGAAATACAACAAAAGCGAAAGGCAAACAGGAGTCAACAGCTGTATGCGCCCATGTCTCTGTCTGTGAAGCGGCCTCTCAGCAGCGGCGAGACACCAGCTGCAAAACGCCTACCGGATGTTATCGACCTCACTGATGATGCTTTGTCGCCCTCCCCCGCTCAGGTCAAACTCCAGCGATCTTTCGTCGACACGTCTGGCTTATCGCGCGCGCAACGGGATGTAAGAAAAGAGCTATGGGCCTGCTTCTGGTCCTACAAAGCGACGCTTGTCAGCGACACTGGACGCGCGCACACTGTTTTAGGTCAACGCAACCTGCAAGAGATTCTCAAGCGCAGATTAGACGCGCTCGAAATGCATCGCGCTCATGTTTTTAGCCGCAAATTCAGCTACACGGCGCAGGACTTTGCTACGGATGACTCGCAGTGGATCATCAACTATATACGAGACAAGATGGGGGAAGTCAAGGACGCGACGCCGCGGCGTGAAGACTCGATCGTTCAGCTCATTGCAGCAAATATGCCCAGCAGCATCAAAGAATTTGAGCTGTGGTATCATGCAGGAGTGTTTTCTTCCATTTTCCTTCTGATCGACAAATCTATGGACGATGCGACGCTTAAGAATTGTCTCGCGACAGGTACGCCTGAGCATTTTAGAGAGTTCGTCAAAACGACTGTCGAAGCCGATCTTGCAAAGCAGTCGAATGTCCGGAATCAGCCGGATGTTCTGCTGGTGAATAAGTTCGAACCCATCGACTCGCTTACACCAGATCGGGATGCCTTGTCGCTGACGAAAGTCTCCCCGGATACGCCAGCAAAGTCGGAGACTCAACTGGCCATCACAACAGGAACACCTCAAATGGCAACGCCATCGGAAGCGGCCGCGCAAGCACCATCACTCAGCCTTTCCGCTCAAGCAGTCAAGGCTGAACAAAAGATCGAGCAACAAATCGCCGTTACGAATAGAAAGAGAATCGCTGATCTTGTGCATAAGGATCCAGCCTCTGTTGCCACCGCATTGCAAGCTATGCGGTATATACTATCGAGGTACAAGGCCAAGGTGAAGCCCGTCGCAAGTGCCCGACACCCCCTGGATCTGCTTCAGCGAGATGGCACGTTGAAACAGTCCTTCAATTTGTTTGTACTCCAATTGCGTGATGGAGACCTGATAAATTACCTGCAATCGAGCGATGTCAAGCTCAATACATTATTCGATGTCTCAAAAGAAGCCCGGCTGGCCGATGTGCTGCGCTACACGGACTCGCGCAGAGAAATGGGCAGATTGGAGCGAGCTGTTGCAGGATTCAAATCATCCTTGCGGCAAGCCTACAATCATGCCCTGGGGCAATTCAGACTTGCTCCGAATCAAGCTAGTGCTCAGCATGTCGAAGAGACAAAGTTGCGCGACCATCAGTTCTCGCAGCTCGAAGCAAGTCATTTCGCGCCCTTGGCTCAAGGCACCTCTCAACAGTTTGTGGCTGCATCCGCCGCACAACAGCTTACTCTTGCCCGAACGCTTTGGCCGAATGGTTGGCCGGTCCGTCCCCCTCCACCTATTTCTATGCCGATGGGACCAGCTATCGAATTACCCGCACTGCTGCCTGGTCTGGACACCAAGCTGCCGATCGGACCATACAGACCACGTGGTACGCCACTCGGCCCGGACGAAACCCCAGAAGACTTTAGGAACTTCTTGAATGAGCTGGAACAAGACGATTTCGTTGGAGACACAGATGAGGGTGTTCGTGCGGCTGCTGAGCGACTTGGCCTTGAAGCTACACCGGGTCACAAATTCAGACTTGAAGGTCTGCGCAATTGCGATTTGCTACAACACCAAGTCATTGGCGTGGACTTTATGGTCCGCCGCGAAAGCAAAACGGACATGCTTCATGGCGTTGAGAAGCAGAATCGCGTTCGTGGTGGACTGCTTGCTGATGCGATGGGACTAGGCAAGACTGTACAATGCATTGCCACCATGGTCAAGAATCATCCAAAGCTCAATGACGCTATCAAAGAGGAGACAACGCGCACCTCGACCCTGATTGTTTGTCCTGTTGCGCTGATACATCAGTGGAAGCGCGAGATTGAGTCAAAGGCGCCAGGACTGTTCAAGGTAGGAGTATACCATGGTATTACACGGATGCGCACAGTCAAGGAGATCAAGATGTACGATGTGGTTTTGACGTCCTACGGCACTATGGGCCGCGAGTATCCTGTCAAGAAGTGGGGCAAACGACCAACACAGGATGAGCTTCGGGAGGATCAAAGGCGCATTGAACGCAAGAAGGGAAATTTATTCAGAGTGTCTTGGCTGCGACTCATTCTTGACGAAGCACACACCATCAAGAATCCTGCTGCCAACGTATCTATCGCTGCAGCCAACCTCGGTGCACAACGCAATTGGTGTTTGACCGGCACTCCTCTGCAAAACAAGCTCGAAGATATTTTCGCCATCTTTCGCGTTCTGCGCGTGCCGAACGTCTCGCAACGCCCTTCTTTCAAGGCAAAATTCCCGAGCTCAAGACAAGGTGCGCAGAGGCTTCGTGCAGCCTTGGCGCCATTCCTCATGCGTCGCACGGAGAATGACAAGATTGCCGGGCGACCGATTTTGAATCTGCCGACGAAGCATGTCCATATGCCAGCATTGACATTCAGTGAGGATGAGCTGTCGCTGTACAAAGAGGTGGAGAATTCTATGCGTACGGTCATCAACCGCGCACTTGTCGAAGGCACTGCAATCAAGGAGATCAACCATTTTCTCATCATGCTGTTGCGTCTTCGCCAGCTCTGCATTCATCCATTCCTCATCCTCGAGCATCTTTCTGCCAGACAAGACTTTGACGAAGACGATTTTCTCGATGCCGCATATCACACACAAGCGCAACCTGACCAGACTAATACGATGGCCGCCCAGGTCGCTCGAGGCCTTGCTTTCGATGGTGTGGACGAATCAGGGATCATGTGCGGCATTTGTCATATGGATGCGCACGATCCCCTCTTTGCAGAAGGCTGTCATCATGTCTTTTGCCTGCAATGCGTCGAAGACACGGAAACAATTGTCGACGAACAAAGTTCTTGTCCTGCGTGCTCCGAAACGCTCGGCAAGCTTGTTGAGTATGACGATGAGAAGCACAACGCTGCAACAGCGATCGAGGACGACAAGGCTTTGGCCAATGGAAAGGCGATTCTGAGAGTCCCTGCCACTCTGGCAAACGGTACGCAGAAACAGGAATCAGCGACAACCCTCGCGCCAGGCAAGCCAGGCAAGCCACTCAAACCAATCAGACCTGTCAATGATGGATTGGAGGCATCGGATACAGAATCGGAGGATGACATGCCCGCCCGCTCGATCTCAAAGAAGCGTCTTGTCCCCGTTCTCGACATCGACTCGGACCTGTCTGATGCCGAGATGGCTGATCTTGCACAACTTGTTCGAAATGCTCGTCCTTCGACCAGTACGGCGGATCCCAATGGAGAACAGGATGTGAAGCCTCAGTCGACGCTTCCTGACAGTGCGACACCTGTGGCGCCAAGCAAGGTTAGCCGACCTGACGCTCAGCTTGATGTTAAGGCGCCATCGCTTGGAAAAGAGCCAGCCTCACGGACGCCCAACCAGAATGTCTCGCGTACAAATCCTACCACCGTCAGAAGGCCAGTAATTCCGGGCATGGATGACAGTATCGGCCTGCCTCCAGTCAATCCTCGCTCCTTGGCCAAGGCTGTACTACCAGATCCTGGGGATTGTGAACCGAAGGAGGATATTTATCCCGTCCAGACGAAAGAGGAACGCAAGCGCGAAGCTCGATCGTGGGAGGAGATTCTCAAGCTCGAGCTTTTACCGTCTACCAAGGTGAACGCTGTCGAAGCGCAGCTCGAAACGTACATGCAGGAGAATGATGACAAGATCATCATCTTCTCACAATTTGTCAAAGCGATTGATCTATTGAACAAGGTTTGCTCTGCACGCGAGTGGCCGTGCCTTCGCTATCAAGGTAGCATGTCTGTCAGACAGCGCGAGTCGACATTGCGAGACTTTGAGGACCCTGATGGACCTCGCATTCTGCTTATGAGTCTGAAGGCTGGTGGAGTAGGGCTGAATCTCGTTTGTGCCAACAAGGGTACGTTTCAAGTTGCCAAGTAGCCCTTTGCTAACCACAGTGATTCTCGTTGACTTCTGGTGGAATGCTGCAATTGAGCACCAGGCTATCGCACGTTGCCATCGCCTGGGTCAGAACAAGGATGTCACGGTGCATCGATTCTTTATACCCGGTACTGTTGAAGAACGTATCATTACACTACAAGAAGCGAAGCTCAAAACTGCTGGCACAGTTCTTGGCGAAACAGAGGGCGGAGGTCGTGTGCCCCGATTGTCGCTGCGAGACATCATGGGCCTTTTTGGTACGCTCGAGCGTAATGAGGATGGTATCATGCAGATTATGTGATGATCGAGCATACCTTTATTTCGAATCCCTAGTCATAGAATCACGATCAATTTTGGTTTACGAAAAGAGTGCTTCGTTTGCCTGCTTGACAAGTGGAGATTTGCCTGCGAATGGCGCGAAGCCCATAGCTCGCAATCCGGCCAGACCGCCTGCGTTCGCGATATCGTCTACAGTGGCTCGATCTGGGAAAGACTCTTCGCGCGAACCAGAAGGAAAATCTTCTGGTGCAATGCCGGAAAGAAAGTCTGCCCGCTGCGTTTGTAGATATTGAGCGTTGCGAATCGTCAATGGCACTGCCGGAATGTAGAGCACACTAGCATCTTCTTGACCAGCATGTTCTGCGTCCACAGCATGAATCGTGTCTGCATGCCAAGCAACGAAATCTCCTGGCCTCATTCGTGGAATGCCAAGCATGCTTTTGTCGAGCTTTAGTGCAGGATGAAGCTCTCTATTCATCTCCTGACCTTTTCCTGGCACAGCACCGTGGAACGTAGGATCTTCGAGATCCATTTGGCCTTGTGCATTGAAGAATGGACGCATCATCCAGTAAGCGGCCGCTTCTTTCGGAAATGGGTTGATGCGAAGGGAGCCCTCGCCTGGACCGCTATCAGACAAGGAGAGCCAGCCTTGATATGCTCGAAGCACTGAGCAACCTCCGAGAGCATCATGCAGGTTCATATTGGCATTGACTCGATGCGTCAGGTCGAGATTGTCATAATCTTCCCATCGACCATCAAGGATAGCATCATAGACTTGCCTGTAAGTCGAGTCTTGCCAACGCTCGATGCCGCCCCCATCGATATGATGCGATAGCGTGAAGGACTTGTCGCCGGGCGACCGAAAGCGAGCGCGGTCGGCATAGGACAATGAGATACTAGTGTCGACATAGTCTGTTGCGCCATGCCACAGCCCATTGAGCCAGTCTTGTGCTTTGAGCATAGAGGGCTGCAAGCGCGCTTTGATTTGTGCTTGCGACCAGTAGACTTCAAAAACTTGTGGGTCGTTCTTCGGGAACCCGCCAGCCTTGTTGCGTCTACAATAAGATTGCAAATCTGCTTTGAGCGCGCGTGCTTCTGTTTCCGGTATGACACCGCGAATAATCACAGTGCCAACCTGTTTGATGGCGTCCATGGTCGATGATAAAAGACGACCATGAGTAATATCAGCGAATTGCACTTCAGGTATGATAGCTTCTCCTGTTCTCTGCTTTCTCTGTATCTCGTTCACTCGATAGCTGCAAACTTCTATCGCTCTTCGAAAAGCATGCTGCATGGTATCAGCATTATGCTGTGAGACGATATGCTTTTTGAGCTGATCAAAGCCTTTCCATTGATTGACGTTGGAGCCGGAAAGACTAGCAAATACAGA
Organism: Protomyces gravidus; assembly: GCA_003717255.1. NCBI lineage: Eukaryota > Fungi > Ascomycota > Taphrinomycetes > Taphrinales > Protomycetaceae > Protomyces > Protomyces gravidus. The sequence continues at coordinate 353,112 of QXDP01000108.1, read as the reverse complement.
AGAGATGTCACCAGCAGCTTTGACTTTGCGGGTGCGAGCAGCAGCAAGCATATTGCTTGAACCAGCTGATGGGGGCGAATGGGGCCTTTAAATCCTGATTGTGGACCCCACCCTCGTCGCTATTTTCAATTCCGGAAAGTTCGGGATTCGCTTCCCACTTGCGCCATCTGAATAGAAAATCCCGTGCCTTGCTCAAGCACAGTCACAACTTGGTCGACAAAGGGATGATGCTGTGAGGTTAAGTGTGTCTTGCAGAGGTAGATCATGCCGCAAAGATGAACTTGTACACCCAGATCATTGGAGTATAGCGCAGTGCGAAGAATATGCAGAGCATGCGCTTCATCTGGTTTACTCAGGAGCAGAGCGCAATGGAAGGTTGCCATGGCGGCAGCATGCCAAGGTTGCAGATAGACGATCATGCCGTAGTCGCTCTTCCAGTATTCAATCGGTTTGAATGAAATCGGCAGATGGCGTCGCCATGTCAGAATCTGAGCGTCTACAGAAGCCGCTGCGCTCTCCGACTGTGCTGCTATGCGATGTGCCAGCAAAAGACTCATTTGGTTGGCCAAGCTAGAGTCACTCTGGCGCGACGATTGCATAAAAGAGTGATTTTGCCATGGGAAAGAAAGGGCTTTACCGTGTGCCAAGGCGCTGCAGAGATCTTGCCGCAGAATGGCAAAAACGGCTGCGTCTGTCGCCCCGAGTTGTGTACGATCTTTCTGGAGCAATGCGACGGCCCCAGCAAGGTGGAGTGGATTCTCCAGCTCTGAGCGGCCCTGATACTCTTGATAGACTCGCAGAATAGTAGTACAAAACAAGGCAGTGGCAATATCTTGTGCCAAGATTGGGGCAAGTCCTTTGATGGCGGCCATATAGAGCTCATGAGCATCTTCGCTAGGCTCTAGCTTGAGCTCAATCCGTGGCCGACGAAAGAGCACCATTGCACAGATAGCAAACAGGATAGGATCGCTGCTCAGGGCTGCTTGAGCGACATGACAAGCGAAGGTACGCCGGTCATCAGCGAAATCCATGATGCGAGCTGTATCATCAACCCAGATTTTAAGCAGTTGTAATAGACCCGTTCGATTCTGAAGCAGCGGCAGCTTGCGCGATGCGTCTGGGTCAGCATAGCGGCATGCTCGATGGGACTTGATGCATGGTTGGCACGAGGGTATAGCTTCATCACAGCGAAGATGGCGTGCCTTGCAGTTGAGGCAGCCTCCATTGCGCGCACGAGGCATGCATAGAGAAGAGCAGAGCTATCAGATAGGCCTTGAATGCGTAGCAGAAGCAGCAGCACTGATAAAAGCTAGTCAGTAACAGTCTTGATGATGATGGCGGCACGACAGCGATGATAACCGCAAACTACTTTGAGCGAGAACACACCTGCACTAAACATATTCTCATGCGGCTCCTGTGGTGGAGCGCGGTCGTGACCGCTGTGCTGGCCTTTGAAGTATGTCCTTCTTCCATCGTACGCCGCGGCCTAACAAAAGGACACTTCGCCATACATCTTTGCATCATCGTCGCAACACCCTATCGCACAGCACGCCGGCTCAACGCTCTCTTCTAAATCCTTCCGCAAGTCTGTGTTAGCCGCGCTCACCTGCGATGCGCCGACTACAATCTTGGCCATTCAGCCATCGATCCATGCGTCTGATTTCACCAATGACGCCGCGCCTCTCTTCAAGCAGACTGTTGAATCTGCTGGCACGAAGCTTGTGGTGCCGTATGGCCATGGTACCGTCGATACAGAAGAGCTGATTGTTCGAATTTCGGAGCAATGTCATGCAGTCGTGGAGCGCATCGATGCTACACATGGCTCGCACCCATTATACACGGACGATGGCATTGCGCGTTTGCTGGTCGTAACCTTCGGACTCGTACCAGAGACGCAGGGCCGTACAGAAGCTCTCAATGAACACGGTAAGTGCCATGAATTGATTGCACAAGCTGATAATAGATGCCTTTCTTCATTCGCTCATTGCCTCGTTGCCCAAGCAGCAGTACAACCTCATTTACGTCTCGACTCCGCCTACAACAGCCAAGGCTAGCTACCGTCGCGCTTTACCCGAGCTATCTGATCTCAAGAAGAGCCACAAGAATAGCACAGGCGGTCTCTTTTCAAACTACCAGTTCTTTACTCCTGGCATTTTCATGGGCTACATGGCTTTATTCTTGCTGGTGCCGATTCTCATCGTTGGCATCAAGGCCATCAGTTCATTACAGATCTCATACGGCGCGTTTGCCCCGCCCCTCAAGGTCGGCAATAAGCAGCAATAGTTAGATTTACGTTGATTATGCTACATGCGATCATGAGGTGACGGGTCTCTTGCCGCGATAGACACAGACCGTCAAGCCATCACGTTTGAGTCGAGATCCGACGAGTTGACTTGGCTCGAGCACGAGATCTTCATCCTGAAGCAATAGATGCAATCTGCGTTCTTCCAGCGAAGTGCGAGCATTTTCATTTTCCATGCCCAATGCCTTTGCGAGATCGTCCAACATGCGTCCGCATGACCACTCTGTTGAGACGAATCGCGACTGCACTGCGCCAGTTCCCTTGACGAATAAATATCTGCGCTGTGATATTGGTACTTTTGCATCTCCCTTGGCTTCTCGCTTGAGTGCTCCTATCTTGCGCGCTTCATCAGCCGTCCGTACAGCAGCTGCAGATTTAGGCAGCGAAAAGCGTGATTGGAGTGATGACAAGGCGCCCTTTATCCGGTCGGCAGCTTCTTGCTTTGCTTGTACTTTTGCTTGCGGTTGAGGTTGTGACGAGATGCGTCGACGCGCCAGGTGTTCTGCTTGTAATGCTTTCAAGCTTGGCCCTGTTGATGTCTTGACAGCAGTAGACGGTTTCTTGACATTTAGAGCATGACAAGCGTGTGCGTATTGCTGCGCATGGTCGATGCAGAATGACGATGCACAGTGCGAGCACTTGAAAGGTAGAAAGTCTTGTTTGTTACAGCTTGAACAGCGAGCACCGATAGTCTCGAGACCTGCGTCCATCACAGAGAGATAGGAGCTGTTGGAGAGGTCTCTGTTCCTTATAAGCGCTTGAAGCAGAATGTTCTGGTGTACTGTTTGGCACAGGCCGCGTCAGCGCTGACAAATTGTGTTCGATAGCTGTTCGCAGCTCAGTAGATCTATGATAGCAGAAGATGATGGACAAACAGAAGCTCCTGAGCTCTTCTTATAGCTGCTTGAACAGTTTGGCAGGTGAAGATGTGTTGTGTCAGGAGAAGGCCGGATGTCGAACTAGACCAGGCCGTTTGCACAGCTTCCCTGGTTCAACATTAGATATCAGGCTACTAGGCTACGAGGCTACTAAGCTGCCAGGCCACCGGGCTACTAAGAGATGAAGGCTCGCTTGAACCTCCTCGTGCGAACACACCTGGTCTATATAGCTATGCACCTGCCCGATGTCGAAGTCAAACAACGAGCACCACATTTGAGTAGTGAACAACTTCATGAGCTGGATGCTACCGACGATAGCCAACTCAAAGCATTGATACCACAGCAGCGCGCATAATACATGGATGTCAGTTCTTGCTTCTACCAGCAGCAGACCAGCAGCATGATCAGATCAATGTGGCAACTACGACCGTGAGACAAATCGTCATTGTCAGATGGGCGAGCAAGTACTTATAGCAGGGCAACTTCCTTCCATCGTATTCTACCACCCTTCATCTACATCAATTCACCATGTCCAACTGTTTCTTCAAGGTTGCCGCCAACGGATCTCCTCTCGGAACCATCAAGTTCAAGCTCTACGACAATGTCGTGCCCAAGACAGCAGCCAACTTCCGTGCTCTGTGCACAGGTGAAAAGGGCTTTGGTTACGCCAACTCACCCTTCCACCGTGTGATCCCTCAGTTCATGCTCCAAGGCGGTGACTTTGACAGGCAGAACGGGTAAGACGAAGAAGTTGTACCTGCAATTAAAGCTGACAATGTAGAACTGGCGGCAAGTCCATCTACGGCAACAAGTTTGCCGATGAGAATTTCAAGCTCACGCACACCAAGCCTGGACTTCTTTCCATGGCTAACGCAGGCCCAAACACAAACGGCTCGCAGTTCTTCATCACGACGGTTGTGACTTCGTGGTTGGACGGCAAGCACGTCGTGTTCGGCGAGGTGATCGAGGGTATGGATGTCGTGAAGAAGATTGAATCGTACGGCTCCAGCTCCGGCACCACTTCGCAGAAGATTGTCATCACCGAGTCAGGCACCTGCTAGATACTGCCGTTCAGGCACTTAAATTCTATATCACGGTAGTCTCGTAATAATCGACGGTTTAACGATCCAGGCACCCTGATTGTCTCAACCTCTGGACGAAGTAACGCTCGGGAGACTTCAGCTATATCGATACGAAGCCATCTATAATCAAGGATAGGAATGCAGTGCAAGACAAAAGCAGAGAAATCACCGTGCATGTTGCCATAGTTTGCCCATCGTGCCCCAAACACTCACATTGAGTCCAATGAGCACGCCAGCCGAGACCACTTCAGTCATCTTTGTATATGGTTCGACAGCCGCACCACTAGCCGCCATCAAGGCCACGCCGGCAGCCCAAGCACTGGTTCCCAGAATCGAGAGTATTGAGATAATGGCGAAGCCCTGCCATGTGCCGTCCACCCAAAAGATGTAGCCTAAGGTCATGACAAGGCAGCAGGTGTTGAATGTGGCTGCATCGTTGTAATCGAGCTTCGTGCCTGCATAGGCAACGCCCAGAAAGCCTGCGAAATAGCGAATGAGCGAATTGAAGTACAGAGGCCGGTGTTCGTGTTGCGCCTCTTGTTGCAAGACTGCTGGCTGGGCTGTGTTGGACAAGGCCTCATCTAGAAAGGGTACCAGCAAGCTAACGAGCGTTGCTGCAAGAGCATACGGTGCACATGGAACATCTTGCGATGTGATTGCCTTGCAAAACGTGTTATTCTTCGGCAGCTTGTTGAAGAGTCTAGCCGGTTAGCAGAGGAAGCGTAATGAAATACATACGCAATGAAGAGATAGGCCGCGACGAAAACGCCGCCGCTCTTGATGAGTGCCTGTCGGCCACCCGAACGCTTGCGAATTCGCATCTGACGTGGCTTCTGTTCAGGCGCCATGCTGAATCCACCATCTGGCAACTTTGGCGAGCCATCTGGCGTTACAGGTGCAGTGGCCGCCGCCGCGGGATCGTCAGGAGAGGCATATCCACCGCGCTCAAAGATGCCAAATAATGCAGACGAAGTCTCTGCTAGCCCAGCAAAGGAAAGAAACGAAGCACTGCGAGATAAACCTCCTAGATCGGCGACTGATCGGGAGGAGCGAAGGCGTTGCAAACGACCTGGATGCGATTCTGCATCGCGTTCTGACGAATGCACAGTGGATGCCATGCCCGGTCTTTGTGGTGTCGGCCGGTGAATACGATCCATATATCAAGCTGATGGGTCCTCACAGAAGATGTGCAAGGCAAGCGCACGCACAGGGCGACGTGATCTCTGCCTATGTTTGTGCTTGTATCGTGGGCCTTTCGCTCCGTCATATTTTGTGGTCCGAGCTTGTGATTGCAGATTCAGATGGAGGAAATGCTGATATCCTCGTCTATGCTTGCCTACCTTGTACCTGTAGATCTAGCTCTAGTTTGGCTCAGCCTTGCTTGGCATAAGGCACGCCTGTCCACTTCTCTTCGACAGACGACTTCATCTGCAAGCCATACTGCACAGGCTGACGCTCAATGCGATGGAAAGAGTTGATGTTCTTGCGGCACACAATCTGCCAGCACGTCGCACCACCCTGACGAGAGACAATGACGGACCAAGCCAGAAACAAGACCCACAGGCGATACCAGCGGTCACCGTACTTGGCCTTGATCTTGTCCTTGTTGGCAAGCCAGTTGCGATACCAACGCCAGAGAGTCGCACTGTAGTGCACACCGACATTGTCCACGGACTCAACCTCAAAGCCAGCCGACTCAAGTTGCGAGACGTACCAGGCCAGCGGCGTCGATGCATCAGCACCAGGGAAAATGTACTTGTTCATAAACAAGCCCCAAATAAGATCCTCATACTGCCAGCACTTGCGCAATCCGGCAACCTGCATGTAAAAGATGCCGTCGTCTTGAAGCGTCTCGGAGATCTGCTTCAGGAATGAAGGGAATCGACGCACACCAACATGCTCAGCCATCTCGACGCATGTAATCTTGTCATATCCACCTGTTGGCTTGGGAATATCGCGGTAGTCCATGCACATCAGGCGTGAATCATTGCAGCCAAGCTCCTTGAGCACAGTATTGCCCCACTTGGTCTGCGTACGAGCCAACGTTGCGCCTGTGACCTTTGCACCATAATTCTGTGAAGCAAAAGCCGTCAAGGTGCCCCATCCACAGCCAATGTCGAGCATGTTGTCGCCCTTTTTGAGGCCGATCTTTTCGCAGATGACGCGCATCTTGTTGTCTTGCATCTCCTCGAGCGTCTCTTCTCTGTTGATGTCGCCAATCAGGCCAGATGTGTACACCATGCGCGGGCCGAGGAAGAAGCCGTAGAAATCATCACCCCTGTCGTAATTCTCCCGAATCTGGTCCTCATCTTGAGAGCGCGAGTGCCAAAGCACTTCGGGAATCATGCCAAAGAGGAAGAAACGGAAGAGGGACAGCGTAAAGTGGAAGCTCGACCAGTCATGACGATACTCCATCACATCAAGCGCGTCGCCCTTGAACTCCACTTCTCCTGCAATGTACAGCTCCTGAAACGTCTCGAGCGGAATTTTGCTGCCGGCATACTTCTTGGCGAGCTCAGCATTCTTGAATGTCAAGTAGTGGTCAATGGGCTTGCCTGGGTATCTGGCCTTGCTGTTCAGTCGACCACCCAGCACTGAATTCAGGTACCAGAATGCCGTGAGCAGGGGCAAGAAGAGGAGCACAATGAAGAAGAGCCATGTCCACTTGCCGCCGCCGAGCTTGAACTTGAGATAGTACGGCACGCCAAGCAGCACTGCGAACATAAGATAGTTGCTAAAAGAGTGTGATCCCGATGCATCGGCCGGGAGAGGAGCATTTTTGATGGTCGGATAGTTGGTTGTACGCACTCCGCACTCCTCGAAGAACCCCTGTTTAGCCTGCTCGGGGTTTTTTGCAAAGACAAAGCCCGGATCCATCGCTCTGACCTTCTAGATCGCCTGCAGGAGACCGAGCAACGAGTGTCAGCTCAAGGTCGAATGAATGTCAAGCTCTTCTGACTGCTGCACAAGAGAAAAACGCGAAATATTTCAGACAGCAAGAATGAGCAACACGTGATTGGGACCAGGGGGGGCGAAGGTGACACAAGAGATTAGATTATCGTATAGACAAGGTAGTGAGAAGGGAACAAGTGCTAGTTGAGGAACTTGCGACAGGTAGTAGCACCACAGAGGCACGGAATTTTGACATCCTCGAGCGGGAACTTGTAGTCGTACGTGATTTCCTCGCCCACGCCAATATCACGCTGCGCATAGATGACAATCTTCTTTTGCCCATACACAGAGATGATCTTGGCCGTGCACGAAGGGTCGCAGGAGTGATTGATGAAGCGAGCAATGTTGCCGCACTTCGTTGCATCAATGACAAGATCCTCGTCAATGCGAAATAGGTAGGACGAGCCGATGCCCTGGCGCTCGTAACGCTTCTCTCGAAAGTCGGCCACTTGCTGTCGGATGATCTCGCCCACGTATTCAATCACCATGTCGCCACGCTCAATGGCTTCAAGTGCATACAGACCCCAGTCGTGAATCGCAGAACGAGAAAATTTGAGGTGCTTTTTACGCGACTTGAGCGCATTGAAGCGCAGCAGATCCGTCTGCGAATCAAGCGTCTGTCTTTGCAATTCGATGCCTGCAGCTTGACGTCGATTGTTGGCGCGATTCATACGACTGCTCGATGCAGCAGCTAAGCCAGGCTCTGTGGCCAAAGCCCGATTCCGGTTAGGCAAGTAGAATGATTTCTCGACATCGGGAATCGCATAGTAACCCTCAGTCCTGGCACTGCCTGTCGCGTGGTTGTGATGATAACCAGAGGTATCTTTGGCTTGCTTCGTCACGCCCTTGACACCATCCGCATGGGCTACCTTGAGATCTTTTTGTTGCCACGCCCACAGTGCCACGTCGGCAATATCGTGCGCGGGCAAGACATCCTCCAAAAGCTGCCGCAATAGGGCAAAGTCTTCGTCATCCTTCACAAGCGACTGGATGCCATCAATATCTAGCACAACCTCATCTTCCTCGCCGACAAGCGTATGCTGATTAGTCAAGGCCTCGTCTTCGCTCGAATCCACTTCTTCCGCTGCATCCGAATCCTCCTTTGGCAGAGTGACGATAGCTTGCTTGGACTTCTTCTTGGCAGCTGTCGAAAGAGCTTTTGGTGGAGTCGCAAGCTCATGTTGCCCATTCAGCTCTGCCTTCGTGACCACCGAAGCCTCTGCAGTAGGCACAGCTTTCGTGGGCTCATCTTCTTCCTCGCTGCTTGTAAAATCGACAGCCGCACGGTCGTGCATCACAGCATCCACGGAATCAGCTTTGAGATCATCGTCTGATTCATCAGCCAACAACGCCCGAGCAGGTCTTCTAACCGCTTTGCCTCTAGGAATTGTGTGCCGCAACGGTGTGCGGTCTCCATCCGTGACATCAACGGTACTCGGCGCGACAGAAGATGGTCTCTCACTTTTCTCCTCCTCGTCATCGTCATCCGACTCATGCTCCGAACTGGAGGCAGCAGAATCGCTTGGCGGATGCTGATACTCCAGCCGTCGCTGCTGTAGTGTCTGCTTGTGGTGCGACTTTCGCTCAGGTAGGCGCATGCGCCCAACATCTTTGGATGCTGCTGAAGCATTTTTCTTCTTGAAGCGCGGTATATGTGATAGAACATCAGCGAGCGACTTGGTCTCCTTTGGCACGGGCAAATCAGCTGAAGGAATAATAGGCGCTGCTGGTGTATGCACTTGTTGCTGCCATGGAGGTCTTATTGGGTCGATGGCAGCAGGGGTAGTCATCTGCTGCTGACGAGGCCCAGCCAGAGCTGCGATCCTTGCGGGACTGAGGAATTCGAGCAATGCAGGTCCAACAATACGACTTTTCAAGTCTCGCATAAAGACTTCTTGCAGTTCCTTAATGATCTTGTCTGTCATAAGCGCAACAGGATCAGCTGGTTGGAAAGAGCGCTTAAAGCCGCCCATGTTGAGCGGCTTATCGGTGTGATTTTTCTGGCGCTCAGAGCGTTTCGCGCGATGCAACTCCAGATGAAGACGATAGCCAAGAAAAGATGTTCTGTTTAGTCGACGCTGAGATGATTCGGCATGCACTTCCTCGCGAAAGACGACATAGAAGCCACGGGCATCTGAAAAGATTTCCTTGTGCCTGCAACCAGAGAAGAGTGCCTGGAGGTCTTTGGGTGAGACGCGACGCAAAGGCAGGTCGGCGTCAGAGATGTAGAGATATGGAAGACCATCGATACGACGTGTTGCATCCGAGGCGCGGCTGGAAGTCGGCGAAGATTTCCGCGAATGGTCATCACGCGACGGCGCTCGTTCTCGTTCTCGATCTCGTGCCCTTGTCCGTTCCCGTGAGGGAGTACGACGCCGACTACTGCCTCGCGCACGATCTCTGTCTCGAGATGGAGAGCGATGACGATGACTGCCGCGCTCGCGCCCTCTCTCTCTGGAGAGGGTGCGACGTCGACTGCTTCGGCCGTAACGGTCATCGCGATCGCGCTCCCTATCGCGATCCCTTTCGCTGTCTCTCTCCCTCCGGCGGTCGCGAGAACGAGACCTTTGCCGATACCTATCAATGTCCCGAGATCTGTCTCGATGTGCAACAAGATCTCTGTCGCGGTCTCTTTCGCGAGCTCGTTCGCGATCCTTGTCTCTGTCCCTTTCGCGCTCGCGTTCACGCTCTTCCTTTCTTTTACGTTCAAGCCCTTCTGTCACTTCCTTTGCCGCACTTTCTACAGCCTTTGCTGCCTCTTGCGCTGCCTTTTCTCTAGCAACCGCTTCTTGCGCCGCCACAACCTGCGCCTTGGGCCCGGTTGGTACCGCTGAAGAATTCCGCTCCGCTTGCGCTGCTGCCCTCTCTCGTTTGGCCTGTGCTGCATCTGCTTCGGCTTTTGCAGCCTCTCTTGCTTTCAGGACTGCTTCTTTTTCGCTGGCACAAATCGTGCCATCGTGGTCAAATTGAACTTGAATAAGCTGCCCGCCCAGCTTCATGCCCTGCATGGTTGAAAGTGCTTTTTGTGCTGCGATGTCGGGATCTACGCCTTTGCCTGAGCGCGGTTTGCGATAGCAGATGCGACAAAGTCCCAGGGCGGCACCAGTATTTGGGTCGACTTGGAATTGCACCTCGCTCATATCGCCAAAGCTGCGGAACTGCTGTGCAATGTCGTTTGACGTTGTGAGGAGGGACAAACCGGAGATGAGAACGGCGGTCGGCGGTTCGGGACCTATCGAGCGGACTGGATCATGTGGCCAGCGTAAGCGTATTAGTTCATGTCGCAGCTTTCGTCTGCCAGCAGTACGCTTGTAGCAATACTCGCGTGATACACGTGGATCTGTCACAGAGGGTTCGTCCTATATCTTGTTAGCATATCGCATGTGACACAAGAAGTAGCCTACGCCGCCGTCATAGCGCAGTGTCGGCTTTTTGCCTTTTTGTGCCTTTTTATCTAGTTCTGGATCATATAGACACTTGAAGTTGCCCTTACTCACATGCCGACTTTTGACTTGGGCTGCGCCCGGGGAAGGCTGTGAAGATGTTGCCGGCGATGCCAATTGCTTTGCTTCTGTTTCGATGCGTTGCAAGGATGAGAGTGGCACTTTGGTATGACCGTTGAGCACTGGGGATACAGCGCGCGCTGGCGACACTGCAGCAGCGACCGACAGTTCGCGCATAGGCGTTGCGACCAGCGAATCGGTCTCGGCCTGCGCTGTGCCGCCGCCGAAGAAGCTGGCAAAAGAGAGTCTTGGCTTGGCGACATGACCACCGTCTTGTGCCATTCAATTCTCACACTGCTTGCCTCTGTCTGTGTATAATTAGATAGGCGCCCTTACCGCATGAACGTATAACTGTGTCGTGCAAGGCAGAAGTGGAAGTAACAGTGGATGACGCAGACTTGCGCGACTGTATGCGATATGTAAGCCCGCCCAAGAATCCAGCGGAAGCCCCTGTTGTTCCCTCGGAAGCTTGGACCTGACCGCTTTGCCTCTGTTACCTCTCTCGGTCGTGTATCTTGCGACGCGTCGATGTTGCGCTCGTTGACTTTTTGTGTGGCTGCATTTGTCGCACGATGACTGCCATATGGAAATGGGTCTATCGGAGACTGAGAAGCGCAGTCATCTGGCAGAGTGCTTTCTGATGATCCAGACATCGCATAGTCTACCAGGGATCACTATTATAAAAGCAAATATGACTGCTTCTTTTGCAAGTGAGCTCCTCACACTATACAACTGGATTTTCGCTCACGGGCAAAAAAGAAAATTGAGCGAGCAACTGCAGAGGAAAAAGAAGCAAGAGCAAGAAAGAGGAGCGATTGCAAGACGAGAAGGGTCTCTAGGCCTCCATAGACATTCTCAGCATGCTCGTGGTCGACGGGTCGTTCGAGGAGCAGATCGATGAGCTCGCCCAATACATCGACTCCATTGCAGAGGGCGAATCAAAGCTGCAGGAGCAGATTGAAGCGTGTCTCCAGCAAGACGACAAGGAGGCAGCCATCAAAGCAGCCGTCGATGCAGGTAGCGCGATGAACAATGCGCAAGAGAAGGGTATGCTCTTTTTTCTGGGAGAGGATGGGAGCTAACTTTATAGATTTCGAGGCATCCTACAATCTACTGATTTACATTCTGCTGCAGGCCTCTGAGCCGCGCTCACTGCTTCCTACACTCTTGGAATCACTGACAAATGCACGCTCACACAGCCCGGTGCAAGTATACAAGATCCTATGGACAATCTTCAATGTTGTGCCGCAGGATGCTAAATTGGACGCACTAGAGGCATTACTGCAGTTTAGTCAAGCGCAGAACCTACAAGATGCTGTGCTCCCAAAAGTTCCAAAACAGCTTGCAGGATGGCTTTCAGAATGGAAGGCAACACCAGAGCAAGCGAGAAAGTTATATGTTACCTTGGCTGCGCTAGCCAAAAGTCAACCACGGCAGCAGGACGCATCGGCGCAAGAGGCAGACTTCCTCGTCAAGGCTTGCGAGCAGCAAGCGGATGCAGACGAGAAGCTGGCAACAGATACGATTGTTGCATGTCTGAATGACCAAAGCCGGTTGATGCTCAGTGATGTGCTTGTCCTGCCACCAGTTCGGCAATTGCAGGGCAAGCCTCTCTACGAGCTACTCAGCCTCAGCATAACGGGCGACTACAGCGACTACCAGGCCTTGCTCAAGCAGAAGGAGTTCCTGTTGACCCAACACAGCATCGACGCAGCCGTGCTGGACCGTAAATTCAAGCTCCTCACGCTCGCCTCATTGGCCGCTGCACAAAACAACCGGAAACTTCGGTATGCCGATATCGCCTCTGCGTTGAGCATTGCTCAGGACGAGGTCGAGGTTTGGGTGATTGACGGCATTCGCGCAGGCCTGGTCGAAGGCAAGCTTAGCCAAATGTCAGAAATGTTCCTCGTTCACCGTGCGACTGTGCGCGTTTTCGAACACGAGCAGTGGGAAGAAGTGAATGCAAAATTGGCGTCGTGGCGTGAATCTCTGCAAGGCATCATGGAGCTGGTCGACAATGTGCAGGCCGAAAATGGTGACACACAAGTGCCCGTAGCCAACAACTTTGAGCCTGATGAGGACACCGACGACTTGGCGGCGGCGGAAGATGCTTCACGGAGCGAAGTTGCTTCTGTTGCGTCAATGGATGAGAATGCAGACTAGATTCAATAAAAGCATGCTGCATATCTTGTAATATGTCTATTCTAGATGGCCCTTTCATCGACAGCTGCCTGAACCTGCTTACTGACCTGGTCCACGGTGTCCTCGCACTGGATGCGGCACACCTTGCCTTGCTCTTCAAAGTACTGCACCACTGGCATGCTCGTCTCAACAAACGTCCGGAATCGCTTGCGAATACTCTCAACATTATCGTCATCACGTCCGGATGTTTCGCCGCGCTTAAGTAGCCGCTTCATCATGGTGTCTTCGGAGCAGTCAAAGAAGATGGTGAAACGCGATGGACAGACTGTCTCTTCAAACTTGATCGCCTGGTCCATCTTGCGCGGGAAGCCGTCAATCAAAAACTTGCGCTTTCCATGCTTTGCAATCTCATCGTGCATGGCATTCTCCAAAAGAGCCACCGTCACTTCCATAGGCACAATCTTGCCCTCCGTAATGTACTGCTTGATCATAGCACCATACTCTGAGCCTTCGCGCCTTTGCTCGGCACGAAGCAAATCGCCCGCAGAGAGATGCACGAATCCACGTTCCTTTACAAGTAATGCACACTGTGTGCCCTTGCCGACACCAGGGCCGCCAAGTACAAAGACCACAACAGTATCTTTAGGGCTAAACGTCGGGGTTTGACCTCCTTTTGCCAAAGCTGGAGCCATACGTCTTCTTTCTTGTTCCTTGAGACCTTCTGGGGTAGGTGTTACGCCTGCTTTAGAGAACTGATTGCCCTTTGTCCTCTGCTGCTGCTGCTCGAGCTGCTTTGACACGTAGGCAAAAGTCGCAAAGCCAAGTGCGCCAATAGCGAAAAAGGCGAGGAAGTTGGGCGGCTTTGGTTTGCGGCCAGAGTCCTTGCCTGTGCTGAGTGAGCGGCGAAGAGAAGCTGCTACAAGGCTCCTGCTAGTCAATGAAAGAGGAGCCTGTCTAAGGGGTGAGAGGCTATAGATGCGTCCTTGTCGCAGAAGAGTGGTCATGGATAATGCGATGAAGCGACGGAGAGCGAGTAAAGAGGGCCTTTCGCCGATGATCACAGTAATGACTTTCACAGACGTAGCATGCTATACAGAGTACTTATCGACATGAAGAGGCAAGCGATTGACATAAAGGAAATGTGACTGCTCTATTTCGCCTCAATCAGGGGTCGACGACAGGGATGAGGAAGATATCGATTTCCGTGTCTTGCTCGCCCTCTGTAGTCCTCGCCGTCTTGATCTGAGCATGGCAGACGACATCAATCAAGCTGTTTTAGATCTCGCAGCATTCCTCGAGCAGCTTGCTGCGTGGGCTGATTTGGGTGAAAAGGCACGCAAGAAAAAGGCCCAGCCACGGTAAGCTCCTTTTCCGGTGCAGCTCCTGACGCGGAGGCATGCTGACAAGCTGGTAGAGTGCCACACAGGGTCATCATTGCTCTGGAGACTTTTCTCAAGAAGCGCGGCGCTGGCGATCAGGCCGTACGGCACTGGCCACAAAGAAGCACACTAACATACAGTCCACAATCGATGAGAGCACCCTTGGGAAGCTCATCGCCGCTTTGCCTCAAGTTGAAGATCGTGCCTTGATCCCAGTCAATGTCCTTTCGCTGCTTGGATGCATGGTCTGCCGCATCAAGCAGAGTAAGGTGAAGGTCGAATTGCACGGAGAGCTCGAGGTGAGCACCAGTCATTTGCGCATGCTTGATCTGACAACCAGTCTTGGCTCGAATGCATGACGAAAGAGGGTACGCGCTTCTTTCCCGCCTGACCTTCAAGCTGACCGTAGAAGCCAAGACAAAGAAGACTCAATGGACTGAAGACTGGATTGACTTGCTCTGGCGAACATTCGCCGATAATTCAAGCCCTTGGGACCATCGAATTGGGGTAAGTCAGAAGTCAATGAAGCTCTGCTAACCCTAGGCGATTAGCATGATGAGCAAGCTGCAAGAAGGTGAGGCACCCATCAAGCAAATCGTCATGCAGATCGGCTACGACCACAAGACCTTGTAAGTATCGCCCGAAAAGGCCGCGACTGACAAGCAGGTTGAGCGTGGGAGATGCGCTCATGACTGCACCTGAATTCCACTACATCAAAACTTTGGCTCGATTCATTCGTATGCTGCTGCCCACGGCCATGAAGGACATGGAGACTCGTACAAAGCTTTTCTTGCGAGAGTCTTACTTCAGTCGCGCCTTGTGTGATGCTCTGAGAGAATACATGGGCGACAACCCGGCGCTCGCCCTTGCAATCAACGATGAACGTGTCAAGCACGGAACTGCACTGGCAACGCTTGAGCTACGAGACGTTTCCGACAACGATGGCAAGAGCTGGTGCAAGGCGAACGAGGGTCAAGTGGTCATCTCGCAAACAGCTGTAACAGTCCTGTTTCTGGTCGGCGAACTGTGGTCGAGCTGGCATATCGCATTTCACGAGGTCGCCGGTGCTAGGCTCGATGGCCCGACAGTTGTGCTGAAAAGCAAAGCAACCTTTGAGTGCACAAGTACCCGGGCAATCCATCTGGAATTCGTAAGTGACGATCAAGCCAGAGACTCAATCCGTCATTTGCCTGCAGGTTTACGACCTCCAATGGTCGTTCGTTCAGCAATCGCAACAATTGATATTCCTCCGTTGTCAAAGCAAGTGGTTCGGCGGCTGACAACTGAGGAGCAAGCCAATGAGGCAGTGGCAAGGTCACCATCGCCAACTGTGCAACTACCACCGACAGTGAAAACAGGGCTCGGCCCGATCAGCGCACCGCCATCACATGACTTGACGACGAAATCGACTGGCGAAACACAAGCCGGCAGTCGGTCACCAGATTCGACTGCATCCACGGATACTGCACCACGCGTCTCAAGCCAGCCGCTGGCAGACGAACCAGTGCCGTTCGTGCCAGTGATTGCCAGCCAGACCGAAACGCGGGTAGAGACAGTCCGATCGGTTCTGACTGCCGCTGTTGTTGAGCCTGACCAGAACAGCTCGGTCATACAGATTGCACCTCCAAGGTCAGCACAAAGGCAGCGCATTTCTCAACCTGAAGCCTCGCCGCAGCAAACAATTGCCTCATTACAGCCAATACCGCCCGAATTGGTGTCAAGTGTGACATCCATCTCGGCAGCAGAGTCACCCGAGCGCGCACGCATTGAGCAAGTGGCACCGCAAGCGCCACTTCCGGCACAAGTCAGGCCAAGTAACAACGAAGAAGTGGAAAGCTTGCTGAATGTTGTGGCTCACGCTCAAGCGAGAGAGATCGTTCCACGGCATCAAAGGCATGAATCGTCTGGACCAGAGGGCGCTCAAGATGAGGCACCGAAGTCGCCGGTGGCCAACGCTCGCATGGTCGGAGTGAGAGCTAAACCGGAGCTTACCCCTGAGGTGCCACCGTCTCGAAAGCAACCAAAGAGCGTCAGAGCAACCACAGGCAAATGCAATGAAAATGAAGTCGTTTCGAGCGAGGTGAGCTCACCGTCTTTTCAGCCTGTCGAGAAGAAGTCAACCAGGAATCGCAAAGGCGTTTCAACAAAGCGCTTCCCAACAGACGAAGATCGACCAGCCGAAGGAGATGAAGAGACAGACTATGACATCCCGGACAGTCCATTGCGGACTGTAGGGGTTGGTCAGAAGGGAAAGCCGGCGAAGAAGGCGAAGAATAAACCTGCTGCTCAAACCAAGACAGCAGCACGAAAGACGAGAACGCGAGAGGTCAATGTCGATGATGAAGAGAACGAGCCAATCGAGACTAGGCAAGATGTG
This sequence comes from Protomyces gravidus, assembly GCA_003717255.1. Classification (NCBI taxonomy): domain Eukaryota; kingdom Fungi; phylum Ascomycota; class Taphrinomycetes; order Taphrinales; family Protomycetaceae; genus Protomyces; species Protomyces gravidus. Next base: position 336,497 of record QXDP01000108.1, on the reverse strand, counting down.
ACTTTGAGGGAAACCCGTGCACAAACTTCCAAGAAGAAGAATGCCCGTCGAGATGTCCAACAAGCCATACCTGAACAAGCTCGCAGCAAGTCGACAAATGCCGAGCAGAAACAAAGTGTGAAGCGCAAAGGACAATCAACTGGCTCTGGAAGAGATGTCAGCGACCCGAATAAGACAGCTGTCTCGCCACTCAGCTTGCCGCGAGTGGAGCATCTCGTCAACGATAACGCCGTCAAGCGACCTGAGGTAGTGCACTGGACCAAGGAAGGTCCGAGACGACTGATGCCTGGGGAAACACAGGCTGAACCTGACAACCAAATGAACGCGCCTATGGTTGCGGGAAGCTTGACACCTGAACGACAATCAGCATCGGCTGCGCAAGGATCTTCTCCTGATGATAGCATGGCGAACGTAAACGTGCCTTCAGAGCCACCACTCTTGCCCAGCCAAGAGGAACTAGTGCCAGTACCGTCCATGCGCAAGCAGCCGATGAGTCAAGAAATTGTGACCCCTCATCCGACCAAGAGAACCGACGGTTTGCTTTTACAGCGACTGTTGTCTAGCTCCGATATTCCAGAGCAAGACGATGCAGCAAATATCACCCATCCACCCAGCAAGCATCTTCCAGAGCGACCTAATCCCCTCACGGCTCCTGGGGTGCCTAGAAAAACAGTGGTCCCTCAAATGTCCGTCTCTGCGGGTCCTAGCTTTGCGACAAATATGCCTGCAGCTGCGCTCAAGCAATCCCAGTTGCCTCGGCAAGGACAATCGGCTGCGCCTATGGCAGGGTTCCCGCAAGCTCATGCTTTAAGAAAAGGGATCACACCGCCAGATCACATAGACTGGCGATTTACAACTCCTGCCAACCGACCCAGGGGACGCAAGCAGATGCCAAACACAGAGCACACGCTAGGCGTCAGGACTGTAGCTACTTCGACCATCGCGCAGCTGGAGAGAACTTTGCAGACGTTGTTGAATCGGCACGCTAAAGTGGATCGACAACAAGAAAGCACGCCTACCCGACTGGGACCGTTACATGCACCGAAAGCTGCAATTTTCGCGAAAGGCCCAGAAGTGACTGTAGCTGCGACCACGAAGCCTCAGGGACCGACCAGCAGTCTGCACGAATTGCTCAAGGAACGTGGTCTCTTGCCGCAGCAGAATGGGCAAACAAAAGTGCTCGCCACGAGTTTGGCAGAGGACAACCACAGCAGCAGTAGCGAGGAAGAGCCACAAGCCAAGAGAGCAAAATATCATAAACGTGGCAAAGATTTTCGCAGTAGCCTTCCAGCAATGCATCGAGAAGCTTATGCTACACTCGAAAGCGCGGCTCAAAATGTCTTGCGCAACATTCAGCAGAGTGAGGCGCAGATGAAGAATAAGGTGGACCACTTTGCCGTTCAGTGTGACCGGGTTCTTGAAGCATATCGCGATGACAGCAGGGCATTCGGACAAGACTTGCTTGATCACCTCAATTCAGAGATGCGTTCGCGCCTGAGCACATGAAGCTCGGCCCTGCAAGTCTTGCTCTGATTTGCCCGAAATAGTCACGACCCAAAATGCAAAACAAGCGAGCGCATGACTTGGACGAGTCAAGTACGAAGCGGTATTCCATAGCTGAATGAGCATCTGCAGAATGTTGCGTTTTTACAGCGATACTTGCATATTTGTCGCCGTTGACTTGAGCGGCGTGTCAGCAGGCGATGAGAGAGGCCTTTCGGAGAGGAATGCGGCGCGTCAATCACGAACTGACATTCAGATGAACGTCCGTCATTGCTAAAGTGAAGGTTGAATCGAAGTGACTCAAGTCTCATTTCGACATATGACTGCTGTCATGTCTGTTGGACGCCCAAGCTCGAGCCTCATCCCCGGCAATGTCTTCGCGTAACTCACGCCTACGGTAATATATTGCGCACGAAATTTGGGTGGCCGGATTTCATGACGACACCCACGATATGTCCGAAGCGAAGAAGCGCAGCCTGCATAGCCACACGTACAGGCTTTTCTTTCTCTTCTAGGCTTCTTAATTCTTGACTACGAATCTTGGCTTTCTTCATTTAATTATCGCTCCTTGCCGACATATCTTGCTAGTTGCTACACATCATCTATCTCGCTCTCACAGCGCTCCTGCTACAATGAGCAGCTCAGTGCCTCAAGGCTACGTGGATCCTTCGCGGCCAAACCCAGGCACACCTTACTCAGCTAGAATCATCATCTGGGGATATGTTCCTGATCTGTCATTTGCATCTGTCGGTTTGGCTACTTTTGCTTTGCTTGCAATCGTTCACCTGTATCTGGCCTTTCGCTATCGGGTTCGATATTTCTCGCTGGTAATCTTGGGATGCCTCTTTGAGATCACTGGCTACGCTTTCCGCATGGTAGCTTATCTCGGCAATGTTTATGATTATCGTTGGTTTGTCGTCTCCTACTTCTTCACTGTTGTGGCGCCGGTGCTTTTCTCAGCTGCCATTTACACATGCCTGTCCAGCTTAATACGCACGACTGGTAAATGGACTGGAAAGCAAGGAAAGAGCATTCTTATCACCTTTGTGTCTTTCGATGTGGTATGCACAATCGCACAAGTTGGCGGTGCTGGCGGCATCGGAGCAGCAACCAGCAATGGCCAGGATCCAAGTGGGGCAAACAAGGCCATCATTGCAGGGCTTGCCGTTCAAACGGCCGCATTGCTTGTATTTTTGGTTCTCCTTGCTCGCTTTGCATTCACAAGCCCAAGCTGGCGCTTGATGGGCATGCCCTTGCAACAAGTCGCCAGTGGTGGCTCGTATGCTGCTCCAAAAAGCGCTTATCATCTTTTGCGAGTCGGTCGCGACAATATACCATCACACATCATCATCTTGCTTGTTTCGGCTTTTTTGATCTTCCTCAGAACTGTCTTTCGGCTTGCAGAGTCAGCCGAAGGTGTCTATTCAGAAGCGGCGACAAATGAGGTATTATTTGCTTTGCTCGATTACCTTCCCGTCATCTTGGCTGTCATATTGCTGGCTCTCGGTCACCCTGGCAAATATACAAAGGCCAACATTGACAGTGACAGAGTCGCGGCCTCGGATGTACCGTCAAAGGATCGAGCTTGATCGCCGCATCTCCACATTTGTCAAAATTGTCAGAAATCGGAGGCAGAACTCTGAGCTAGCCTTGGCCTTCTCAATCACAAAGCGCTTCTTTTCGTCTAGATATTCCGTCAGCATGAGCCCCGGACCATGTGGCTCTTGCAAGAATACAGCTTGGAATTCAAGGCTGCTACTCAAGGGTTTCCACGTGTCTTAGTGATTCTGGAAACGATGTCACGAGCAGGTGTTTGGTGCGCGATTGCTGTCTGCCGTCTCAAAATCACTCTTGGTCGCTCTTGCAAAGAAAATGTAGGGCCAGTGAACGATCATGGTCCACAGGCTCCATGAAAGCGCTCAACGGACCTCGTACGGGGAACGCAAGCCAAAAAAACTCTGCCTCGGAAGGTTGAAGTTACAACTGAACAGGCACAACATCAGCTGATCTTGTGAGGACCAATTCTGTATAATGGTCATCATCACATCCAAATCAAAATTCCTTTTCGCGTGGGCTTAACCTCACCACGCCCCTTTTCCCTCAGGCTCATCCTCTGCAGACTCGTACAGCCAAGCGTGCTCGGCATCATCATCCTCATCATCATCCACTTCATGGTAAGGGGCGCCGTTTGTCGCATCGAAGTGCTCTTCCTTCACCTCAGGCTCTGCCTTTGGCTTCACATCCTTCACCTCGTTATCTCCGATAATCCCCACTTGCGGTTTAGTGCCATCATCCCACATATGCGGCTGTAGCAATTTTGTCATTGTAAACATGTGCACTCTCGGCGTCTTGAGCAGGTTCTGCAGCCTGTCGTCGCAGTGGATATACCGTTTGTCATTCGGATCTTGCAAATTACGCTCCTTGATATATGCCCATACGCGTTTCGATACTTGTGGACGCGAAACGTGAGGCTCTCCGCATATGTCTTCTAGCTGCGCTGAAACACGCATGAGCTTGTTGAAAGGATTTGCAGCAAGTGCTTTTCTTTGCTTTGAAGAGATCGCGCGTGCATTGGACCCGTCATCGTCGGAATCGACAAGTGCATTAGATTTTGCCTTTATCTTCTTGGGTTTCTTCTTCTTCGCGACACCTTTGGCCGGCGTTTGAGCCACTCTACGCGGCTGCCGTTCGCTATCAAAGCTCGTCTGGAGCGACTGCGCAACCAGCCTGTCCTTGTCTTCCTGTTTCAAATCGAAATCCACCTCCTCCTGCTTCTTAATATATGTTGCGCTATCCTCGCTCTTGATTTTGCGCTTCTTGGCTGGTCTTGGCCCTTGCGACAGTGGTGCTTCTTCGCTACTTGGATTTGTAACAGATGCAAAGCATTCCTTGATGAGCTCGGTGAGTTCCGCCTCGGATGTTAGCAAACGCGCCAGGACATCGAGTCGCCTACCTTGAACGCAGTCAGATCTTGCGTTGTACGTTGCTGCAAAGTCTTCCGTATGCTCTTCGCACTGACAGTTTCCAGATCTGCAGTTTTGAGGATTTCCATAATGCGCGGTCGGTAGACATTTGCATCCATGGCTGCCAAGAATCCTCCTCTCTCTTCTTCAAAGTGACCTGGGCTTCGAGCCCGCCGTCTCTCGACCTGCTGATCCTGCTTGTCACTCCGGTCCGGCTGTTCTGCTCTTGTCGCGGTTTCGTATTTGAGGAGTTGTTGTCGTCGTCGTTGATGCTAATGCGACAACTCACATAGCTTGATCTGTGAGCTTCATTGGACTTGTCAAGATGTTCTGCTAGATGGATTTGCACAAGAAGCTGACTGTGCTTGTAAGGCCACACCTGGAGCCTTACATATCGCACGCCTGGCACTTGCACGTGCAGGCTGCTCAGGGGTCTTTATAAGACTATTGACACGTATCTTTATAGTATTATCACACCCACATCATCCATATTCAAGCGTCACGTCGCCTTGAGTTGTGGAAGGTGGGTGAAAGTGAGGAAATCCCGTTCGGATCCTTACAGTGCTGATCTTATAAAAGCTGACATATCTCCTGAACAGGCGCGCCCCTGTGCCTGCCAAGCATAAAATCGCTGGCAAGTGCTCATTTGACAATGTCTGCCTCGATGCGCCCAAGATGCGGCCGGCCCTTTGCGCTGCTTGCACTGTTCTTCATCGCGTTGATCAGTCTGTCCTTCCTCTTTCAGCACAGAACTGCGTATATGGAAAGGCCTAGTGAGGACAGCTACAGTCCCATGCCTCACCGCCTCGACAGCACACTCTCATCCGGGAAGGCAGATTTGCATCCAGAGAAGATCATCAGCATACAGCATTCTTCACCTACAACGAAGCATAGCCCAACCAGCGCTCCTCTCATGCCAAAGATGGAGAATGCAACAGCCAAGGTTTTGCTGGGTAGATCGTCGTGGCACTTGCTACACACGATGCTTTCACGCTATCCGGAAGCCCCAACGGACCTGGAAAAGGACAAGCTCACATCCTTTGTGCAGCTTTTCGCAGAACTTTATCCTTGCGGTGAATGCTCACACGACTTTTTGCAGCTCCTCAAAAAGTATCCTGTCCAAGCATCCAGTCGCAAGGCAGCAGCTCTGTGGGGATGCTCTATGCATAACAAGGTCAATGAGAGGCTCGAGAAGCCAATGTACGATTGTGCCAACGTATTGGAAGATTATGATTGTGGATGTGGCGAAAAGCCAGCCAAATAGACGCTTATACATTTCAGTTGAGATCCTACAACTTTGCCTTGATCTCAAGCGGGTCTTTTCTATCCCTGAGCATGCGACGAAGAATTTTGCCACTCGGCGACTTGGGAATCTCTTTCAGAAAGATGACACCGCCTCGCAACTGCTTGTGCTTGGCAACTCTGCTCGCAACAAAATCTGCAATCTGCTTTGCCGAACTCTTCGTTTGCTTTACGCCTGGCTTGAGCACGACATAAGCCCGCGGCAATTCTGTAGCCTGAGTTTCATCAAAGACGCCAACGACACCAACATCTGCGACATCAGGATGCGAGAGTAACAGACCCTCAAGCTCTGCAGGTGGGACCTGAAAGCCCTTGAACTTAATAAGCTCCTTGAGTCGGTCTGTGATGTACAGATTGTCATTGTCATCGTAGTGTCCAATGTCGCCAGTCTTGAAATATCCATCCTCTGTCAGAGCATTCTTTGTAGCTGTTGGGTTGTTGAGGTATCCTTGCATGATGCTTGGACCCTTGAACCAAATTTCGCCATCTTCATTCGGACCAAGCTCTTTCCCATCCTCGGAGACGATTTTGCTTACAAGATTGGGACAGCACGGCCCGACGCTGCCCATATACTTCTCCCAGTGATGCCAATCTTGTGCATTACTCGTGGGCGAAGTCTCTGTCAGACCGTAGCCTTGTTTGATGGGCACCTTGATTCGCGCCGAAGCCTCCTTCGTCAATGAAGCACTAAGCGGCGCAGCGCCAGAGTTGATCATTTTCAGAGATGAAAGATTGTAGTTGTCAACAATAGCGTCCTTTGCCAAGCGGAGCACCATCGGCGGGGCCATGTGCATGAAGCTGATGCGAAACTCTTGGACGGCTTTCAAAAAAGTTTCAAGCTCAAAGTGCTTAAACACGACAAGCCTGACTTGTTTGTAGAGGCCAAGTTGCATGATACATGTCAGACCAAAGACGTGGTAAAAGGGAAGCACTGCACCAACCACAGTTTTCTCATTGAAGTACTTGCCGTCGACCGCAGCATTCATTTGCACATTCGAGACGATGTTGCGGTGAGAAATCATAACACCTTTGGCGAGGCCAGTCTGAGGTTAGTTGCGATGCGTGAAGCATAGATCATACGGTGCCAGATCTGGAGTTAGTACAATATCAGAATGTCAATGCCCTTACGAATATACGAGAAAGGCCAAATCCTTCTCAATATTGATATCACGACGGACACGCTCAAAGCCAATCTCCTTGTCGGCCAAAATGCTCATCCACGACTGCACACCATCCTTGGCCGTGGACTCAATGCTGAAGACACTGCTTCGCGGGATGCCAACCTTCTCGGCAGCTGACAGAGCAATGGCAAGGTTGTCCGGATGTGTCACGAGCGCACGGGCTCCTGAGTCCTTAAGTTGGTGCACGAGCTCATGAACCTGATAAGCTGGATTTGCAGGCGTCACTACACCAGATGCAAGATGCACGCCGGATGTGACGCAAGGGAAGTCGATAGTATTGGCTGAGAAGATGCACAACACATCGCCCTTCTTCCATCCGAGCTTATCGACAAGTCCCTGACCAAAGCGCAAGCTCAAACTCTTGGCTTGCTTGAATGAATGTTCTCTGCCGCTCGCAACGCACGTCGCATACGGCCGATTTGGGAGCGGCCTGTCCCATAGAAATTCTGGAACAGTCTTTTCCTCGATGACAATGTCCGGATATGGCGACTTGAAGATTACCATGACCGGCCCGCTTCTGTTGAAGTCTGTTGTCGCGTAAACTTGTGAGCAGATAGCGCTGCAAATGCGGAGAGCCGACAAGAGCCATCTGAAAACACTATTCAGATGAACTACCGGATAGATTAAATATGGAGGCCCAAGGAGGCATGTAGACAGGCTATGCATTGTGGAGGCTACTGCCACCGTTCCCACTTACATACGAGTTTCGATTTGAACCTGGTCTCGAAGATAATCGAGAGCCCATGGTCGTCGCCGAGGAGGGAAGGTACCCCGTCGACCCACCGACGTGTGCGAGATTCATGCTGCCAGATCGTATCCGCGGAGGCGCGGAAAGTCCAGAGGTGGTGACACTGCTGATACTGCTCGCTTGACCGCTCGTCACTCGACCCAACAAGGATGCATTGCTCGCACCTGCAGGATAGACCAAGGACGACAAGCTCTCCGATGAGTCGGATGATACGCGCGCAGTGGCCGCAGCCGCCGGATTACTGAATCCATTGGATATGCTAATGCGATTTGCCGAAAGAGCGGCCGCGTGATTCGAACGATGATGCGTTTGTTTGACGCGAGACTGTGCATAGCGCTGCTCGGCGCCGACGGTGAGCGACAGCTCGGCTGCGAGCGCCATGATGAGCGCGAACCGTTCTCTGAATGGTTCCCTGACGCTGTATATATCTGTGCCCGGCGAGAATAACAATTCAAGCTGTTCAACCCAACTTCCATACCATGAGCTCTGAATCTTGGTCAATCCAAAGATGACACACTTCATGGCTCGACGCGTGCACGACAGCAGTTGCGGCAGCTCCAGAATGAGCGTCGCATTCGAAGCGTTGTATTGATCCAAAGCAACTTCATACTGCTCGAGACGACCTGGGTCTGATACTGCGCTATTTTGCAGCTTGACTCGCAAGCGATGCGCATCTTGATGCTCGTTATTGCGTTTACGCATAAAGGCAGAAGGTGCTGAATAGGCACGCTCAAGCGAAGAAAGCGGCTGAAAGACTTCACGTTCCAGACCATGTGTCAACTCAATCAATGTGCGGCTCTGCAATTCGGCTATCGCCATGCTGTAGCGGTCCCAGCTCGGCGCACCAGGGTCGAAGCCTTGCGGATCGCACGTCTCAAAGTCGTGCAGAGATTTCGCAAAAGCGGCATGATATTCGAGCGATTGTCGCATGGCCTGCAGCCATTCAGTCACTTCTGCTCGCAATGATACGAGCAGGGACTGTTGTAGCTTGGCAGACTCCTGCAAGCGGTCATAAACATGATCTACCTCGAGGACCGGCTCGAGGCCAGCACTCTGCTTGACTTTGGAAGTTCTGCGCGCAATGGACTTCGCCAAGCCGGCTTGGATATCGAAGGGCGCTTTGCGCTCCACGGACCCTACAAGAGTGCGCCGCTTTTGCATCTTGTTGATCATCTCTGCTGCAGTCAGCATATCCTTGGCGGATAACTCAATGAACCAGTAATCTTCATGGTTCTTTGGCGTTGCTTCCAGGAGTGAACCCAAAAGCAAAGGATACTTGAGAAACCGCTGCACCGGCTTGATCATGAGTGAAGCGAGATCCCAAGAGGTGGCTCTGTCTGTCGGATGGCGCTCAGCAAGCCACGCTGCAACATCAGGATTCTGTTGGAGCTCATACAGCCGTGCCGCTGCTTGCTCGTGGCCTGAACAGTAGTTGCTATATACCTTTTGGAGGCGCCCTAGAAAGCTGGCGAAAGTCGAGCCAATGCGTGTCGTGCCATCTGCTTCCTGCCAACGCGGCATATCGGCGCCATCTTGAAAGAGAATTGGATTAGCTGCTGTGACGAGCTCGAAGCTAAAATCGTTCGCAAACTCAGCCACTGGGCCAACAGAGCCAAAAATGATACGCGTGTCAACGGTACCAAGACCTGAGCAGTCGTCAACATGCTCGATAAATTCTTGTACAATGATATTCATATCTTCTGAAAAGGCGAGTTCTGTGGTGACAAGCTCTCGGATGATGGCCTGTCGCCGCCGAAGAGTTTTGTATTCCTGCAATAGTTGAGGGTCCAAAAGGGAAAGGTCATCGCGTGACGCAGACGAATTGAAGAGGTCCTCGATGCTCGCGCCTGGCGACCAGAGAGGCGATTCAAGCGATAACCGGGCGAGTTGACGCGCAGCAGCAGAGCTCGAGCTCATGTTGCGCTTGTGAGAAGTGCTTATGCCCTCTGAAGGGTGCCTCATGGACTGGAAGCTGGGGATCGGCGAAGTAGGTGTATCCGTGGCGACGTCGGGCACTTCTATCCGTTCCTGTTCTGAAGGCGCTTCTTCCTGTTCCAAACGCGCCATGACTTCCGCAAAGCTTAGCGCTCGGGTTGGGGCCGCAGGCGATGCACCATTGATTCCATTTACCCGTGGCGTACAGTCAGTAAATGACTGCATTTTGAAATGAGTCGTCGTGGGCGAACGGAAGAAGCGCCCATCGTTGTGCAGTACTTGGCTTTGTAGCGAAGACATTTGAACTGTAGCATCCTCGTCATCCGAGACTTGCGCAAGCAAAGTGTGATTGGAGAGTGCTTTGCGCCTCGGGACCGAAGCGTCAAACCTCCTTGAGCGCAGCGACTTTAACGGTGTAGGTTGCACTTCTGATGGCGCTGCGACACCAGGCGTATCTGCTGACTCGTCCAGCGTAGGCCGCGCGCCTGGTACGCTGCCCTCGCTGGTCATGAATCGGCGCGTGCTTCAGGCGCAGTGCTAGGTCGCAGGAGTCAAAATTTGTTGTTACGTGTGGATGCGCGATGGCATAATCACCAAATCACTAGCGATCGAGAGGGCCGTCGGTCGTGGCCAATTGCAAGGTTGAATAGAGATGCTTACAATGTTTGCGATTGTGTGTGCGACGCGCGCTTGCCTATATCAGCGGGACTTGTGATGCACGATGCTCGGCCGATTGCACAGACTTTGTTTGGGTAATACTGCTGGGGCCTTCTTCGACAGTCTGGCCGCAGTAGGGCGTCGCGATGTACAGATGCTATGGTGATACCTTGCCTTGTCTCCTCTTCTCGCTTTGACATGTCTCGATCGCATGCGACTTCCGCACACGTGACTTTGCCATTTTGACAGACGCGAGCAGCACTAGTTATAGGGCAACACGGCATCAGGCTTTGGCCCGCTGGTCTCCCTCTGTCAGGCCAGAACCGAACAGTGGAGGGCCTGGCGAACTGCTTGACTGCCGTTTGCTTCATAAAACTGAGGTCTGGTTGCAAGCAGGCCTATCGCATCTATTCAGCATAAATATTTATCAAGCGACAGCGCATACGCTATCGTCGCATAGGCCGCACGTCATTCTGGACACCGCGCGCCTGCCTTTTCTCCAGCTCCCTCAACTCTATCAACCCTTACAGCTCAGTCTGCGATCTGTTCTCTGCCTTATTTGCGCAGCACTAACAGGGGCTCTCTGTCCTTTCGCCCTGAGATATTGTCTTTGTCTTTGCATCGCCTGCGTGGAATTGTTTCGATCCTGAGATCAGGGCCGTTTCCTTGTCGTCAAGAACCCCGTACTCGGCTTGCTTGGCAACATCGCCTCAAGTTCTCCTGGACTGACTTGAAGTGCCGGCGCGGCAACAAGCTAAGGGGAACAGAACAGAGGCTTCAGGACAAAGTTGAGAAGCCTCCATTCTCCTAAAATCCTTTCATAATGAAGTCTTCGCAGTCTTCCTTTCTCGGCCGAGCGCTGCTTGCTTGGCTTATCATCTGGCACTCATCATCGACATACGCAGCCCAGGAAGCCCACGAATCACCAGGCGGCATTGCACACGACACTTCGCTCGTGCGGGTAACAGCAGGAGAAGCAGCTTCGGGCGGCTTTGCTGTTCCAGCAACTGTTTCATCAAGCGGGAAAAAGGCAATGGGCGCGGCCGGAAGGCCTTTGAAAGATTGGCAGCTATCAGACATGGCAGTGGTAGCCACACTTGACGGCAGTCTTCATGCTGTGGATAGAGCCACAGGTGAGACTCGTTGGAAACTCGACTCTGCAAGTGCAGCCATCAAGTCAGCATATCCGAACCAAACGACAAAATCGTTACTCAAGGACGGCCGCGAAACATGGATCCTTGAACCCATCGAGGATGGCGCCCTTTATGTCTTTAGCACGGCAAATGGGCTGCAAAAACTTCCTTTCGGCATCAAGCAACTTGTTGAAAATTCTCCTTTCACGATACCAGGGGACGACAAAGTCTATGTTGGTGAGCGCAAAACAACGCTCTATTCTATCGATCCGAGTAATGGCAACATTCTGCAAGCGTATGGTACAGATTTCGGTCACACAGCAACGCGGCCTCCACAATGCGCACCAAGGGATGGCATCGATGAACTAGAAGACGATGATGAGTGCCGCATGACTGATCCAAACGCGCGTAACGTGCTCAAAATTGGACGCAATACCTACAGTCTCACCATCTTCAGCGGCGCAGACGTCGTCTGGAATATGACTTACGCCGAGTGGATTCCGAATACCATCGATCGCGACCTCGGACGTCAGTACTCAACTACTTTCGATGGCCTCTACATCTCGCCCCTCCACGACGGTCGAGTCATCGCGCATCAAACTGATACCAACGATGCTCTGTGGTATCGGGAGATGACTACGCCCGTTGTGCGCGTCTATGATGTGCTGCATGAGTATCAACGTTCTCGCGGCTTCAACATTGAATTGACCGGTGTCGCCGTTGTTGCGCAACCGCTTGATCCACACTTCCATGAGGTTGATCATGAAAACTATGTCGATGGTGACAGCTCCACGTTCGTGGGTGTCACGCAGGAAGGAGACTGGTTTGCACTTTCAGCTGCGAAGTGTCCGCTTGTCAAGAGCGCCGCATCTTCCAGATGGTCTGATGGTCTTGGTCGAGGCGCTTACGACGATCTCATCGGGGTACATTCTCACAACAAGGTAACAAGGCAAGAGATGAAGGTACCAGGACAGATGCTCACGATTGACGGTGCGCCTGGAGAGCAGCAGAAATCGATCAGCGACGGTCAATTGGGGCCGCAGGCGCCGATGTCAGATAGATCAGCATCCGTCATCATTGGCGTGCTCTCGTCACTCCTCATGATTGCTCTTGGTCTCCTTTGGACGCGTTCGAGCTCAAGTAAGCTCGCCGCATTATCACCTTTCAGGCTTGCCACGCAGATACAGCCAGACATCGCTGCGCAACGAGCACAAGTACATTTTGCAGAGCAAGTCACGACGCAACACGACACGCCTCAACCTTTACAACCGGTCGAGCCAATTGTCGAAGCGACGCCTGAGCTCTCAATAACAAAGAACGAGAAGATTGCTCCAGACGCGACGTTTCAAGACACAACCAAAGCCATTGTCGCGACATCGGATGAACGTCTCCAAGACACTTCTCCAAACACTAAGAACGGGATCCCTGACACGGCATCAAAACTCATACCGAGCAAGCCGAAACGCAAACGTGGTTCTCGCGGCGGCAAGAAGGGGAACAAGCAGAGTCAGTCGAATGATGCGAGCGACAATGATGACGAAGGATCGGCCCAACCCGAAGCCATCATAAAGTCATTGCCTGTCCAGCCCATGGCAGCAGTAGATGGTTTACTGACAATTGGCTCACTGCAAGTCACAGACAAGATTCTGGGCTACGGCAGTCATGGCACAATTGTGTACAAGGGCTCCTTCGAAGGTCGCGACGTGGCCGTGAAGCGCATGCTTCTCGACTTCTACGATGTCGCCTCACATGAAGTGGTATTGCTGCAAGAGTCAGACGATCATCCAAATGTTATTCGCTATTATTGCAAGCAACAAAACGAACGCTTCCTCTACATTGCTCTCGAGCTATGTGCCGCTTCATTATCAGATGTGACTGAGCGTCCTGCCGAATTTCAGGCCCTTGCGGACTGCATGCACGACATTGTTCACGTCCTGCGTCAGATGGTACTCGGCATCCAGTATCTGCATTCCCTTAAAATCGTACATCGAGACTTGAAGCCGCAGAACATTTTGGTCAATATGCCGCGCAAGTCGATCGTTCCTCAAAAGAACGATAGCCGATGCGCGCGGGTAGTCATCTCCGACTTCGGATTGTGCAAAAAGCTGGACGCAGACCAGTCGAGTTTTCGTGCCACGACAGCACAGGCAGCTGGCACATCTGGGTGGCGAGCGCCGGAACTATTGACAGATGATCTTGGCGAACTAGGCCCACGCGATTCAAGTACATCAGGTTCGACTATGAACGAACCTGGACAGCCTCGCAAAGTAAGCAGAGCGATTGACATTTTCTCTTTGGGCTGCGTCTTCTATTATGTGTTATCTGGCGGAGCGCATCCATTTGGCGACCGCTACATGCGCGAGGCGAACATCATTCGCAATCGAGCCAGCCTCGATCATCTCGATCTCCTTGGCGACGTTGGCTTCTTGGCAAGAGACTTGATTGCTCGAATGATTTTGCCCAAGCCAAAAGAGCGACCAGACGCCTCTACAGTGCTGCAGCATCCTTTCTTCTGGAGTGCCGAACGACGTCTTAATTTTCTTCTCGATGTGTCGGATCGCTTCGAGCTGGAAGAGCGCGACCCTCCTTCACCGCTCCTGCTGCTCCTCGAAGAGCCGGCTCAGCAAGTCGTTGGCGACAACTGGGCGAGCAAGCTCGATAGACATTTCTTGGAGAATCTTGGCAAGTACCGCAAATACAAAGGACACAGCATTATGGATCTGCTACGTGCTATGCGCAACAAGAAACACCACTACCAAGACTTGCCAGAGCAAGTCCAACACGCATTGGGACCCCTTCCGCACGGCTTTCTCTCTTATTTCATGTCGCGGTTTCCGCTTCTTCTGCTGCACGCTTACTATCTCGTCAAGGAGCATCTCCAGCAGGAAGCGTTATTCGTGGGCTACTTTCAATGATGACATCTTTTCCGTTTCATAGCGTTTGCAATCTTTTACTGGCATGAGCTCGTCGAGCCACATGTTGTAGACTCCTGATGGCTTCAACACTCTCATGGCTCAGTCACTGTACATAACATTCATGGCAGGGCCCCTATGAGCTATTTCTCTCCTTTTCTCTGCAATTTTGTCGCAAACAATTAGACACGCAAAAGAGGGTGCATCGACACAAGTGTCATGGCTCAACATGAGGCCGTAGACAAAGCAAAGAGGCGGCCGCCGAGGCGAGGGCCAGGCGACAAAGGGATACAACCGGGCCCAGCGGAGGACGAAGCGCGGCCGACACAAAATGACACAGAATCAGTATCAGCATCTATTGCGCCTACAGCAGAGGTCGACGACGCTGAAGTATGCTTCATCTGCGCCGAGCCCATTCAATTCAGTGCGCTGTCTGTTTGTAATCATCGGACATGTCATATCTGCGCTCTACGCATGCGGGCACTCTACAAGAATCTAGCTTGTGCATATTGTAAAACGGAGTCAAAGGAGATTCTCTTTACGCTGCCATCGGCCAAAGACTTCGGAGATTACTCGACTGAAGATCTCTGCTGCAAGGATGAACAGCTCAATATTCTTTTCGAAACGGAAGTGATCATGGAAGAGACCATGATCTTGTTGAGATTCAATTGTCCCGATGCGACATGCGATTTGGCCTGCAATGGTTGGCCTGATCTCAAGATTCACATAAAGGAAGCACACAAGCAGCTTCTGTGCGACCTGTGCGTCAAGAATAAAAAGATCTTTGCGCACGAGCACCAGCTCTTTACTGCGAAGGAGTTGACCCGGCATTACAAGGACGGAGACAGGCCTCTTGAGGCTTCGCAGGATGATGACGGCTTCAAGGGCCACCCTGAATGCGGCTTCTGTCGAAAGGCCTTCTTCGACGATGACGACCTTTACAAGCACTGTCGCGAGCAGCACGAGCGCTGCCACGTTTGTGATCAGTCTTCACAGGGTGGACCCCGCTCGGCGAACTACTTCCGCAACTACAAAGAGCTTGACCACCATTTTCGTCGAGATCACTTCCTGTGCCCTGATCCGGGTTGTTTGGCTAAGAAGTTCATCGTTTTTGGTTCAGAGATTGATCTCAAAGCTCATCAGCTCGAAGTGCATCCAGAAGGGCTTCGCGGCCAAGCTCTCAAGAATGCAAAGCGTGTACAGACGGACTTTCAGGGCTATCAACCGCCGCCCAATGCGCGTTCTGGACGAGGGAATATTCGACGGAATGGAGAGCTGGAGCTGCCATCCTCGTCAACATCAGCTCAGCCACTCTCGCGCGAACAGCAGGCATTGCAACGTCAATTTGAATATCAACAATCCCTTGTACATCGCGGCGGCTTTGGGTTCGCTTTGACAGAACAACCTGTCGAGTCAGCGCCCGTACCTCGAATGCAAGTACAAAAGCCGTTGCAGCCCTCAGCCAGAAGTGAGCCTTTGGCGGATGCCTTCCCTGCCTTAGGAGGTGCTTCAAAAATCACCAAAGTCGGAGGTGGCAACGCACGAAAAGCAGCTACCAAGTCTGCACCAGGTCCGCAAGCCAAAAAGGGCAATGCTCGAGACACTGCAACGAATGACCAAAGCGCAGCTTCGCCGACGACTCTTTCTAAGCATGCCGCTTTGCTCGAACGTGTACAAATGCTCACAGGTTACGATGACGAGCGAGTTGCGCGCTTCAAAACGCTTGTGGCACAATACCGCTCGACCAATATTGGTGCAGCTGATTTCATCGACCAACTATGGTCGACATTGAACGTTCAGGCCGATCCGTTAGGCGGCGTCATCACAAGCGTAGCGAATCTCATGGACAAAGCAGAGAAGCAGCAGGAGCTTTTGACTGCCTGGCATGATTGGAAGGTGCGCAACCGTGTGGACCAGCCTCTTCCGATTGGAGCCGGCATGACAGGCGGGCAGCGCGTACTCAACATCAAGTCCCGGGCGTCACGTACTATCTCGGCCTCAGGCAGCGCGTGGAACCCAAAACCCGGTCAAGCTACGTCGCGTGATCATCTAGCAGGCGTGACACATCGCTTGGCAGGTCTGCAAATTCGCGGCAACGGCGGGGCACCCAAACCTGCGTGGAGTGCTCCAGGCTCGGCACAGCATTCTGGTACGAGCACGCCTGTACGCGCAGCGCCCTCGCTTGCATCTAGCACTGCATTTCCTGATCTGCCAGCCAGCTCAAAGTCGCGCATCTCCACTGCGCAGTTTTTCAACAAAGGGCCTTCCTGGGGAGGACAGACGCAGGTTGAAAGCGATGCTGCCCTGGCGGCTTCCCTGAGCGAGGGTCCCGCTGGTCAAACTGCTGGCGGCAAGGGCAAGAAGAAGCAGAAGCAGAAGCAACTGCTCTTCAATTATGGTCTGCAACGGGGTTGACGCCACTGCTCTCGTGTATAAGTGATAATTGTGTACAATAGAAATGCAGCCATGCTCGCTCAATTCCATGCAATGCAGTCCTTCAAATGTCGTCAGTAATGGTCACTGAAATCAGCTTGTCGTCATCCTCATATTCTGCCTCTTGCCAAAGCAGACCAGTGGCTCGCTTACTGGCTTTCTTCCTGCTTTCAGCTTGTTCATCGTCAAAGCCCGCCCACTCCGTTTCGTCGTCTGTCGCGCCGGGTACTGTGCCCGGTCGCGTCTCTGCTTCATCGGCAGACAAGCCCATCTCTGCGCGCGCAGCCTCGAGCCTTTGTGCGAGCTCCTTTTTCCGCTGAGCCCTAAGTTCTGCCCGCATTTCGAGCATTGTCTGCCTCGCTTCTGCCTCTTGCTTCTGTATAGCTTTATTGCGCCTTTCCACCTTGCGCTTGTGAAAGCCAGTCAGGAACTCTTGGCGAGCATCTGTATCAAAGCTAATCTCTGGTATACGCGCTGCCTTTGACTGCTTCTTGATGCGCGCAATCTGTTTGCCGCGAGACAGGCTTTGTGTATTGCTGCGTTTGCTGCTCGGCCCCGATTTGCTCTGGCCCTTTTTATCAGCACTCTTGCGCGAATCTTTGCGCTCGTGTTTCATAGCTTTGAAGATAAAACAGGCGCTCTCTAGCTTGTCTTGCTGATACCAATACACCTTGATGCATATGGAGCATGTCGCACTTTCTTCTGAAATTTGGTCAAATTCGCACGCGAGCTCGAGGATTCTTTGCCATTGGGAGACTACCTATAGCTAGAGAGCTAGAGGTGCTTGCATGGTCTCGTTTTGCTGCGATAGCTGCCAAGAGACAGTCAAGAAGCCGTACGAGAGCTGTTTCTGTGGTACAGTTGCTGATGAATCTAGAAAAGCCAATCAGCATGCACAACGGTGCCGCGGGTCGCTGACATGTATCGATTGCAGCAAAACCTTTTGGAACGGCGAATGGGGACCGCATAATAGCTGCATCTCAGAAGCACAGGCGTATCAGGGAGCGCTGTACAAGCCGACCAAAAAGGAACTTAAGCGCAAACAGCGGGAAGAACAGACGTCTACATCTCCTGCAGTGGATTCCCTCGCAGTGAGCAACGACAATCTGGCAAAGAGAGAAGCCGCCGCCAAGGGAACTGCAGAGGCGAAGCAGAACAGTAACAGCAAGGCGAAAAAGATAAAGACTGCCGTTATAGGGACAGATGCCAATGCGCAACTTGCATTGCTCGATTCACTTACAACAAGCGAACCGACTACACTGCATGCGATCCTCAAAAAAATCAAGGCGCAAGGCAAAGCTAATAAGGAAGCCTTCTTGAAAGGTGTCTCAGTGGTCAAAGGCCCTTACGGCGTTATACAGCTTATCTAGAAACTAGCTCATTGCATCAGGCGTAGCATTGATCGCCTTTCTCATTCTATAGGGGTTACGAGGGTAATGCACGTCAGTCCCTTTTTCGCCGCCTTTGCCTTCTTCCCAAGGCCACAGCCTGACACGTCGCGTTCCTGACGGTGATTGCCGTTTCTCCATCTGAATAGCCTCAATCTCGGTTCAGATGACCCCGCAGCTCAGATCACAACGAAGAGTCGACCAGGACGTTGATACTGGCGCGGGTACAGGTGCAGAGCAGCAATGGATACTGAGATTCGTGTTCCATCCAGTAACCCATATTTTCCGGAAATCACTTATCTTGGGGCCTCGCTCTATGCACCAACAGACTGCATATCGCGCAAGATTGTCGTCATTGTCCACGGGCATGCAGGCCACCGCGACTATTGCTATCAGAAAGCACTAGCTGAACGACTCGAGACTGTCTCCATTCGGTTTGACTTTAGCGGATGCGGTGCCCAGCTCGGGCAAGGAACACCGCCTGGCGAGGAAGCACGCGAGAGACCACGATCTATTGAAAGCGATCTTCACGACCTAGCCACTGTCATCAAGTGGTGCAGAGAGCAGCACTATATTGTCACAGCGCTTGTCGGGCATTCTCGCGGCGGTGTCGCGAGTCTCCAATATGCCAAGCGTGACCACGGCATACCAACCGTGGTCAATTGCTCGGGCAGGTATAGAGCGCATCTCATTCTCGAAAAGGTCAAAAAGAATCCAAATCTCAAGCCAGGTATGTCCGGATTTTGGGAGACACAGCGGGCGGGAACAGGCGGTGCACTCGTCAACAAGTGGACCCTGCTTAAGGAAATCGAATCTGTCGGTAAGCAGGAGATGGCAGGCATCCGAGAGGACCTGCCCGCCACGACGGAAGTGATGGTATGCTTTGGTACGCGCGACACAATCGTTCCTGTCTCCGACGTCGCACTATTCGCCGAGGAGCTCAAAGGGCGCTGCACTATCCACCTGGAGGAAGATGCAGACCACAACTTCTTTGTTCAGCAGGATGCGCGTCACCCACAACGCATCAATCGCAACCCGGCCGTTGCAGACGCTGTAGCGCAATACCTCTCTGAAGAAGCTACCCGCATACGCTTCCTGCGTCGGCACGCATTCGTGTTTGAACCACGTTTCAAAGTCATACAAGGTGTTCCCAACTTTCGCGATCTCGGTGGGTTTGGCGCATTCCCTCTCGGGTTGGTCTACAGATCCGCCGACTTATCAGATATAACGCCTTTAGGCTTGCACCAACTCTCAAACTACGTCTCGCTCGTGATTGATGTTCGGAGCCATCCAGAGGCAATCAGCAACGGCGTCATCGGCAAACCTCGTCCAAATGCTGCAGAAGTGCCTTTCTCTCAGCTCGGCGACGAGGCTTCTGCCATATTGCATCCGTATGGCATTCGGCGGGTGCAAATCCCGGTATTTGAACAGATTGACTACTCGCCCAAAGGCCTCGCCACGTTCTTCGGGCCAGGACAAGCGACACCATCCCAGCGTGAGCAAGGTATGCTCAAAGCGTACAAATCCATCGCGCTCAATGCAGCGAGTGTATTGCAGCGCCTCATTTCGATACTGGCCGACGTCCTACGTTCAAAGGTGCGTCTCTTGAACTCGGAAACAGATGCAGTGATCGATCGACGCGGTGTACTCATTCATTGTAGTGCTGGCAAGGATCGCACAGGCATCATCTGTGCCCTCCTTTTGGCACTCGCAGACGTGCCGGACGAAGTCATCTGCGCAGAGTACGAGCTGACGACGTATGGCTTGACGATCAATGAAGCGCCTCAAGGCGACACTCCTCAAGACAAGGTGGCGAAAGCCATTCCTGCTGCTGTCGCACTTCACCTGCAACCTGGTACGCAAAGCATTGGCTCTGGCTCTCGCTCGGAAACCATGCGCAAGACGCTCGCACTCATTCGCGAACAACTCGGTGGCATGGAGGCTTACTTCACAGAGCGCGTTAAGGCCGATGCGCAAGACTTTGAGCTCGTCAAGGCTGTCATTCGCGGCGCAGATCCGTTTTTGCTTACGCAGCAGCAGAGCAAATTGTAGATGTAAATTATTGAGGAAGAAAACAGACTTGAACGGTTATGCCACGGACTCAATGCTTGAACGTAGTGAAAAAAAAGAAGTCAAAGGTCCTGGTCAGGCGTTATTCCATAATTCTCGAATTCAGCCGTGACAGTCCGCGCATAGGTCGGGCACGGCCACCCAAAGCCACGATCGTTGTCTCGTTCTGTGCGACAGTGAATACCATTCCAAATGATGACATTATCAACATCTCGAGTCAGGGAGTGCCCGACCGTGAACATCAATTTGCGCTTCCAAGCGATTTGAAACATTTTAAGAATGATGCCATACTCTGGTGTATCTGGCAAGTAGGCGACTCGAGATTCTCCACGAAACGGTTGGCCAGGATTTTGGTGCCCAGCAGTCTGAGTCCCAGATGGGATCGACCAAACGAGCGTCCAGGTACCATTTGAGTATTCCTCTGTTGTGCTTCGTTCCTTGTCAGGCGACATTGCCGCAGCAGAATATGTGGATGAAGAATTTGATTCTGTTGTGTCGCTCGACTCTTCCCAGTACATATCTTCGTCTACTTCGTCTTGCTGTTGATTCGTCTGCAAGATCGAGGACGTATCCGGCACTGGGTCGGATGCTCTCGGCGGCTGTCTCGCTCTGTAACCAGGGAGCTTCCAGGAATGGTGTCGAATATGGAAGAGACCATCCGGGCACACTCCGCGCTGGATGCCATATGCATGCTTGCAGAAGGGACACTTGTGCTTCTCGACAAGCCATGGCTCGACACAATCGGCATGAAACCAATGACCACGGCAGTCTGGTAACGTCACGGCCTGATTACCTTCATTGTCGAACTCATCATAGCAGATAGGGCACATGGTATTGCGGGGAAGCGTTTCAGCAGGAACGGTCTTCATGAGACCCTGAATGGACTCGGCCTCGGTTGCAGCTTGAGCGTGCTCGTCCACTGGGCCGGCGCCAGCGCTATCGAGAGAGGCTTGTAAGCGCCTAATATGACGACAGAAGCCTGTGTTCTTGTTGCGCTGCAGCATAAGTGATGGCAGTACCTCATAAGAGCGATGAGACATGCGGCCTCGAGCAAAAATGCCCTGACTAAGCTCCACAGTGCTAGCCCCAGCCAAGCGCGCCGCTTCTATCTGATCGCTTGTTGGCTGGTCATATGACTGCCAGAAATCGTCGCAGTGGAATTGCCACACGGCAAAAGACATATTTGAGCGAGACAGAGCGTAAAGGAGCTATTGCAAGCGGTATGATGGGCTCGGAGCAGCGCATGTGGTGATGGACATGCTCCTGAGTCTTTCGTGGTCGATGTAGCTAAAAAGTCACAGTCACATATTTCATGCACCGATCTGTACCCTGCGTATTCGAGGCATATAAGCTCATTGTATCATGACTCCAGCTGGACCTGCCAGACATACTCGCATTCGCTTGCAGGCCTGAGCTGCCGCGCGCCATGACCGCAACACAAGCGCGACTTTACTCAGTGCACATACATCAAAAAGGGCGTCTATTGGGAGGCCTGGGAATATTTGAGGCCAGCATGCGCAGAGGCATTTGACTGTCAGGCACTTCTTCATCTATCGGCTCATCGAATATCGCGGGCCTTCCATCATTAGGCTCGCGGCCATGTTCAAAAAGCTCTTCTCGCGTGGTAAGCAAGGGTCTATGCCACAGAAGGCTTCATCGGCTGCTACGACGTCGAACAACGGATCTCCTTCCGATATAGCTGCTGCGCAGGCCAATGGTGATACTACAAAATCAACACAAGCACCGAAAAGTCCTCAAGCTCAGCGCAAATCGTTCTCGCCAGGGCATGAGCCGCCGATATCGCCTGTCTTTGGTGTTGCACTCGACTTGGCAACGCGTCGCTCACGGACAAGCAGCACTGTACTAGCTCAGGATGATTTTGCGGATGAGGATGCCGAAAGGTTGCAAGCACTGTTCAGCTACTGGCTTCCTGGCGTTGCCAGCCAGTCCCTCGACTACTTGGATAGATATGTGACTGAGGAAGGCCTCTACCGTGTTCCAGGCTCCACGCAGATGGTACAGATGCTTCAACATAGCTACGACAGCTCAGGAAGTGTCGTGCTTGATTCTGTTCTGGGCATCCAGATTGCAGATGTCGCAAGTCTATTCAAGCTTTACCTGCGAGAATTGCCCCATAGGCTTATCACCCAAGGTCTTGCTTCTCAAATAGACCAGGTTCTTGCTGGAGAGACATCGACTGCAGAGGGTAGCCAGAATGGCGCGTTGCGCTCATTGCTTATACAAATGCGACCCTACGAATTTTATCTTCTGCGGCGACTTTGTGAACATCTATTTCGCGTTCAGGCTGTGGCAGAGGTTTCCAAGATGACTGTATCAAATCTCTGCATTGTATTTTGCTCCTCGAGCAACCTTGGCATTGGTGCCAATGTCCTCAGTCATCTCATCGCACGACCCGATATATGGCATGGCTTGCGAAGTCAAGGAGAGTCTCAAGCGCTTGCAATAGAGGCGCAGGCGCCGCATCTTCCCACATCCACATCCAATTCCACGGCAATCCAACCTTCGCTGGCCGAAGAGAAATCCCGGATTAAGGCGGAGCGACGAAAGTCAATTTGGCCGATTCGTAAAACATAATTCCCAATCTGCGCTATAGCGATGCTCTTGTATGCTGTTTGTAGATCAATTGAGCAAACTCTGCCCCTCCACGAAGAACGCCGTGCTACTTGCGGCGTGAGCGCTTGACAACTTTGCCATTCGCTTTGCCCTTAGTGGCCACTGAGCGAATCTTTGAGAGCGAAATACCGCCTGCTTCGTTCAATCTGCGCGCCTTGTCGTTCTTGCCTTGACCTTTCGCCTTGCGCTCCGCACGCAATTCTGCTCGCGGATCGGTACCGTCTGCAGCACTCTTGGCGAACTTATCGTCATCCATTTCCACCAACCAAGCATTCTCTGCAGTCTTGTTGGCACCTTTGTAGCCCCATTTGGGTACCCACTCTTCAGTCTGCTCGTCAAAGACCAGATTACCCTCTCGGCGCTTCGCCTTGATGCCCTTGAGGCGCGCAAACTTCTCCCACTTAGACTCGGCCTGCTCCGTCGGAACAGGCTTCTCTCGCGGCAGGCGTGTAATGATCTCTGGCAGACTGATAAGGACGCCGTCTCTCGTTGTCGATATCGGACAAGATAGAATGCCATTCAATAAGAGCTGGGCGCCCTCCCGAGCAACGCGCTTGAGAGTCTCCGGGCTCGCATCCGGCAGCGGATTAATGTCAAAGGCAGCAAGCAGGCCTAGATCGAGGTCGACGGGGATAGGCTTTTCCACAACGATAGACGTGTCCTGAGCGACTTGGAACTCCGCCGTGGCTGCCATTAGAGAGCAAAGGCCGAGCGGGCAAGCCTTCTCGCGTATGTCTTTCGATATAGTGCTACCTACAGCTGCAGCTGGTCGTTGTCCGCGCGAGGATTTTTTTCTTCTTTTTGCGACGAGATGGGATGGCAAGCAAAAGGAGCTCGCTGTCTATCTCCATACTGACTGCACTACCTCAATGAAGCCATCTTCGCTTTGTAGATTGCGCCTCCAAGTATCTGCTTCCTTGCCTTGCCCAGACAATACGCTTAGCACCTCTTCCGCTGTACCATAAAGAGCGTGTTCAAGCTGCACCATGATCCCTAGTGCGGCGCGCATCAGGAACAAATCGCCTTCGAAGAAATAGATGTCCCACAGTCTGGACGTCACGTCTACCGGTGCTCGCTCAGCAAACAACGAATAGAGCATCGGCAAAAGGTAGCGTGTGGGAGGAAGCTGTAAGTCGTGTTGTAAATGGCGATGCAGCTTTGGCAGCTTTTCTTGAAAGTGCTTGGAGAAAGTGGCCAAGAACCGATTGAGGACCGCTTCATCCCGAGTGTAAAGAGCAAGCGGGAGTGCCCGATTCAGCAGATTCACCAGAGCAATAAAGGACTGCTCTCGCGTCATGTTGAGCAGCAATAATGCAGCGATGTAGCTTGCGCCGGCAACGAAGCCTACATCTTGTCTGTAATACAAGTATGCCATGAGTACTTGCAACAGCGAATCATGCAAAGGGCCACCAGGTTGAAATATCCGCAGTTCCGAAAAGGTCGCGTTGACGGCATGTCGTAATGAAACAAATTGATCTGTGGTTAAAAGTTGCGACTGGGTGGTACTGGAGGGCGTCGAAGGCCGCATCACCTGTTCTTCAAGCAGTCTTGATTTTTCAAATGCGACACGAAATGTCTCTGGTGTCACACTCAGTGCATTGCCTATGCAAGTTGACCAAACACGACCTCTCACTCGACTCGGCAAGCCGGACCACCATAGAACCCGTGTACGAGGATCTCGTATTGCGGTTGCAAAATGCGGCAAGATTGACTTGTCCCACTGCTCAACAGAATTGACGAGATGCTTTGCTTTATTGTTGACTTGCTTATACTTTTTCCGCTGTACTTTGTGTTCCGATTCCAGAGAGCCACGCAGGAGTCGTTCATACTCTTTCAAGTGCTTTTTCTCTTCTCTCTTTGATTTCGGCGGCAAAAATGTGGGTCTTGTACACGTCAAGTGAGCCTCCTTTTCGCGCGAGATTGGAAGCGTTTCTATCCGCTTGTCCAACATCGGATGTAGTTGAGAAACGGCCGCTTTCGCTGAAGCCTTTCGCTCGGCTTTCGTTTTGTGGGCGATATGCAGATCAAATTGGACCGGCTGTCTGACTTCTTGCAGATTCAGCTGCCCAACGTGAGCCGACAAGTCGGCCGTGAGTCGTTGAGTATCTGAATTGAGCGCTGCTAAATACACATCTTGCGAACTGGTCAGCCTTGAAGCCTTTGTCAGCACGTCTTCTTCTTCTGGCGTTTCATCTGCTAGAGCTGGGCTCAGTGGTATATTGCCAAGTTCGAGGTCCTCAGGGATGCTCTCATCACTGCTATAATTGTGCGACGCTGTCCGCGCCATTTGACGCTGGAGCCAAAATTGTGATGTCGATCGCTTCATACGTCGTGCATACGGAGCGTTGTCGCTTGCCAGTGGTAAGGAGCTTGTTGAAGCGTGTCTGCCTGACTCAAGCTGCACAGGTTCCGTGGTTGACCGAGCGAGCGTCTCTGGCAATGAATCGACGGATCCATTCGTGTTCGAGCGATGGTTGAGATGGTTGCCCACCTTATGAATTGGCAGCCATCCAGCCAGATTCAAGGCCCCAGTGCTGCCAGCCGACGAGGCCGTCCCGCTGCGGCGAAATGATGGCCTGTGCTCGCGGACCGCATCAAGGCTGACCTCTTCAAAATCGTTGAGAGCTGAAGTTCCGTCAGGGCCACCTGCAAGAGTGCGCCTCACACCACCGGTCTTTCGAATAGAACTAGTACGCTTCATGCCATGCTCAACGCCTCTAGTCGTCGTCCACTGCGTCGCGCCTTTATCGCTGCCCCGCGAAAGTGAAACAACGTCAGGTAAGAAAAAAAGCAGTCCAAAATCTGAGGTTATGAAGATTAAGGGCAGAAGCATATAGATATCTGTTGCAAGCGCATTGTTGTCTTGTTCCTATATCCATTCATTCAGCGACCTTCTCAATGAAATCATAAACAGTCTGCATGTATCCCTCTTGCATGACCGTGTCATTGTGACTTCCATTAGGAAACTCCTTCCATTCACGTTTCTCGCTCTTCTTTGCCAGCTCAAACAGAGCCTTCATTTGGCTCTTGGGGACAAGCTCGTCCTGCAGGCCGCTTAGAAATAGGATCGGCGTCTCAAGGGTATCGATGAGCCTGTCAGATGCCCATTGTTGGTGACAGAAGCGAGCGATAGGCCGCGCAATAGGGATTACCGTCGGGATGAGTGATCTGATGGACAGGAATGTATTTTCGAGAATGAGTCCGGATATTTTGCCTTGATTTTTCGCCGTGATATATATCGAGACTGCGCCTCCGATCGATTGTCCATACACGAAAAGCTTCGTCTTCGAAAGCTGTGGATGCTGTAAGATGTGCTCGAGGGCAGTGTCGGCATCAATTTTGAGGCCCTTCTCATTTGCCTTTCCAGTAGATTTGCCATATCCTCTGTACGAGAGCATGAATACGTTGAGCTTCATCTGGTCGTGTAGGACCTTCGTGATGGGCAGACGATGTCCGATGTTGCCTGCATTGGCGATGAATTGTATGACAGTTGGTCGTGATGCAAGATGGTCCTTGTGTCTCATCTGGTAACAGTGAAGCTTTTCGCCATCTGGGGTCTCTAGCCATACTTCTTCATAGTCTGGCATGCCGAAAGTACTAGGCAGCGCTACCTCTGTCCTTGAACCCTCAGGCATGTTGGAAGGGTATATGAGATTGAGCTGGAAAGCATACAAGCATATACCAGTCAGGAGAGCAGCCCCTCCGGCGAAGATGAAGCTGTATTGGACAGCCTTGATCATGACATGCAAAACGTTGATGGCCATAACCGGATCGCGAAAGACGAGCAATGCAAGCAATGGCAAGGCGCGAGGCTCCGTATGAGCTCAGGAAACCCACGAAAGACGTAGGGTGTTTAAGTGTCGGCGGCTGGTAATTTTGTTCACCATCTTGTTCATGACATGGGCTAATGGGAAAAAAATGCGCGCTATTTGGTTATGATAGAGAGCACGTCTCCCTCTGCGAGTACATGCGTTAAACCTACACGCTGCGGCTTATGCTTGGCAGACTGACCCCAGACAAGCCCATACCGGAATTGCTCCGAAAGCGTCCGATGTATGCTGTCACATGCCTGCTCGACAGTGCTGCCTTCACGCAAGATCAACGCTTCTGAAAATCCCGGTAGCTCACCTTTCCTTTTTGTATAGACACGTATCAGTCCAAGCTCTGACCAGATTCGATCTTTGAGCGTGTCGAGATTCAAATCCAACGCACAGGAGATCACGACCGCGTGATCCCTGTGGGCTAAATCATCAACCGTTTCCAATGAGATGCTGTCGATCTTGTTGTAGACGTATAAGCAGCGAATATACTTGCGGTTGCCGAGCACAACATCAATGAAATCGTCCACTGTGATGTCCTGTCTGAGCAAAACATCGGCATTGTGAATTTTGTAGTCGTGTAAGATGTGGTACATCATCTTCTCATCGAAGCCTTGAGTCTGCTTGACTGTTGAGTTGTAGGACAGACCTCCGCCAGATTTGAGCTTAAAGGTCACATCGGGCCTTTTCCGGTTGAGGCGGATTCCAACTGCTTCAAGCTCTGCCTCCAACTGCTCTTTCTGTTCTGCTGGCTTTCCAGCATCCATCACCATCAAAATCAGATCTGCTGTCTTTGCTACGGCGATGACTTGCCGGCCACGGCCTTTGCCTTGACTCGCGCCTTGGATGATTCCTGGTAGATCAAGAATCTGGATCTCAGCTCCATCATATTCCAGCACGCCCGGAATGGCAGTAAGCGTGGTGAATTCATAGCTCGCAACTTGCGACTCGGTCTTTGTGATCTTTGCCACTATCCATTAGCCGCCTGACTTAGTATCTAGAACGAACATAGACTGGACTTTCCGGCACTGGGAAAGCCTACCATACAAGCTCGTGCAGAGCCACTTTTGACGACCTCGAAACCCTCGCCTTTTGCAGATGCCTTGGGCGGTTCTAATAGTTGCGCACGAAGCCGAGCCAGCTTGCCGCGCAACAAGCCGACATGATACTCGGTTGCCTTGTTCTTCTGCGTCCGAGCCATCTCGGCCTCAATTTCGGCAATCTTCTCTGTGATGCCCATCTTGAGTGATTTGTGGTCAAGCGAAGGGTCTGACAATCGCGCCTAGAAGCTAGCCTTTCTATACGATCGATGAGCTATGCAGCTTGAGAATTCAATGTGAGCGTTGATTGATAATCAGGTGATGAGCAGGTCTGGTAGCAGTGAAGAACTGCCTTTCTTCTTTTGCGAGCTCGAGCTTGTCGCTGCGATGGTTGAAGCTGTACTGTTCAAATTAACAGGACACAAATGAAAATCCTACTTCATCTAGTCTTTTGACAAGCTTAAGTCCTGACACGAAAGAGCCAGTCTCGATCTACGATATCCTTGAGCCTTCCATGTCACCTATCTTTCGTGACTGCTACTAAACAATCACGTGCTGCGGCTTAGCGAATTCTGCGCCTCAAAGCGCGACAGCAACAACAAAAGAGACAGTCACGAGCGACCTGTTGCGCCTTGTTGGCAAGAGAGGAGGGTCTTTGCATGACGCGCATCAGCGTCCCGATCCTCACAGATCTCAAAAACGAGCTGAGCTTACCGCATGGTCTCAATATTGTCATAACGCAGTCAACTGTTCCGCCGAGTGCAGAACTAAATGCTTTAAACGCCAACTTGGCGGATCTGGCCGCATCTGCGCAGGCTCGGGCGGATGCACTCAGGCGTGATATAGAGCTTCTGCAGCATCATTATCTTTCGCTCAAGCAAAAAGTCAAACGGGACAAGGAAAAGTCAGAAAGGTTAGCGGCCGAAGCTGCGGTTGCAGAGCTGGCCGAGGCAGATGCACAAGCTGATCTGACTGCTTCTGTGGCTCTGGATGAGGCCCTTGACGTATCCTCTCAGGAGATGCCCGTCGAGAAGGAAGGTGCGAGTCCCAGCCGAATAGGAACGATGCATAGGAAAGGGTCTGCCGAGCGTCAGATTGATGCGATGCTGCCTTTTGCAGATCGAGCGGCATTAGTACAGCCTGATAATCCAGGAGACGTGGAAGAAATGAAGCGCCGCTTGGGCGTTGCTGCTTATCCCACAGTGGATTTGACACCCCTGTTGCCAGGCAAACCATCTGAGGACGACTATACGAAGGGTAAGGTACCCAATCAGATCGCCATCACCACATTTTACACCAGCATCGAGCCTCACTTTCGGCCATTTACTGAGGAAGATTTGGGCTGGCTGAGAGACAAGGGCGACCAGCTCGCTCCATTCATTATACCACCGCTTGGACCGCACTATTCGGAGGTCTGGAATGAGATCGACGACACACCACCGCCCAAATCGGAGATGACGCAACGGTCGAGGGAATCTGCAGAGCAGCTTACGGATGAGAATGCTTTTGTTGATGCTGTTTCGTGTGGCCCACTCACATCGCGATTGCTATCTGCTCTGCTCAAGGAAGATGGCGCTGTGCAGAGGGCAGCAGAGGAAGAAGGCGACAAGGAAAAGGACAAGCATTCGCCGCGTGTGGCGCCTCTCAAAATGGACTATGCAGAGGTCGAGGAGAAGTTGACGGGCGAGCTTTCTTTTGTTGGCCTGCTCGAGTCGACCCCTGTTGATTGGAATCAGACAGCAGATGATGAAATCAGTGCAAACCTGCGAGTGCTGCAAACAGAACTCAAGGCACAATCGATGCTGAATGCTGCTCGGAAGCGCAAGCTGATGGACCTTACGACAGATGAAATGGCGCGGGACGAGTATACAACGATCCTGGACGATTTGGACAAGCAGGTGGAACAAGCCTTTGCTAAGCGGTCACGCAGCATCAAGGCCAAGAAGAAGCGTATACCGGGCGAGAAGGGCGTTGCCATGAACAAGGTTGGCATGGGATCGAGTATGCGTGCGCAGCTCGAGAAGCGGCAAAAGTGGATCACCAAGATTGGCTCGGTGGTCAGAAAGGAAAGTGCCATGGCGCCTTGTGGGTTCTTTGAGGATGTGAATACAGCTGAAGATGAGTGTGATGAGGATGCATAGCCCTTTTATCAGCCGTGTCCGTGTCTGTATCCATCATTTTGTACACCAGTCTCTCATAATCACTGCTTTTTGTTCCTCAGAAATTCAAATTTTCAACGACGCGCTTAATTATAAGCTTCCAGACGAGAAGAAGTCAGTAGCAAAGCGCGACATCTGCAGTCTTCCCAGGATGAATGTCTTCAATGAGCAATCGTCTCAGGAGCGAGGAGAGAATGTAATAACTATCGATGATTGTCGGCATGCACTAATTTCAAGGCTCGTCTTTCTGCATTCGTTGGCGCTATCGCGGTCGGCGACTTGGTCAAGTCAACGCTAGGCCCAAAGGGCATGGATAAGATTCTTCAGTCAGCCTCAACTGGCGAGATGATGGTGACGAATGATGGAGCTACTATTCTCAAGTCTATTGCTCTCGACAATGCAGCGGCCAAGGTTCTAGTCAACGTGAGTGTCACGCAGGATTCTGAGGTAGGGGACGGCACGACCAGTGTCACTGTGCTTGCGGCAGAGCTGCTGCGTGAGGCAGAGAAGCTCGTCAATGCAAAGATACATCCACAGACGATTGTGGATGGCTACCGCATCGCAGCAAATGCAGCCCTTGCAGCGCTCGAAAAGTCCTCAGTTGACAATGGCAAAGACTCGAAAGCATTCAGACAGGATCTCCTCAATATTGCAAGGACGACACTCAGCAGCAAAGTGCTCAGTCAGGACAAAGACTACTTTGCTACGCTTGCCGTGGACGCCGTCCTGCGTCTCAAAGGCAGTACCAACCTCGATTCTATCCAAATCATTAAAAAGATTGGAGGCAAGTTGCATGATTCATTCCTTGACGAAGGGTTCATTCTTGAAAAGACAATTGGTACAAACCAGCCGAAGCGTATTGAAAATGCGAAGATTCTCGTTGCGAACACACCGATGGATTACGACAAGGTCAAGATTTTCGGAGCGCGTGTCAAGGTCGACTCGACCGGAAAGCTTGCAGAGTTGGAACGTGCGGAGCGCGAAAAGATGAAGGCAAAAGTGGAGAAGATCAAGGCGCACGGTATCAATTGCTTCATCAACAGACAGCTCATTTACAACTGGCCCGAGCAGCTTTTCGCTGATGCAGGTATCATGTCGATTGAGCATGCCGATTTTGACGGTATTGAGCGTCTTGCTCTCGTTACCGGTGGCGAAATCACTTCGACATTCGATCATCCGGAATCAGTCAAGCTTGGGCGATGTGATTTGATTGAAGAGGTGCTTGTTGGGGAGGACAAGATGATCAAATTCTCGGGCGTCGCTGCTGGTGAAGCGTGTACAATTTGTCTGCGTGGAGCAACACATCAGATTCTCGACGAGGCTGAGCGATCCTTGCACGATGCTCTGGCTATTCTGTCACAGACTGTCGCAGAGAGCAAAGTGACTCTTGGCGGAGGGTGTGCCGAGATGCTCATGAGCAAAGCAGTGGACGGTGCAGCGACAAAGGAAGCAGGCAAGCGTGCCTTGGCTGTTGAGGCCTTCGCGACCGCCCTGCGCCAACTTCCTACCATCCTCGCCGACAACGCTGGCTTTGATAGCTCAGAGCTTGTTGCAAAGCTCAAAGCTGCGCATTACAATGGTATGTCGAGCTATGGATTGGACATGGAAAAGGGCGAGATTGCCGACATGCGAGAGTTGGGCATTCTTGAAGCTTACAAGTTGAAGCGCTCTGTCGTGTCGAGTGCTGCTGAAGCTGCGCAAATGCTGTTGCGTGTAGACAATATCCTCAAATCTGCGCCTCGGCAACGGACCAGATGATAAGAGTAGGCATTTCTAGCGTCATCCATAGACTAGCATTCTCAGCCTTTGCGTGCTTCATTGCGTACAGCGAGCTTGACACCCTGCGATGCAAAACATCGACTGAGCTCGGTGCTTTCAATCATGCCTGGGAATCGCTTGGCCGAGTAGACTGTGAAAGGCTCAGAAAAGGTCGTGCACACGACCGCTGATGAGCCTTTGTCCATGAGGTTTTTCTGATCGAGAGTCAAGTTGAACAAGCTGAACTTTAGACGAAAGACGCCCTCTGTGCGAACACTCAAGTCAGAGAGGATGAACCAAATGCCGAGAATATTGTCCGTATCTTGAAGCCTCGATGCAGACGCTGCCAACGCGCCGATGAGGTTGCGTGTTATGGTTCCGCGGGTTTGTTCACTACCTTGCGCTGGTGCAGCGACGGCAGGAGAACCTTGCCTTGACAAGTCGCCGATCTGGGAGATGGGCGGTAGTTGGACGCGCTGCAGAGGCTGTGTGCCATCTTGTTGGCTACCCGAACTGGACTCCTTGCGTACAGTCTGGGGCCGGCGGCTATTTGCAGCGCTTGCATCGGATGGGCCTTCTTTGGCGCGTCGCTCTTGGTCGCGTGCTGTACTCGCTACGTTACCGCTTTGTGGGTGGACCACGAGATTCGAGTCTATCTGCATGTGCTCGTCCCAGAGCTCGACGGTCAAGACGTAGAAGCTGATGTCGAGATTTCTATTGGGATTGTTAGTCTTTTGATCGATCAGAGACAGTGACTGGCTACGCTGGGTCGATGGACTCGCCTGTCTGCTTGTCGCGGACGATGAGCTTGATGCATGGCGGTGGTGTGACAGGTCGTCTGTCCTTATCGCCGAAACCTGTGCGCGCTTGTTAGCCTCTCTTCGTCCGCTGTTGGCCACCTTGAACACAGTCAGTATGCTTTTGGTTCTGCAGTCCTGATGCGCATCTGAGCTAGCTCACATCGGCGACCTTACCACACATGCGCGCCCTTTGTGGGCCTTGTGCTACTTCCAGCGTGATAGCATAGTCTCGCGTATCATACGTCCTCGACATGTCACTTCCTGACCAGCCCAGCAGCAGTATCAGCCAGGTTCTCTGGTCTTTGTCGGGATAGCAATGCTTTTGGGTTGTTCTATGTGAGTGTTGTGCAAGAATGTTTTGTGTCATCGTGCTATCAGCTCCTCTTTCTTTGTCCTGAGGCCTTTCTCTCTGTCTCTATCGCCCGCATCCTTCTCCTGCATCTTCAGCTAGTCTGATAGACAATCCTCCTGCCATTGCATCTAGTCTCTGCAAGACGGCCCTGACCTGGTGCCTGGTACGACCCTCATGGGCCGCATCTTGCAACCGGAAATGCTCCAAGTCGCTTCTTAGGTCGATGGCCCACAGGTACAGCAGATGGCTCAGCTATAATGAAGCAGAGGCCTAGCATATCTGTACCAACATAGCTGCCTATTCCCATGCAAATACTCGCTCAGCGCCATGAGGGCGAGCTCAGGTCACGAGAGTGCACTTCATTCTCCCAAGCACCGTGACAGGCAACTATGCTGCGTAGTTCTGCTTGCTTTTGTGTCTCGTAGCTACGGCTGACCTGCTGCTCGTGTATACGCACCTTCTAGCTATATTTCTCCATCTAACTTACTCTGACTGTGACTGCTTCTTCCTCCAAACAAAAATTTCGATTTTCCTGCTTCAGCGCAAGGAAGAAAGCCAAGACACAGAGAGAGCGAGTGAGGAAGGAGACCCAGACAAACGAATCATGGACAAGCAAGAGAAGAAGCTGGCGAAAGTCATCAAGGTGATGGGTATGTGCTGGCATGAGCAAGCAGGGGGGCTCCCTTTCTGGATCAGGCGCGTGAAAGACGACGCACGGCAGATGATATATCGCATGACGTGCGATGCTTGCCTTGGCTAAGGGTTTTCGGCAGCCTTTGCAAGCGTCAAGCTGTTAGCCAGCGACTATTGATCGTGCTGGTGGTCATCTGCAAGCCTGTGGTCCTGATTTGGATTGCCTTTTTGCGATTCGAAGAGCGCGACTAACGCATGCAGGACGTACCGGAGCCCGTGGACAAGTAACACAATGCCGTGTCGAATTTATGGATGACCAGTCACGTACCATCGTGCGCAACGTCAAGGGACCTGTCCGCGAAGACGACATTCTCGTGCTCCTCGAATCTGAGCGCGAGGCTCGCAGACTGCGCTAAGACAAAACTCGCACTTTCGGATGCTGCTCGACCCTCAGGTGCGCTAGACAACATGTACAATCTACCGCCTGTGGGCGTACGCTTCCAAATCAAACCTTCACGTGTCTTTGTCAGTCATTTTTCGGTCATCCTCAGTACCGAACGTGTTGGTGAGGCTGACAATCATACACACACCATACCAATACATTGCATGATATCATTCCAAGAAGCAAATCGTTAATGACCATGATTGTCCGCACAATATTCAATTGTCTACATGAAAACGTCGCTACGCTCTAATCATTTGCACTTGACATGGCAAGTCTAGTCAATATTCAAGCCGTGGTAACAGGCAAGAATCGTATGAGCCTAAAAGCTTCAGATGGCTCGTTGACTCATGGAGCTCGTAGCAGCTTATGCTGGCCAGTCTGCAGGAGGCGTTGGCACCGTAGCCTGCTGCGCCTTTTCCTTGAGCCAAAATTGTAGCAGCTGGTCGCCATACCGTTGCAGCTCCTCCAACGTGATCATGAGTCTGAAGTCGTTCATGAGTAGAAACTGAAATTCGAGGTGGTTGAGCTCAGAGAGCGGCAACCCACCCACCTTGGCATACCGCGAGTTTGTGTAAAAGATATCACTGCAGAACTTGCTCGCCACAACAATCCCAGTGATGACAAGTCGATGCACGTTGAATGAATCAACTGAAAAGGGGTGCGCGGCGGCTCCCTCCGCACCCATGATCTGCCGTGTTGATGTAAACGCACGGTTGGCTGGATGCGGATCAGCTGCAGTGGCCGGGTCATCATCTTTACCGAGTGATATTTCTGACCGCAGATTGGCCATGCGGTCAAAGTAAACGATCAATGATAGAAAGATATCGCTCGACATGGGGCAATATTTTAGGATGCGCGCGAGATACGCTTGTATCGAGATGGATGGCACATTGCGCGCGTGAAAGGCGAGTAGCGGTGTACCACTCCGCGGCGGCATGAGCGCGTTGGGCCCTGTATGGCGCGTATCGTTGGAAGCAGCGATCTTTCCAAGCAATGACGCGAGCATAAGCACCAGCTCTGATTGCTGGTGATTTGCGATATCTAGCGTTTTTGGCTCTTGCTCGCTGGCGCCGGGAGACTGTTTCGCATCTCCATCTATCGCTGATGAGTCTGCACCTTCCGGAGAAGGCAGCGGTTCTTGTATATCTTGCCGTAGCTGACTCGGCGTTTCCACGGCAGACGCGGTCGGCGCTCTTGGCGCGGGCGCCTTTCGACTTGTCGCACAGCCATCTGAGTCATCTCTTGACGATGGCCGCCGCGGCGTATCGCTCCTATCCGCTTGCGCTGTTGATATCGCTGACGGCGGGTTGGCGTGGTCGCTATTATAAGCCAGCGCTGTATTGCTGGTCGAGACATTATTTTGTGCGCTTGGGTAGCTAAGGGTTGTGGCCATGCCTGCTGGCTCGGCGCACAGAGAGTCCTCTTGCGCTGCGGTGCGCTCGCGCTCAAAGAGGTCGCTCTGTTGTGAGAAGGGTGCCCGTGCCGACGGCGGCGACTTGTTCATTCAGTGCGCCCTTGTTAAAAGGGCCGACGTCGAACGGAGGTGCCTTCTGCTGGAGCGTTAGCATGTGCTTGATCGGATGCAGGCGTCAGAGCAAGGCCGCCTTTATAGCCCCGTGCCCAAAGCGCATCCCTCGGGAATAGGCTTTTTCGGTACACAAAAGTGTCTGATGCTGACGCCCGCAATACAGCCGTGGAAGAGCTGACATACCTCAAAGACACAGACACATAACGATGATGTTGGTAGCGGAAGGAACTCTGGAAGCTGGGCTCGGACTGGCTCAGCTGGACGGCGGGAAAGAAGAAGAGAGTGCAGCTTGTTGCCTTGTTGCGGCCCAGAACTATTTTCTTCCGAGTAGATTTGGGATGGAAATCTGGCGCTGCAGCTGTCAAAGGCGCAGGATATCAGAGGAGATGAAGGGATGTATATGCCGGGGGGGGGCAGGGAAGAGCTCGCACAGTCGGTTCTCTAGATCTCTGGCTATTGTGTCTATGTAAAGGTCGCTGATACACCTATTAGCGAGCCGCCGCCTATGCTTCAATTGCAAGATCGCCTGTCATCCTGCTGCTGCCCTCACAGAATTCCGGGAAATGAACGCGACCCGGCCACGAAAAAAAACAATTGTGCTGCAGCCTGCCTAGGTAGGTTGTATGGTAAATACAGACTGAGACACTCTGTTGAGCAGGCGCCTGACACTTCATAAGCATAAATGTCAATCAGCCTGCGTCTTGGTTTTCACTGAGCTGATAACATATACAGCAGAGACAGGCAGTGAACATCTGTGCTGACACTCTGACATCATCTTCAATAATCGTCGCTTGTAAAGACGCGCATCAGTTGCTTTGAATACTCTATCGCGCCAACTGCATCATAAAGAATGCTCACCGGGCCTGAAGTGTCGAGACATAGCTCAAAATCATCCTGCTGGGTCATCTGCTATGGTCAAGTCTACGATGTCACGGACTTCCTAGGCCAGCATCCAGGAGGTGCCGCTTCCATTCTGAAGTATGCTGGCAAAGACGTAGACACTCGAAGCCTGCGCTGACTAGGCTCACATCCAGACGACAGAAGCGTTCGATCCTATTCATCCACAAGGTACACTCGCTTCGTTGCGCAGTGACCAGAAGCTGGGACCTGTGGATGAAAGCACCCTGGATGAGAGCAACCTGCTCATTGACACAAATAAGGAGCTCAAGAAGCAAGAAGAGAAAAAGGCATTGCCTATATCTGCCATACTCAACGGTAAGCTTCGTTTCTTACCCGTGGTAGCTGACCTGAAGTGGATGATTTCGAAGAGAATGCTCAGCGAATGCTTTCTGAGCGTGCATGGGCATACTTTTCCAGCGCGGCTGATGCTGAAGTGACATGCAAGGCAAACAATTCGGTCTACGGCAAAGTCTTCTTTCGTCCTCGAATACTCCGAAATGTGAGCCAGGTACGCCTCGCTACTTCCTTGCTAGGTCATGCAAGCGCGCTTCCGCTCTTTGTTAGTCCCGCCGCCCTGGCCCGACTTTCTCATCCAGACGGCGAAGTTGCTATTGCTCGCGCTTGTGGTTCGCGTGGTTGCATCCAAGTCTTATCACAGCACGCCAGCATGTCAGTCGAGCAAGTGGCTGCGGCGACAAAAGCTAAACAGCCTCTGTTTTTTCAGCTGTATTGCTATAAATCAGATGAAGCAACAAGGGAAAACATCCGTCGAGCGAAATCTGCTGGCTGTGCTGCTATCTGGGTAACGGTCGACACGGCGTCCAATGGCATTCGAACCAGAGATGAGCGTTTCAAGAATGCTGAAGCATTGAGAACAGGGCAATGTGGCGGCATGTCTGTTGCTAGTCAAAACGCTGTCAACCAGACAGACAAGACAGACTGGCAAGACTTGACATGGATCCGCAAAGAGATCGGTCCTACCATGCCAATAGTGCTGAAAGGCATTCAATGTGTTGAGGATGCCAGGCTTGCTTACGAAGCAAATATGAATGGTATCGTCATATCCAACCACGGCGGGCGAAACCTCGACTACAGTCAACCATCGCTGATCGTACTCATGGAAATCGCCACATATGCTCCAAAGCTCATTGCAGATTCAGCATTTGAGATATATATCGACGGAGGAATACGCAAAGGTACGGATATCATCAAAGCGCTGTGTTTGGGTGCAAATGCTGTGGGTATTGGTCGCCCTCCACTGTATGCATTAGCAAGCTATGGCCAGAAGGGTGTGGAAGTCATGTTCGACCTTTTTAGAGCAGAGATGGAATCAGCCATGCGTCTCCTGGGTGTGACGGATGTTCGGCAACTTGGTAAACGACATCTCAACACAAGGCTACTGGAGCGCGATGTGAGCAAGTTGTAGGCTGTAACAAGGGATTGTAGGAGCGTAACCTTGGAACCTCAGTCAGAAGCTTATTCAGATGCCCCGTCAGGCTGGTTGGTCCGACGTCATGATCAAAAGCTTCTTTACATCCTGCCTGAATGAGCTCTTCAAAGCCGCTGTCATGGGCTGCTGCTGTCGGAACTTCCAGACCAGCCAAAACTGGTCATGGTGTGCCAAGGCCTATAGCCTCGGAACCACCAGTCTTGAAGAATCCTGAAGAAAGCTTTCAAAAACACAAATCTACCCACCGGAGTGACGAAGGTAAAGCTCCATGTATTCTTTCCGTTCGGCTAGAGAAGAGGATGTATGATGTTCTGACAGATCTAAGGAAGCAGCACTTCCCAGCGGAAGCAAGCCAATTGAATGCCCACGTTACGCTCTTTCATGCAATTCCACCATCTAGCAAGGCTGCCCTTGTACAGGCATTGACAGATGATCATCTACCAAATCAGCCACTCTCGCTGTCAGTCAGCGATTTGAGAATGAACAAGAGAGGAGACATCATCCTTCTTTCTCTACATTGCCCTGCTTTGAAAAAATTAGTAACAGCATTGCAAAAGTCTCTCGGAGATGTGCTGAGCACTCAAGACGCACAGCCGTTCCGAGATGCGCATGTGACGCTATGCAACAAGCGATCGGCAGAAGATACCCAAGCGCGATTTCCGGCCATTCAACATGCTCTACAAGATGCAGGCATTGTTCCGGGCACTTCCGTCAATGCGTCTGCGCTTGATCTGTGGGCGTACAGAGGTCGCGCACCTTGGAAGCACTTGCAGGCATTTGATCTGTAAGACAATGGTGCCGGAGAAAAGGTTGTAACGATTCCAGCTAGCAAGAGACGAGCGACGAATTGGCACAATACAATGGCTGACATGGTCAAGAGTGCGGACCAATAATGTGCGCAAATCAAGCAGAGGAACTCATGAGATAAAAATACATAACTGATTGTCCTGTCGCTGCTCCTGATAGAATACGAGAGCTTGTTCGCATCGAGACTTGAAAATAGCGATAGGCATGGTCGAGCGCCGGCGTGTGGGGAAACACTCAGATGCGGTCACCCTGCAAAGGAGATCCGCCAGTCTGTGCTTCTTCGGCGACTGACCTGATGGCAGCCTCAACCGACATGTCTTCCCACGGCTCGCTCAGACTGTTTTTGCTGCATGCTGCAGGTTGTGAAGATAGACCTCGTGAGGCAGTTCTGAGAGAATTAGCCTATTGTTGCGTCATGCCAGCCAGTAACATACGTGAGGAGCTGTGCAGGTTGTGTCCTGAGCAGTCTGCTGCAGAAGATGGATGCACGAGTAAGAGTCATGCTGAGTGCTTTGTTCTTAGTGTCGTTGAATGCTGGTGGATGGGGCAGGCAGGTGCTGGGCTCTCCTATAAATACATGATGAGTCCGGGGTAATTCGGTTGAGATCCCCGCCGGCCAACTCCCCCATCTGAAAAACTGCATGGGCCAATTCGAAATTTCAGCGATTCCCGGTTGTGTTGGAACTGATTGTACCTCGGCTTTGGCACGGCTGCCGCAAGAAAGAGGCGGCTGCAATACGACTCTCGCCGAGTGACGGGCAGACGGGCAAGGTGATGGCGTCAGTATCATGAGACCGCCATGGCATACTGCAAGCAGCGCATGACAAGCAGAGACTGGGTCCACAAACGTCGTTGAAATTGGAATGTGGTGACCGCCATTGTCAACGTTGTACTTGCTTGTCGCGTCACGCATTTTGTTGCATACCAGGCTTTATGCTCTTCATGAGAAGGACTGTCAGCTTGTCATGTGAGGCATTGCACTTAGGAAAGCGAGATGCGACCTTGTTGCTTTGCTATACGCAGTATGTATCTAGTCACTTCAGCAAGACAATCACTTTGCCAGTTTTGTTGCTGATTCTCTTCGATGCATTGCCACCAATCTCTTGTCTGAACACGCTTTCATTCGAACAGTCTTGCAAGTCCTGCGCTTGATCAAGTCGACCAATGTCTGAAAGACGTCCTGCTACCAGTCGCTCTCGTCCTCGCACTTCAGCGCAGGCATCAAGATGCATCTGCGCCATGGTTGAGAGCAGGGGTTAGCTACATTCATCTGAAAGCGGTCCTGACAACAGGCATCTCTCGAGTCGTCGGCATTGCCTGCTTCCTCCTTGACGCCGGACTGTGTATTCTGACCGAGGTCGCCGATACGCAAACGTAAGCGACCTTCGTGCGAGATCTCCATCCTGACTCGAGCTTTGTTCGAACGACGCACAAAGTCCTTGTCCTAGAACCAAGTCATGTATGCCTTGACTCAAGAGAGCTCTAAGGCGAAGCTAACAAGAGATTCTTCTTCCCGGGACCGCTTTCCACCCTGCCAAGAGTAAGCTCGTCCGCATACTGGAAGAGAATGCGCATGACACCCTTGTCCAAGCATGTCCTCGCAAGTTCTTTTCTGAAGCAGACGGTCTGGAGTTCCTGTTAACCCTTGGGGTTGAGCAAGATGCAAAGGTTGTCAAAGTCGCCACAAGCGGCAAGTTCTTTTGCACAGCTGCCTTTGCTGCTGGTGTCAGGCATCTAGAGCAAGAGATGAAAATCACCTTTTCTCCAAAGACGCTTCGCATTCAGTATCAGTCTTCCGAGGGTATCATGCTCATGGACTGGTCAACGATCAAGAATTTAGAACTCATCTCTAGTTTGTCCGAGGCAAGAGCTACAGATTCGATACTCGGGGTCCTCAAGCGTACAAGCACAGCTGCTGGATACAGGCTCCTGCGCAGCTCAATTCTGCAGCCACTGACGAGCAAGTGTGTTCTGGAACGGCGACTCGATGCAGTTGCAGAATTTCTCGACAAAGAAGCACTCTTTTTTGATGTCCAAAAGGCACTGAAAAGCCAACAGGACCTCGAGCGCATTCTGGCGGTTCTCGTGACCAAACCTGCCCAGGTCAGCATGAAGTTCTCTGAGCAGCGCTTGAACGACGTGCTCTTGTTGAAACAAGCCCTGCAGGCCGTGTCAGCGGTCGCTATGGCCATGACCAGAGCAGAGTCGGATCTTGGCGTTGAGGTAGCGAATCTTCTTGGCGCAGACGAGACTGAAAATGTCTTGTCTGCCATCTCAGAACTTATACATGATGACACAAGTCTCGCCACATCGCCGCTTGCGTTGAGACATCAGCGATGTTATGCGGTCAAATCTGGGATCAATGGCATGCTCGATCTCGCACGGCAAACATACAAGGAACTAGTCGACGACATGGTCGCTTTGGCCGCGCGATACGCCGGTCAGTCGTTCCGAACCGGGAAAGATTAGCTTACCACAGAGGAATATGAGATGCCGATCCAGCTGCAATTTGACGGCAAAAGCGGCTTTTACCTGTCATTATCGTCGCATGACGTGGATCCAGAAGTGCCGCTACCGGACATCTTCGTCAGCCAGATCAAGCGCAAAAAGATCGTCCAATTCTCGACACTTGATGTGGCAAAGAAGAACGCACGCATCCACGAAGCCCTGAATGAGTTGCTGGTCCTGAGCGACGGGGCAGTCGAACAGCTTGTTGATACCATTCAAGCAGACATTGGCGCCTTATACCAGCTCTCTGAGGCAATCGCTGTACTTGACATGATTCACGCCTTTGCTTCAGTTGCCATATCAGGTCACTTTGTTCGACCTATGCTGGCTGGTACAGCCCTTGGTATCAAGCAGGGAAGACATCCAGTGAAAGAGACATTGGATGGCTTCAGCTATGTGGCCAACGACACCTTTGCTGACGAGAATTCGCGTTGCCAGATTATCACTGGCTGCAACATGGCTGGAAAGACGACATACTTGCGGGCCAACGCTGTCATGGTCATCTTGAGCCAGATTGGGTAAGTTCCGAGGCTGCTCAGCTTTCTTCTGACTGAAGATGTTTCGTGCCTGCCAGCCATATGTCGACACCCATTTTTACACAGCTTCTGACACGCTTTGCAAGCGACGATCATGTGGAGATTGACGCTAGCACTTTTTCAGCAGAAATGCGAGACATGGCCTTCATCATGCGCGAGTGCAATGACAAGTCTCTCATTCTTGTGGATGAGCTCGGCAGGGGCACATCGACGGCTGATTCGCTTGCTATTTCTGTGGCAATTTGCGAACATCTCTTGGCTTGCCGAGCTATAATTCTCTTCGCGACTCATATGCATGAGCTAGCACATGTTCTGCAAGTGCGCCCAGGCGTCGCTTGCTTACAGCTCAAAGTGACCGGGAATGATGACAAATTGAAGATGCATTATCAAGTGGCTGACGGAACGTGCGATCAGAGTGCGTACGGTCTTAAGCTGGCGCGCGTGACCGCATTGCCCGCTTCCTTATTGCAAAGAGCAAAAGAGCTGCACTCTGGGCTTACCGATCGTCAGAATCGTCACCAAGCGTCTTCCAAGCTGGGCAAAATGATGGCGCGTCGCAAGGCGGTTCTGAGTTTGAAATCAACCCTCGAGCGAATTGTGCATTCGCAGCTGACTGATGAGGACTTGATGGGTTTATTGGCGCGCGTCCAAGCAGACTTTGTTAAGCACATGGCCTAGCTCTCCGTCCAGCGGATGATGGTCACCGCTGTGGTGAATACCATGGCTACAACTCCCAAGCTGATTAGTAACATATCACCGGCCTTGACCAACCTTGTGCTTGCAATACTTCTGAAATGAAGCAGTGGAGGGTAAATATAGACCAAAGGCACACAAGCAAATGATCCGATTAGTGCCACAAATTTGTCGAGGTCGCTTGCACCCAAGTAGGCGAGCATGCCACACAGCAGGACCATCCCAAACCTGAAGCCATTCTTCTTCCATTTGGTCGTGGAGTCGCGCTTACCAGATAGATGACCAAATAAAGCGCCTTCTAGAATTCTGACTGCCGGAAAGAGCTGCACGGGAGTGCCAACAAGGACTGCCAGCGAGTACAAAAACTGTACGGCATTCACCAGCTTGCTCGACTGCGGGTAGTTGGAGATGATTTCGGTTTTCGTGTAAATGCCGAAGGTCGCATAGGACAAGGACCCAACAGATACAAAAAGGACTGTGATAAGAAACATGACTGTGTACAGAAGTTTTCCGAACTGTTGCGGTTTGGCCATTGACGATTGTATCGGCAGAAGGAGCCCGATGCCTTCAAACGTGAAAATTGCAGAACCAATCGTCAGTGGGAAGTCGCGCCCGTTGAAGAGCTCTACAGTTTTGTGTATACCTGACAAGGATAACGTAGAGATGTCGTAATACCAGATATATGTCAATCCAATCAAAATACATACGTCTGCCAATAATGCTGACGAGCCGAGCTTGGCAATGTTCCGGATGAGGGCAAGCGGG
This sequence comes from Protomyces gravidus, assembly GCA_003717255.1. Lineage (NCBI taxonomy): Eukaryota > Fungi > Ascomycota > Taphrinomycetes > Taphrinales > Protomycetaceae > Protomyces > Protomyces gravidus. The sequence goes on along the minus strand of QXDP01000108.1, from coordinate 293,446 downwards.
ATCAGCACTAGAAGTTGGAGCGCCAATAGCGCTGTAACTGATAAGGGTGATCCGGTTCCTCGGGTGACAGCGGCGAGGAAGCTGCCGAGGTTCTCAGCGACGAAGATCATACCTGCGCAGACAAAGCCAATTTGTGAAATAGTGATGCTGATAAGAATGATGGTGCGCATGCCTCGTCCACCGATAGCCTCGCCAATCTCGCCGTATCCCCCTCCAAACTGCTTGCGGCATTGCAGCAAAAGATCAAATGCAATACAGGAGACCAGGGACACGCTTGTCAGGGCTAAAGAAGAGAAGAGCAATCCTCCGTTGCTGAATGCCTTGGGTAGGAAAAGCACTCCTGTGCCAATGAAAGACTTGAGCAGGAGAAAGAAAGTCTTTGTCTGGTTTGCATCGCCTTTTTTGATTGCCCTCGAGCTTCGCCTTCGGCCAAGCAAGGGGCGACTCTCATCAAGACTAATGCGTCCATGAGGTTCGGTACGCTCCTCTTCATCTTCACTTGCCTCGTCGTCTGACTCTGCCAGATCTTCACCTGCAAATGAACCATATAGATCCAGAAAGCTGATGAAGTTGTTTGTCACAGGACTCGTCAATGAGTGAATTCTTCGTTGCTGCTGCATGATGAACTGGCGTCGGAAATCGCCTGGCACACGCGGTTGGGCGACGATACCGTCTATCGCAGAAGCGCCGCTTACAGGACCGCTCGGATGAGAGAAGGTGGCCGAGCGATGATGCAGCTTTGCCCGCGCTTCGATTTTGTACAAATCACGGTGCATATCTCCACCAGGAAGCTTCAGAGAGGACCCTCGTTCGTCAGGGGCCAAGGCCGTGTTTTGATTGTGCGCGGTGAGATGCACGGAATCATGATGAGCAGAGAAAGCGGGATCTAGGTGGTGCGCAAGTATGCGAGCTTGATCAAGCTCTTCTTGGCTTGGTTGATCTGTCATGCAGCTTAACGAAGTAGCAGAAGCTTCAATCCTTTCTTATGAGCCGATCTAGTTGCAATTGTGGTTGTGGTTGTATCGAGTCGCTGGACCGGTGCAACAAGCAAACGGGAATCAACTTAGAGAAAGTGGTACACATGCAGGGTATAGTCAAGAGTCAATTAGTACAGCAGTAGTAGACAGCAAAGCACATCGCTACTTTTGCGAGCGTGTCACGCGCTCAGTCTTGCCCTTCGGTGCCTCTGCAGCCTTCTTCTTGGATGCAGATTCCTTCTTAGTCTCAGATGCATCCTTCTTGGATTTCTTGGCATCCGACTTCTCCTGAGCCTTCTTACCGCTGTCTTCGTCCTTCTTGGACTTCTTGGCCGCTGGCTTTTCGTCCTTGGCTGCCTCTGTCTCCTTCTTTTCGCCACTGGCACCGCGCTTCTTGCCTGGCGACTGTCGGAATTAGCTCTGCATGACGCCTTGACGGGTCCTACCTTGGCACCTTCAGACTCCTCCGCCTTTGTCTCCTCTTTTGCCGGCTTGGCTTCGTCCTTCTTGTCTGCCTTCTTTTGGGGTGCGCCCTTCTTCGGCTCGTTCTTGCTGTCTGCCTTGCCCTCGTAGCCGCCGCCCTTTGATTCGTACAGCTTCACAGCCTCTGCTGCCTTCCAAGCCGCCCATTGACCCTTGCCAGACCCATCCTTGTCTGGTGCATCGCGTTAGCTATATACAAATCAAGCGCATCTCAGTGCAGCATACTTGGCTTGTTTTTGATTTCTTCGCAGCATTTCTCATAGAGCGCTTCATCAGTGCGCTTTCCCTTCGAGGAGCTGTTTGCATCGGGCATTTTAGGCTTCTAATTAGGAGATATAGTTCTTGCAGATGAGGTTTTGAGTGCGCTGTTGCTCTCTTTTTCTGGGGTTGCCTCTCTGCCTCTCTCACTTTCGCTTGTTTTTCCTTTTGTTTTTGTTGTTTTTTTGTTCACTTTCTGTCGCCCGCCTGGGGATATTGATGTCATTCATGAAGTGATCAGAGGAGTGTGCGAGAGAAGCATGTACATAGCAAGAGGCAGATGGCAAGTATGGTAGAAAGCACACTAGGTACCTCTCAGATGAAGCCCTCTCTCGGTGCACGAATGCTTGAAGAGACGACCGTGTGATGCGGGCGCGGCTTCAGTCCTTGCGATCCGCCATTCTCCTTGCCATCTCGCTCTCGTTCACTCGAAGGGGACTGTCCACTGCTTCCACTCGTCCCTGGTCTAGTGAGCCCTAGTCTACTGGCGATGCTGCGTGTATCTTGCCGCTTCTTGAGCTGGTCCAGCTTTTGACTCAAATCTCTAGCCTGTTCGCGCGACTTCTGGCTGCGAGACAAGATGTTTTGTGCAAGCGCTTTGTCAGCTAGTGCATTCTGCTGATCAGTCTCATCCGCCTCTGCACTCAGCTTGAGCGGCGATAGCAACTCCTGCGACGCAGATCTGCGATGTGCGTGCTTATTTGGATAGGAAAAGTTGCCAGTTGGACCAGTGGGCGTGCGCGGAGATCGCACTGAGTCTGATTGTGCCGGCAGAGCAGGGCCTCCGTTGGAAGCGGGGCTTTTGAGGCGCAGAACCTCCATTTGCAACTCCTGTATGTAGCTGTTTTGTGAGGCACGATCAGCCTCCATGATTTCAAGCCTGCGTCGGAGATACTCGAGAGAGGATTCGTCCTCATGAATGTCTGCAAGGCTCCCATTCGTACTTCCCGTGACACTCTCGCTCAGGGTCCGAAGGCCCTTGACTGGGGGTTGCAGGCCTTGCAGACGAGCAACAAGCGCCTGTGAGTCGTAAAGCTGATTTCTCAAGCTGCTAATCTCTGCCCGCAAGCTCTCCACAAGCAAACTGACATCGCCTCCAAACAATTCTGCCTTTTTCGCGCGGCTGGGGATGAATTTGGCGCGGCTCGCAAACTTCAATGTATTCGTGGTCTCCATCACATAACGAACGTCTGTATTGATTGTGGCCAGTATGCTCACGAGATTGAGTCCAGACAGTGCATGCTGCAAGAGTCGTGTCAGCTTCGAGTCACGGAAGGGGACATGGGCAGCGGATGACTGGCTGCCACTTGTAAGTCTGGCAATCACAGTCCCGAGTGTCAACAGAGATTTGTTGATGTATGAGCCTTCCTTTCTGCGCTCAGCATCTGATGCAGCCTTTTCAGATCCTGCCAAGTCAATCATATTGAGCGTTCTGATTTTAGCAACGCCTGGCGCACTTGACAGGGTGAGATTCAAGGCTGCCGGCAGCGACTCGACAACGAGCTGCACGACGGCATGAGACCGCGAAGAATGCGCGTTGAAGTCTGTAGCGGCACTGTGCCGTACGCGATCTCCTGTTGCCATGATCTCCATAAATTGAGTCGCAGATGTGATTGGCAGTTCTGTTAAAGGGTACGCGTGGATGCCACGCTTGACGTCGTCTCTGATTTTGATCTCCTCGCCATCTGAGCTGTCGTTGAGCAGATCGCGAATGCGCTCGTTGTAGATCTCTAGATACGAGACACGCACGGCATATCGACTGGTCGAATCTGCATCGATGAGCTTGAAAATGTCCGTTGCGGCTTGGGGAATGAGTCCAGGCGACTCTTGTACACCTTGCATCGAGTAAGTCTTACCCGTGCCTGTCATGCCATAAGCAAAAACGGTTCCATGATAGCCTTCAATGACTCCAGCTACGAGGCGCTTGACGCAAGCATCGTAGATATTCGCATTTGTATCGCTCTCTGTGAACACATTGTCAAATGAGTACTCTTGCAGACCAGTCCCTATCCCAGCGCCCGATCGAATGGTCTTTTCAAAGCCATCATACACCCATGGTTGTACAGGAGCACCAAACTGAGCAGGTCTGACCCTGACTGAAACGACTGTATTCTCTGCGCCTGACCCTGATGCTTGCGGTGCACTGCGCACAGACATGGCAGAGCCCGGTCTGTAGGCGTGGATAGCAGTCGTGTGGTTATCTGCTGCGGAAGACGGACGATCTAGAGGGTTGCGGTCGCGTATCGGTCCGCGGTCTGTACCGCGCGAAGAAGCTGCCGATGGAGGGCGTTTGATTGTGTATTGCGGTCGCGAAAGCACCGAGGCAGACGGACTACTTGGAGGAAGTCTTTCCTGCGCTCTGAGCATATGCAGAGACGGACTTGCTCTGCCGGAAGGTGCAGGCGACCCGACCGTCAATGCCATGTTGGACTTGACTTTACGCATCGTGCGCGGTGGCTCCATCATGAAAAGCCAGATACGCTCCTCTGCCCCTTTTGAGTCGCTTCCGACGCCTTACGAGCGCCCTCGTCCCTTCCACGCGTCCAGGCAGGCACGCACACACTCTGTAAGTCTGCTCGCTAGCTCACACTTGCGCCGTGTTTTTGTTGACAATTTCTTTTGTTCTTTCGGAAAGGGAAGCAATTTATTTCGACTTCTGCTGCAGGACGATGGACTTCAGCAGGAAGGAGCAAGGCCTTGATGATATGAGTGGAGACTGAGCTGACAATGTCACTGGAATATGACGAGTATCGACGCTATGGTCGACAGATGCTTCTGCCTGAAGTTGGCAAACCGGGCCAGCTGAAATTGAAGGCAAGCTCAGCGCTCGTAGTCGGCGTAGGAGGATTAGGATGTCCCTGTATCGCATATCTCGCCGGAGCGGGCATTGGTCATCTTGGTCTTGTTGATTCAGACACGGTGGATCTCTCGAATTGCCATCGACAGATTCTGCATCGTTCATCAGATGTTGGCGTCCGCAAAGTTCACTCGGCCGAGCGCTTCGTTAGAGAGCTCAACGAGCACGTCGAAGTGACTTGTCATGTACACACACTAAGTCCATCAAACGCCCTGGATATCATTCAAGGATACGATTTGGTTTTGGATTGTACAGACAATCAACCTACACGATATTTGATCTCAGATGCATGTGTGCTGCTTGGTATGCCTCTCGTCTCAGGTTCAGCACTCAAACTTGACGGGCAGCTAGCCATTTACAATTACAAAGGAGGCCCATGTTATCGCTGCATATTCCCAACACCTTCTCCGCCAGCCAGCGTCCAGACATGCGGCGAGGCAGGCGTCTTAGGGCCTGTTGTGGGCATTATCGGCGTAATGCAAGCACTCGAAGCGATCAAAATTCTGCTCGACGATGAAACCGACAACCGCGCATATCAAGCTGCCACGAAATCAAAACTCCTTCTCTTCTCGGCTTTCGATGATCCGCAGTGGCGTCAAATGACTCTCAGAGGGAAAAGAAAGCAGTGTCAAGCTTGCGGAGAAAATCCAAATATCGACAAGCACGCTTTTGTTGCTGACAGTCTCAAGCAGTATGGCACCGCATGTCTCAATGACGCCATGTCGGATCATTCCCTCAAACAGGAATCGCGCATTGCTGCACAAGATCTTATGAGCGATTTGACCCGTTTCAACATCATCGACGTCCGCGATGCAACTCAATTCGGCATAGTCTCTTTACAAAAGTCGACCAATGTGCCCATGGAAGAATTGGCGGCCTACATACACGAATGCCCGCTAGGCACGGAAACGCTTGTCGTTTGTCGAATTGGAAATGATTCGCAAATGGCGGTCGACTACTTAGCCAAAAAATACCCGCAGTACAGATTCAGAGATCTCATTGGGGGATTGGAGGCCTACAGCCGGGTGGATGCAAATTTTGCTTTGTACTGAAAGGAAAATGTCGGCATGACCTTACAGGGTCATAGTCAATTCGTTCCGCCTAACGTGGCGGGGAGTAGAGAGGACGTCGGATGCTCAGCTGCCTCATTGCCTCAGCTCGCACTTTCTCCAAAGTAGCGGGATTCTGGGCACCTGCGGCACCTGCATCGCCAACGGTAGATGCGTAACCTGAAGACATCCCATCTGAATCTGCGTCAACTTCGAGGATGTCATTTGTGGGCACTTCAGAATAGATGGAGGTTTCACCGTCCGTCGCTTGTGATCGCACTGAAGGGGCAGCACCAAAGGAAGTCTCTCTCGACAGATTTGTCGGTCGCCGAATGAGACCGAGAGCATTGCTGTCAAGCACGCTATTCAAGCTTGTTTCCAGATTGATAGGATTCTTGGCTGCCTGATCCTCCGCTTCGAGCGGGTACCGCGCCGGATCTTCCATGCCTGAGACAATATATCTAGCGGGTTCTTCTCGGCTGGCAGTCAGATCTAGCTGGCTTCGTGATCCAGTTCCTGAACTGATGAAACTGGATCGTCGGTGCTCGTTGCGCGTTCCGAGTTGTTGTGACAAACCATACCGAGCCTCGAGCATTGCAGGTGATTTCAATATGTGCAGGGAAGGGCTCCCGGGCTCTGATGATGATACGTCTGTTGCGCGGATTGATCGTTGCATTGTCTCGTTATTCAGATGCACCGTCGAGCCATTCGACCAGATGGTCGAGCCTCCAGAGGTTGCACTCACATTCGGACTCGATCGCAATGCGGTGGACTTTTCAGTAACAGAAGAAGATGCTGGTGATGGCCAATTCTCTGTCAACTGCATTACTCGTGGGCTATAGCGTTCGCGGCCACCATTGCGAGCTGGTACAGGCATAACACGCTCCGCTTCGCCTTGCAGACTGTGCTGACCCAGCGGGTTGGCTGCCAGCTGAATGTAAGATGGCTGTGAACTGGCCTTGATCCGCTGGAGCCGCTCTGCTATCGCATCCTCTTCTATCGTGGTCACTAAAGGCTGCGGCGGATGATAAATGGCACCTTCACTGGCAACGCGCCTTTCTTTCCCTGTGCGGATGTGCTGAGAGACCAATGCTGGCTTGCCCAAGGGAACAACTTGCGATGATGGTGACTGCGCAGAGACCTGCAAATCCCGGTAGTGTGACGAAAGCACAGTCTGGTTGCGCAATACGGAACGCCATTGTGCTTCAGGCATGTGCAAATTCATGTCTTTCGATTCTATCAATTGCTCCACGTCCAAGTCGACTGCCAAATTCAGGCGCCCGAGAGCATTTACATGGTCAACGTCTAAATGAAGAACTTCAGGCTTCCCATAAAGGCCAAACGCCGACCAGAGGGCATAGGCCATTTTGAGAAGCCCCTGTAAGGGCGATTCACTGCTTATGCCAAGGCCATAAGAGAGCCTTTTCTGTTGGTTGTCTTTCAGGGGCAACAGTAAAATGCTTCCGTCGATCTGATTGCCGCGACGACCATCGTTTACGACAGCCACAAGTCCGTCAATTTTCAAAATTGAGGCTGTTTCAATGAGAGCCTGACTTTCAGGGTACAAGGCATAGGCAGCGGTCGCTTTGGTCAGCACAAATCGCGGCTGCTTATCCTTTTTGTTGTCGAAAAGTCGAAGTTCTATCGCATCGTCCGAGACAGTAGTGGGTTCTGTGCGACCGGGCATCGACTGTGACAGACGTTTGAAGTGGCCTAGCTTCTGTGGCGTATGCAGACTACAGTACATCCGTGTCCATTGAGACTGTACGGAAGCCGCGCTCGTTACGCGTACATCGACTAGGCCGTCAAGCTGCGTGTCCTTTCGCGTCAAATCCGTTGCATCTTTGCGGTAATATCTCACAAGATGTGCGGTGTATATTTCCTGCAGGCGAGCACATTCGAAAGTCGCTACCCGGAACGCGAGGTACCACTTATCGCACTCAGAAGCGCTGCCGCTGGCTGGTCGAAAGGTGATTCTGTTGCGGCCGATGGTCGAGATAATGATGGACGAATGATCAGCTGCAAGCAACATCCTGGCATTTGACAAATTCAAGAAGCTGCTTGGACTAGAGCATGAGTCTGACGATGTCTCAGCTGGCCACAAGAGCAGCGACGTGCCCTCGAGCTTTGCAAAAAATCTGACAAAGTCGAGGGAGCTAAGTGGTGCGCCTTGCGCGTCGAGATGTTCCCGCCGCTCCAGCGCTCCTTCGTAGTATATCTTTGTTTTCTTCATCTCCAGTTCCTGCACGATGGACGTGAATGGAGTGGCGCCATTCACCAGCTGGCCGCCTGCCTCTGCAGCTGGTGTCGTGGGCGGAGTAAAGTTACCGGCACTGGCCCTGCCGCCAAGTCTGACAGCATTCACTTGCTCTGACTGATGTCTTCGGTGCATTCTCATCTCTATCGCTCTGAGCCTGTCGTCCTGCTTGAATGCAAGCGTGCCAGAGCGTGTGGCCTCCTTGTTGCCTGTCAAATGCGCCTAAGCTTCTCCGTCATTCAATTTGCACCAAAAATACAGAACTCGCAACGACATTCAGTTTAAGGCCTAGGCAGCAAGAGGCCCTTCAATCATAGAAGCGGCCCTGTAATGCGCGTGTAATTGAGCATGCCGCGCGCAGAGAAGGTCGAAGAAGATATGTCTGGGCTGGTGCAAGGCGTGACAGACATCATCGAACAAGCGGCCGTCGATACTGAGCAGAATAGCGACGATGAAGATGTTGGTCCCTTCCCTCTGGAGCTTGACACAGATGCAGCGCGACGAAAGAAGAAAAAGAGACGGAAAATTGCTCCAAACCAGAAGTTGTTTCTCGAACGCTTGCCAGCATTGACACATTATGTGCGATCTTACATGCATCGCAGTGCGCTTGCCGCCATACACACAGTTTCGTCTGCTGGATTTGTCGTTTCGACGTCCTCAGACGGAACAACAAAGCTTTGGAAGAAACCAGCTCATGGCATCGAATTTGTAAAGCAATTTCGGGCACCCACACAGCCATTTGGTAGATCTGCCCTGAGTGTCGACGGTCTCCTCTATGCGGCGTCGTGCTCAACAGACAATACGATCAAGGTATTCGATGTCGTCAATTTCGATCTCTTTTCAATCCTCAACCTCAACTTCAAACCAAATGCAATCTGCTGGGTGCATCGCAAGGGAGAGCTCACGCCTCTCCTCGCAGTGGCCGACCATGACTCCGCGGCAATTCACATCTACGACCTCAAGACAGATACAGGTGACCCATACGTGAGCATCACTAATTTGCATGCGGCTCCAATCATCATCATAACGTTCAATCCGAAGTATAATTGCTGTGTGTCGGTCGACCAGACAGGCGTAGTGGAGTACTGGGAGCCCGTAGAGGGCGCCCCAAAACCCAAGACCGTCTTCAAAAGCAAAGGATTGACTGACTTGTACGAATTTCGAAAGAGCAAGTCGCTCCCAACATGTCTGACGATGAGCCCCAATAATGAATCCTTCGCGACGGTATCATTTCCGGATCGTCAGATACGTCTCTTTGACATGCCTTCCGGCAAGCTTTCTCGCAAATATGATGAGAGCCTTGCTATTGCTGAAGAGCAGCACCAGTCTGGCACAGCGGTCACTCAGATGAACGACATCGAGTTCGGCAGGCGCTTGGCTGTTGAGCGCGAGGTCGAGTCAAGCAAAGATATCGGCTGGAGCAACGTCATTTTTGACGAGTCCGGCCTCTTCCTTCTATATTCGACGTTGTTTGGGATCAAGGTCATCAACACTTACTCTAGTGCCTGTGTCAAAACATACGCACACGACGAGAGGCTACGCCTCATTCATCTTGCGCTGTACCAAGGTGCCCCAAGCAAGCTCAAGAGCACCACGCTCGCTATGGCTGCTTCTGAAAATCCTTTGTTGGCAGAAGCCACCCAGCGAGACCCGATACTGTTTGCTACGGCTTTCAAAAATCAACGATTTTTCATGTATGGCAGTGTAGATCTTGCGCAGTCGCAAACTGAGCGAGATGTGTACAATGAAGCGCCTGACAAGGTACAGAAGAGTGCCAAGGAGGTTGCTCGAACTCACTTGCCCACGGAAGCCACACTCTTCACATCTGCTGGAGATGTTGTGCTCGAACTTTATCCGCAGCACGCGCCGAAAGCGGTTGAAAACTTCACAACCCATGGTAAGCAAGGCTACTACGATGGGACCATATTTCACCGAGTGATCCCCAAGTTCATGATTCAAGGAGGCGATCCAAAGGGTGATGGCACAGGCGGCACTTCTATCTGGGGCAGAGAATTCGCCGATGAGTTCGCGGCCGAATTGCGCCACAAGGAGCCCTATATGCTGTCCATGGCCAATGCCGGACCTGGTACCAATGGCAGCCAGTTCTTCATCACCACAGACGCGGCAACTCACCTTGACGGCAAACACACCATCTTCGGCCGTGTCAAGCAGGGCATGGACGTCGTGCACACGATTGAGATGGCCAAGACCGACCGTCTAGACCGTCCCCTCGAGCCTGTCAGCATTCATTCAATGAGTTGTTGAGCATAGACTCCTTCGTAATCCATGTCCATGTAGGGTCTCTTGACAAACCGATGAAGCAGAAGCTCAGGCACCGTGTGACAAATTCTGATCGCGCGCGCGAAATGCCTCCGCAGCTGCAGCACGATTCGAGCTCGATGTTTGCGACTTGCACAGGAGGTCATTGTGGCCAAGTGCCGGTCTCTTGAGTCCGCGATGGTGACTTGTATCGTCGGACTTGTATCGCTCAAGAATTGTCTTGTCAATCTGCCCGAAACATTAGCGCATTCCCTTGCAGAAAATGATGTCCTGGCGCAAGACGTGGTTGTCCTCTTGCAGATCGATGGTAGGCAGGTCGCTGCGGGCTGGACTGGCCATACTTCGTCAAATGACAAGTCGCTTGAACTAGACCCAGCATTCGCGCGCAACATCGGGGCCAAGGAAGGAGCTGAGGTGGTCGTGACAATCACGCTCGAGTGTGCGACTGCCAATGTCATCTGGGTCGAACCTCAAAGCGCCGACGATTGGGAGATCATGGTTTGTGGACCGAACATCTCTCTTGTCGGGCTAACATTCCTAGGAACTGCATGCTAGCTTTTTGGAGCTCAATCTCTTAAGTCAAATCCGAACCGTGTCGGCCGCGCTGCCGCTCACCATCTACCTGAACGCCATTACAACAGCAACAATACAGGTCAAGAAGATCGAGCCTGCTTCGGCTGCCGAGGCGCCCTTCGCTCGCATATCTCCAGAGGCCGAGGTAATAGTTTCACCAAAGACAAGGACAGTTCCCGGCTCAGCCGAACAGGCCAGGAGCGTAACAAGCACTCGCTCGCATTCTGTAGGAGCAAGAAAACGCCGCAGTATCTTCTTGCGATGCGGTGTCGATCAGTCGCTCCAGGCGGCTTCGCATGGACTTTGCGCCTATGTGCCAGCAGCGACATTGCGGTCAGAGCTTGGTATGGCATCCTTCATCGAGGTTTCCTTAGTTCTTCCTACTCCGTTGCAAGCCAAGCCAGCAGAAAACACGATTTCGCCTCTTTCAGCCCGTGGCATCCCTTCTCAGGTCATCTTCAAGGCTGCCAAAAGCATTGTGCTTCGGGCAATAAGCTCTGAATTGTTGAACAATGATCAGATCATCCTCTCGCCATTAGCTCAAACTGTACTGGAAGCAGTCGTTGGCTCGCGCGCTAAAATCACATCGGCCAACAGCTCTAGGAAGACAACCTCTAGTATCACTTGCCACCCATATGCTCATCCGCAATCAGACAAGGAAATCGTTGTTGGTGGAAGAACTCAGCAAGTCTTTCTTGACGAATGTCGAGCAGCGCTAGCGGCCATAGAAGGCGAGCCTATTAGCGATGGGTTGCTTCTTGAGAAGTTCGCCGTTGAGCTGGCTGGTGGCGCGGATTGGACAATACTGTCCGACGTTACAAGACTCAGTCTCACTCGCGGCACACCCATACCCCCAGTAGTGCGGCATGTCAGCGCCGAGCATTGCATACGTGTTAAGGGCGTAGACGGCATTCTGCAGCGCGCCGAGAGAGCGGTTCGACGTTCAGATGGACTGCTTCTATATGGATCTCGTGGATCAGGCAAGACGATCATCAGTCGAGGAATCATCGAGCATTCGGAACTACAGGGAGTCCATGTGGTTGAAGCAAGGTCCGCGCAACTCTCCGAAGAAAGGCTACCTATCATCAAGGACGCAATCAACCAGTGGTGCATGGCCGCAGCTTGGCATGAGCCCTCTCTGATTGTGCTTGACGACATTGACAGGCTCTGTCCGGCAGAAGTCGAGCATGCAGACTCGACAAGAGCGCGCCAGATCGCCGAAGTGCTGATTTCGATTGTCAAGCATTTCCAGGGCCGGCATCGCATCAGCCTTCTAGCTACGTGCCAATCGAAAGAGGCTCTGCATGCTCTTTTGCTCACCAGCCATCTGTTCGACGAGGCAGTAGCCCTAAAGGCTCCCAACAAAATGGCTCGGCGCGACATCGCCAGAACTCTAGTGGCTGGAAATTCAGGTCGCAGCGTAGACTGGCTAGTGGTCGCCAACTTAACGGAAGGATATCTTGCCGGTGATATCGAGATGCTGACAGAGCGGGCAAAGCAACAGGCGCTGGTGCGCGAAATGCAAACGAGTTCAAAAACTCCCGGACAATTGACCACGGAGGACTATCAGATCGCCATCAAAGGCTTCACTCCTGCTTCATTACGCGGAATTAAGCTACGCAAGGCAACAGTCGAGTGGAATGACATCGGAGGTCTGGAGGAAACACGCCGCACCCTTTTGGAAACGCTCGAATGGCCAACACGCTATGCGCCGATTTTCGCCAGTTGCCCACTCCGGTTGCGTTCCGGTTTACTTCTCTATGGTTACCCAGGATGCGGAAAGACCTTGCTTGCTTCAGCCGTTGCTTCTGAATGTGGTCTCAACTTCATCTCCGTGAAAGGCCCGGAAATCCTGAACAAGTATATCGGTGCCTCTGAAAAATCGGTGCGCGACCTGTTTGACCGCGCCCAGGCAGCGAAACCTTGTGTCCTATTTTTTGACGAATTCGATTCCATCGCCCCCAAGCGGGGCCACGATTCGACCGGTGTGACGGATCGGGTCGTTAATCAAATGCTGACGCAAATGGATGGCGCGGAAGGCCTTGACGGTGTCTACGTACTTGCTGCCACGTCGCGGCCTGATCTAATTGATCCAGCTCTTCTGCGTCCGGGGCGGTTGGACAAATCCCTCTTGTGCAACATGCCAACACAATCCGAGCGGCTGAGCATTCTTCAAGCATTGTCTCGGAAGCTTCATCTGGACCCGACTGTGGATCAAAACTGGCTTGCTGACCGAACCGAGGGCTACTCTGGCGCCGACATGCAGGCTGTGCTCTATAATGCTCATCTCGATGCGATTCATGATGTGATTGCCGAGCAAGAGAAAGAGGTCGCAGAAGTGGCTTCGACCCAAGAGGGGGGCGCCTCTAAGCTCGTTACAGAATTCACAGAATTCAAACTCACGAATAGCAAAGCTTGTGGTGGGCGTAGTCATCAGACATTGGCAGAACGAGCCGCTGCTGTCGCTCGCATCGAATCAATTCTCACTCAAAAGGCGGTTGCAGCTGACTCGAAAGGCTCCGCAGATGCGCAACCCAAAGCAGCCATTCTCATCAAGCGAGTACACCTCGAGGCGTCTCTGCAGACAACGCGGCCATCTATCGCAAAAGGAGAGCGGCTGCGTCTCGATAAGATCTATCACGAATTCGTGGACGGACGAAGCGCTGATGGCCTGCGGGATGGATCCGCGCCCTCAGCCATTGGCAAGCGGAGTACACTTGGCTAGTATTGTTCGGAAAGTATATATCCATAGTTTTTTCCGTATATTCATGCCGATGGCCCTCTTTCCATCTCTCCTTAAGCCTGCAATTGCCGATTCTTTCGCGTTGCTGTCAAAATGTCAACTCAACAAAAACGCGAAATGGATCGAACGCGGCAGAATCCAGCCATCAGTCTTGCACCAGACACATCTCTTTGCCTGATCCAATTCATACGCTAGGTGCCACTGCAGGCATGAGTGCCGGGCTTTTTGGCGTCAAGGAGCTAGCTGACTATGAGCATTTGGAGGAACAGCTCATTGACTTTCTGCGGCACTTCAAGGGCAAATCGACTGCAACTGATTCGCTCGAAGCCGACCCGGACTCGATGGACCTTGGCGCAGATTCTCTGAAGTACATGGAGACATTGCAGAAGGTCGCCAATCGCGAAGCCTCGACTGTTGTGTTAGAGTTGGACGACCTCAAGGACTACCATGAAGACCGAGCCTTGCTCAACAATATCCTCAACAATACGAAAACATACACAAATCTTGTCTGCCAGGCTATTGACAAGACTATGCCGTTGCCTACGGTCGATCTCGGTGATGACGAAGAAGTCATTGATGTGATTATGCACCAGCGTCGCGTCAGAAACGCCGCGCTCCAGGCGGAATCCAATGATACCAATGCAGAATTGCTAGGCCTTTTCCCACCTGAACTAACGCGCCGATACAATCTTTACTTCAAGCCACTCACGCACGAATATGCCGGGCACGGCAAGGCATTTGCTGTCAGAGACATCCGTGGTGAGCACCTTGGCCGTCTGATCACAGTTCGCGGTATAGCAACGCGAGTTTCTGATGTGAAGCCATCATGTCAAGTCAACGCTTACACCTGCGATCGCTGCGGCAGTGAAGTGTTTCAGCAGATTCAGGGCAAACAATTCATGCCATTGACAGACTGTACCTCGCCTGAATGTGTGACAAACGATGCAAAAGGACAGCTCCACCCGTCGACAAGAGCATCCAAGTTCATGCCATTTCAAGAAGTGAAGATTCAGGAATTGACCAATCAAGTACCAGTTGGCCACATCCCTCGTTCACTGACCATTCACTTGAATGGCAACATCACACGCAATATAAATCCTGGGGATATTGTTGATGTGGCAGGCATTTTCTTGCCAACGCCCTATACTGGCTTCCGAGGCATGCGCGCCGGACTGCTCACTGACACATATCTCGAAGGTCATTACATCAAACAGCACAAGAAGCACTATGCCAGTGTTGATACGACGCCGGAGACTATGGCTATGATTCAGGATCTGCAAGACTCTGGTTCAGTATATGAGAGGCTTTCGAAGTCTATCGCGCCGGAAATCTATGGCCACGATGATGTCAAGAAAGCTCTCTTGCTATTGCTCGTTGGAGGTGTTACAAAGGAGATGGGTGACGGTATGAAGATCCGTGGCGATATCAATGTCTGTCTCATGGGAGATCCCGGTGTTGCCAAATCTCAGCTGCTCAAGTACATTACAAAGGTGGCGCCACGCGGAGTCTATACGACGGGACGCGGTTCATCCGGAGTGGGTCTGACGGCAGCCGTCATGCGCGACCCAGTCACCGATGAAATGATCCTTGAAGGCGGAGCTCTGGTTTTGGCGGACAACGGCATCTGCTGCATTGATGAATTTGACAAGATGGACGATTCTGATCGAACAGCCATTCACGAGGTTATGGAACAACAGACCATTTCCATCTCAAAGGCCGGCATCACAACGACACTCAATGCTAGAACTTCAATCCTTGCTGCCGCCAATCCGCTGTATGGGCGTTACAATCCGAAAATCTCACCTGTGGAAAATATAAACCTGCCGGCTGCGTTATTGTCCCGTTTCGACGTGCTCTTCTTGATTTTGGACACACCCATGCGAGATGAAGACGAGCGACTTGCGCAGCATGTTGCATTTGTGCACATGAACAATCGGCATCCAGCCATGAACTTTGAGCCGCTAGAGCCCGCAATGATTCGCAGCTTCATTGCAGCTGCTCGGCAAAAGCGGCCGACGGTGCCCAAGCAGGTCAGTGACTACATTGTCGGCGCGTATGTCAATCTCAGACAAACGCAGAAGCGCGAAGAAGGCAGTAAAAGGCAATTTACACACACAACGCCACGAACATTGCTGGCTGTGCTGCGCATGGCACAAGCCTTAGCACGGCTTCGCTTTGCGGACATGGTCGAGATTGGCGATGTAGATGAGGCACTCAGGTTGATTGCCGTGTCTAAATCTTCGCTTTACGATGACGAATCGCGAGATGTGGACTCGACTTCTTCCAGCAAAATCTACAAAATCATTCGTGATCTTGCCAATGGTGACGGGGAGAACTTCATCGGCGAATGGGCTTTGCGTACGGTGAGAGACCGCGTCTTGGCTAAAGGCTTCACAGAAGATCAACTCTCGGAATGTCTGAGCACTTATGAGGACTTGGGTATCTGGATTGTGGACGGCGCCAAAATAAGATTTTTGGACGAGGATGGCGCGACTGCTGAGGGGCAAGAGGACGACGAGGATATGGTAGATTAGACCAATAGGCCACATGTAGGTTTTCGTGTATAAAATGCGTTCTTCAAGCGATTGGGCGTTCGCTGCACTTGCATCATCCCTGCTACCTTCCGGAGAACTATGCATTGTCCCTTCTTCCGCACAGGAGATTGGTCATAGTAGTAGAGAGACCTGCTTGTCAGCGCGAACCTCGAAATCTGAGCACCTCACGGCCATGGCGATGAGCGAAAGCGAGACATAAGGACTCAGACGCTCACCAACGCGAGCGAGCTTCCAGAATGTGCCGAGTGGCCTTCAGTCAGCTGAGGAGCCAAAGTATCCAGCTTGTCTACCCAGACTTGTGCGCGTCCAAGAATTTCGCACTATAGCCGCGCACGTAAGTGCAGGTACATATGAGCAGCAGAATCGCAGTCAGCAGCGATTGAAAGTTGAACAGTGCAGTCATGATGCGTCTCGTAGCGGGAAGCAATCACTGTATGGCTCAAGTGAGCAGATGTAGCAGGCCCCGTGTCAGGACGACTCCAATATTCTGTCAGCAGCTGGTAGCTCTTTCTCTGCTCTGCTCGTGTTGTCGTTTGGCCGCTTCATTGGAAATTTCGCTGATGTCCAGGTCAAGCGGCAAGAAGCAATTGCAATTGCAAGCGCAACAATATAGCAGGCATCTCGAGCCAAGCTGCAGCCATGAACGGCGGCGCGCTTTGAGGTCAGCATAAGGCTCCGAGTATAGGCATGTCTACAAGTGAGCGCATTGCTGTCAACGCTATTCTTCTCTCCCGAACAAAGCTTCAGGTTACCTCCAAATTGGTGTGCGTCGGCGAAGGGACTTGGACAGTCGCAGCATGGCAGGCAGCTTTGTGTGAGCTCTACAGCAAGAAGCACGCCCACGAGACGCTTGACATTATATCAATTTGCACGGTCAGTGGCGCAGAAGTTGATGTGGACCATCT
This sequence comes from Protomyces gravidus, assembly GCA_003717255.1. Taxonomy (NCBI): domain Eukaryota; kingdom Fungi; phylum Ascomycota; class Taphrinomycetes; order Taphrinales; family Protomycetaceae; genus Protomyces; species Protomyces gravidus. The sequence continues at coordinate 276,509 of QXDP01000108.1, read as the reverse complement.
GCTCGAGGACATCGTTGGCAAGCAAGAGGAGCCCGAGCTGGTCGTGGTCGTCGAGGACGCCGCGTCGCATCTACATCCATGGCAGCTAATCCCCTTGTACACGCAAGCTGCATCAAATTGCTCCTCCCTCGATCTGAGTCCTTCAACCGTTTCAACTCCTACATTGACGAATGCTCGAAACTTCGATGGCCTGTCCGCCAAGACAAGGTCAGACTTGCTCAGAGACGGTCGAAATGTGTCTTCGCCTCATGTTCCAGAGGGCTCTATTGCAAAGCTGCGGAAAAAACCGTTGTCCACGGAAGCAGTATTCTTGATTCGGCGCGACATTGATCAAGCTCAGCAGCTGCTTTCAAGTCAAGGGTCTCCGGTCAGGCAGGGCAAGAAACGTAAGCGCGAGTCGGAATCAGGCCTGAGCCCGTCAACACAGCAGAGTCATGCCGACGACCACGCGACAATCGACAACCGATCCGCCACCTTTAGCAAAGGCGTTGCAAGCCCTAAGTACTTATCACAACATGAGAAACAAAATCCGAGTCGAATTGTAGAGCTTGGTGTCAGAAATGCTGCGGCTGCTCGCAGTGGATCACTCAAGGCTGTTGCGCCAAGTAGACTGTCTTACTGTCCCTTGGAAGAGCCTGTCACTGGAGATCGCCTAGCTCATCAAGTGCAACACACACGTCAGTCTGCGAGGACTCCAATTCTGCCCATCTCGACCAGCAGCCAGCAAGTATCGAAGGAAGACAATCAGCTGGAGGCAACTCTTACAACAGAAAAGTCCCAGACCGGGCATCTGAGAGCGGAAAGTTCAAATAAGACTGGCAACACAAGCGACGATGACATTACTGATGATGCGAACACCGATGAGCTCAATGATTTCATGTCCACTGACGAGGAAGATCAAGAACGCTACTTCCAGCAACGCGCCGAGATTCAGTCGATTGCAGCGACACAGGGACAACCTATGCAAAAAGAACCCTTGAGAAATGTTGCGCCGGTCCAGAAGAAAAGCCTCGATACGACGACATATCCGGCTTGCGATCGTTCTGGAAACCCTTCCGACGATTCGGGCAAGCTGAGTCCGAACACAGATCAAGAAGGGCAGCAAGAGGATGCAGAATCGATGGCCTCAGCCAGTGTCGAATCAGATGAGAGCACGGCCTCGTCTGATACAGAACTGAGGACACATCCACTAGGCACTATGAAGCAAGAGTCATTCAATGAGATTTCAAAAGAAAGCCGCCTGAAGGAAGCAGCATCGCTGATTGGGACACAAGACTTGAGGCAGCGACAAGATCAAGCCACGCCACTCAATGACTTGTCCATGTCGCCCAGCAACAGTCAGACAGCTCTCTACTCCAGAAGACAGCGTCCTCCGCTAGCAACGCGGCCTTTCAAGTCGCTGAGCTTCCTTGTCAATCAGCCGCAACGTCAGAAGGACAATTTGCTTCGGCATGGAGGAAGTCTACCTGGATCAGCCCACAGTAGCCATCCTCCCTCCGCACTCACATCCCCATTGCGCGTGCCTCCGCGTGCGGAACTATCCGAGGCAGAATCAAGCAGTGATGATGGCGACGCAAGCTCTTCCAGCGGTACTGCCGAAAGTGATGCTGCTCTTCCAACAAGCAAAATGGCAAGCGCGAAGCCCGCGACATCCGGAATTGGGTCGGCGCGGAAGAGGTCGCGCGGCGTGCGTGGTCTTCTAGATTAGAGTTATTTGGAGGCAAAGGCGGTGATGATATGATTGCTAGATCTGTACAGAGGGACAAGACTCAAAGCTTAGCCTTCGGCTTCTCAGTCACATGACGGTGCGCACCGTGAACATCGACACGGTCGCCGTTCTGCAAGCCCTTCTTTGTAACATTGCCCTGCTCATCGCGATCAATGCCAAGTTCAATGAGCTTTGCGAAGGCCGCGCTGAAGTCTTTGTAGAACAATTCTTTATCGTCGGCATACTTCTCTACCCAGGGACGCATCTTTTCGTCCTTGATGAGCGCGTAATCTGTGGGCAGCATCATCAGTTCATCGTCCTCGTCGCGGTATTGCATCAGTCCCTGCTTGTTGGTCTTCTGTTTCCAATCTTCGTTGAGGAGCAGGCGAAAGTATGTGTTGCCGAAGCGTGTGGGCGAATGAACCCAAGGACCTTCAAAGCCTGAACGATCGCCGTGGCAACGCCCTAGGTTGTGCGCTCCGGAAAGAGCGACAATTTCTTGGTCGTTGAAGCCCATGCGGTAGAAGACGTCGCGCAAGTGGTTGGTGCCCTGTGTCGCATCCGGTAGTCGCCCATTTGGGGGTACATTCGAGTCATCTGTATGGTCCAATCGGCCAAACTTGATGGGCACATCGGGTCCTCCCATGACCTTAACAGCCTCGACACCAGCCAGACACCATAGGTCTCCATAGCTGATCCACGGATGCTCTTTCTTGACTGGTTCCAGGAAATTGCGAGCATGCTCGAGACCTGCGTTCGCGCCGTCGTTCGCTTCCACTGCGTAGCGCATGGTAGCACCATTGGACCCACCAGTATTGCTTTTTGCGTCGTACGTGCCCGAAGCATGCCACGCTAGGCGGACGAAAACGGGTCCTGCGCTCCCATCATCATAGCCTGGCTGATCAAGGACGCCGCGAATGGATGCGCGCACAGCATCGAAGTCGTGTTCCTTGGATGCTTTGCTCTGGACCATCCTTGTACCTAAGTCAGTTATCGTGGCATGAGGCGTTCATCTTCTTTATATGTTCGAGAAGCGGGTCCCGTGCCTGAGCCGAGGCCATTATGTAAGCAAAAGACGACAGCAACAACCAGAACGAAGCCGACAGAGTAGACTGACAATGGATGTGCAAAGTGATTAGGAATCATGAAGACAAGGCGAGCGAGCAGAGATCGAAGACAAGCAGTCCGTTATTGCGTAGACTATGGGTTAAGAGAAGAAGTCCGTTATTGCATAGACTATAGCTACATTGACTGCCATGGACTTAGGCACTGAGCACAGGCTGGTTTGGCACAGCAGGGCAGCCGGAAAGTGTTGTGTAGGGAGCAAGCTTGGCCGCAGACCATGCCTTCGCTGCAGTGGACAAAAGCGCAACGCCGCCAGACAAGCTTGATGGGTAGTTGTCAGTCGCAACCTGGAAGAGCAGACATCTGAGGTCTGAAGCGTCCTTAATGGTGAGCTGACCGTTCTGGATGGCAGTGCCAGCATTGAGGGCGTTGAATCCGAGGTTGCCAGCGTTTCCACCGAAAGACACAGGAGGTGTTGTTCCGAAGTACTGTGCCAAAATTTCAGAGCCTACACCTGGAATGGTGAATGGGGTCTTGCGAGGTCCCCAGTTGTCTGGGATGCGCTCGCCAACGCCTGCAGCGTGGTCGGCGAATGTACCGTCAGCGTTGCGCACGGCTCCGAAGAAGGAAGAGATGATGTCGTATGATGGGACGTTGTCAGCCCCATTTGGCATAAGCTCGTACAGGAAAGATGAAGCACCGAAGAGCAGAAGCGACTTGATACCAAAGTAGAAGTTGGGATTGTTTGCACGACTTTCGTAGTAACGCTGCTCTCTGTACTTGGTCATGCAAGCACGGTCGTACAGACCACCGGAGGTTTGTTGACATGTCTGGGTCATCATTCCAAAGAGAGTTCCGTTAAAGCTGTAGTTGTCGCCGTTTGCAAGATACACATCGTTGCGAGTCAGCGATGTGTCGGCCTCGAACGTGTTATGTGTGACGAGTCCGCCTTGTCGGCCGAGTGTGGCGCCTTGAAGCTCACCGCCAAGAGCTGTGAGTGCGGTAGCATCACCACCAATAGACATGCGGGTCGTAACAATGTCTCCATCGAGTGGGATAGACACGGCACAAAGGAGAACGGCGAGGTCGATGCCGACATTGTAGACATCCATCTGTGCCTGCACGAGCTGAGCAAAGTTGGTCACTCCATTGCGGTTGAGGTAGCCGTGGTTGGCAGCGGCATTGAGACCGGGGCAAGGGCCACGGTAGTCGGTAGCCTTGGGGGCAATGTAAGCATGGGTGCCCTGGTTGCCTTGGTAGGCACGCTTTTCGAGATGGCCATACTTCTCCATGGCTTCAGCGTAACGCTTCTCAAGAGCTGGCCCGCCAGTCTCCATGAGCTTGGCCATGTTTGGGAAGGCCTGAGCCGCGCCGATGAGGGAAAGTGCAGTAGCAGTTGTGAACCTCATGCTGAGCGATGTTGGGTAACCAAACTATTTGGGGGATGAGCTTCTACTTATACACGGTGAGGCTTCCGCCTGGCGGCTCTCATGAACAGATTTCTGAATTGTAGCAGCCGCCGTTGCTCTTCCCCAGAATGCTGTCATCTCAATTCCCATTGACGGGTCACACTCGCCGCCAGACAGATTTGCGGGTCTTGACTGCCACGAGGGTTTTGCCACCACAATTTCTGCATCGCATTGCAGATCTTTTCCCCAGATTTGGGAAGTCCCCGACTTTTCTTAGTGTCAAGACTCAAGCGGCATGGCGTGTGCGACACTGCGGTCTGACCACTCTAATCACCCTCCAGCACCGCTATCGAAGTGGGTTTCTGCTTCAGCGATGACCCTCTCGCATTGTAAAATTCTGTCTGGTAGAGACCTACGAGGCCTCATTCCTCGATCATAACTCTTGGAAAGGCACTGATGAGAAATTAAGATCAAGAGACTTCTCTGAGCATAGGGCTACATCCTGCAGCAGAGCGGCTGCCAGTTCGGAGATCACTGTGTCGAGCGACGGTCCCACTGTTCGCCCTTTGAAGGGTCATCAAGACAATCTTCATTGGCTCGGCTGTTGAGCATTGCCCGCAATTCACCGCTTCCAGAAAAACCAGAAAGTTCCCAAGGTCTGTTCGGTTGCCGCGCTGCTCTGCGCTCAGCAAGTGAAGCCAGAAAGAAACCCTGGGTTGACATGTAGACCGCAGATTGCAGAATTAATCTTGCCAAGAAGGACAGCCCACAATGACGAAAGCGCGTGATCTATTCCGACAGCTTCGTTGCACTCACGCCTGACGAAAGTCGACGCCCTGACTGAATGAGCTCTTTACTTTTGAAGCATGCTTGGTAACAATCTTCTGCTTCCGCATCTGCAAATGCAAGGAGGATGACGGTCCTAGTGCTGCATCATTTTTTTGCAAGGTTTCTCAGCGAGGCCCGATGGTCAGTAGCTGAGTTGCGCCACTTGTCATAAAATCTCGTGGAATTCGCAGTTCTTTGTTGCCGATCACTGCAGCCGACATGCCAAGCCGCTCATTGGTGCGTTAATTTGACAGGTCGTCCATGACTCATCGTGCATGAAGCGAAAAGTAGCGAAAAGTAATACGATTGCAATTGGCAATGGCCTTGTCTTCTCCGTCGCGAGAGCCAGACGCATTAGTACGGCTGCGACATGGCATTTGCCTTTCTGATTGTCCTCTTGACGGCATTGTTGCAATCGCATGTCGAAACCCTTATTCGTGAACACGAAAAGAATGCTATTTGCGGCAGACTACATGGCCGATATGTAACCGAGCTAAACGTGAAACTAGGATGGAAATGCTTCCTGTCCTGTCTATATCGTATCGTTTAGGAATGATGCAGCAAATTGCAGCGACACACGTCGAATATGCTGGATGCGCAATGACTAGATGTCGTCATTGTCATTGACTTTCAGCAGGCTCCATAACTCCGTCGGTGGTACCTTCTCGTAAACAATGCGGTAGACAGCAGTAAACAAAGGGAACTTGTTGACCATGTTGCGATTTGTGAGGAGTTCGTGGACTTCCTTGGACGTGGCCGCTCCTTGAAGCTTTTGCCCACCCAGCAACTCCTGCTCCAAGTGGTCCATGCTCTTGCCAGTCCTGACGAACTCCATGGCGCATTTGCGGTTGCGCCCTCCTGAGCAGCTAGTGATCAAATCTGCGATCCCACACGAATGCTCAAAGAAGGTTGCCGTTTTCACCTCATTGCCGAAAAACTGTCTGCCAAATTGGAGCATCTCTACCAGGCCGATGCGCATAATGGCTGCCTTTGTGTTGTCCCCATAACCAAGACCGTCCACAAGACCCGCAGCCACGGCTACAATATTCTTAAGTGCTCCGGCAAGGGCGACACCGGCGACGTCGTCGATCGTGCCAATGCGAAAGTAAGGGCGCTCGAAGAGTCGCTTCATGCGCAGAGTATCCATACGCTTGTCCGATCGTGGAAACCGACCATCATGAGCAGGGTTGAACGCGATCGTCGTCTCTGAAGGTTTCCCCTCGGCCACCTCGTTCGCAATATTTGCGCCAGACAGTGAGCCACAATAAATGCCGAGCTTGCTTGAGATCACATCAGAGAAAAGAGTGACGCCGTCCTTGTCCACGTTAATACCCTTGATGCAGGAGAGGGCCACAGCTGACTTGTTGACATGCGCTTGCATCTGTTTGCAAACACTGTCCACGAACTGATGAGGAATGACGATGATATAGACGTCGCTGCCAGCCGCAACAGTCGCCATGTCGGGCACAGCGACTAAATTCTCTGGACAATCGATGCCCTTCATATACTTGACGTTCTGCTTCGTTTCGTTAAAGACTTCGGTCAGCTTGCGCTTGCGGCCCCCGTAAGTGATCTCCTCTTCGAGCATCCACATGTTGACCTGCCTCTCGAAACCCAGAGCTGTATTGCTGGTATTTTCGGCAATGATCTTTGCGATAGCCGTGCCCCAGTTACCCGATCCGATCACCGCGACGCGCAGTGGTGCCGTTGTTCTGGTGTGCGCTGCTACCTGCTGCAATCGTTGCGCAGCTCGCGGGGCTGACATGCCGCGTCGCGTAATCGATGCAAGCTGCGGTCGCGAAGGAAGAGGTCTACTTTATATTATACTGCAAGCTGAGTACCCAGAAAGGACTGTAAAGCGTTTGGTGTTGGGAGCGAAATCTCTTTGGCGAGGCTGAGGATTTTATTTCTTCAGACATGAGGAGCAGTCAAAAATTGAGCCACAATGAGTGATACCAAGATCAGCTATCTGACTGAGAAGTCTCACACAACCATTTTGCACAGGTCTTCAACGGGAATGGCTATTGCTGCTGACGGCGTGCCTTGATGCTATCGGCGAGCTCTTTCAACATCTCTGTTGTCGTCTGCCAATCTACACACGCATCAGTAATAGACACACCGTATTCGAGCTCCCGCCCATCGGCCGGCATCTTTTGCGCGCCTTCTTTGAGATGTGACTCAATCATGACGCCCACGATACTCGCATCCCCATGCGCAATCTGATCAGCCACGTCGCTACAAACTTTAGGCTGGTTGCGATGATTTTTGAGGGAATTCCCATGTGAGCAATCAATCATGATGCTTTCCGCCACGTTGGCCTTTTGCAGGGCTCGACGCGCTTCTGCCACATGTGATGCAGCATAGTTCGGCTCTGTCCCGCCCCGTAGAATAATGTGCGTGGAATCGTTGCCTGTGGTTCGGACAATAGCTGCTACACCTTGTTTCGTGACAGACAGAAAGGAGTGAGGCACAGCCGCAGCTCGCATTGCGTCTACAGCAACGCCGACATTACCATCCGTTGCATTTTTGAAGCCTATCGGGAAGGACAATCCCGAGGAGAGTTCCCGATGGACTTGTGACTCGGTCGTGCGCGCGCCAATAGCACCCCAGGCCACAGCGTCGCCGAGGTATTGTGGCGAGATGGTGTCGAGCATCTCAGATGCGATGTTCACACCTACTTTGATCAAATCAAGATACAAGCCTCGCGCTACACGCAAGCCCTTGTTGATTTTGTAAGATCCATCGAGGTCTGGATCATTGATGAGTCCCTTCCAGCCAATTGTCGTCCTTGGTTTCTCGAGGTAGGCACGCATAATGATGCAGAGCTCAGCAGAATGCTTGTCTGCATACGGTTTGAGCAAATTTGCGTACTCTATGGCCGATTTTGGATCGTGCAGAGAGCAAGGCCCGACAATGACGAGCAGACGGTCGTCTTCTCGCTTTATAATGCGCGTTGCTTCTAGGCGGCCCCGGCTGATCAGAGTTCGTGAAATATCGGACAGAGGTAATTCGGCTTGAATCAGGCCTGGAGGTACGATCGGATCGTAGCCATGGATGCGAGTGTCATCGAGGCCATCAGATGCTGCTTCGAACATAGGTTTCGCCATGGCGGGCAGGGCGATACGATGATGGCGCTATCTTGCGTCCATATCTCTCATCTGCATCTGCATCGCATTCGAGTTCTTTCTTCTCACGCTTTTTTTTTTGCTCAATGCACGCGGGACTGACGTAGTGCAGTTGCAACAATCAACTTTTGCAAAGACACGCACTTTCACTGTCTTTCTCTCTTTCTTCTTCGTAGACAAATCACTTCAAACGCTCATTTTCACTTCAGTTGCTCGTACTCCCTCCTCAGATCCTCGCGCATAACGGTCGAGGCTTGCAGAACGCGATGGTGAATGCTTCAACAATATATCGCGTAGTCCTAACAGCAGAAAATTTACCAGCTGTTCTTGAATGACCAGGGCAAACCGTGTGTGGGCGACGCGCTGGTGCGCTTGCCTCCGCCCTTTGAGCCTTACTTACTCCGATTCGTGCTGCATGGTACGGCTCAGCTTGGTCAGGATGCGGTTCTGAAGACCAATATGCCTGCAAAGGGCGACACCTTTGACAGGCAACGTTACTCAGCTCACTCGTTACAAACCCAGGCAGATAAGGATACTGAAGTGGATGTGCAGGTGAATCAATCGGGCGCTTTTACATATCGCGTGGAGTCCACCAGCGCAGATGGGACAAAGCACGTTACAGATGAGTACTATCTAGTCGTGGATCCCTCCCTCAGTATCAATGGCAAGTCTGTTCGCATAGACGCTCTTGCGGTTCAATCGGTCGTACCGAAGTGGATGGGCAAACTCGAGGAGTGGGAGCCATATTTGCAGAACATGAGCAGTGCCAAAAAGTACAATATGCTTCACTTCTGCCCTTTACAGCAGCGGGGAGCATCGAATTCCCCTTACTCTCTCTTCGATCAGCATCTTTTCTCAAATGATCTTTTTGAAGAGCCTCGCCCCAATAAAGAGATGCGTGCTCAAAGAATGCAGAACATGATCTACAAAATGGAGAAAGAGTACTCCTTGATGAGCTTGTCTGATGTCGTTTGGAATCACACGGCCAGCGACAGTGATTGGCTACTTGACCATCCAGAGGCAGGTTTCAACTTGCACAACAGCCCTCATCTTTGCGCTGCGTTTGCGCTTGATTCAGCACTTCTGGAGCTGAGTAGTGATTTGGCCAAGCTTGGTCTGCCAACTGATCTGAAGTCGACGCAGGATCTCCTTGTCATTATGGAGGCCATCAAAAGCCGTGTTCTTGGTAGTATAAAGCTTTGGGAGTTCTACATCATCGACACGAAGTCTGCCATGGCCAGGCTGTCATTCGATGCTGATCCTACTCAAGTCGGAAGTGTTACCAGGCATTCTAGCTTGAAAGACCTCGCTGATCTGTGCCTTCAGCTCGGTGTCATACCAAATCACCAATTCCTCGGGGATCGATTCTCCAAAACGGTCAACATGCCGGTCTTTGCCTCCGTTCTCAACGCCCTGTGTGACAATGACGAAGACAAGAGATCTCTCGCAGCTCGAGTCCTTGATGAGCTCAATCTGAGATTTTATCAAGAGCAAAACGCTGACCAAGACGCTTTCATGGAGCAACTTTACAATCGCATCAACTACATGAGGCTAGAGAGTCACGGGCCGAAGCAGGGTCCGATTACAGAGAAATCACCCTTGATCGAGAGCTACTTCACACGTCTGGCCAAAAATTCGCGGACTTTGAAGCATCCAGAAGGGTCCTTGGCGCTCGCTAACAATGGATGGATGTGGGCTGCCAACCCGCTGGAGAACTTTGCTGGACCTCAAAGTAAAGCGTACCTTAGGCGGGAGGTTATCGTTTGGGGTGACTGTGTCAAGCTGAGATACGGTGATGCTCCAGCCGATAATCCCTACCTATGGGAGCACATGCGCCTCTATACAGTCGAGCTCGCCCGTTTGTTTCATGGCTTCAGAATCGATAATTGTCATTCAACTCCGATTCCTGTCGCCGGCTACCTCCTCGACGAAGCACGGAAGGAGCGCCCCAATCTCTACATTGTCGCCGAACTGTTCACAGGATCAGAAGAGATGGACGTCACGTTCGTGAAAAAGCTCGGGATATCATCCTTACTTCGAGAAGCCATGCAAGCGTGGTCACCTCATGAACTGTCAAGATTGGTCCATAAGTACGGCTCAGGGCCGATTGGCTCGATTTCGCCAGTTTCTGAAGGGACTGTTGACACAATCGAGATCGTACGCAATTCAGCCATACATGCACTCTTCTTCGATTGCACACACGATAATGAGACACCTGCCCAGAAACGCTGCGCAGAGGACACTCTACCAAATGCTGCATTAGTATCCATGACTGCAGCGGCTACCGGCAGTGTAATGGGCTACGATGAGGTCTATCCTCATATTTTGGATATTGTCGGCGAGACGCGGCACTACAGTCGCGAACACAATGGACTTGGACCTATCAAAGGACTACTTAATGAGATACATCAGAAGATGGGAAGCGAAGAATGGAATGAGGCTCACGTGCATCACGAAGGGAATTTCATCACAATTCATCGTGTTGATTCAAACACCTTCGAAGGATACTTCTTGATCGCCCATACCGCATTTAATGCTAATGATAAACATGGTTCAATGAAGCCCATCATTCTTGAAGGCACGTCTGTCGAGCTAGTGACGGCTGTCAGCTTGACATGTGAGGCAGAAAGACCCAATGACGACAAAAGTACCACACTCGAAGGCATCCCATCCTCCATTGTCGAGCTAAGCTTTCCGATGTCTAAGCCTTCGGGAAACTCATCGACATTGACGCTTCCAGCCCATTTTCCTCCAGGATCAATTGCCCTATTCAAGACCAAGTTACACAACGTACTCCCACCAGGATCGTCTGAGACCATGGCAGCATTTTTGAAACAAGGCGCATGCGAGAGCGTTTCCGCCTGTTCGCTCATTGATTTGAATGTTTTGCTTTACAGATGCAATGCAGAGGAGCAGGACTCTGTCCATGAGAGTGTTTATACAATCCCCGAGTATGGATCCCTGGTCTACGCGGGCTTGCAGGGCTGGATGGCTCCAATCGCCGAAGCTTCTATGCACAACGATCTTGCGCATCCGCTCTGTCAGCATCTCAGGAATGGCATTTGGGCACTGGACTACATGGTCGAAAGACAGCTTCGTTACGTGCAGCTTGGTTATCAATCACTGTCATCGTCAAGTGAGTGGCTCCGCGAGCGTTTCGAGCACATTAAACAGAATCTACCGAGCTTTCTCATTCCGAAAAGCTTTGTGCTTGTCGTCACTGCGCTGTACAAGGCCGGACGGGACCGTGCTGTGAGCCTCTTATCGGAGGATATCCAAGCAAGCACCAGATTCGTTCAAGACCTCGCCTTGTGCTCTGTTCAAATGCAGGGAATTGTCAAGTCCGCATCTCTAGATCCTGCATTGGAACTGCCATGCATGGCCGCAGGCCTGCCTCATTTCTCTACATCCTGGGCCAGATGTTGGGGACGCGACATTTTCATCGCCATGCGTGGCTTACTGCTCGTCACTGGCAGACATGCTGAAGCTGAAGCGCATATTCTGGCATTCGCAACCACGTTGAAGCACGGCATGATCCCCAACCTGTTGGACTCGGTTCGCACGCCTCGCTACAACTCACGAGACTCGATCTGGTTTTACATGCAGGCTATTCAAGACTACGTGAATCTGGTTCCGAACGGTGCCAAAATACTGGAAAAGAAGGTGAAACGTCGCTTCCCTTTGAACGACGAATACATCGAATGGAATGACCCGCGTGCTTATTCGTACGAGACGTCAGTCCTGGACATCATTCAGGAGACCCTTGCACGGCACGCACAAGGTCTTCATTTCCGTGAAGCGAATGCTGGTCCGCAGCTTGATATGCAGATGACCGACAAGGGTTTCAATATCGATGTCGAGGTTGACTGGTCCACAGGATTCATCCATGGTGGTAGTCAGTATAATTGTGGTACATGGATGGACAAGATGGGAGAAAGCGAGTCTGCTGGTAGTAAGGGTGTTCCAGGCACCCCGCGTGATGGCGCTGCAGTGGAGATCATTGGTCTTCTAAAAAGCACGCTTCGCTGGGTCATTCAGCTGCACAAGCAAGGACTGTACCCCTACACCACTGTGCAAGCAACAATCGATGGTAGAGAAGCCAAGATGGCCTTCGTTGATTGGGACAAGCTCATTCAGGACAATTTCGAGAGATGCTTCTACATACCGACAGAGATTGCCAAAGACGAGAAGCAAGATATTGACTCGTCGATCGTGAACCGCCGAGGTATCTACAAAGATCTTTACAAATCTGGTAAGCCTTACGAAGACTACCAATTGCGGGCACAAGTGCCAATGGCAATGACTGTGGCGCCTGAGCTTTTCGAAACCGAGCATGCCTTGTCGCATCTTGCATTAGCAGACAAGGTCCTACGTGGTCCACTTGGCATGGCCACATTGGATCCGAGTGATCAGAACTACCGACCTTTCTACAACAACTCTGAGGATTCGACTGACTTCCATACTGCCAAAGGTCGGAACTACCATCAAGGGCCAGAGTGGGTCTTTCCAATCGGCTACTTCCTTCGAGCCTTCCTGATTTTTCAATCGAGAAAAACAAAAGCAAGCAAGGCGGAGGTATCGCGGCAGATTCTCGAGCGCTTGTCAGCTCATCGCCAAGAGTTGCAGAGAACTCCGTGGGCGGGACTCACCGAGCTTACCAACAGGAATGGTCAACTGTGCCCTGATAGTAGTCCAACACAGGCTTGGAGTAGCGGCACCCTTCTAGACGTCATCTATGATATGCGTCTACTCAATGTATCCTCCTAAGAAAAGCATGGGTCCATATGCATAGACATTCAATAGTGCACAACACGCAATCAATGCCTGCAGGACCTGGTAGGTCATGCATAATTATGCGAGCGTCTTTCTGTAGAGATATTGCGCGAGCGTAACCGAAGGTGTATCTATCAGCCTTGTGGCAACTTCTGACACGTACAGTGTCAGTGGCAGGATGATCAAATGACACGCCAGAAAATTGAACTCCAGACCTACAGGTCCGGCACTCCACAAGGGAAAAACATCTTTCCAAGCGAGAATGCCTTGATTCTGACCTTCCCTTGTTCTGCCTGTCGCGGTATAGAGGCGGTCCGCCACTATCCACAATATCGGTCCGTGCACGAGATACAGGCTGAATGAAATTCTTCCCAGATATTGAGCTACCGGTGTTTCGAAGACGCTGCGCAACCACGGCAAGTGGATGACGGCCTGCACTGTCAGAATAGCTGCCCACGTAAACCAGAACCATTTGAATTCGCTGCAAGCAGATGGAATTAACTTGGCTAGATAATGCCAGCCAGGGGATTTTTCAAGGTAATTAATGTCAGGGGCACCCCCCGGCTGGCTGCCGAGCCAGAGCCCTGCGAAGAGACTGAGATGCAAGAGGAAATGCTGATGAGAGCGCAGAAGATTCAGCCAAGCCCAGCTGGGCAAACACTTGGAACGCTGAAGTAATTCGAACTCTGCCAGGACCATGCCGGACAGGAAGCAGCTGATGAACCATCCATCAACAACGTACATGAAATAAAGAATAAGTCCGGCGACAATGGAAAGACGCGCTCGAACTGAAGAACGTGAAAGTGCCAACAAGCAGACATAAATGACCATCGATCCCTTATACTCGACTGGAATGGACCAAGAATGGAGATTGTAAGTCAGCCACGCGATGCCGCGATGCCTGAAGACATATGAGAAGTTGCTGAATTCCCTCGCCCAGGTAGCGATCTCTGTGAAATAGTCCGCCTGGTGCGGAGGGTAGGCTGTCCAGACACCAGATCCGAGGTGCCAGACGGTCAGGAAGATGAATGTTGTGACGATTACAGGCGTATAGAGCCTGATGGCCCGACGGAACATGGCCGAAGACATGGATCTTGCAAGATCCGCTTCTCTGCCGCCGTCGTGAATCATCTTCAACGGAGAGCGCGACAGCACGAACCCTGAGATGACAAAGAAGATGGACACGGCGAAATGTCCGCCGAGAAAGAGGATGCGCACCACTGGCAAGCAGACGAAATAGCGATGACCATCAAATCCATAGCCCATCTCCATGACTGGTAGCCACACCGGATGCGCCCAGCTTTCATGGTGGACAATGTAAACCAGAAATGCTGCCACACCACGCAAGCCATCCAAATATGCAGTATCGCGTAGAATGACTTTGTCTTGCTTGCGGAGATCGAAAAGCTCCGGGCGCATCATCGACCAGAAGCCCTGCCATCTGCTCAACTTTGCGGTCGTGGCGCGGAGCTCAAAGAGTTCTGTGGGCTGGGACAGAGCTGGCAAAGTCCCAGCAATGCTGTCGCTGGGCCCTACAGAGTGCTTACGCATATGCTGCCGGCTTGGCGGAGCGCCTGTGTCCCGAGCGCGCGCAGCAAAGGAGACGTGTAATGTTTGTGTGACTCGAGCTCTGTCGCGCCGTCCCGAGATTTCGTGGGGCAAAGAAGCAGTCTTCTCCAGATTGGGCATAGCGACTCTAAGCAGCACGATCGATGCGTCTAGACTAAGCGACTATTGAGGCCGAGAGATTACGGCATGCTCCTCGGTTTCCAGAATGGTCTGCACTTTGTTGGGCTCTATAACTCTCTGATCCATGGAAGGTCTCGTCCTCGACTGCGACCTCCGCTCAGGCGAGATGGCAACATCGAGGCGACTGCCAATCCGAGCGCCCCGTTTCTCGATCAAATTGGCGACAAGTGCAGATAATGAAGCCCTGTAGGCCTGCGCGTCCTGCTGAATGCCATCTAAAGATACACCTAGATTGCGGTGGCTATCTGCCTTGAGATCTCGCATGCGGCTGAGGAGAATGTCTGTTGTCATGCAAACGTGTATGCCGCAGTCGCTGCCATTCGCTTGCTTTGGCGCGCGTTGAATTACTGCTTCAAATGGCGTTGCAAAGACTTGGCTCATGGCTTTGAGATAGTACCGCGCGTCAGTCATCTTGTCTGCGCCGGAGGTAGGCAAGGAGTCATAATACCAAGCGACCTTCTCATCGACGCCGACAAGCAAAAGAGACCAGTGAGAGCCACCGGCTTTAGTTGGATCGATGTTGTCGGTGATTGGCAAAAATACATAGCGAGCGTCAAGAATCCCATCGGGTAGCAGACTCGCATCAACTTGACCGCCTTGTTGCGCGACTGATGCAGCAAGGTAGCCAATAGATGGACGTACAAGAAAGATTAGCTGTGGCTTGTCTTGAGGCATCTTTTCTCGTTCCATCCATTCATAGAAGAATTCGATATTCGAATCCTGGAGCCAGTTGTCGTCTTCGTAATTGTCAATATCTTCTTGGCGCAAGCAGACATCGTAATACTCTAGTACAGGTCGTGTCTGCGAATGGCCTCCTCGAAACATACGCCTCACGCCGTCTCTTGCTTTCCGAAACGAAAGACGATTATGGCGGCGGCCTTCGCGCTCTTGCGGGAGATGATGACTCTCCTGGACATCTGCGGGAGGCGACAAGGCTGTCGCGCTCGCAGACATGATCAGTGGGCTTTCGTTACTGCAGTTGTGACAATGTCGAAT
Organism: Protomyces gravidus; assembly: GCA_003717255.1. NCBI lineage: Eukaryota > Fungi > Ascomycota > Taphrinomycetes > Taphrinales > Protomycetaceae > Protomyces > Protomyces gravidus. The sequence continues at coordinate 260,856 of QXDP01000108.1, read as the reverse complement.
TTCGCGGCGTCGTGCTGTTCATGTGGGGGCGCGTCCTGTGGCGTGTTGGGAGAGGCATCAACAATCACCCAGACGCGTTTAATGTCTTGAGGGTGAAGAGCGGCTTTGGCTCTGCAACGAAACGCTCCCTTATCTCTGCACTGAATCAGACACAGCCGTGCTCGCTTGGTCCCCCGAATGACTCTGTGAGTAGCCCGATTAGGTCGCGATCGATGAGTGGGTCAGGGTGCGCTGCGAAGCCATCAGAGAGACTGCTACGAACATGCTTTGCCAAAGTCAGCTCACTTCTGCAGTATGTACAATCGAGTTGCTCTTCTGAAGCCTACCATGTTTTCTTCACTCATCTGCAATCTTCGGAGAGGCTGCTCGAATTCGCTCAGAGAGTTTTGGTAGGACATGATGCCGTCCCCGCGCAAAGGACTCTTACAAGACGTGTCGAGCCGACTCGATCAGCTACTGATGTATGTATTCTGCATGCATTTTCTGGTCACTGACAGAAGCTGCTGCGAAATGGCATTTCCACTATTCTTAAGCATGCACAACCAGGTATAAGGAATGTCCTGGCTATCGGCTACTGTCAAGTTCGTCATTACGGTCGCCCATATCAAAGCTAATGTAAGACAGGCATCAAAGCCAACGAATCTGAGCAGAACATATTTCACAACATTATGAATCAGTCCCCCAACACCCTAGTGAATGAGCTGCTTTCACCACGCTGGTTAGCGTTTCTCGAACTGTGAGATTTATCTGCTCTTTACCTGAATCTTGGGCTAATAAGAGCGTAGGAGAAGACTTTTTTCTGCATCTCATTTGCGAAACGAGCGTTTTCGTGCCTATCCCGAACGACTCCTATTATCAACTGACGGGAGGCTCGCTCGCAGATTTACCAGCGACATATTGGAAGTCTTCTCTCAAGCGTAAACGTGCATCACAAAATGAAGACAGTGGTCGCGTGGTCAGACAGCGTCGTCATTATGGTCTGACGAAAAGGAAGACGAATAACGAAGTGATTATTGAGCGAAGCAGGATGTTCTATGCGCGACCTTTGCTTGATGCCAAGCAGATGGTGCATCATGGCTTGTCCAAAACGCATGTGCTGAATCGTGCGGCCACTGTAGAGGCCCCAGCCGCTCGACGCATTCTACTATCGACCGTTTTCCCAATGCAATTTGGTCTTCCAAATATCTTCTCCGGCGACCACAATCGCGAACTCGGTCTCAGTGCCCACAATCAGGCAATGACTGATCATCTCCGTGGGAGGCTGCCGTGCAATCTTCGTCAGCAAGCAGAAGGTCTGCTCGGCCTCGTTCAGCGTCATAGGCGATGTCCGTACAAGGACCTCCTCGATCACTACTGCCCTTCTCCACTCAAAGAAAGACTACAAGCGAAATCCGTGAATGAGTCAGGAGCCGGGACAGTCCAGGCGCCTTGCGGCGCCGCGACCGCATCTTCTTCAGACCCCATCGGACTGCTGAATTGCCACAGAAAGGAGGCATTTGCCGACTACCAGTCTCAACCAGCACATGTCATTGCATGGCTCAGGTCCGTCATGTCACATGTGCTACCTTCATCGCTATTGAGTGCCCAACGATCCGAAATCTTTTTGCAAAGCCTGCCTACGATGATAACTATGCGTCGATTCGAGACTTTAAGTCTTCATTTCTACTTGCAAGGCATGCGTCAGAGCATTGGAAGCCAGCGAAACTCGCTGAGCCAGGCTGTAAAAGATAAGGAAGTGCTTTCCGAACTCATCTACTGGTTGCTCAGTTCCTTGGTCATTCCATTGATACGCTCGCACTTCTACGTAACCGAGTCACACATGTTCCGCAACCGTGTTCTGTTCTTTCGACACGATGTTTGGCGACGCCTGACAGAACCGGAGATTTGTCGCGTCAAGTCCCTCATGTTCCGCGAAATCGCTGAACATGAAGCAAGGCTTCGATTGGATTCGCGGTATCTGGGTTTCTCTTACATTCGATTTCTGCCAAAGGAGGTCGGCGCACGGCCTATCACGAATCTCAGGCTCCGTCGAATGGTTACTCAAGTTTTCAAAAATCAGACGAAGCGCTACCTGGCTCCGAGCGTCAATGCTATCATGCAGGCAGTACACAGTGTTCTGTCGTCCGACAGCTGCAATCAGGGGCTTAGGGCGTCTTTTGCCATTGCTTCAGTACAGGACATGTACATACGGCTCGAAATGTACAAAAAGCGAATGCGACTCAGGAACTTCAGTGGTAAATTTTATCTTTGCAAGGTCGATATCAAAGACTGCTTTGACAGCATCGATGTCGGCCTGTTGCTGCGTATAGTCGCAGATGTGCTTCTTGAAGATCACTATATGCTTCGCAAGTATTGCGCTCTCCATCCAGGACTTGCCTCTACTTTCCGCAAATATTCCACAAAAGCGTCTCCTTTGTCAAATTTCCAGAGCTTCCCAGACTTCGCTCAGACTTTCGCGGTGTCAAAGAGACATATTATTTTGTCAGATGGGGTTTTGTGCCAGATTCGAGAGAGGGACGAGCTCCTTGCTTTGCTAGAGGAGCATTTGACGATGAACATTGTCAAAATTGGCCATACATTCCACAAGCAGATTGCGGGAATTCCTCAAGGATCGGTACTTTCTTCCCTGCTGTGTAACTTGTACTACAACGACTTTGAAAATCGGAAGTTGGCATGGGCACGCAATGACCAATCTGTTGGCTTTCGAATGGTCGATGACTTCCTCTATATCACGACAGATCTTTCCCTCGCCAAACGATTTCTCAAAGTCATGCATGCCGGATCAAATGAGTATGCCTGTACGGTCAATCCGTCGAAAAGTCTCGCCAACTTCGACGTGTCAGTTTGTTCGCAAAAGGTTCAGTGTTTGTCAACCTCAATGAATTTCCCGGTATCGCATCATTCTGAAGGTTGAAACTGATTGTAGTATTGTGGAACCACAATCAACACGGAAAATCTTGATGTCCGAAAGGATTACTCGCGCATGCCAAATCTGGTGATTGCCGATACAATCACCATTCAAAGATTGCGAGATCCTGGTTCAAGCATCGTGCCGAGAATATTTCAGTATGTGCCATCGAGATGCTTTCACTATCCTAATTGCAGGGGCATCAAATTAGCCTGTCAGCCGATTTTTGTTGACATGCGTTTCAACAGCTGGCGTTCCGTCGTGATCAATATCTACAGATCCATGATTTTCGCTGGCATGCGTCATTTCGTGTATATCAAGAGCTTGAGGGCGTCTCATCTGGCTCAGGACGGCTGCCTTGTCAAGGCCGTCCAAGAGCTCGCTGCTTTGACGCACCACTTTTTGAAAAATCGGTGCGCCGTGCATGCACGAGGCGCGCAAGCCTTCAGGCCAGTCTTTGTCTCATGGTATGCTTTCCGTCGGCCTGCTGAAATTAACATGACTTAGGATGATGCACAGAGCGTATCTGTTTGTCCTCGAACGGAAGCAGTCATCGCACATCCGCGATGTTCGGACGATACAAAAGTGCTTGGCGAAACACAAGTTATGCGGCAATGAAAAAATGTACGCAATCGCCTGCACTGCTACTGATGCCGTTGACGTGCTTGATGGGTTCGTCTATTGAAAACCTTTCCTGGAACCTCCCATACCCTGTTAGCTTTGCGATGTGAATCGAACAGCTCAAGCTTACCAGCTATGTGATGTAATCTTCGTATTATGTCCGGCTAATTGACATGATCAGAAGGTATACTAAGCACGATAGACGGGATGCTTTTATGATATGTTCTTCTCCGATCCGAGCGTCTGAAAGGCCACAGACAGTTATGCATGTCCATGTGACCCAAAGATCGGCCCAGTTCCGCTTGAAATCTATCAATTTTTGCTTTGGGTCAAGAAAAAATGTTTCGTAAATGTTCTGTGCATATGTGAGACACACCTTGCCTGTCTGTCACTTACATCGAAGGCTCGAATGTAACCACTGCATAAGTGGCGACAGAACATCTTTTGCGCACGAAAATTGCCGTTGAGAGATCTGGAGTAGCGGCAATTTCATCGCGAACGCCATTAAAATGATCGCGCTGACGATAAGCAAGCGCTTCTTTAAACGAAGCATTTCTGTGTTTCAATTTTGTGCAACTTCAGCCTTGATTCGGAGTGATGAAAAATTTGCAATGCTGGAAATTGAAAAAATGGTTTGGTTTGGTACGGATTGGTTTTGAATTGTTTTCGCGTTGCCTTGCCGAGACTTTCTTTAGCAGCAAATATGTTCGAGCCGTCTGAGCGTCTTTCCAAGACCTGACCAGCTCGTGAAGCCACTTGTCCGTACATGTTTGCTGGACTTCTACACCATTGCAGAATAGTAAAAACGAAAGCTGACACTTTGTCTTGACGCGCGCAAATCAAAACGATAAATTCAAACCATCTTGGCCCGTGAATGAAATCGAATGGGGCTGTTCACGCAGATTCGGATGATTTTGGTTTGGCACATCGTTGGAATCTCTTCATCGCGCTGTGTGAGCCGATCGATCATTTCCAGTGTAAAGTTGTTTCTGGTCCAACAAGCCGACTGTTTGTTTCACTAGCATGTGCCGAATACTGTGGAGGGCTCACCTATGTTAGGTGCCTGGGAGAGCAGACGCTAACTGTGACGTTCACCAAGGCGGAGAGGCGAGTGACAGCACGAACGAATGGCTCGAAAGTTGTAGCCGTTGGGCCGCTCGGTCCGTTTGTTGTTCACAGTGAGGAAAGTGTCTCCACGGGACAACTTGATCCTCAAAGACCCAGTGATAGCAGGCCTTGACCTACTAATTAGGATTTTGGCTGCCTGATGCTCGACTGGCCAAACTCACCTGTAAAGAAAAGGGCTTTGTACCCGACTTGTGTGCCGCCTCCTTTCCCTGAGACCAACAAGCACACCTTAAGTGCTGGCCTCGTTATACCAGTAAAAACAGGGGATTATTGTTTCTACTTGCGGGATTGGATATCGTCTATGAAAGTGGGAAGTCTTCGCTTTATGCCTCGGGCAAAACATAGCGGGAAAGAGAAATAACAACCAGCCATTCCACCAAAGACTGGCATAGTACTGCTCAACATCACAGCAGGACACGCATATTCAGTGTCGTGTATGCACAGCAGCATCATCTCATGAGTCACCAACACTCACTTGAAGTGCCCCCGTGTACAACCATAGTCCAAGCAAAGTCATACTCTCCATCAGTCGCGTCTGCATTGTGGGACGGGTGTGGGCAGTCACAAAATAGGCTAGCCCAGCACAGTATCCGCGCACCTGTCCCATTATATCGAAAGTTTTGCCCTCCAGCACAGCGCCACAAGACCAAGCCATGACAGCAGCAATTCTGATTTGATTGAATTGTAAACTGTTCAGGGAAAGACTCGTTTAAAACTCAACACAATTACTATCCACCTTTTGGAGCAATTGCTACAGCAGCGCTTTCAGGGAGGCTTCAACAAACACTGCATCTGCCTGTGTCTAGACGCCCTTTGCTTAAGATCAACAACGTTTGTCTATTGGTCCTCGGCAGTATTGAGCAGTGCGACGCGTTTCACCGAGCCCTTGGCTGTATGCCTCATGATTGATTCCACTGGGCCGCTAGCAGAGACTTCGAAACATGAAGATGCTGAATGACCCAGGTGAAGTGTGACCAATCCATCCTGACACACTGCTTATGACTGTTTACCGATGCGCTGATCTATTGTAACCAATTGTGAAAGATCGAGCACCGAAATGGCTTGTCTTGCAATGTCCAGAACGTTCTAGTCGGTTGGAGAACGATGCTGATCAAGGTGTCAACAAAAACGAAGTCGTGATTGTCTGCAACGGTCAACTTTTTGTGTAGCACGCATATTTCGAAAGCTGAACTGATTGTCACCGCTTTGATGGCAATCGGTAATTTTGTTACGCAAAAACGATCAAACGACGTTCGAGCGTGACTCCTCGTAAAGGCGCAGAAAACTGAAATAGACATGCGAAGATAACCTCGTAAGGGCGCAGAAAACTGGAATAGACATGCAAAGATAAAACAACACAAAGTCAAGAGCAGTGTGCGGAAACAGAATGCATGACAATCCCACGATACATACCGTTTGAGAAACGAACGGTCTTTGAATTGATGGGGAAGTTTGCTTTTGTAAAGGATGTTGACAAATGATCTGGCCTTGTGGTAGTCTGAATTGTTATCAGTCGTAAGAAGTAATGAGCTGGACAATCGTAAAGATGAAGTATAAACGACAGGACAGGCTTTCATCGATACAACATGCTGCGATAAGTCTGTCTTGAAATCTCGACGTGTGAAAACGTTCGAGAAAAGATCATGAGGTCTTTCTTCTACAAGGTAAGTATATAGTTCTTTTATGACAATTCTGTGTCTTTCGATTTCGGAAGTAAGGCTACGTGCACACAATTGGAAAGGCAGATGTTGAGGAGATTGACAAAATAAATGGTCCTCAATCGATACTGATCAAGTGGCATTTCTGAAGTGGAAGCGGACGTCTCGTGAACCTTGAGGCTCCAAATATGATTACGATATGATCAAATGTAGAAGTCAGAGAACTCCAATCTGATTGTCAGAGCAAAATAGATGCATAGTCCCCATCCTCGACTTCCATGTGATGAACTTAGAGCGTTTCCAAAGCATCAAGTGACAATGAAGTCAAACTTCAAATGCAGGACCTGCTATTTGGCGAAATGGCAATGGACGTATCGTATGTTCCGAGATTGCTCTTTCTTCAAGACATGATCCGACAGCAACTGATACTTGGAGCTGTCAGAAAATTGTCATGAGTATCGATAGGATAGCGAAGTGTCTTCAAATTGCCATTGAGATGAAATTTCTGCTCTGATTAGACATCAATTCGAAGCACGATGTCTTCGGTTGCAATCATCTTGTGTATATGCACTATCTGCTTTCAGATGGCCAGTCTCTGCCATTGGCCCAAAGTCAACACGCTCATCTTTTGTGTGAAGGAATCTACTGACCGCGTGCTCAGCTCAGCTTTGTGATACAAAAAACTCGTAGGAGATTTAGCACAACATTGAGGCAATTACTGTGACGCCATGATTTGAGACCATTCTTTGAAGGACTGGTCCACTTCTGTTGTCCTGGAACTGGCTTTTCTTTGATGAGTCATGTTGAGTCAACTGTCGCTCGACGTCAATGTTTGTCGCGCCGTACATTCGAGTTGAATTCAGTCTGGTTGTACGCCTGATTACTTTCCGGAAATTGCACCATAACAATTGACCATGCCGATCGTATGGCACTGCAATTTGAATGGTGCAGACATGTTCTTTGCTGACACAAAAATTCTGTTGAGCAGTAGACCATGCAAGCTCGCTGATCTCATCGTATGTCAGAATTGCCAACGGAATGCTATCAATGTTCTGCTGGCCTGACAATGTTGGTGAGTTGGATCTCACCTGCTACGAAGCCTTGATTCTACTTCATTCGAGTGTTACAAGTATACTACATAGTGTCGCAGGGCGACGCGCTTGAGTGGCTTATACTAGCGGCTCTCGACGATGCATCTAATGCGGCGGGCTGCGATGTATCACATTCCCCTCACAGCTGGGCTTTCCCGGCAACTCGCGATTGGGGCATCGACAGACCCAGTCGCTGTGCCTTGCTATTTCTTGTCTTTATGATTGTTCCAAGGATCAGAGGCTGTGCCGAGCCGCGAGTCTTTGTGTTGCCGGCGCTGACTATATCAAGAAGTACCATATTTCTTTGTAGACCTCATCCATTTCCTGCCGTATGAACGCACCTACCCCCCTGTGCCAGCATCGAAAACCTGAACAGAGACTACAGTCTGCTTCTTGTTTAGGGGATTTGGCTAGCGGCAGAAGACCAAGCTCTCAGCATCGTCTCCAAAGGGTACGTGTCCAGCCAGTAGAGCGCTGCACGACCAAGTCCTAACCAGTAGGAACTCTGTTTGGGCTACGAGTCGTATCCAACGAAGATTCGTACAAACTTAAACTATTACTCCAAGGAACAGATGTCAAGGTATTGCTCTCGAGCGAGCTTGAACAATCACTGTTCTGCCACTTGTCTGTCTACCGGCCCTCGACATCTGGAAGCCTGATCGGGGATCGAACTCGAAATCTCCCGCTTCGCAGGCGGGAAGCGAGAGTGACGTGCGCACACCGAAAGCGGTTTCACCGCGCCAAAGATCGCAATTGCCGGGTATGATGACACCTCCCTTTGTCATGCCACGACCGGGACAAGCCGGCGCGATTTCCTTCGACGGCCTTCGAGTTTCCGGAGTCCTCGCTGAGTACGAAGACGAAAGCAGCGAGGCAGGGTGGTCATCAGCAGAACAAGTGGCGAAGCTCGAGCTTGAACAACCGCTGTCCTGCCACTTGTCTGTTTAAGGGCCCTCGACAATAGCTATCTAAAGACTCTTTCGTGGTTCATTATTGCTGTGCACTGTGGCTCCGCTTCCATTTCTATTACGCTGCCAGTTCTATTACGCTGCCTAAAACTCGTCATAAGACTGATCGTTCCCAAACTTGGCTACAGCGAAGCCAAAGATGCTCTTATGCAGGGTGATCGGAACATGCACCATGATATTCCCTTGAAACTGCGAATACACATGCTGCGACTTTGCATATCTGCTCATTGTCTAGCAGAGCTAACATCTTACTCAATGATTAATGTTTATCAATAATGATGCCAACCGATACCAATGGAGGCTACGACTCTGCGGGCCCTTTGACAAGCGATCATTCACGTTTTGTATGATGGATGTGCATTTTCGAAAAGAGATAAAATAAGTCCACGAGGACTTACGTTCACCTGATGATGTTGTTCCAGGAACCAATTTGTACAGAGAATTCGACGTAATCTTGCTCGAGGACAAACATGTACAGATGAGACTTTCAATTGATTTGTTCTGCAGCTTGTCATGTAAAAACTAAGGAACAAATCAGCTTTCCGCCGGCCCAGCCCTGATCGATCTTTTTCCAATATGCTGTACCGAACTTGGTACGTCAAGGGCAACAGAAAGCTTGCTGAAGAGGGCAAGTCGCCTGGGTGCTTGACATTAAGGTTTGCATTGCATGCGTCTACAATCATAATCCGAACAAGAACTCATGGACTTCTCACGCATAAATTATGGAAGTCGGAGACTGGACCTCGACCGACTTCGATAGAATCAAGACCAGCGCGTCTCTTCTACAAATCTCTATACTGAAAATGGAAATTTTATAAATGTCCATGGGTATATCGATCATGTATACGAGTTCGGGAAAAGCTGGATGGTTCGCAAATTCCGAAGCGGAAGTCACAGACATATGGCCATTATCACGGGAGAAGGAAACAACGCCCACGATGGCCTCAATGTGTCAGTCGGACGCCCATCACTTGATCTCATAGCTGGGCAACTCCAACGTATCTGGTCTTGTTCTTTACCGGACTTTCTACGAATATAAGCCAAGACTAGAAATTGAATTGTGCTGATTATAGTTCGAATCACCACAAGATATCGACTGAACCACTGTTGCCATCGAGAAGCAGTATTTCCGTCGAGAAACAGTGTTTCCGTCGAGAAACAGAGCTCTTCATTTGCTTGACCACTTGGTTTGAGCCAAAGGCACCTGCTCTCCTCGGAAAGAGAATTGGTCTGCCAATTTCTGTTGACGGCGTTCGTCGCGTTTGAGCATCGTGGCCCAGCCTTCGACAACTTCGGGCCCCGTCCCCAGCTTTTGCTGCAGCTCTAGTCTGGCTTTGTCCTTTCGCGATTTGCGGTCGAATAGATTTGGAGATTTGACCCAGACGGGATAAAGCGTCTCATCCAGGCTCAGGGTTCCATTTAGGATGATCCCCTGGAATTGACCGGCCTGCATAGCCTGTGTCTCATAGGTATCGTCGAGCTCATCGTCGTTGGGGTCATATGCGAGACTCAGAATTCTGGCTTTAAGATCAGAATTAGCAGAACCGGCATCGCGACTGCTTCCTTGCTGTTGTAAGCTCTGCAACAAAAGCTTGGTGCGCATGTCAAAATCCGCAAATGCAGTGCCGCGATTGTATAAAGCCTCCTCGTCTACCACTTTGCCAGTGCCCTGATACAGACTATTGGCATTTTCGACAATGGCTTCGGAAATATCAACGAATGACCTGCCTGGTAAATCTCGCCGTGCTTGCTGAATTCGAATCGACTTGTTTCGAAAGAAGCTGTCGCTGGGTTCGCCGTTTTTCTCGCCTGAGCTTGGATATCGGCCAGATGAACTGTAGAAATCGAGACAAGTAATCAAGTCGTTCGCCTCAGCACTATCAGCGAGCCTCGCTGCATCAGCCCGTAGCATGTCCATAAAACTACTGGACAGAACGCAATTGGCAATCGCATCCGAAACAATCAGTCGCTCGAGGCATTTATAAGTACCGGCGGCTGTATGGCAGTCACTCGAATGATTCTGCCCACTGCTGAAGGACACAAGCCAGTCCTGCAGAGCACTTAGCGCATCAGGGCTTGATTCCAGCCAAGCCCGAGCTCCCACGACTAGATCGGCCTGCGCTGTGCCGAAGATGTGCATGGTTTCAAGGACAAATCCGAAGGGCACAGCCGCCGGCCGATTGAGCAATCGATGGCAAAGTCTGAAAATTTGTCGATCGAGCGACTTGAGGACTGATGATCGCCTCGCAGACCCAGAGGTACCTTGATTATCACAAAAGGCATTGAAATATTGTCGCACAAATACTTTCGTTGAGCTTAGCTGATCGAAAGCGAAGAAATGGGTATCTGGAAGCCTTAGCAATGCCATAGTACACGAACACCACAGATTCTGGGCATGCGCCCACGCATCGCTTCCAAGAAGTTCACTAACGGCAAGCGTGGGTATCGGCAAAATAGGCAAGCATCTCGTAAAACCCTCCATCATGACCTTTATTTGGTCGTTTACTAGCTCAGCGAGATCCCTGGCTCGAGGCGCGATTGAAGTATGATCGAGCTGAAAAGGATTAAAAGACACGCAGTTGAATTGTGTATCGAGCTAAGTCTGCAAGTGATCGTTACAAGGAGCTGCATGAGCAGGTCATGGCAGAGCCACAGGCGACGAATTGCTACGGATGCCGTCCGCTGTCACGTGTTTTGTGGTTTTCGCGACGACATTTAGAAACTCATGCACCCAGCATCGCTATAGCTAGGCGCTCTATCTGAAATACATGCATACTGGCGTCTGAACTGAGGAATCATATAACGAGAAACTGACACGGGCTCTGCTCAATCGGCTTTGCTGTTTGCGTGCCAAGGAAAGCGGCAATAATGTCGATGGCCGGCCGGATTCAGCGAGCTGTTCAAGCACAGATTGTACCAAAGAAGGGCGAGACCTTTGAATTACGGTAGGTCTGATGCTCTCAGTCCCCTGCTCACAAACAGGAAAGGGCTTGTCTCTCAATATGCTTTTGAGCGCAAAGAGGCTATACAGCGGACGATTGCCGCAATGACTCTGGGCAAGGATGTATCTGCACTGTTCCCGGGTAATCTGCAAGGAAGATGCGATAGTGGCTAACAGCAGACGTTTTAAAGAATATCGCGACACCGGATCTTGCGCAAAAGAAGCTTGTCTATCTGTATCTCATGAATTACGCGCGAGCCTACCCAGATCTCTGCATTTTAGCGGTCAACACATTCGTTCAAGACTCGGAAGATGGCAATCCTCTTGTTCGTGCTCTTGCTATTCGAACAATGGGTTGTGTGCGCGTGGAGAAAATGATCGACTACTTGCCGGAACCCCTGCGGCGCACCTTGCGCGATGATAGCCCCTATGTGCGGAAAACGGCCGCCATCTGTGTTGCAAAGCTTTACGATCTCAATCCAGAGCTGTGCTTAGAGAATGGCTTCGTTGGCATCCTTCAAGACATGATTGGGGACGCCAACGCGACTGTGGTCGCAAACGCAATCTCCGCGCTAGCAGAGATTCAAGATGCCGACCCTTCTTCTGGCGCATTGACCATGTCGGCAGACATACTGACGAAGATGCTTGTCGCTCTAAACGAATGCTCAGAGTGGGGCAGGATCGCAATTATGACAGCGATGAGTTCCTACGATGCCAGCGATGCGGAAGCAGAAAGCATATGTGAGAGGGTTGCTCCGCAATTTCAACACGCCAATGTCAGCGTTGTCATGGCAGCCGTGAGGGTGATTATGCAAAACTTGAGAAAGGTCAACTCCAGTTTGCAGACCAGCCTGCTTAAGAAGCTGGCTCCATCGCTCGTCACACTGCTTGCGGCACCATTCGAATTACAATTTGTTGCTCTTCGCAATATCCGGTTGCTATTGCAAATGCATGGGAATCTGTTGGCAAATGAATTCCGTGTCTTTTTCTGCAAGTACAATGATCCCCTGTACGTCAAGAACGAAAAGCTGGATATCATGGTCGCTCTTGCCGACGAATCTAATATCGACCAACTCCTGCTCGAGCTCAAGGAATATGCGTCCGAGATTGACTTGGAATTTGTGAAGAAGGCGATACGCATGATTGGCCTCTGTGCTATCAAGATTGAGGACGCGGCCGAGCGTTGTTTGAATGTCCTGCTTGAGCTCATCACAACAAAAGTGAATTATGTTGTTCAAGAGAGCGTTGTGGTCATCAAAGACATTTTTCGGCGCTACCCCTCGAGATACGAGGCTGTCATTCCTGCACTTTGCAGTAGTATTGACGAGCTCGATGACCCAAAAGCTCGAGCATCTCTGATCTGGATACTTGGCGAGTACGCAGAAAAGATTCACAACTCTGCTAATTTGTTGGAAACATTCATGGAGTCATTCAAAGACGAGTATGCCGAAGTGCAGTTGCAGCTTTTGACGGCAGTAGTCAAGCTGTTCTTAAAGAAGCCGAAATCGGCACAAGTCTTTGTACAGAAGACGCTGCAAAGGGCGACGCATTGCGACAACAGCGACGTCCGGGATCGTGGATTTATCTATTGGCGTCTGCTCTCTAGCGATTCTAGCATGGCGAAGCTTGTCGTTCTCGATACTGACAAGCCTTCAATCAATGTCAATACTGGATCAGTTCCCCAGACTTTGCTGCATGAATTGGTTGGAGATCTCTCGCTGATTTCGTCAATCTATCACAAGCCTAGTCGATCATTCGTGGGCGGCGGCAAGACTGGCGGTGCGGATATCATTCAAAAGACCGCTATTGCTGAACAAAGGGCTGCAGCTCGAGAGAATCCGATTCAAGGCACAACACAAAATGTGGAAAATCTGCTCGACATGGACTTTGACGGCGCAGTTCCGGCGGCGCTCCAATCGGAGGGCGCTACAAGCAAGTCAAATGTCGAAGACCTACTAGATTTCTTCAAAAGCGATGCTGCAAGCACAGTAGTGGAAAAGACTCAAAATACAAGCGAGAGCGCGGTGGATATGCTTGACCTCATATAAACTAGTCACTCTCGTCGGATGTTGCTTCTTCTGCATTTTGCAACCACGTCACGAAGCCTGTGGCTTTCCCCCTTATGTCGCGAGCAGCCTCATCAATTGAGGACTTCGAATTATGAAACCACGCCATAATAGAGTCTTCCTGAATGACCTCGCAATCATACATGAATTTCAGGGTAGGCACAAAGAGTGTTGACATTTGAACGGGCATGCAGATCTGCTGCAATGACAACAACATGTCAAGGCAATCTTCCTTTCGAGTGTTTTCGGAAATCGTGCGCAGTAGCAATTCACTCCACCGTGTGACAAGATGCTTAATTGACAGATTGACTTTATCAGGTTGCGCCGCATGTGCTTTTGATAAAATAGCGCTCAGCATAGCTATTCTGACTTCATGCATGCCAACATCCTCTCGCATGCGCAATGAAGTCATCTCCAGCATAACGTCGTCGACATGGTGATTTTCTTTGAATGCTGTCTCTAGATCAGCACGAGCTAGATCATAAAATACGAGGGCAGAATCCTCGTCAGACTGCGCAGAAGCAGCAAAGCTGGGCCTGCGAACATTTTTTTCCTCGTCCTGCACAGAGCCAAGACTGGAGATTGAGTCATCGGAGCGCGCGAGGAAGGCCTGCCGATATCGAAAGCTTGATAGCGCGCCCGCTGTTTCGGCAAGGGAGCTTTGCGAAGAATCGTCGTCGTTCCCGGAGTCCGAACCACTGCCGTCATGCGAATCGACATAACGCCGACCATGACCTCCGGGGCCGACGACTTCAATTTCTGCGTCCCCGTGCGTGGCAATCTTTGTGTCTGGGTGCACCACTGTTCCGCTTGCCAAACACACGCCGGGCCCAATGACTGCGCCAGGGTGAATGATACAGTCATCACCAATCATGACATTGTCCGAAATCAAGGCTTGATTGATGCGGCAGCTGTGTCCGACGGTGACATTCGACCAGAGGTAGGACCCGGAAACCTCGCAACCGGAACCTACAGTGCAGTCGGCGCCGAGTGCGGAGCAGGCGATCTGGGAGTGGTCTCCGACTTTGACTCTGGGTCCAAGGGCGACATGCGAGGCTAATAGTGCAGATCTCGCGAGCCGCACGCCATCTCCCTTGTATATATTCTGTGTCTCGTGTGTGAAAGTGAGATCTGATGTAGCCAGATTTTCGGGCACAATAGGGAAGGCCCAGCGAGCGATAAGGTCTCGCGATACTGCATCGTAGCTGCGCAGATCTTGTATTCTTGCTGCGTACTTGCTGTCCTCAATGTGCGAATGAATGGTCTTGCCAAGAAGATCGCTCGTGAGTATGCCATGCACGAAGTCGCGCCGCATGTCGTTGTAATCAAAGTTTTCGCTAAAAAGTGCTGGAACTTCTGGCGAACAAATATCGATATTACAGTCCAACAAATCATTGCGTATTTGAATATCGTCCTGTCCTTTAAGAATAGAAGTATCGAGAACCAGCTTTGATGAACGTGACTGCAGGGCCTGGTCATAGTGTAGACAACGATGATGCTCTCCTGCAAGGACCACGACAGAGGACTCTGCTATGCTGCGTGCGCGATGCAATGGGCCTGTTTCACGGAAGACCATGGTCATAATGGAGCTCTTGTCCCGTTCACGCCGTGCCTTGTGAGCCTTGACAATGTCTGCGCCTGGTATATTGCTGACGACATCACC
Organism: Protomyces gravidus; assembly: GCA_003717255.1. NCBI lineage: Eukaryota > Fungi > Ascomycota > Taphrinomycetes > Taphrinales > Protomycetaceae > Protomyces > Protomyces gravidus. Next base: position 245,812 of record QXDP01000108.1, on the reverse strand, counting down.
ACTGAGCAGAATAAAGTCCGACTTGATTTTTTGCTCTTCGTCAAGCCTGCGCATCGCATCGCCGACAGATGTCGAGTCTGGTGTACTGATGAATTCAATGCGCGGGGCTGCCGCGCCGTGCCATGCAGATTTGCTGATGTAGTCCTTGATCTGGCTCGCATGAGCACAAACAAAGATAAAGATCTCCTGCACGGCTGATGCAGCCAGGAATTCTAGCGTGTACTCGATGAGAGGTACGTTGATAAGCGGCATCAGGCATCTTGGGCGATCTTTCGTCAAGGGTTTGAACCGGCTATTGTATGAGTCGCTAATGATGACAGCCTGGAGGATCTCCTCCACGTTCGCATTGCCCTTGCTCATTCGGAGCAATACCAGCCAGGCCGGAACTCAGGCACAAGCGCAAGCAATCCGAATAGCTGCACAAACACTGCGGCGATACAAAGATTTCCGGTGATTGTTGCAGCGCGGTTTCTGGCGCAGTTTCAAGTCGCACGCCCGCAGTAGTTGCTGAGAAACAGGCTGCGCACAGTCAACAAGCAACCCATACATCATCAACAGGCGTGCGCAAGAAGAGCCAGCGCGATCTCAGCCTCGTGCCACCGTGACCAGTCTCTAGACTATGCTGCAGAGCTCGCGATATGTAAGGACACACCGCAATCTTGATTCGTGGCTAACGCATTGGTAGGCCGCGATTCTGAACCACGATGACGAGGCCACCGCGCACATCCAAATTCCGTCTTCTGCGAACGGAGATGATGAGGTCGCATCGTCCTTCGATGCGCCCGATGAGGCCGAAGAGAGTCATGAGCGCCTGCGATTGATAGAACCGACGCCTGCTCAGTTCGGCATTGTGGCGAATGCTCCACGTCCTGCTCGCCCGGCCGTGCGCATAAATGGCAACGATGGTGTTTTCACGAATATGAGCGCAAAACCTGAGGTAGAGGGAGAAAAGGAAGAGCATCCGCCAAGCTATGAACAGGCCTCATCCGATAACGCGCCGCCGTACTGGGAGACCACCATGTACATGCCTGGCGCCTCTGACGAGATCTACATCGACGGTCTTGCTGTCGGACACATGTTTGGCTTTCTTTGGAACATGCTTGTGTCGGTCTCATTCCAGTTTGTTGGTTTCTTGCTTACCTATGTCCTGCATACGACCCACGCAGCCAAGTTTGGCTCACGGGCCGGCCTGGGTGCGACTTTCTTGCAGTACGGCTTCATGCTACGCTCTCCGCAAGCTGCACAAGATAATAGTGGCCTCGACGAGGATACACGTGGAGCGCGGGGCTCGTTGCGCGAAGTGCTCGGCGAGCACACAGACTATGCTGCCTATGCCTGTCTCGCGTTTGGATGGCTACTATTGATCAAAAGCACAGCAGACTATCTCAAGGTACGCAGAATGGAAGCGTGCGTCAGGGAGACATCCACTGCGGATGGCTCACAGGCGGTCATTGCGCACAACGAGGCGCCAGATACGGTCGTATGAGGTTCGGGCCCACTTTGGCATTTCTTCCTTTTGTAGCGTATGCACCTTTTGTTATCGTCTCCTGCACTGTGCATGATTCGCCTTGGCAATTCTGGCAGTCTAGCATGATTTCCGCAGTGTGACTCGCTTTTCCTTGTCGTTGCAAACACGGCTCACGTGGTTTTCAAATTCGTCAGTTTTTGTCGAGGATTTGGTCAAAGCACAGAAGAGCAATAGGGCTTGGTGATCATTTTACTCTCAATATGGCTCCTACAGAAAAGTCAAAGAAGCCCAGCCGCTCCGCCGTCAACGATGTCGTGACGCGCGACTATACAATTCACCTGCACAAGAATGTGTTTGGCGTGCAATTCAAGAAGCGGTACGTTGAGTGTTTCCGTGAACATACAGGACCAAGTTTCTGACATATCACAGGGCTCCGTGGGCAGTGAAGTCAATCAAGCAGTTTTCAGAAAAGCACATGGGCACCAAGGATATCCGCATTGACCCGGGCCTCAACAAGGAGATCTGGCGCATGGGTGTTAAGCATGTGCCTACACGCATGCGTCTTCGCATTGCCCGCAAGCGTAACGACGAGGAAGGTGCCAAGGAGAAGCTTTACTGCCTTGTCTCACATGTCCCAGGCGCTACTGTCAAAGGACTTCAAACTACTGTGGTTGAGGAGGCCTCAGACGAGTAAGCGCGTCTGCGCTCGCTCATGAGCGGCGCCTCTGCTTTTCGCGTACTGTCAGCGCATTGCTACCGCGTCGCTCTTGCATCTCAGCATACATTACAATGTCAATCTCATTCGCAAAAAACGCATTTGTCTCGCCCAAGCGCAGGTTGAAGTTGAGAGTCTTTCTGAATGCTCTTTACTTGTGATATCTGTTGCTGAGCATTTTCCTTTTGAGGTTCGACATGTGTACCGCTGCCGTGTTTCTTGCCGTTGTCATGCGCCGTCTTTGCCTTTGCCTGCCCTTATAAGGTATCCTTGATTGTTTCTATGTGCGACGATGCCCTTGACTACGCCTTTTCGGAGTGACCATGATTGCAACGCTATACTAAATCACATTCAACATTACCAAGAATGGTCTCTGCCGATGATTCTGGGTTCTGTCTGTCTGCCTGCCTGTCATCCTGCCATGATCTCAGTTCCGCGCAACCCAAGTATAGAACTACTATGACAAAGCCTTCGGGCCCAATTTGACTACGCCTCAATGCGCAGCCGCAATCTATCGAACACGTGCACCCTCTCTTCCCCCTTCCTATCATGACGCGCTTGGCAGGGAGCAGCAGCAGAAGGCAGAAATGAGAAGCTGCTGGCGCGATAAGGCGGCACAACTGTGGCAGAGCGAGACAGAGAGCGACTTTGTTAAAACTGCGCGTCCTGCTGCCCCCCTCCTGTGGATGGCCAACTAATGCACCGACTGAAGTCAAGAGCCCACGATGAACTCTATAACTTGACTCCCGAAGGGTCGAGAACCAACTCGCCCCGCCCAAGAGGCCGCCAAGGCAAACATGTCAGCGCATCAGGCAAAAGCTTGGGCCACGACATCGAATTAGATACTGTGCCTATCACACATGGTACAGCAGCAGCAGCACCGCGTACACAACAACATCCAGTCGACGCGAATGAGCAGACCTCGAGCGAGGGAACAGCCCTCGATACGCAGGGGGCATCTGCAGAGGCCGTCCAAGTCCCTCCTGCTGCCGTGGAATCGCGCTCCACACGCATGATTGCCATTGCAAAGACAGTGCTCTTCTACAGCTGGATCAATGTGCTTCTCGTCATGGTGCCTGTGGCAATCGGGGTCCACTTTGCGAACGGCCCGCCAGTCGCACAATTTGTTTGTGCATGTCTCGCCATCATTCCCTTGGCAGCGCTTCTTGGATTCGCCACAGAAGAACTTGCAAAGCGATTCGGCAATGCGCTCTCAGCTCTTCTCAACATCAGGTGAGTTTCTCTGTTCTTCCATCGACGAGACTGACCTCTAGCTTCGGGAATGCAGCCGAGTTGATCATTTTCATCATTGGCGTTGTTCGCGGTGAGATCGGTGTCGTTCAAGCTGCCATCATCGGCTCAGTGCTTTCAAACCTACTACTCATTCTCGGCATGGCCTTCTTTTTAGGAGGCTTGCGCTTTACCGAGCAATACTATAATAACACGGTGACACAAACAACAGGAACTTTGCTCCTGCTCGCTGTCGCCAGTCTCGCAATCCCAGCCGCATTCCATGCCAGTTTTCGAGATACCGACCTGGCGGACAACCGTGTCCTTCAGTTGAGTTACAGTATGGGTTTTCCTTTCGATCGACCGCGCTAACGATGAAGGTACGTCCATCATTCTGCTCCTAGTCTACGCAGCCTATCTTTTCTTTCAGCTCAGAACGCATGCTGCACTGTATCGCGACATTGCTACCGGCCCAGTCAGCGATACAGCGACAGTTGATCTCGAAGGCAACTCTTTCGACAACGAGACCATCATGTCGGCCCTTGAAAACGAAGTACCGCGTATGCCCCTCATTGCGTCCATCGTCTTGCTCGCCATCACGACGGCACTAATTGCTCTCATTGCTGAATTCATGGTCTCGTCCATTAATGGCCTCGTTGCCACTACGCCTATTTCTGAGCAATTTGTCGGGCTTATTCTAATTCCAATCGTGGGAAATAGTGCTGAGCATTATGCCTCTTGCATGTTGGCCATGAAGGGGCGCATCGACCTCAGTCTTGGTATAGCTCTTGGTAAGCTTGCTTCTCTTACTTCAACACCTGCTAATAACCCTAGGATCGTCGCTGCAGATTGTCTTGCTTGTCGGGCCCGTGGCTGTCATCGTTGGTTGGATCCTCAATCAGCCCTTGACCCTCTTCTTCTCGCTTTTCGAGACGCTTTCGCTTCTCCTTTCAGTCTCGATCGTTACGTATATCGTCATTGACGGTCGATCAAACTGGCTGGAAGGCGTGTTGCTAATGGCGGCATATGTGCTGTTCGCTATTGCGGCTGCACTCTATCCTTCCGCTAGCGGTGAAGTCTAACAAGCCCGCATGTACTGTCCTTTCACGTCTCTCCCCTCTCCTTAGCCATTCCGAATCCTCGATAGTCTTCCACTCACCCAGTTCTAGACCGTGTGCACCATTTTTGCGCTGCTCAAGAACCAAACAGCCACACATCCTGATTTATACAATATCCCGAGCGCAAAAGAGTAAAGCCCGAACTCGACAGAACTTCGGCAGGGGAGCTTCGTGTCTTTCCATTGGAAAGAGATCCAGTCATTTTTGTGGCAGCGCCCGAGCAGCTTCCCCCTTCCGCCATCAATGATGGAGCAACAGGCCATCTATATCGATCGTCGTTGTGAACGCAACACTATCCACAGGCCGCAACGACCGCCGGTCGGCGAATGGTCTGGCTTCTTAGACATTCTTCTTTTGCACTTTGCTACAAGTATGAATCGCGTCAAATGTTTTGAAAAGCTGACATCGGAAAGTTCACGTCTGCTCCTCGGTCGATGAGGCAGTACGGTGTTTGAGGGATGGGCAGAATGATATGCTTGTCGTTGTGAACAACGACGAGGCACTGCTGGAGTCAGCAGAAGAGTCTGCACCAGACCAAGCGTTACTTCGGAAGAGCGCAGCCTCACGACCCGCAAACACGCTGCTAGCTGGACTAGGCTTCTCTTCAGCTCAAAGCGCGTCTTTTGACGTCGAAGTCTTTCCAACAAGCATGTCTGTTGCCCAGGCAGTCTCTGTATGCAGATCTGTGTCTGTCTTGCACTGCTTACAAGTAGCAATTGGCGCAGCAAGACATACGAACCTTTGAGAAGCCAGAGTTCGCGCCAACACGGGCAGAGTGGTTCGCACTGCGCTCTCGCATGCAGTACAACAGTCTTGACGACAAGTCGTACGCTGAATCCAAGACTTTCCTATGGCTAATATGCTCAGCATTGGTGCCGTGCTTGATGCACATATTGCACATGAAGCGCAACAACCCGAGCAAAGCGAGGAAGGTACCACAGAAGACGCTTTAAGTGATCTGATCTCTTCATGGGGCTTCTCTTGTCTAACGCTGTCGAGCCGTGATGTGGTAAGGTGCGTCTTCATCATGTTCAAGCATGTTTTGGCACAACCGTCTATGGAAGCATGGCTAATACCGGATGCTGCTTTGCTCAAATTCATCAGTACAGTGCAATCCGGCTATCATCCTCTCAACCCGTATCACAACTTTCGACACGCAGTAGATGTGCTTCAGGCGCTATTTTTCTTCCTCCTTTCATCTTCAGCACTGCCGCCTCTCGAGAGTTCAAAAGGCGATACGGCTGCGGGCCCGATACCGCGCTCGCCAACGGTGGCAGATCTTTTCACTCCTGGGTACATACTTGCGCTCATGATTGTTGGGCTCGGACACGACGTAGGTCACCCTGGCGTCAACAACGGCTTTCTTGTTGCGACTCATGCGCCTCTGGCGCTTCTCTTCAACGATCGTTCTGTGCTCGAAAACCTGCACGGCGCTGCACTGAGTCGGATACTGTTGGCTTACTGGCCCGCGACGCAAGAGCCTACCATGCGGAAAATCATCCTCGAGCTCGTGCTGTCTACAGATATGGCGCTGCATTTCGACTACATGTCGAGATTCAAAGAGATCGATGCGCTCCGAACGGCTGCAGCTCAAGGCAAGCATGCCTCCACTGGCTCGGATGTCATTGACAGATTACGTTCGACAATCTTTGCTGGTCTTGTCAAGTGCGCTGACATCTGCAATGTTGCGCGCCCCTTGCAAGTCAGCAAGCTATGGAGCAGCGTACTTTTACGCGAGTTTTTCAACCAGAGCCGTCTGGAACGGTTCGTCGGACTGCCTCTTACCAAGTCTTTTGATCCAGAGCAGACTGTGCAGGCGGATAGTCAGATATTCTTCATGGACATGTTTGCTGCACCTCTTTTCAAATCGCTCAAAGTAGCTTTGCCGAGCCTCGAGCCTCTTATCGAGCAGATGGAGAGCAACAAGGCCTACTGGGCAAGCACTCGTTCGGCCAAGGCGGTCGATGCTATCGGAGCAAGCCCTAAGGAGACAATACATTTTGCCCCGGCGGCCCCGGCGATTGGCTCAACTGGGCCTGGTTGCTTTAGTGTCTTTCACCGTAAACGCTAGGCGAGCAGCTGAGCTCGCGTTGCACTTGGCCATTCTGTGTACAATTAGTCGCTTTCGACACCTCAAAACATGTAAATATGGCCCCTAGCCAGTCTTATCCATGCATGAGTCCATGCCTTGCGTTTTTGTGCATGACCTGAATTGCATATGTGATGGCATCGGCGAAAACAAGTTGGCCAAGGAAAAAAATCAACACGCAGCCAAAAGAGCCAACACAGGCAATCCACGGCCTTCCTGGCCCTGATCCTCGTCTTGGAAGGACAAGTAGCGACATTGAACGCGCTCGCCGGCAGCGCACCCGAGTACCTTCTCGTGCGATGACCGCCGATGCGCTCAATACTGTCAGCCATCCAACGAGCCCAGCGACCGCTCCTGCCCAGCTCAAATTATCTGGAAGAGTCATCTGTGCCGCAGTCGCACTTCCCTACGAGCTTTCGCACGATGCAGAACATAAGAGCTGGACAATCAGGTCGCGTAAAGGAGCGCGGGCCATGTATAGCAGCATCAACCATTTGCAAGTAGAGGCAGAGTGGAATACCATTTTGGTGGGGTGGACTGGCGAAATCGCACAGCAGACGATGAGCAACGGAAGTGCGCCTATGGATAATATGGATGGAGAAGTACCTCGCCCAAAGGAAGTATCTGTTGATGCAGAGGCGAAACACCAGCTGGAAGAAAAGCTTCAGACAACTCACGGTCGAAGCAAGATCGTGCCAGTATGGATGCTTCCAGACTCAACTGCTGCAGCAGGTGGAGAGACTTTAGAACAACAGTGTCGATGGAGGAAGTTCGCAGATGAGATGCTCTGGCCTCTACTGCATTATAAGCTATGGCATGAGGTCACAGATGGCCGACAAGAACGTGTCTGGTGGCTCGATTATGTGCGCTTCAACCAGGCTTTCGCTGATCGTATCGCCTCCATCTACGAGCCTGGTGATCTAATCTTCATCCACGACTTTCATTTGATGCTGCTACCGCAACTTCTGCGTCAGCGATTGCCCACAGCCAGCATCGGCTTCTTTCTACATGCGCCATTCCCATCTTCAGAGGTCTTCCGATGCCTGCCAAAACGCAAAGAGGTTTTGGAAGGCCTCCTTGGCGCAAACATGGTTGCCTTCCAGTCGCATGCCTACGTCAAGCACTTCATCTCTTCTTGTACGCGTGTTTTAGGCTTCGATACGACTGATACCACGGTAGATGCTTTTGGTGCTCAAGTTGCCGTGGAAACGCTCCCAATCGGTATCGACGCTAGGTCTGTTGCACAACAATGCCAAACTCCCGGAGTCGAGTCGAAACTGCGTATTGTGCGAGACTCTTTGAAGAATAAGCTCATTATTATTGGTCGGGATAGGCTTGACGAGGTACGTGGCGTCTTGCAGAAGTTGCAAGCCATCAAGCGGTTCTTTGAGGAGTATCCAGAATGGCGCAATAAGGTGGTCCTGATTCAGATCACAAACCCCTCTGTGCACGATACGGTACAGCTCGAACGCGATGTTTCGGAAATTGTCAACGAAATCAACAGCGTCTTTGGCGGATTCGATTCAACGCCTGTTCATCATTATCACAAGCATATGGAAGAGGACGAATACTTTGCACTTCTGAAATCAGCCGATGTCGGCCTCATCACGAGCGTGAGGGATGGCATGAATGTCACAAGCCTAGAGTACGTGGTCGCACAAAAGGAGCGCAACGGGCCGATCATTTTGTCTGAATTTACGGGAACTGCAGGCAGCTTGACGGATGCGATTCAGGTCAATCCGTGGGACTCCTTCGGCGTCGCCAAAGCGATCAATGATGCCCTCCTGATGACTGCGGAACAAAAGGCGGAACGACAGAAGGGTCTGTACCACTATGTCACAACTCATAATGTTCAAGCGTGGTCGCATGCCTTTTTGCGAGCCCTTATGCGCAATGTTGCGCAAAACAGCCACGGTCAGCTGACGCCTGTGCTTGATCGCAAGCTTTTGCTTGAGACGTATAAACGTGCAAATCGCAGATTGATGCTATTTGACTATGATGGCACGCTGACACCTATCGTCCGGGAGCCGTCTGCTGCTATTCCCACAGACCGCATGTTGCGCGCTCTGAAGCGTTTGGCAGCTGATCCTAAAAACCAAGTCTGGATCGTATCAGGTCGCGATCAGGTTTTCTTGGAGGAATGGCTTGGGGATATTCAGGAACTAGGACTGTCTGCAGAGCATGGCAGCTTCATTCGCTATCCTGGGAGCCATCAGTGGGTCAATTTGACAGCCAATCTCGATATGAACTGGCAGCGTGACGTGGTTGACGTGTTTCAATTCTTCACGGAACGCACACAAGGCTCATTTATCGAGCGTAAGAGTGTCGCTATCACCTGGCACTATCGCAAGGCAGATCCAGACTACGGTGCTTTCCAGGCCAAAGAATGTCAAGCGCATCTCGAGCAAATGGTGGTAGCCAAATACCCGGTTGAGATCCTTTCCGGAAAGGCAAACCTTGAAGTCAGACCTCGAAATATCAACAAAGGCGAGATCGTCAAAAGCCTGGTCGACAGGTACAAGCACGGCTCAGAACCTGAATTCATCCTCTGTGCAGGTGATGATAAAACTGATGAGGACATGTTCAGAATGCTGCGCAAAGTTCAGGCGGTCAAGCAGGAAAACATCTTTTCGGTCACAATTGGAGCATCAAGCAAGAAAACGACGGCAGAATGGCACCTGCTTGAACCCAAGGACATGATCTCTACTCTCGCTCTAATCGCTGGTCTGGAGCGAGAGATGCCAGAGTTGTCTGTCCTTTAATACATTAGACTAGACGCAAGAGCGATGTTATAGACACGATGATGAACGCAACAAGCACAAGTTACATTATAGACAAACTTGCCACTTACCGATAGTTACAGAGTTGGGTAATCCTTAGAAGCGCGCATTACCTACGACCGCTGGAGGCTTTACACGAAATTCTGCCAAGATACAAAGATGATCTGAGGGGAAGTGACTGTCTTGTTAGCGTCAGGAAGTGGCAAATGGAAGAGCATACGCATTAGGGAAGCCAACGACGCCATCCAGGTAGCTCTTATCGACATCCTTGAGCAGACCGATGACCTCAAGTGAGCTTGTTGAATGCCAAATATAATCGATAACGCCTTGGAAGCCTGGCGTCAGATTTGTGAAAGGCAGCTCGCCTAGCCGCGCATATGCGCTTTTCAAAGGGAAGGCGTGCTTGCGGCCATCTTTGATGTAATTGCCATAATCCAGTTGCATGAAGTCTTCGTGATCTGGCTCGATGAACCCTCTGGACATAAAGTCATAGACACCGCTGGATGGGATCGAATTGAAGTCACCGCAGATGATAAGGGGAATGTCAGTGCCAGAGTTGTACCTCGGCGCCTTGTCCTTCGGCACGCAGCGCGGCGGGTTCTTGGCGAATCCATTGGCCTGATTTTGCAGCTCATCCATCATCATTGTGACCTGGAGCACCTTTACATCGCGGAATTTGGGGTCCCAGTGGATGTGAGCGTTGGCAAGCATGAGCCGTGAGCCGCTGCTTTTGCGTTCGAGCATGGCTACCACAGTGATATTGTCCTTGGTCATGAAGCGGTTGTAAATCTCCTTCGTATACTTGAAGTTGGGGTCGCGGCGGAACGAAGGCGCCTGGTTGAATTCAATGAGCTGTTTGTTGACAAGCTCAAATTCGCTCGACTTGTAAAAGCTCGCACATCCGTCTACCATTCGTGATTCTTTGTCATTCATCGTTCGTGCGCGACTCTTAGGCCAGTAGACGCTATCGTAGCCTTTCTCTTTGAGCTTCGGTCCAAAGTAATTGTCAAAATTATCCTTGTCCACTTCTTGTAGGCAGATGATATCAGCGCCATAGGAGGTAATTTCATGGAGTATAAGCTCTTTCCGATAGTCCCATGCGAGCGCCCAGCTAGGCGTATAACCGTACATGCTAGCTGTCGCGTATCGTTCGGCCAGAATATTGTAGCAAAATACGGTGAAGGATTCGCCTTCTGTCTTGCCATCAGGCAGCTCCGCCCACTCGCGTTCTGGTGGCGGCATGGGGACGGGACAGCTATCTCGCAAGAAATGAATGAGTCCGACAGTCCCAATTGAAAGCAGATGATGCTTAAAGGGCTCTGCCAGGGGGTTTCCTTCAAGACCGAGGAACTCCAGCTGATACAACGAACCAAATTCCGCTGGGATAGTCGTGATTTCGTTGTCGAAAAGCAAAAGGGTTTTGAGAGCTGTCAGCATAGCCATCTCCTTAGGAAGCTGTGTCAGAGCATTACCACTGGCGTCAAGGTGGGAAAGCAACCGCAATTGGCCAATCTCGCCCGGTAGCTTCTGGAGGTGATTATTTGCAAGGTGCAGCTGTGTAAGAAAGGTATAAGCGAAGAGAGCAGGGCTAAAGTGCCGTATCCCGATATTGGTCATGTCCAGCGACGACCAAATCTGCTTCTCTGCCTCATCGTCGATGGCGTCTTCTGTCATAATTTGTTCAACGCTCGGGCCATCTTTCCTATGAGCTCCACCTACTGAGCTGTTTGTCGGAGGCCGGTTGAGCTCAGCGGCAGCTACAGGATTGCTTCGGACGGTATGAACAAGCGCTGTAGACTTAGCATGGAGCCCTTGCTTGGCAAGTTCTCTGGATTCTTGATACCGCTCTTCTTGAATCCTAGCAAAGTCAGTCTTGCCGTCCGGATCGTTGTGAGCATTTGGATAGCTGTTGCCCGAAGCCTGCTGGAACTTTGAGGTCAAGTTTTGCGCTGGCAGTTGCGCATACCCTGGAGAAGTATAGTTGTAGCCATTGTTGTACGGGGACCGCGGCGGCGGTGATGGTGTTCCCACGACAGACCGCGGGGATCCATTTTGCTGTTGAAACCGCTCGGCGAGACTGGGATAGCGATTATCTTCGGCCATTGCCCAGGCGGGATATGTATGGCCTGTCGCCCAACCAACCGGTCAACCGACTGCACTCAGAGCAAGCACACCTTGATCTAGAGACGGTCGCTTGTGAAGCCCAGCGTATCTTATGGCCAGTCGCTCTGCGGATGATGATAGCGAGATACACGTATGTCGACGCAGTAAAGCGCGTTCTGAATTGCCCACGTTCTAGGGATACAAAATCGGGCTTTTGAAGGACACTTGGAACGACGCGGATGTGCGTGATGGCCGCCGTGGAGACGAAGAACGGCTGAACGAAATAGGCCTGTCGGCCCGCTCAAGTGTCTTGGTTGTGCGAGTGTCTTGCAGGCGCTCATTTTTGTCGGGCAAGCAGAAACAAAGCACATACACACACCGCACTTGCTCGATCCATGGGCAAGCTTGTGAGAAGGCAGCCTTGCGGCCTGTCATATTATACATTGCACCTATACAGATCCAGTCTACTTCGCCCGCTTTGCTACCTGCTCGTTCTCTAGCTGCAGTCCAGCGCGCTGGCGCTCGACGCCATACACAGATGAGACATCGCCACGCCCGCCATAGCGCTCGTCCTTGCTGACACTCGCCAGACTCGTTTGTATATGCTTCAAAAAAGGCGGAGCATAGCCATTCCCTTGAGCGAGATTGAGAGCATGCGAGCAGTCCTTGTGGGCAATGTCCACAGCGAAACCAGGCCTGTCGCCTTCCGCCGGCATGTAACCTCCACTCGTCATTCGTCCCGCATAGGATTCCCAAGGTGTGCCACCGAACATAGTAGACAAGAATGTCATGCAATTGTCTACGCCGAGGCCACTGACTTCTGCAAATGTCAAGCCCTCGGCGACCGTTTCAATCATGGAGAGGATGAAGGTGTTGCCGGTGATCTTCATCAGTGACGCCTTGCCTGGCTCAGCGCCCAAGCTGAATTGTGCTCGCGACATACTCGGAAAGTATGAAGCAGCTCGCGCATAAGCGTCTTCAGGGCCAGCGTATGCTACGACGAGCTTTGCTGCCACGGCTGCTGCAGGCGCGCCGAAGACAGGTGCCGCGAGAAAAGCGCATTTGTGACTATGCAGCTGATTAGCCACAGATCGTGTCGTTTCAGGATGGACGGTGCTCTGATCGACGATGAGCTTGCCGCCAAGATCCACCGAAACTGCCTCCTCAATCACTCTCTGTAGGGCTTGATCATTTGCAAGACAGATAAATACCACATCCGAGGCCTTGATGAGTTCTGCGATCGAGTCGCATATCTCAATGAGAGCTGATGTGCCCTTGTCAAGTTCTTCTGATCGAGACCTGGTGCGGTTATAGACAGCCAAGGACGACTGGGACGCATGCTTCTCTGCAAGATTTCTCGCCATGGCTATTCCCATGTTGCCAAGGCCAATCCATCCGAGCCGCTCTGATTGTGATGCCATGCTGTTGCCTGGTTCCAGAGACCCGATGCTTGTGGCCCGCTTGGACGACCGATGATATTGTGTCGTGGGTCAGTGGAGCCGAGCAGCGCCCTTTGAGATCTGCCGGTGTGTCAAGTAGAGGGTTTATTCCTGCAGACACTACGATAGGTTCATAGGTTCATGGTCTGTGCTATGCTCGGGCATCTATGCCACCTGCTACGTCTGTGCATGGTGCTCTTTGACGGGGCCCGTGCCTCTCTCTCTGCCAGCTGGTGCTCCCTCCTCTATATACCTTGCTGGCATATTCCATTCCGATTTTTCAGCTGACTAAACGCAAATACAACACACAGAAGGGACAAGACAGCACGACCAGTTGAACATCGCCATCATCGACCACTTCTTGAAAGAGGCCTTTTCTTTGCCACATCGCTTCAGTCGCTCATACCTGCGCCAGTGCATAGCGCAACGACACTTCACAACTCTGATACATCACCAGCACATCGACACACAAATGGCAACCATTGACCCAGCTATTCTGGCCTGTTCTTCGCCTGATGATAGGACCGTCAAAGCAGAAGACGGCAAGGACGCAATGGATGAGTCCGGCTTCACAGCTTTCTCAGCAGCGCAGCTCGAGATGGAAGACGACATCGATGAAGATAGCAAGCTGCTCTTTTCGGAAGAGGGAAAGAAGCTCTCAAGTAAAGAACGCAGGCAACTTAGAAACAAGGTCTCAGCGCGCAACTTCCGAGTGCGCAGAAAAGGTATGCGTCACCTTCAATCTTCAAGTACATCTTTGCTGACAGACAGAATACATCAACCACTTGGAGAAGCTGGTCGCCACACATAGTTCCGAAGCAGCCTCGCTCAAGACGCAAGTGGAGACACTCACAGCAGAGAACGCAGACTTGTGCGCAGAGATTGCACGGCTCAAGTTGAGCGCCACCAGCGCGCCGTCAAGCACAAACTCCGAAGTCAAACCGGAATCTAGATTGGAGTTGGACGCTACGACGCAAGCACTGCTGGAAAAGGTCGGCAGCCGCTGCTCAACGCCCGTGAAAGAGCCTGCGATGATGTTCAATTTACCGAAAGACATCAACCCCTATTCGGCTGGCGTCAACTGGTCAAGTATGGACTGGCCACTGTCAAATCTCAACACGCTGCAGTCGCCTTCGTCTGGCACATTCGACTTTTCAGCATTCACCACAGGCAATGCGTGGGTACAGGCATCCGCCTGAGCGTCGCATGATTCATTTAGCGACGCGTCCTTTTACGATTTGCATTTCAACCGTTTCTCACAGCCCGTAGTCACCATATCTGACAGCTCCCTCATGACAGCCTTTGTTCAATCTCTCCATGCAACAAACACTTCATCTGTGCGAAAGCGTTGTGAGCATTCTGAGTCTGCAATGTCCGTGATTTGTCCAGTCTTGAATGCTAAAAGTCCCGCATGCGCAATCATGATGCCATTGTCGATGCAAAATCTCTCATCTGTTGCAAAGACATGACCACCACGTTGAGCTGCCATCTCACCCATCATCTGCTGCAGACGTTCGTTACTGCCCACACCACCAACAATCAGTACAGAATCTGAGCCAACATGCGCCATAGCTCGCTCAGTGATTTCCACGAGCATGGCGAACATGGTCTCTTGCAAGGAGAAGCAGAGATCTTCCTTGGTCAAGTCTTTCCGCTTTGGATCCTTTGCGATTGTATCGATGGCTGCCAATAAACCTGAAAAGGAGACATCCATGCCCTTGACTGTGTATGGCAATTCGACAAACGTTTTGCCTCTTTTGGCATATTGCTCGATATTGTATCCAGGCGCTGGTTCGTTCGGAAGCATGATGGTTCGCGCAAATCGATCAAGACAATTGCCTATAGCAGAGTCGAGTGTTTCTCCAAAGATGCGATATCGTTGTTCAGAATATGCAATCACTTGCGTATTGCCACCGGAGACATAAAGCACAACTGGGTTCGCGGCACCTGTGATCTCGCGACCCATTTCTATGTGGCCCACGCAGTGGTTTACGCCAACAAGCGGCGTCTTCCAAAGTTGACTGAGTGTTCGCGCAACAAGCGCAACGGAATGTAGCGGCGAGCCCATGCCAGGCCCTTGTGTGAAACATATACAGCTCAATTGATCACTCGAGACCTTTGCTTCTTGCAGAGCTTCACGAATGAGTCTCGTGATATGAGCTTTGTGATGCTTGGCTGTATGGTTGGGTTGGAACCCTTCACCTGTCTCGGCGTAGTATGTATGCCGCAGATTAGACAGAACTTGCGCTGGACCATCATCAGGATGAGCAATGATGCCTATGCCCAGCTTATTGGCAGACCCTTCCAGGCCTAGGGCCAGATGCATAGTAGCAAATGTATATAGCTCTGAGCTTGCAATTAATGTGGTTTGCAAACTGAATGCGAATTGGCCGTCAATTGCAACTACACAGGACAAGTGGAAGCATCTCGCTGCTATTGCATTCGCTCAATCAATCGTCAATACGTGATGCCAGTGGACATTCTAGCTCATGTATTCACTCAACAGGCTTGGAGAGACGCTATCCTCTCTGTACGAAGCATCTATAGTCTCGCTGCGCTTGCTTGCTCCTATCTTCTCTACCGCTTCGTCAGGGGACAACAAAGCCCATTCTCCATCAATATGCATGGCAAACAAGTCATCATTACAGGTGGTACGTCCGGTATAGGTGCAGAAGTGGCTGAAGAGCTCGCCATGCGCGGGGCACAGCTTATCCTGCTAGTCCGAAGTGTCAGTGATGGATGGACGCAGGAATACATCACAGACCTCCGCGAACGGACCAAAAATCTTCTCATCTATGCAGAGGAATGTGATCTTGAAGACTTGTACAGCGTCAGAAAGTTCGCGACCCGCTGGATCGACAATGCGCCGCCGAGACGACTTGATCAGGTCATTCTCTGTGCTGGCACCGCGATGCCCATGTATCAACCGCGCAAAACGACCTCAGATGGCATTGAAGTGCAGCTCGGGGTCAATCATCTGGCAAATCTTCATTTGCTTGATCTCTTAGGACCGGCTCTACGAGGTCAACCTGCCGATCGAGACGTGCGAGTTATTGCCACTTCATGCATCAGCTACATACTTGGATCAACACAGCTTGATGATTTGGAATTTAGCAAGCGTGGATATCCGGGAAGCCGACCTTGGTGCGTTTTTGGGGCTGCGAAGCTATACTTGATGGCGACGATGCAGCAATTCCAGCGCGAAGCACATCAATTCAAGCGCCCGGACAAGCATGTTTCAAGGTTGAAGTACATAATTGTCGATCCTGGCATTGCACGAACACTATCATTCCGTCGGTTTGTCACGTTTGGCTCTGTCTTTGGCTTGTTGCTCTATGTCCTCACCTTCCCCATCTGGTGGCTGCTTGTCAAGTCAGCCAACGATGCTGCGCAGTCCGTCTTGTATGCGAGTATGGCTCCAGGTGCTGATGCATATGGCGAAGGCGTCGCAGGAGGACAGGTTATCCAGGAATGTAGTGAGAAGCAGGTCCGTCGCAAAGAAGTTTTGGATGAGACGTTTCAGACCGAGCTGTTGGCAGCGAGCAGAGCACTGATCCTGCAAGCTGAGAAACGATCGGCTCAATTTAGGAGAGAGGGCAGGGCTGGGAAGTCGGAGGAAAAGTCTGTGTAATAGCATGAGCAACGTGAGGCAACAGACACGACTAGCATGATAAGCATAAGCATAAGCAAGCATTGACTATGGAATGCACAAACCATCCACTTAGGTGGCGTACTTGCGTGTCCACTCTTTGGCAGTGCTCTCATAACGACTCCTGTCTGTCTTGTAGACGTGCGCAATCTCCGGCACAAGAGGGTCATCTGGATTCGGGTCTGTGAGCATGGAACAAATGCTCAGTAGGACTAGCGTTAGTGCTGAATTGGACATCAACGTATTGTGTACCCTTTGAGATAGTGAGTGCGGGTGACCATTGGTCTCTGAGGATATCGAGACAGATGGATCCATTTGAATTGATGTTTGGATGATAGATCTTGCTGCGGAAGTTCACCTTGGGAGGCTTGAATGGGTAGTCCGTTGGAAAGGTGATCTCGAGGAAGAAGACGCCGCCAGAGTATGGCGAATCGCTAGGACCCATAATTGTCGCTTGCCAATGGAATAGATCGTCGACCATGGGGCCGGCAGAGCAAGAGCTTGGCGGGTCTAGAGGATGATTAGCCTTCATTGATCCAACATGAGAGCAGCCAGAAGGCAGAGAGAGTGCAGCGACAGCAACAGCACATGCCAAGACACACAGCCTGGATGACTTTTGGCGTGTCTTGCCACCGTACGTTATGCATGCGCCCGCCACATCACTCCTTGAGCAATGACTGCTGTCTGGACACGTACCTTTGCCGAGATCTGTGAGTTCCTTGTTAATGCGCTTGAGGGCCATGATCAGAATGTGAGCCTTCCTGCTGTGTCCTTGGGTAAGCTTCTTGCTGGGATGCTGATCCTGCTCTGTCTCTCTGGAAGGGAAGAAAGATGCCGGATTTCCCTCGCTCCCTCTCTTGCTCTCTCCCTTCACTTGTCTCGCGTCACCTGAAGCAGTCACGTGCAAGTCTAGAAGGACAAGA
The DNA here is from genome assembly GCA_003717255.1 of Protomyces gravidus. NCBI lineage: Eukaryota > Fungi > Ascomycota > Taphrinomycetes > Taphrinales > Protomycetaceae > Protomyces > Protomyces gravidus. The sequence goes on along the minus strand of QXDP01000108.1, from coordinate 228,298 downwards.
AGTAAGAGCGGCAAGTATATGTGCTATGTAGCTGTCTATGCACCTAGCGAGCTTGGATCTTACTTAGGCTATCAGAATAGAGTCCTGCCAACGTGTCTGCCAAAAAGCCGCCGCTGAGCTTTTCAGAGTCGTTGTACGCGATTCATGCTGTCCATGACTGTACCTAGGTATGTTCAAGAACACTATCTACATGGTCGTCAATTGGCTTGCAGGATAGTAGCAGAGCAGTTCTTGCCGATGACATCCACGCTGAGCATAGCAAAAGATGATCCAGGCATTCTTGGTTGTCTATGGCGCCCGGCCAAAGCACAGTTTCCTCATCAAGCACCACATCCGGTGAGCATGAGATTGACTGATCAATGAGATGTAGCATTTGTAGGCATAGACAGTCAGCGCTTGTAGCATGCAGCCACACGCTAGCATAGCAGATTCAATGTTGTGCAAGACAAGGCGCTTGCCGTCGACGACAACGTGGATGCCGACAGGGCAAACGTGTCAGTGAAAGTCGCCTAGCAGCTAGCTCATACTCTGGATGAGTAGCCCATGAAGGTCCTCTCAACGCCATACCTCTACGCCTGATGTCTTGTTGTCTCCTGTTTGTGCGTCATTGATTCGAGGGCCAGGACGAGGAAAAAAGGGCAAAGTAACCAGCCCTGCAACAACACTCTGGTATACAAGAGAGAGGTACAAGCAAGGGATACTGCTCGAGCAGTACACAGACAAAGACAAACCAAGGGTTCAGGGCACACGTGAAGCACCTCCGCCATCGAATTGCACGACACTCTTTTGAAAACCTCTCATTCTTCCTCAACACTGGCATAGTGTAGTCAGTGCGCACATCGATGAAAAGCTTCTTCAAGGGAAGCGCCGCTGTGCAACAAGACGAGCGAAATGCGCAAATGAGTCTCGATATCTATAATCGCGCCTATGCCGAATCAGACCAGGCTATGAAGAAGGAGGCCAAGGGCGAATTCGCAGGCGCACTTCAATCTTATCAAAAGTGCCTGCAATGGATCCAGGCAGACCCTCAAAGACTCCTTGCAGACGAACGCATCACGAATGAAACGAATCAGCGCCTCTTGATTGCTATAAGCACCATTGAAGAGCATGCGAAAGACAGGATTTATGCGCTTCAGATCATCGTGGACGAAGAGGCAGCAATGCTACGAACAGGTTCAGCCATGCCCGGTCCCGCTCCAACTCCCGCTCAGCCGAGTAGAACACACGTTTTCCAAGAGCCGCATCGCACAGAGCAACATCGCTCGAGCTTCGAGCGGGAACGGAGTCAGGCTACAGCGCGTCCTATGCGCTCCTCTTCGCCCGTAAAAAAGATGTCTGAATCATTGCGACCCGCACCGGCCAAGGCACGCACCTCGATCGAATCATCAGCCGAGCAGACAAATGGATATAAGCCGGGGACAGAACGCAATGCCAAGGTGGCAGCGTCCAATGCCGCCATGCTCGCTTGGGGCCCAGGCAAGACGAGCGCGTCTGCCGCGACCGCCTTGTACCATCAAAAGAGCGCATCAAGTTCGTCTGTGAACAATACGTCTAAACCGGTACCTGTGGAAAAACCGCGATACTCTCTAAGCGATGAAAGACCGCGGCCACAGTCTCGCGAGGGCACCAACGGAGCAACGATACGCCATGTTGTCTCGCAAGACAATTCCCGCAATCCGTCGCCTCTACCGATGCAGAGTGCCCGAGTACAAGCGCAACGAGTCCCATCACCTGTAACGCGCGCAGCACCTGCTTCTGCTACATCCTCAATACGGCAAGCGGCGCCAGCTTCTACAGCTCGCGCGAGACCTCCACAACCACAATCAGCGCCAACATCTCAGCAGCAGCAGCAGCAGCAGCAGCAGCCAAAAGCGAGTCAAGGACGGTCATCAACACAGACACGCCCTCCGGTTCCGCAAACCCGATCTTATAATGCGCCGTCAAGAGCGCAGCCGCCGACTCCAGCTGCTCGGGCCACAGCGCCTGCGCGAACGAAACCAGCGACAACAACCAATACTGCTAATCAAGTATCTGCTCCAGCTATTGTCTCATCGCAACCGCCAACTAAGCCTCCGCTTGTAGTTGAATCGCTCACTGAGGATGTGGCTCGTCTATCTACCCCGACGCCGGCCTCGCTCAGTAATGACAAGATCGAACGCGCTGAAGAGGCGCTCAAAAACATAAAGGGAGTGGACGAGGCTTTAGCCAAGACCATCATCAATGAAATCGTCGACAATGGCGACCAAGTGTTTTGGGAGGATATCGCTGGATTGGAAGCTGCAAAGAGCTCGCTCAAGGAAACAGTTGTCTATCCGCTGCTCCGACCGGATCTCTTTTCGGGCCTGCGCGAGCCTGTCACTGGTATGCTTCTATTTGGTCCACCTGGCACAGGCAAAACTATGCTGGCACGCGCGGTGGCTACGCAGGCGAAAGCGACTTTCTTCTCCATTTCTGCCTCATCCCTGACTTCCAAATACTTGGGTGAATCGGAAAAACTTGTACGAGCATTATTTGTGCTCGCCAAGGAGCTCTCACCGAGTATTATCTTTGTGGACGAGATTGATTCGCTTCTTTCATCACGCGGCGATGGCGAGCACGAATCCTCGCGAAGACTGAAGACTGAATTTCTGATTCAATGGAGCAATTTGGCGAAAGCAGCGGCTGGCAGCAAAAATGCGATGGATGCACGGGTGCTTGTGCTTGCTGCCACGAATCTGCCATGGGCCATTGACGATGCAGCACGCCGACGCTTTGTGAGGCGGCAATACATTCCGCTACCAGAGGATTCGACGCGACGCCAGCATCTGGCCCATCTCATTCGTCATCAGAAGCATACGCTGACGCCTGCTGAGCTTGATGAGCTGACTGTGCTGACCGAGGGCTTTTCTGGATCGGATCTGACTGCACTAGCGAAGGATGCTGCGATGGGTCCACTTCGTAGCTTGGGCGATGCGCTACTCACAACTGACTTTGACAAGATCCGCGCCATGGGTCTCGAGGATTTCAAGGCATCATTGCGTACCATTCGGCCGAGTGTAGGGAAGAATGGTTTGGAGGAGTATGTCAAGTGGAATGACGAGTATGGGTCAATGTAGCATTCAAACTTGCATAATCATTTCAAGAGGACGATGAAGATACTTAAGTGTGGATCAAACAAGTGTGTATTTGTACAAGACGAACACTTTATATACATTGCAAGCCGACCATCCGCCTAAGTGCAAAGCAAAAGACCGGCGTGTTTGTTGCGTCACCTCGCAAACTGCTTAAAGCTCTTGCGATGCGCCTCCCTTTTTGCCCTCTGTCTTCTTTGGGAGGAGGTTGGCGTGAATGTTTGGCAAGACACCACCCTGTGCGATGGTCACGTTGCCAAGGAGCTTGTTGAGCTCTTCGTCGTTGCGGATGGCAAGCTGCAAGTGCCTTGGGATAATACGTGTCTTCTTGTTGTCACGAGCGGCGTTTCCTGCAAGCTCGAGAATCTCAGCAGCCAAGTACTCGAGGACAGCTGCGAGGTAGACGGGTGCACCGGCACCGACACGCTGGGCAAAGTTTCCCTTACGGAGATGACGGTGGACACGGCCGACTGGGAATGCGAGTCCGGCCTTTGCGGAACGTGACTGAGAAGTCTTTGCTGTGGCAGCCTTGCCTCCTGATTTGCCTCCAGACATTATGTGCGTGTGTGTGTGTGGTTTGTAGAGTGAGGGGGTGTTGGTGTGATGGAGAAGAAGTGTCTTTGTGTGGACGCGAGGGTGTCTTTATAATTGTGTGTCTTTGTGTCTGTGAGTTTCGCCTGTCTTTGTGTCCTGTGCCCTTTCTTTGCCTGCTGTGGTTGGCGTTGCTTCGTTCGTTGTCTCGTTGCACCAGAACAAGATTGAGGGAAAACAAAAATCAGTTCTGGTTGCCTCGTTGCCAAATGGATGCGCATCACACAGAAAGGCAACTCACCAGGCATAGAAAGGCACAGATAGCATAAAACACAATAGACAATCTATGTTTGATGCTCGGTACAGTGCTGTGTTCTCACTGTCCTGATACTCTTCCATTTGACCACTATATTGCAGTGCATCTTATTGTTTACCTCTTTATTTTGGCAACCAGCTTTACCAAATAACCGACTTCTCGTTGCCTCGTTGCCATATTTCCCCTTCCCTCCAGTGCCTTCCAGACAACCAGCGGCGCCATTCTCCCTTGAACAGCAGCAGCAGGGGAGGCAACACCACAACTGAGAAAAACGCAAAACAGGCAAGAAGGGGAGACCAAGACGCGCAGGCAGAAACTATAAGACAAGCCTCACCCGCCCTCCCATCAACACACACAACACACTCACACTCTCCTACCACCTACCCACCCAAACACTACTACTATCCACAATGGCACCCAAACCCGCAGAGAAGAAGCCAGCCAGCAAGGCACCCGCCTCCAAGGCACCTGCAGAGAAGAAGGACACCGCAGGCAAGAAGACAGTCTCCGCCTCGGGTGACAAGAAGGCCAAGCGCAACACAGTCCGCAAGGAGACCTACTCATCTTACATCTACAAGGTCCTCAAGCAGGTCCACCCAGACACAGGTATCTCAGGCAAGGCCATGTCTATCCTCAACTCATTTGTCAACGACATCTTTGAGCGCGTCGCCACAGAGGCATCCAAGCTCGCCGCCTACAACAAGAAGTCAACCATCTCCTCGCGCGAGATCCAGACCTCTGTCCGTCTCATCCTTCCAGGAGAGCTTGCCAAGCACGCCGTGTCTGAGGGTACAAAGGCCGTCACCAAGTACTCTTCATCATCCAAGTAAGCTTATAAGCATTGACTATGCTTAGAGTCTTTGCATCGCGTTGGAAAAGTGGCAAAGAAAGTACGAACCATACTTCATCCTGTATATACCTGTAGTTGGCGAGTCTTTGTATTATACCTTCAGAACAGAAGACTCCCCTGCATTGATCATCTGACTTCTTTTGACTTTGCTCGATGAGACCTCTACTCTGTGTCACTACTTTATGCTGTTGCACAAGGAAAAGATGCAATCTATTTATCGTGAGGTATGTATGTACCTATGCAAGATTATGTATATGTCTACCCAAGAGTAGCCCAAAGCTCAAATATGTATAGTCATTAGCGTAAAGTGGGCGTGACCACAGCCAGAGGTCGCCCAAGGCGTATCGCTGGAGCCACAGATGCGGTGGCCGAGCTGGAAGATCCAGAACGGCTTGATGACGAGGAGGAACTGCTGCTGCTGCTGCTGCTGCTGCTGCGAGTCGATGAGGAATTGCTTGTTGAAGATGACGAGGAAGTCCTTGTCGTCGAACTGGTCGTGATGGTTGACCACGTACTCTTGCTCGAGCTGAGCGCAGAAGTGGTCGTACCAGCTGACGACGAAGGCTTGCTGCTGCTGCTGCTGCTGCTAGAAGAGGAGCTCGTAGCGCGCGCACTGCTGCTGCTCGAAATGTTAGTCGTGCTGGTTGACCTGACTGTCGATGAGAGTGTGTTCCTGGCAGAGCTAGACTGAGCATTGACAGCATTGACAGCAAAGGCAGCAATAGGTGCAGATGGAGTTGCTGATGGCAGAGCGCTGGAGGCACGCGTAGAAAGCTGACTTGCTGGAGCACTCGCAATGATGGTACTGACGGCTGGCACCTTATAGAGCTGCAAGCGGTAGCCTGCGCCGCAGAATGTGCTGGATGAAGCATCTCCATTACAATACATATTGCACTCAGCATCAGCAACGCGTACAGAACGTGCCGCAAGAGGTCCACATAAGCATTCGCCGCCGTATTCCACTCCTGCCTGAGAGAAGCCAGAAGCAGCACACGAAACGACACAGGCGGCAGCAGTCTGTGGAACATTGAATTGCTGCTTCATCACGCGCTGTGCATCATCTGTCCAGCATCCAGCATACACCATGCCTGCAGCGATTTGCGGAATGGATGGCGAAACGAGAGCAATACTGCTGTAAACGCTGAGTCTGTAACCAGCACCGCATTTCTCAAGAGCGTCGCCGGCACAGGGCATGGAACACTCGCTCTCGGCAACCTTCTGCGCAGCCGTATTGATGACATTGTCACACCAGCATTCCGACGCATACTGTGTTGCAGCAATGTTGTAGCCTCTCGCTTTGCATGTGGCCCCACAGCCAGCATTGGTGCCATCAAAGTCAAACTTGTAGCGCAAAGAGCGCACATTACCAGAGTCAGTATAGCAGCCCTTGTAGGAAGTCGGCGAGCCAGTCGGTGACGTGCGAGCGGAGCTGGCGAGTGTGCTCGTTGGCACAGACTTTGCGCTGTACACTTGCATCGCATAACTGCCGCCGCACAGCGTGTTCTTGTCACCAGAACACTTGAACGAGCACTGGTCATTGCCAATAAGTAGCGTCGAAGCAGGTTTTGTCATAGCGCAATAACACTCTCCGTAGTATTCAATGCCAGCAACGGGGTAGCCAACAGACCTGCACGCAGCCACACATCCATCGACCGTGCCGTTCGAGGTCATGCGCTGCTGCATGATGCGGTTTGCATTATCCCTGAAGCAGCCATTGAAATCCGAAAGGCGATCTGTGGAAGTGAGTGGAATGACTGGGGCGACCGCGCTCGTATCATTGTAGACAGATAAAGCCCAGCTTCCACCGCACAGCTCGGTCGAGTTGCCCTCGCAAGTGGCGCCGCAGCTGGCATAGGTCAGCAGCTTCGAAGTGGGAGCTATGCTGGAGCACCAGCACTCCTTCCCAGCTTCAATACCGCCGAAGTTGTAGCCTGCAGTTTTACAAGCATCCAGGCAACCAGAAACACTGGCCTTACCATTGACGCCGACGGCATTCGGTAGAGTGCGAGCGTAAGAATCCTCGTAGCAGCCGACAAATTTCCACTTGTCGTAAGATTGGCGTGTTTGTGCTTGGTTGGCGAGGAATTTGGAGTCTGGCGGAGCCGTCAAGCCAAGGTACTGTGCAGTCGTGTTCCACACTTCGGGGATCGCATCGGTACAAACGGCCTTTGCTCCTGCAAGGAAGGTGACCGGGTTGCATCCCGGAAGCTTGGCCAGTGGACTGCCGTTGACGAGCTCATTGATTTGAGGGGTGACGTGACACTGCTGGCCGTACTTCAGGTCGAAGAGGGGGCAGTCTTCTTGCTTGCCAGAGCTGCTTGTACATGTGTTGATAGCTTGCTGCAAGAAAGCAGGATCCCATCCATTCTGGAAATCTCCATGAAGACCATAACCAGTCGCATCGCCGGATGCAAAGACAAATGGCTGATCTCTGCCGGAATACCAACGGTTGGCAAATTGATCAACTTGGAAGGTGACCTCGAGAAAGACCGTCACCAGGCGCACTGGGTGGCTTGCTGGGCATGTACCGGAGGAAATGGCGCTTGGGAATGCCATATGCGATTTGTGGTCGGGTGCGTCGAGGTTGACGCCATCCCAGCACGAGGGGAAGACAACCTGAGCGCGCAATCCTTGCGGGCAGTTTTTCATTGGAAGGCCAAGCGATGAGGAAGAGCCGGCTGCATAGTCGAGACAAACGTAATTGATAGCCTGTTGCGCAAGAGAGTTGCCGGCTGACCTGAGAGTTGGGTCGCCAGAGAGCATCTGGAAGCCCGGCGGGAATGCCTTGACCTCGCCCGGCTGCATCTGCTCAATGTTGTTACCGCGCTGAAGATAGTAAACAGTCATGCCGCCGATGGTGGGCACTTCTTCAAAGGTACCATTGTTCGCGCCTTGGTAGTACAAGTTCGGGATCCAATAAGCGGACTTGTCTTGTTGGATCTGACATGACGTGCAGCTGGACGCTCTGAGGTCGGCATAGGTCGAAGTCATACTGAAGCCGGAGCCTCCCGAAACCGTGTGAACGTGTCCCGCAATGCCGCCTGGGGAGACGATGGGATCATAGCGACCCACGGTGACAGGATTGTCGCAGAGCAGACGCCAGAATGCGTTGGCAGGTGACAGCAGCCCCGCCCAGGTGAGCAAGACTGCTGCAGCTGTGCCTTGTTTGGCAAGCATCTTGTCAGATAAATGAGGATATGAGACGTCGTAGCGAGATTGAGCTTGTGCTTGCTTGGTCGGGCAGACGCAAGCTTATATGCATCATCCTCGAGAGTCGAGACACACATACAGCACAATCCCGGCCCGGCTGGCGGTGTTGTTGTTACAGCGCTTTGGTATGTCTTTCAGTCAAAATGCGTCGCGAGTGTTCGGTGGCTGCTGCTGAATTCAGGCACATCGACTCATCTATTGGCTGGAAGCAATGGAAAGTGTCAGAAAGGGGCAGTGGGGCGCGAGCTGTCACAGGTCAAGACAATCGCGCTTTGAGTTTTGGCAGAGGGGCAGCGACCGCTCCTGGATAGGCCCGCGTACGCGATCTGATCAAAAAATCGACGCAACCGGAAATTCTTCACCAGCGTTATCTCTCACTGCCGAATTGTCTTAAGAAGTGTCCTACTCGCAGCGTCAGTCATGAAGCGAAACATCATTGCATAACGTTCATACAAACTAAAGTCATTCCGGTGTTTTCCATGCCCGCTCTGAGCAATGGATCGCCGCGCTCACACTGCACCATGCGGCTAATGAAAAGTGTTTGTGTGAGAAGGTAGTGATAGCTTGCTTGAGCATCGAAAGAAGCGTCAAAGCCAGTGATGTAGACGCGCAAAGCGAAGTTTTTGATACGGAAGACTCGCATGATAGACTCATGTGCAGCTGAGACGTAATTGTCAAGCTAGATGTAAATAAGCATTCGAGGTTCTTCCCAACGCTGAAGCTTTTGATAGCCGCATACAGTCAACCCGTTCGGCCGATGTAAGCGATACTTCAATGATTGAATGTATCACTTGCTTGCTGATTCAGGTCGATTTTTCGTCGTGACCGCTTGATGATGAATTCTTGGCTACTACAAGGCTTTACAGACGTGCATCAATCAGGATTGGTCATCCAGATCTGCTGAGCCCTGATCTAATGATATTCTCAGTGAGCCAGTGACGGAATGCGAGAGGAAGCAGTCGTTCAAGGGCTGCTTCCGGATGGCACGGTTCCCGTATACCAAATGGTTGTTGCGTACGCGAAGCTAGTATACCAGGGCGCAAAGAGGCAGAATCGCATCCGGTTCAATTTATGCCCGGATCAGGCAATACAAGCGAAGATTCTGCAGCTGAGATGCCTTCAATCGCAGTATGCTTGAAGTTGAAGTGGCCTACAGGGCTAAGGGGAGTCCACGGCTTGGATGAGCTCAATGTTAATGCAGAGCAAAGCAGGCAGCGCAGAGTGGGCGAACAGAGAGGCAGAGTCACGTTGACACAATGCTAGTCCTCTTCTGCAGATAAGATTTTGATGATTCGCACACAGCCAAACATCAATGATTATATAACCCGTGGGCTGTGACCAAGCCTAGTAAGCACAAGCTTCATGTTGGTCTTTCGCTTTCTAGGTGAGACTTCCGAGACTATTCTCGAAGCTGAGACTCTTTCTGTAAACCTTGTGCATTGCTCAGGATGCAAGAAGCACTGGAGGCGGGCTTCTTTTGTCTCGCAAGTGCATGACAGTCAAACGGATGCCGAGTTTCCTGTTTGACGACTCTTTCAAGCAGGCTCGGCTCTCACAACACTGACTTTGTGTTCAGCCGTGATCACTTTGTCTTCCTATACACAGAGCGTGTGATAACATAGCAAGAAATGACACATGTTGTCAGCATAGTCACTTGTATCACGAAAGCTGACTGGCCATACACGAGATGTAAGTCTCAGCAGCTTGAGCATGATCAGACCTACGTCTTGCAAAGCACGAGGTTCCGGTCCCATATGCATTTGCCCGAGGGTGGCAGACATTGCTCCTGATCTAGCGTGCGACAGTTTGGGCACTCAACTGCATCTTCAGTACCGCTGCCCAGCTGTGAAGTTCAAGCTAAATCCATGAGTCCAGCAAAGCTAGAAACCCGTGAGCAGGTTGATGCTTTCCTCGCAGAATATGACTATTTCCTATTTGACTGTGACGGCGTACTCTGGTCCGGCACACAGCTTCTGCCTTATGTGTGCGAGACACTAGACATGCTTCGGAAACAAGGCAAGCGCATAATCTTCGTCACGAACAACTCTACAAAATCTCGGAAAACATATCAGAAGAAGCTTGATTCGATGGGCATTCCGGCCGAGATTGATGAGATCTTTGGATCAGCTTATGCTAGTGCTGTCTACATCAAGCGCGTTCTCAAGCTTCCAAAGGACAAGAAGGTCTATGTCATCGGTGAAAGTGGCATCGAAGAGGAGCTTGATGCAGAAGGGGTTGCCCATTGTGGCGGTACAGACCCAGAGGAAAGGCGAGAATTGAAGCCAGAGGACTATGACACGATGAGACCTGATCCGGCGGTCGGTGCAGTCCTTTGTGGCCTAGACACACACATCAATTACCTCAAGCTTTCGCGCGCATACCAGTATCTGCGCGATCCGGCATGTCTGCTGCTCATGACCAACACTGACTCTACTTATCCAACTTCTGGCTCGTTATTTCCTGGTGCCGGCTCTTGCTCGGCACCACTGAGATATGCAACCGGACGCGAAGGCAAAGCGCTTGGAAAGCCTAGCCCAGAAATGTACTTCCTTCCTTCAACTATCAACCAAAAATGCTGACAGTCAGGCTGGACGCGATTGAAGCAAAATTCCAATTCAACAAGAAGAAGGCAGTTTTCATTGGTGACCGCCTCAATACTGATATCCGGTTCGCACATAATTCTGGCATGGGTGGCTCCTTAATGGTATTAACCGGCGTATCCACTGAAGCTGAGTTTCTTGCAGACGGAGCGCCGATTGTACCGAAATACTACATCGAAAAGCTTGGCGACTTGTACAAGACTGGTAGGTGACCGATCATAGACGGCGTGAACTTCATTATTTCAAACTATGATTGCATACTAAATCATCTGATTCGTCGTCCTCAGTGTCGTACAATCTTTGGCGAGACGCACGTTTGTATGTCTTGACTCGCTTTTTGGATCGAGAATCTCGCATATGGGATATTGGGACTGGATGCACAGAGCCCTGGCTCGCTGGTCGATTATTGCCTTGACGACGTTGTGCGCCGTTGTGTGTATTCTCGTGCTCTTCGGCTCCTTCACCGCACTTTGCTTGTGCAGATGGCCTGCTGTTATTGACAGCGTGCTTAGCTATTCCAACAGGAGTGCTCTCTGCAAGAGAGGAAGAATTGACGTTGCTAGCTTGCTTGTGAGCATTCTGGGCCGACAAGGCGGATGAAGTGTCATTCATAGCTCTTGATGATCGCCCTGGGCCCCTTTTCGCCATCATCGGTTCGTCCTCCTCTTCTTTTGGCCTGACGTCCGCTGCCCACCAGGCACCTGGAGATTTACGCTGCCTGTTGTTGCGAGGCAGGGATGTAGGTTGCTTACCAAATATTTCTAGGTTCCGAAGGCTGTCGGCACCAGCCTGACTAGTCGAAGATTTGGCTTTGACGGCTGACTTCGGCCGACGCCTGCGCTGCCTGACGTGTTTCTGTTCGCTTGTCAGCGCCCTCTGTTGTACCTTTTCTGATTTAGGTGTCGAGGCTTCGAGCACAGCCAGTTCGTCGCCTGAATCCACAGATAGCTCCGCGATTTGGGAATACGTCCCAGCATTCGGAAGAGTCGGCGTGCCGATTGCAGCATTCTTTTGCTTACGATCAATTGTCCGGGGATATGAGGCTTTCCTGACTCTTCCATCTGCACACGGTGACTGCGCGGTTCGACTATCATCGGCCGGCGCGTCGAGCTGGACGTCATCGCTCAGGCGCTTGCGAGCGCTGCTTGAGCGAACGAGAGGTTTTGTGGTGACAGGCGTCTGCAAAAGTTCGTCGAGTGGGTCGAGGGCTTCTCGGCTTGGCGCAGGTGGAGCTGTGGCAGGGACGGGAAGCTTCTGGCCGGGGCTCAGCCGCACTTTGCGACCGGGCAACCGATGATCCGTCACATCTATCGAGTCGGCTCGCAACAATTCGGCCAGGTTTTTTGAAGACGTCCTCAATTCTGCCGACGATTTATCTTGTGCGGGCTTCGCTCGAGACGCTGGTCTAGCTTGCGGCGACTCCTCAACAATACTCTTTCTACCAAGGCCGTTTGCATTTTCCTGATGAGAGGAGCCTGCTGCGGAACGTTTGCGTTTTCGGAGATGTGGCCATAGTTCCTGTGCAACCTCCACTCGCGGCAATGGGATGTCCATCCTAGCACGATCGAGGGGCTCGGGTGTCTTGAAAACTTGCTTTTCAGTAGCATTGATCCTACCAGTCAGGGCATCTGGCGAGAATGACATTGTTGCATTTGTCGTCGCCATCTCTGAAACAGAATCTGAGAGATGCGCTGCACTGAGAAGTTGCTGCTTCCGCAAGGAGCCGTCTGGTACTTTTGGTAATTCCACACTCAAGGTAGTACCGTCAGTAAGAAACTTTGGCTGCTCATCTTGCTTGACTCTCCTAGCGCTCGGGCGCGCAGGCAAAATAACCGGCTTCTCAGCAAAGTCAACTTCCGTAGACACAAAGCTTGTTTGTTTATCCGAGCACTTGTCAATTTGCGCAGGAACATGGCCTGAGGTTGCAATGAATGCATCCTGCTTCATTGGGGTCCGGTCGAGCCCTTGGTCACGCCTGCCCTTCAGGGCATCCAGATCTTGCGGCGTCAGTGGTATCGGCTGAGGGATCTCAGCATTTCTCGAGCCACTTTGAGTCGGAGTTCTGTCCTTGAAGATGCTCGGCGACAGTCCGAACATGAGCAAAACATCGTCCATTGGTCGCGAAGGTGTGTTGATAGGATTCCTGGTCTTCATGTCAAATGTGTGTGCCGAGGCCTCTGGCATCTGAATGTCGATGATTGCAGCCGTTGGATCATCTCCTTGAGAGACTCGCGCTGAAGGCGTTCTTTTAGAGCCATGGCGTTTGGCGCCATTCTCAAGTGCGTTGTTCGGGCCCTCATCGTGCTCGTCTCTCGGCAAGTCATGGTCTCCGGATATGAGATCTGCTGCCTGCATCAAGTCTTTTCTCTCTTTGTCGATCAATGACTGTCTGTGATAAAAGTTGTCGACAATCACACGCGTGTCCTTGGGCGGAGACTTGTCCTTGAGCGACAGCATGGACGGTTCTGGCATGGGCGCAGGAGATGCCAGTAGATCCAGCTCATCCATAGCATCTTCAGGATCTGGCTTGATGTAGACTTGAGACTGTTGATCGTGCCGTGAATGTGAGGCAGTAGACGCAGGACTTGAACGCGCAGCGTGTCGCATCTTCGCGGCGGTCGCTGGCAGCGGCAGCGATGCACAATGTTCTGTTCGTCTTGGTTTTGACATAGACTGAACGACGACGAGCGGAGGCAGCTTACCTGAAGCTGTTGATCCATGCTCTTGCATCTGCATGTCTTCCGTTTGTGTTGAGGATGTGCGCTTGGCGCGTGGCTTGTCCTCTGATGCAAGACGACTCAGCACACTGCGCGGTACAGAAGCAGTAGCGGCAAGCGCATCGAAATGGCTTGGCGACAAACGCCCCGTTGGTAAGCTCCTCGCGTGTGGGGCGCGATGCCTGTGTTGACTCGGTGTGTGTAGCGCGTGCAAGGACTGCCGCCGATCGCGAGCGTTCTCCGTGGTCGCTCTATTGACAAATGGCATCAGCAGGCAATCGTCGAGCCTCGTGGACAGATGATGCCCTAGGCAGCAGCTGTAAGGCGCGCTGATGGATGCATACGATGGAGTCTAGTTAACGTTGTTGATGCGCGCGGTGCCACAACAGACAAGAGCGACTGACAGGCAGAGGGGAAGGATCGAGAGAAGGAGAAAGGCATATGACTGGAGCTGTGATAGAGGACTGTCTACTGGACACTAGCAAGCTCTTCTCTGGGTCCTGTCAACGGCTGGTGCGACTGTGATGCTCTACGGCTGATAGCCTCTGAGATGACCCGTGCTACCCTATGCTCTAGAATGCACTCGATACAGTGTATTAGCCTAGCTGCAATACTGCTGCCAGTGTCGAAATATGCTAAGCTACATATACTATGAGCCTATCTCTCTCCCTCTGCTCCCTGCTTGTGCTGCATTCCCTCTGTCCTTGCCACTCCCGCATCGTTGCTCCCATCTTGACGGAGAGATATGGTGATCGACAGCGACAATCACGATACACTCTCTCGAGGCAGACCAGCTTCTATCCTTGTACGCTAGACTTACCGAGCTCATGGATCATATTCAGCACCTCCACAGGCAGCCTCAACAGCAGCGTGGACCGCTAGCTGCACATGCTCCTTTCTTCGAGGCGCAATCACCAAGTCAGCATTGCTGGACTGATAGAGCATCGTATGTTCCCAGTTCCTGTCGACGCAAATCTCCCTTCAGGCAGGCAGAAGTCTTTCTCAAGGAGCGTCCGGTCAACAGAGGCACACAGCTTCCTCAAGCCACTCCCGATTCTCCTTTCAAGCAGGCGCTACGACCAGTCAACCGAGTACACCCTGTTGTGGCGCGCGCAGCAGACTCAGGTGGCAATCGCAGATGTACTCGAGCAGGTATTGAGACTCGAAAGGACTTTGAACTCGCTCAGCTGTTGGCACAGGGGCAGTCCAAGGCATCTTCGCCAACGAGACCTTCTTTGCATACAAGTAATACCTCTGGAACAAATCAGCTCGGCACCGCGCTCAACATTCTCAACGCCAAGCTGCCCCATACGCTCGCCCTGATGACCGACCTTGAGTCGCCAGCGGTCTTAAGGCGCTTAGAATCAGACAATTCTGCCCAAATTTCGTCCTCAACAGGAGCAGATCCAGAAAAATCGCTATCTGTGTGCCAAAAGCAATCTCTGCAAAAGAGCCACGGGCAGATGGTTGATTGCTTGTCTCAATCAAACACATCTATGCCATCGTATTTCAAGGCAATAGCCGAAAGGTCGTTCAGCACAATGTCTCCGATGTTCAAAGATCAAAAAGTGTTACAAATAGACGCAACACTGGCAACGAGGTGCTCAATCTCCAGTCGCACGTCACGGACTCTGCTCACTTCTCATTTGTTCGATCTTGATAGTGGTGCTGAGCCAAGCACCCCAACTCCATGCGTGCAATATCGCCTGCTTCGAAGAAGTGATACAAAAATCAGGGGTAGTGGCTCAGCACGGTTTCATGACCTGGTCGCCCGACTACGATCGCTATCTTCCTCTGCTACTCATTCACACCGCCAATATCAATCACCAACACCTGCAGCGTCAGTCCTGAGACGGCAACTCTTTGCAAACGTGCAAAAGGGGCTTGAGCAGTCTATTGGTGGCTCGATGCGCATTCAAGGGCAATCAAAATACCAAGCATTGCATGAACAATGGAACCAGGCAAAATTGACGGCAAGCTGTGCGCCAGATTTTCAGACGATAGGATCCGCTAAAGACAAGTTCGTTACCATGTCAAAAAGGGATCGACGCGTGTCCCGCGTTGCCATTCCTACCTGTTTTCAAGCTTGCTAGGTGCTCAGTGCTAAGTTAATTCTTTCTGTTCGTCAAAGTTTTGGTTTTTATCGTTGCTCAGCGTATCCCGAAAGCGTCGTATCAATTGTATTGTTTTCTCTTGTTCTATCTTGCCTCTAAATAGCCTTGATGATCTCCTAACAGAGCTATAGGTTGAACAACAACGTATCCGCAATTATGTCAACGGCACGTTGTCGACCGCAAGCTTGAGCACGGGCTATATCATCGAGATGGGAACAAAACACTTTTGGACAGGAGAAAGGATTACGATGTACTTACAAATTGGTCATACAACTTTGAAATAGGGACGTCTCATTTCAGAGACGGAAGAAGGCTCAGACAATTGAACAAGATACTCTAACCGCAGTACTCATTACCAGGGCAACCGACGTTGGTCCCACGTCCCTCCTCACCAGCAATGCCAATGACCTGAAAGAGAGCGTTGACGACACCTCCGATACCCTCACCGGCAGCGAGACCGGCGGCGACAGAGTAGGCGTACACATTCCATGTCTTTGGAGACTTCTTGAGCCACACGTAAGAGGCGCAAGCACCGACAGCCATAGCAGTCGAGTAGTAGGTCTGGGGAAGAGTGAAGGCAAGACCAACGGCGTTCATGTTCGGCACCAAGTGGCGGCGACGCTCCGGAATGACAGTGTACTTGGCGATTGTCAGGAGAATCGAGAAGATACCGATGACAATTGCGCAGATGCCAGATGACTTGGGGATAGGGAAGGTCGTGGACGTGACGGCGAGTGCGACTGCACGCCATGCAGCGACAGACGGGGCGCCGAAAGAGCAAGTGTCTGCGAGCTCGACGTTGATGATGCAGGGGTACGCAGAAGAGAAGAGGATGAAGAATCCACAGCAGAGGAAGACCGAGCAGAGCGATCCAAAGACCTGAGCAATGAACTGGGTGAGCGGCGATCCAGAAAGCAAGTAACCGGTACGAAGGTCACCAAGCATGTCGACGGACTGAGCGGCAGCTCCACCAGACACAATACCACCGATCATGTTGATCGTCTCAGCGCGTGCTCCGTGAATGCCCTGACCTTGAGTGACACCACCAAGCACGAGCTGAGAGGCCTTAGCGCAGGTCGACACAGGGTTGATGTCTGTAGCTCCCGATGACTGAGCAGCAATGAAGGAGAAGATGAAAGCCAGAATGACGGAAAGAATGGTGATACCAGGACTCACATCGTACTGAAGAGCGAGAACGATGCAAGAGAAGATGACGGCAAGGGTAACACCGCCAGACCAGGCCCACCATGGGACCTGTTCAGACTTGGGCGACGGGTCCTCGGAAACCTCGCGAATCTCGCCAGAAGTGTGCTTCTCCGAGAAGGCGCGAGTTGCTGGCACAGCGGCAAGAGAGTCCCAGAAAGCGTTCCTCAGACCGCGCCAGAGGACGGGTCCGTGCATTGCGACCTCCGCAAATGAAGCACACAGCATGATGAACACACCAGGCCAGAGCATCCAGTAACGAGGCGATGGCTTGTTGATAGGGTCCTTGAGAGCGAGAGAGTTGTAGTTATACCACTTAGGGTATTCGGTGCCACCGATGGCCTTGCCGAAAGCATGTTGGTACTTGACGATGCAGGGACCAATGATACCCCAAGCGAGGATTGAACCGCCGAAGAAGGAGAGAGAGGCATTGACACCAGAAAGGATACCTGCACCCAAGAAAGCCGGGGTCAACTCGAAATACCATGACCAGGACTCAACAGCCATAAGAGACTTGGCAGAAGTGGTGGAGGCGATCCACCAAGCAGGGTGGAAGTCCCAAGTAATGCCTGGAGCGTACTGCGAGATGATACGCCAAAGAGCAGCACCACCAAAAGAGAGAGCAAGAGAACGACCCTGACGCTTAGCGTTGGCCTCAGCCTCGGCACCACCAGCGTGCAATGCACGAATAACGTAGGCGACAGCGGTGGGCGAAGGGAAAATGAGCTTGAGCTTGAGAATGTAGAACTTTCTCAACGCGATGGCAAAGAAAAGCCCGTAGTATGCGGTACATGCGGAAAATGTGATGAGCTTGCCAATGTCGTTCTTTGGATCAGCGCTGAGCAGGTTCCTTTGGTTAGCTTGTTTGATGGAAGTCGGGACGTCAGTACATTTGATACATAGCGGGGACAGCGCCAACAAAGATAATGCCAAGGCCTCCAGCTGCTGTAGCCGCTGTCTGGCAAGTGACATTTTCCTTAGGGCCAAAATAGCCGCCTCCGAGGTAAGGAGATGCGAGCCGCGAAAGTGGTTTCAAGATGCAAAATCCGAGAATGGAGCCAAACAGAGCAGGTCCGAAAGTCCATCCTGTCTTGAGGCCAAGGTAGATGTTGGAAGCGGAAACCACGGCTCCAAGGCAGCAGCCTACGAAGATGGCACGAACTGTCAGAGCTCGACCTTCGTCTACTGCTCCTGGAAGCTCTGGGAACGGATAGAGGTTGGAGGGTACGTCCTCTTCCTCCTGGCTCGTCACTTCGATGCCCGCCTGCTTTTCATTGTCGAAGCTAGAAGTAGAGGCGCGATGAATTGTGTCATCAACAGCGTGCTTCTGGTCGACCATTGTGCCAGCAAGAGGAGTCGGGATGTGAGCCTCTTGGGCTGTCACTCCATTTTGGCCCTGCACGCGAGTGCTGTTGAGTTCGCCAATCTCCATGTTGATAATGTTGGGCAGGTCGTGTGCGAGCCGGCCTTCTTATATGTCGGTTGATCGCACCTTATCGCATCTTCCCTCTGTTTGTGGAGGTTTCTAGGACTCCTATCTCCACCTGAGTCGGCCGGGTTGGAGCCCACGAACTGGCAACATAATTCTGACACATGTGTATCTCTGTGGGCCTGTTTGCAGCAGCCAACAAGAGTCACGGGGGGACTGTCTGTCGGAGATGCGACCAGAAGCAGCAGGGTAAGCGCATGCACCACTCCTCAGCAAGTCAACAGATGGAACTTGTGTGGCGTTGTAGTTGCGATCGCCAAAACGCCAAGAGTGTCAAGCCACAGAATCTTGTGTCGATCTGGATGAAGCCGAAGACGGGCTGCAGATCGCCCGCAGCGGAGCAAACCAGCCGAGCGCCATCTGCTTAAAGAAACAGGTCTCTAGCAGACACAGCTAGCCTGACACACGCAGCCCACGACTGAAGCCGCTCAATCACTTGTCAGCTAGGGGCATGAACCTGTACTGCGAGGTCGGCACTGTCTCGTATTTGCGAGGAATTTGTGCGATAGCAAACATTACGAGATAGCTCTTCGGAGATGATCCGAAAACTTGCATGAAGGGTGATCAATGAAAAGTGGTGTCAAGCGGACTCACGCCGGACTGACCCTCCCCGGCAGATCATTAATGGTCAATATATCGCGCACACGACAGCAGTGCACTGATTCTGAAGGATCTGAACTGTTTCGAACCAATAGGATATCTCCGTTCGCAGCTCCGTTACATGCACTTCTTGCAGGCAAGAAACCAGCCTCGCTCAGGCATTATGGTAGCACTCAATGCAGCTTGAGACTTCACTTTGACAATGTCAATAGCTTCCACAATTGATTGAGCTGAGCAGACTCCTGTTAAGCAGATACAGTCGCGTCAGGCCTCGTAACAATATCGTTTATCAGGGCACTCAATTCTGTTCAAGCCATGAAGGCTGTCAGAAGCAGCAATTTGCGAAACTGCGAGAGGCGTCAAGCCCTCGGCTTTTCCGCGTTTTAGGCTTGTGAAATGTTGTGTTGATCTGCTGCGACAAGCAAGCATAGGGCAGTTGTATGTATCGTGCCGACTGAGCGCCGTTTCAGTGCCAAGAATCCAAGACTCCAAGGAACATTTGAAAATCACCGCGGATCTCGGGCTCTGCCGCTCTGGGCAATTCCGCGCCAATTTGCCTTTCCATCGTCTACTTTTGCCAAAGGTAGCCCTTAGGTGGGGTCGTTCGTGGCGTGATTTCAGCCGAGCAACCGACTATCTAAGACTGAATTACGGGTTCGTTCGCGCTATGCCGGACCATTGCCGGCCTTCTGCTGAACGCATGAAAAACTCGAAGCAGCTGATAATACTTGATATTGAGCGATACACATCAGCGAGATTTCGCCAATTTCACTAAGACACCACGTCGGCGCAGAGTTGCGTCAACGCATCAGATGATACAATTTGGCGCAAGCTGAGTCTAGGCCCCCTGGAATTTTCCGCATTGCAATCGAGTCGTAGACTAGACTCGATTGGCAGAGCGAAGCTGAGTAGGAAGATTAGCTTCATATGCTCGGGGCAATTCAGCTTCGGCTGCGTGACCTATACGCCCGACCGCGATCTGCAACGCATTTGTTTCTTTTCGGTCATTTCTGATCACAACGACGGCACTGGTTGACTGACTTGTGTATCAGCCGTAGCTTAAACGTCATGTTGAATCATGAAGCAGATACAATCCCTGTACCCAGGCGATAACGCCGCCGTGGCAGGCGAAATCGGATACCTCGCGAATCACGATGACCTTCACCACAGATGTGCCGATATCTTGCCTGCGGGCTTAAACCCATATCAAGTTGTGATCGACTGGGTAATCATTTCCCGACTCGACGTGCTTGTGAATGGCATAATATTGCCTATCTGCTGCAGGCATCGAAAGTAGGACATTAGAAGCGAACCTCCGATAGCCAAGATTGTGGGTTTAGTATCAGGGGAGACGCTGCGTGGCATGCCAATGTCCACGCAACCGGCAGACCGGTGAAGACAGAAGGCTCGATGCGCCAGCCGATCGGCACAATTGATAGAGCAAGAATGATGCAAGCAAGCGACGCAAGCGACACGAACGCATACATGTACTTGAATCGACGCCAAATCATTGGTAGCTCTTTGAGAAAGTACGAATTGTCAAGAGTTTTTGCGGTAGAGCCCCAAGTCAACGGCAGACTCAGTAGATGATAGACCAGTGCCTTTGTAATGTGCAGAGATAGACCGCCGAAGAAGACACAGAGCAGCACAATCCATTTGAAATTTTCCAGGAGCGCATAAAAAAGTGGCGACTGGCGTGACCGATAGCGGTATACGGCATTTGCGACTGGAACCGAAACGTCAAATACGACCAAGACAGCAATGATGACTTGAAAGGAAGACTGGTAGAGCTTTGTAATGTTGACTTCGAACCAACCGATGAGAAAGTAATTCAGGAGCGTCAAGAGCCACTGAGAGGCGATGGCTGGATACGTGCCAAAATAAGCAAGCAGCGTGAATTTCGAGACTGCACTAATGCTCTTGCTGGCCATACAAGCGCGAAACAGAGGCGTAAAGGGTCCTTTTGTGATCCAGAACTTGAGTGGGTTGAAGACAAGCTCGAAGACACCAAATGCGTACTTTTGCCAACGGTCAATCTCGTCATATACAGTCAGCGAAACGCCTTCTTTGAACTCGCCTGCGGTATAAGAAGCCTGACGAATGATATAGCCCAGGTTTTGCAGCTTAAGGGACAATTCGAAATCCTCTGATACATGCTTCTCAGACCACCACTTGAATCGCCCTTCGTCCTCATAACCAATTTCTTGCACTGCTGACCAGCGCAGGAAAGCATTGTGCCCAACGAACGGGGCAACATCACCTCCGGCAGTCATCCAATTGATTGCACCAGCAATGAACATGGTGAAATAAGCCATACAATCTTCCCAGTAATTCTCAATGGTCACTTGAAAAGCAAGCGAGGTATGCTGCAAGATGGCCAGCTCAGGAGTCTCTGCGAACTCGTTGGCAGCATCGAGGAAACAGTCTTGCGGCACTCGTGTGTCTGCGTCGATCAATAGAATGAGCTCACCAATACGAATGTTGCCATCGCCCCATGCAGGAGGTGATTGCGTCTTGAGTAAATCCTTGGTAAGTTCGTCCTGCTTCACGAACTCGTCGCCGTCCGTCCAATAACTTGGTCGATCAAGCTCTGATAAAGTCTGTTCGAGCTGAACCGAGATGTTCATCGCGTAATTCATGTTAGACGCCTTTTTGAACTTGCCGGCGCGCACGAAATTTTCGCCATCTGAAGGACGCGCAATCCAGCCAATGTTGTGCTGCTTGTAGAATTGCTGGCGCTTCTGCCGCTCGCTTGCGGAAATAAGCTGCATACCGTCGTCATTCATGAGTATGTTGGCTGAACCGCCTTGTCTTTCATAGGTTTTGATTGCTTCTTTGACACTTAGTAGGGCGGGTTGAAGCACAAGTTCAAGATCTTCCCTGTAGACTGGACATTGGACCGTGATTCTATCATGAGCGAGGACTTGAAAGCTGATGTGCATACCTAGGAAGCGCCGTATCTATTCGACGAGGAGGGGCAACAGCAGAAAAGAACTTGCTGTTCGTGGTTAAGTGTGACATCGGCCCGAGGAAGTAGAAGACGATGAGCGCGAAGGTGTGAGCAAAGAACGCTGCAAGCCAGAGCGTGATGGGAAAGTACAAGATGATGCCAAGTGACGACCAGTTTCCATCGGCCTTGATTTGTAGAACAATTTCGTGGACAGATTGGCCGAGGAAGACTGCGAGTGCCAGAATCGCAAGACTAACGCAGCTCGGGGTGAGGAGACTGACGCCTCGCTCACTTGCCACAGTCAAGCTTTCGGGGTCTTGATACTGCTCAATATGGTCTGCACCGTTCCAGACAAGCTTGACCATTTGAGTTTCTAGGTCGTGGCCGGCGCTCAATATTGTATTCACATCGTCAGACCAGAGGAGCAAGACAGCATCAAACCTGACAAAAGCAGCACCCTGCGCGCGCCTGATGGATGCAATGTCCTCAAAAGAGTTAATGACTTGAACATTGTTCGAGATGCTCAGCGGTATAGATGTGACGGATGGTGGGAGATGTCGGAGTAAGCTTGTAGTCACACTGCTTGTCATGGCGACCACGACTTCACACCTGAGATAACCAGCAACGTCGAGCAGCGTCAAGCCATCTGAGAACGGGTCACTCGCATGCGGCGCTGTCAGATACGATGGCTCATCGTCGTTGTTGTCGGTGCGCATGCAGACGCGCATATCGGCAGCAGAGTCTGGGACCCATCCATTCGCTCGACAGCGCTTGTAGATATGCCTCAGCATCAGTTCATGGTGATAGGCATCCTCGGTCTTCTCGCCAAATCCCGCTGCAGCCAGCTCTGTCTCTGCAAGTAGCACATCCTTCTCCGACAGGACCTCATCTGCGCGATCCAGGTCTTGAGCTCTCAATTGGTCTGAGCGACCAGCGCCCAGCCTCTGTAGAAAGCCCATGCCGTCTGCCTATAGCCCGGCTTCCTCGCATCTCAGTAGCTTTATCGTCTCGCTTTCTTGCTCGAGTATGGCCTTGTTACAGTGAGAACAATGCAGCATTCAATAGCGCGCCATCACAAAGACGATCAGGCGAAAAGCGCGCTCTCTCTTGACCAGCAGAAAGACCCGTCGAGAGGGCAGCATGCAGGCCATCAAGCCGCTTCATGGACGACAGAGCCTCCTTCTGTTCGGCAGATGGCGAGGATGACAACGGCCGCAGTCTCGCGCTGGATCAAGTTGACCTCGACTATTTTCGTGCGCCGCTACGGCTTGCGCGACCTTTTGTGAGCAGCTTGAATTCAGGTCCTGTCGATAAGCCATGGCTTCTACGGCCATCGACGAGGACAGAGATATTGGCAGCGTGGCTCCCTCGAATAAGTGTCATGTTGGCAGCGGTGATCATCGCGGCGTTCGCCTATGGTGGCTATAACGACTATGAAAGCAACAAGTACTGCCTCGTGTTCGAGGACAACTTTGATACCTTCGACGACAAAGTATGGCAGCGCGAAGTCGAGCTGGGCGGCTTTGGCACCGGCGAATTCGAATGGACGACGCCCTTCGAGAACAATTCGTATGTGAAGGATGGCAAACTCTGGCTTGTGCCTCACGTCACCAAGTGGCCGCCAACAGAAGGCACCGTGCTCAATCTCACAGAGCTTGGAATCTGCACAGTCGATACAGCATATTCTGGCAGGACTCAAGCCGCAGACTGTCAAGCAACGTACAACTCGACCTTGGGCACAGTCATACCGCCCATCACGTCTGCTCGATTGAGCACACGCCTTTCACATTCCATCCAGTACGGGCGTGTCGAGGTCTCGGCGAAGCTTCCCGTCGGAGATTGGCTTTGGCCGGCCATCTGGATGATGCCAACAAACAATACATACGGAAAATGGCCGCAATCAGGGGAAATCGACATTATGGAGTCACGCGGCAATGGGGTTGGCTTTATCTCAGTCAATGATCAACAGCAGCGTTTTCCCGGAGGCCATGATTCTACGTACAGTACCCTTCATTGGGGCCCTGCTATCCCGTACATTTACGATGCTTGGGCCAAAACGACCGAAGGCATGCGTTATCCGTCTGGTCTCAGCTCATTGACCAGTGGCTATCACGTCTTTGGCATCGAATGGACTCCGCGCTCTATCCGCACGTATGTGGACAAAAAGCTCACACGTGTCGCACGGTTCAAGTTTCCAGAGTCAGGCTTTTGGGGTCGAGGCGATTTTGATGCTGGACGATCGGCTTGGTCTACGGAATCCTTTCTCAATCCATGGACGACTGGTTCATCTCATGCTCCCTTTGATCAGGACTTCCATCTCATCATCAACCTTGCCGTTGGCGCAACGAACGGTTACTTCAATACTATCAGCGGTCTGCTGCCCTGGTCCGGTCCGCGTAATGAAGCCATACAAGGCTTTATGAAAGCCCGCGAGCGTTGGGAACCGTCATGGAAATCAGAAACGGAACGAGGGTTCAGCATCGACAGCGTGAAAATGTGGAAGTTGTGCTAGTCTATTGTTCTAGAAGAATATATCTGCGCTCAACCCGAGTCAGCTTTTCCTTGACAACCTGAAAGACGCGCTTGAGCCAAGCGACAAGGCGTTTTACCTGAGGCTTGACATCAGAGTGCCACTCAGATGGATACGCATTTGGATTGAGGATGAGCGGCGAGACGATGTGCATGACAATCAACCAAAGGAGTGGTAAATTGGCCGTTATGGACCATATGCGGTCCATAGGTGCAGCAAAGATAGCGAGATAGACCTGGAGCAGAATGAGCAGAAAACAAACAGCCCAAACCCATTTGTATTTCGCCCAGATTTTCGGCACTTCTGAGAAGAAGTCGCCTTCTTCCACTGTCTTGGCCGTGGCTCCCCATTGAATATCCTTTCGTTAGCCGCGTCATAAGATCGAGAAGGACGAACCAGATCGCACAAATGAGCAATCAGTGCATACGAGAGATGCATCGAGAGGCCGCCGAGAAAAATCATCAGTGGCAAAGACCACTTGAAGTTGTCGTACAAACCTCGAAGAAACGGAGCTTTCTTTGCCCGGTATTTCACAACGGCTGAAGTGATGGGTCCAAGGATATTGAAGACCACGATCACTGATAAGAACACTCCAAAGCCCTCGTTGTAAAAGGCATATCCTTGTTCGGCGAAGTAGCGATACCAGCCCATGACCAGGTAATTGACAACCAGAAGCGGCCAAAGGGCGATCGCATAGTATGTGCCGATATAGCCGATCATAGTGAACTTTGAGAACGAGTTCAGGTCGGAGCGTAGAAAATGGATGAAAATGTCGGTGAATGGGCCCCTTTTGTGCCATTTTGAGAATGGATTAAAGACCAGTTCGGAGCAGCCATAAGCATACTTGGACCAGCGTAACATCTCGTCATAGCAAGTGAGTGAAACACCCTCTTGGAAGGCCTCATTTGAATAGGTTGCGTAGCGAGAGATGTAGCCTTGCGTTTGCAGCTTCAAGGACATTTCAAAGTCTTCACTCACGTGCGATTCTGACCAGTATTTGGTCTTGCCATCTGTGTCATCGAACCAAGCAACTTCTTGTAGAGCGCTCCATCGAAGAAATGCATTATGCCCGACAAAAGCCGCTGTGTCCCCTGCTGAGGTAGCAAACTGTAGTGAAAAGTAGATGCTCTGCGTGAAGTAGGCTGACGTTAGAACCATAGCATCAAGGAAGCACTTACTGATTGCATTTTCAAAGAAGTCGTGGACCACCTGCATAACGCCAGAACTGTGCTGAATAATCGCGACATTGGGAGACAAGTGGAACTCATTGGCGGCATCAAGGAAGCAGTCAACCGGCACGCGAGTGTCTGAGTCGATGATCAAGATGATCTCCCCCATACTGATATTGCCGGCAGCCCAGGGTTCGTGGCCTGTCCGTGTGTGTTCCTCTTTGACCACACTATTCAAACATTGCTGGTAAGCCTCAAGTTCATCGTGATCTGACCAATCGACTGTACGCTCGACTTCTTCCAACCGCTGTTCAAGCTTTTGCGCGATGTCCATGGCAAAATTCATATTGGATGCTTTCTTGAAACGACCTGCTCGCACAAAGCCATTCTTGCCATGCGCGGGTCGGGCAACCCACCCGATACCGTTGACTCTATAGAACTCCTTGCGCATCTCGCGTTGCGCAGGATCCATGAGCTGAAGGCCGTCGTCATTTATGAAAATGGCTGCTGTGCCGCCTTGGCGCTCGTAAGTTGCGATTGCGAGTTTGATGCTCTGCACGGTCGGTACAATGACTTGAGCGAGATCTTCTTTGTAGACTGGACATTGGACTGTGATGTGAGGCAGCTTTGACAGAATACGCTTAGGTGGTAGACACGAATAAAACTTGGAGTTTTGAAATAGCTGTTGAACCGGCCCAATGCAATTGATCACGATGACGACCAGCATAAGGGAAAAGAATGATGTGAGGAAAAAGAGGAGCGGAAAGTAGAGAATGAACGCGAACCGCGAGTAGCTGTCTGTCCGCAGAGATGCATAGACGATAGCTCGCATAGCCAAGGCGATGATGACAAAGTTGACTGTTATGGTAAGGAATACCATAACAGGTAGTAACAGTTGTACCGGACGTGCCATCTCTTGTTGAATCTCCGGTGCAATGCCCTCTTGGATGTTTGCTGCGATGAGCATATCTCGTGCTGCCTCTTTTCTTCGCCAGAGCTGCTGCGCGATGAGGTCTTCGACGAGCTTGGCGAACTCTAATAGAGCTTCCAGATCGTTGCCCCAGAACAGGATCTGGCCTGGAACCCGCAAGATGGCCGCAGACAGATGGACCTTGGCGCTTCCGAAGTCTGTGAGATCACGCCTAACTTGCACATTCACGTCGCTGGAAAGGCTAGCAACCGTATCGCGGGGGTTGAGCTCCCGGATGAACTCAGCAACCAGCTCATTTGTCATCAAGAAGCAGACGTCAGCATTGAGACGAATTGATGTTTTTTGTAATGAACAACCTTCATTACCATGTGCTGGGAAGACCACCTGGTCCAGGTAGGCGCGAACCGCAATGATAGGAGATTGTGCATCCCAGAGTTCGAACCAGTCGTGCTCCAAGCATGCTTTATATACATATTGTAGCATTTCATCACTCTGCCTGGACCATGAAGGTGAAAAGAGATCCAGCATTGCATCGCGCACTTTCGACTCTAAATCTGCTTGTGTAAGGTCTTCATGCTGCTTAGCCAACAGCGTCGTCTTCTCAAGCTCTGGCGCTTGATCGCATGCAAATGAAGGCTTAGACAATCTGAATAGGCCCATGAGCTGAGCTTCGATGCTTCGCTTCAGATATCAGGCCAAAGGTGTCGGAGCGCACAATCAGTATTGAGAAGCTGAGTCAGATGTATCCGAGCGCTCAATCAGTATCGAGCTCGCAATCAAGGTCATATATGCGCAAAGAAGCCAATGCCAAAGGCAAGCGTTGCCACCTGGTCTAGATGATAGCCTCAAGCATTTTGGAGGATATGAAAATTGTTGCCAAGGCGAGACTGCGGGACGAGCAGCCTAATCTGTCCTAGGCACCTGTCCCAAGGTTTCTAAGACCCTTTTGTCAGTGCCATTTCTGAATTGTGCTAATAGTGTACGCCGTCCTGCTGGATCCGCCAGCGCGATTGGCAAAGGCAAGCCACTCAATTGAACAACAAACGGCCGAACAATGGACCGACTCGCCCTTGTCCTACATTTGCTTCAAATTTGCCAGCTCCAAAGTGCTCCGATGTGCCGATGACCATGCGCGCTCTTGCAGCCACAAGCTCGTCAATTTGCTGCTTAAGTGCTCTTATATCAATGTTTTCGATATCTATAACGGGCCTTCCTTTCGGCTCGAGAGGCAGCTCCGGCCGTGAAACACCCGCATGCTCAAAAAGGAATCCGTCTGCAATGAATGCGACATAGTCCAGCGGTCCCCAAGGATCACTTCAAGCACGACAGTTTGGAACGATCAGTCAGCGCTTCAAAGATCGTGACCCCGATGCGACGATCTGCAATGCGCTAGAGCCTTTCACGAATCCTTCTATGCTGAAAAATTATGAGCGTTCAAGCAACATTGCTTCTTTAACTTCCGAACGCGCTTTCAGGCATCGTCGACCAGTAGCTCCAGTAACCACATCGCACAAGGCATGGCTCGGTCGTTCCAAGAGCAAAAGCGAGCGATGGGCGCAGTGGGTCGTGCTCGCCGGTTTGGTCGTCAGCGTCTTGTCTTGCATTGCTCTTACAGCTCTCGCATATGTAACCTCAAATCGAGCCATCTATATGGACGTTTTGAGTGGTGTGGGCGATCCGGAAGACTGGGAAAGGATTTTGAAAGGCAGCTCATACGAAGGCTCTTTTGACCAATATGTCGATGATAATGAGGTCAGTTGGCACACCGACAGCATGTTGTTTATCCGTCCAAGATGGATAGAGTCAGTGTCGGCGCCTTCCCTTGATTCACGAACCAACGCAACAGTGCAACAACCACATGTCAAGACAGCCAAGCTTCGCTCAATCGCAAGCATCACCTTCGGCAAAGCGCACGTCACAGCGAAATTCCCAATAGGCGATTGGATATGGTCGACAATTTCTTTGGAAGCGGTCGCCAACACGTATGGTGCTTTCCCAGGATCTGGCCGCATCGATCTTGCCCAAATCCGAGGCAATGGACGCGGTTTTGTTTCCGGGGGCATCGACGAGGCCGACCATATCTTGCATTACGGTGCTGCGGGTGTCGTTGCCAGTGATTGTGCATACAAAGACCGTTATTCGTCCAAACTTGGTATGACAGACTTCTCTTCAAGCTTTCACACATTCGGCGTCGAATGGACACCCAATTTCATTCGACTCTGGCTAGACATTCCGTCCAATACAGTGCTATATTCGGCCTATCCGCGAGGATTCTGGCGCAAGACAGGCTTTTCCCTATATCGTGGCGGAGATCCACGCTTGCTTTATTCCGATCCCTGGACTAATGGAACGCGCGCCGCACCCTTTGACGTTGCTTTCAAGCTCGTGATCCGCGTCAATGTCGGTGCTGTTGGTGGCATATTCGCTGATGTGGATGAGAAGCCTTGGTATGATGCAGCTGGCAGGAACGCAGCTATGCTGAACTTCAACCAACAGAACCAGACGTGGCTATCGACATGGGGAGAGGCCGACCAGCACACCCTTCAAGTTAAAGCTGTCCATATGTCGCAAGAATTGGCAGCCGATTCGACCTGGAAATCATAGATAGCCGTAGAATATGATGGTTGCATAGACTAGAAAGACCTTACGACTATGACACCTCGCCGTCAAGGCGTGCTGACGGTAGCGATTCCCAATAGTCGCTGTCGACGAGCTCAGAAAATCGTATCCAGTCAATCGCCATAGCCCGTTCCAATCCTTCTCCCCAACTTGGCAGCCAGGTCCGTTGTGCTTTCCAAAAATCGTTCATCGCACCGTACGGACGCCACTGCTGGCCTCCAGAGTTGGAGTAAGCATGGTCGTCCACGACATCATCTGGAACCCAGCCATTCGTGCCGCCGATCATGATATTCAGGATGAGATGGAATCTCTTGTCAAATGGTGCAGCTTTGAGTGGAGATGTGAACCAGGGATTTGGCACTGGATAGCCCTTATCGTCGATAATCGGCATCTTGGCCTCTCCTATTGGGCCATACTTGAAATCTTGCTTGAAGATCTTGTAGAGAGGACTATCGAGGTAATAGTACACTCCTTGAGGTGTCCATTCCATCCCAAATGTATGAAACTCCTCTGTAAGTGATTGTCGTGGAAAGCAAGATGTCAACTTGTCGTCCGGCCCGGTTGCCAAGGAGATGAGGTTGACTGGAGCTCGGTGGATAGAGCCTGTCAGACAGTTGCTGCCTGTGAATGAAAAGGCCTCTGTAGGGTCGAAACCATGTGACTCGACCAGGTCAAGCTCTCCAGATTGAGGCCAAATGCCGTATTCTGAGTCGGTTGGCATGAACCAGATGGCAGGCCAAATATAACGACCCCGTGGCATCTTCGCTCGCACTTCTACTTTTCCAAAGCGCAAATCGTGCTTTTTGGCGGTCGTGAGACGAGCAGACTGGACTGGATTTATGATTTGCAGACTGGAAGCGTTGTGGTATGCGTAGCAGTTCTCGAGCGAATAAGGATGCGAGCATTTCCCTTCAGCAGTTAGGTTGACAAAATTGCCGTCTTCTTGCAGTGGCCACTGAGTGATAGTCGGCATGATGTAGAGCTTCCCGTCTTGAATGAAACTGTTGTTGGCATGGTCCGTCGTCCATTCGAAGGTTTGCTGACCCTCTCCGCCCACGGCTACGATGTAATTGAAGTCTTGGTCTATTGTTCGACCGGATGTAAAGTCCTCGAACCATATCTCCCTGTATTGATGCTTTGGAACATCTGAATATCCCCAGAAAGCCCCTCCTGCAGCAAGAAAGATGCCCATGAGCATTGCAACAGGTGGAAGCATTCGTCCTATCCGCTCAGCACGCTGTCGCGGCTGGCGCAACCAGAACTTGTCCATCTGCATGGGGCGGTTGCGCGTTTGGGCAGAGGTCCAAGCGGTAGCTTCATCTTTGTTCATGGAAGTGGCTTCGATGGGCCGCAAGTGGATGATCAGGTTATTGTAGCGAAACAGCGTCTTAATCACACACTCGCAAGCAGTAAAGGTTTATTGTGACGCTTCGTATATCAGTGAGTAGAGCAAATATACAGAATTTCGCTGGATCTTTCAGGTCCAAGAGCTCTTCCGGAGAGATCAAAGGATCTTGCGGGCTTCCGCAGCGACCGGACGGCAACCAAATTCTCGACCGACCAGATAAGCAGCAGTTCTGGTCAATTGGACCGTCTGGTCCACCTGCAAAATCTTCTTGGCCCCATGCAATATTGAGGCGCAGAGCTGTAGGATCTATTGACATTGTGCGCGGCTTCCTTTCTGCAATGTGCGGCTTGAGTCCATTGTCGTTTGCATTGTTTTGCTGATTGTTGTCGCGCGCATTTCGGCAGAGCTGCAACGATCAACACGATCGCGACCTTTCAATAATCATGTCTGGAAATGAATCTGCTGGATTTGCTTGATCTGGTGGCAGCTGGCATGAACGATTTCGCTCCTGTACTATGACTATGAGGGCTCAATGGACGGGCGGTTTGTCCTTCACACGCAGATATCGACGCGCATCTCGGGGCACAATGACCACCATCTTTCCCGTGTTTCGTCGTTGAGCAGCCATTCGCAGCCAGCCTTCAATTCCATGGATGTCTCATATGATCGCTCAAGAGCCGCTCTTTTGATCCACTGCCTCTGAGTTCTCTGGCGGTACAGCTACCATGGCACTTGATTAAGGCCGAAATGGTGGCTTGACATCATACGGCGTCTGGAAATACTGGCCCAATCAATAATATAGCTTTGTCATCTTCGGTTGCTCGGGCTTTGTGAAGCCTCTGGCAAATCGGGACTAAGGCTCTGCCAATCACAAAACTACTGACGTCGGATTTCTGAAGGCAGGAGAAGGGTAGAAGGCTACTAGAAGCCTACTACCAGAAGGTTTCAGTTCGGCACATCATGGCGTATTGCAGCCGACGCCTGCTCATTTCCTTGCAACGCGCCACCATGGCGTTCAACGGTTCAAGGCTGCTCGGCCTGTGCTTCCTCAAATGACCAAACAAAATAAGCACAATGCAGTGCTGCTGTAGCATCTCGGCTGAAAATGTTATGACCGTGTCTTGGGCTTAACTTTTAGTGCAAATGCATTTCAACGCGCGCAACTCAGCGTGATTGTAGCTCCAGCCATGCAAACCCGTTGCAAGGGCATCTTTGAATATACAAATATCTGGCGCGATGCTCCATGGCTTGTCAAGACCGAGCTATGCGACTCTGGAAATCAGGCAAGCCGACCAGCGAAAGTCATGCAGAGGTACGAGATGTCGAAGAGCTGGAAGTTGCCATTCCTCCGTCGCGAAGCAGTCGACATTCTTCCAGATCAACATCGAGCTGGCTGTCAGACTTGGACGCGGCGGCGTTGATGGCAGACCACTTGCAAAGCATCGCGGTACGCAAGGAGTGGACAGACCCTTACACTCGAAAAGAGTGTGTCCTCCTGCGCAGAAGTGGTACAGACAAATTCGTCAGCCGGCCTTTTGACGCAATTGAGGCAGATGGAATCCACTGGGCTGCCAAGCTGCGATGCGAGGGTTTGATGTTGCTGAGAAGTGAACTTGTGCGGAGGACTTTGCGAAGGCTCGCGCCATGCAACAACATCATTCGCTTGGCTGATGGGCGTGTTCTCAAGGTCATCGACAACATCAGCTGTCTCGAGGAGGCCCATGGGGTGGTTCAAGATGGGTTTCTACTGTGCAGGGCTCTTCAAGCGGCAGTTGTGTGGACCACAGATCCGGAACGACTTGTTTCCCAATGCAAGGCCTGCGAAATGGATCT
This sequence comes from Protomyces gravidus, assembly GCA_003717255.1. Lineage (NCBI taxonomy): Eukaryota > Fungi > Ascomycota > Taphrinomycetes > Taphrinales > Protomycetaceae > Protomyces > Protomyces gravidus. Next base: position 196,178 of record QXDP01000108.1, on the reverse strand, counting down.
GGCTGCTATACTGTGGCCGAGTGCATCTGACGGTCTGAAGAAGTTTCATCTTGGAGAAGTGCAGATTGCAAAAGAGGCTTTTGTCGCAGTGAGAGAGCTGACCTCAGTAGAGCTCGACCGGGAATTGGAAGCACAGGAACGCCAACAGCGTCCCACTGCTGTGATCTGGCCGATCATTGTGTCCGTCTCACTGATTCTTGTGGGTCTGCTCTGCGGCAAGATGATGCACAGCGTCGTACAGGCGGTCTTGCAGGACAAAGTATGGTTTCAACTTGCCTTTGCCCTGTACTTGCCCTTGGCAGCCTTCCTATCAGCCTTCTTCCTATCTATCATTGTGGTCGGCTGCTTTCAGATGGTTGGTCCCATCTCTCAATTGAATGCCAATAGTCGTTACTACTCTGGCAAACGCTCACGTGTGACGCTGTCCGCTTCGCAAATGCCACACATCACGATTCAGTGTCCCGTCTACAAGGAAGATCTCTGGGATGTGATTCATCCAACGATGCAAACGGTGAAACAAGCCATTTCAGTATATGAGTCGCAGGGCGGTACAGCAAGTATCTTCGTTAATGATGACGGTATGCAGCTCCTGGATGAAAGTATGCAGCTCGCTCGGATGGAATACTATCGCCATAACGGCATTGGCTGGACAGCACGCCCGCCGCACGGCCAAGCAGGATTTACCCGCGCGGGTGCTTTCAAGAAGGCAAGCAATCTGAATTATGGAATACGCGCTTCGATTGCCATTGAGGCTTCCTTTGCTGCACTTCTGGATCTCGGCTTCATATCTTGCTGGGATACTTACGAGAAGGCCATCGCACAGGTCATCCAAGATACGCCCGGCTTGTGGTGCGAAGGAGATATTTCGTTGGGAGAACTCATATTGATTATTGACGCAGATACGCGCATCCCGGGAGACTCATTTCTCGATGCAGCGAAAGAGTTTCACGAAACGCCAGAGCTGGCAATCCTTCAACATGCCTCTGACGTGCTTATGGTGAGTGACAAGAACTTCTGGGAGATGTCGATGGCGCACTTTACTCGTAGCAACTACTTTGGCACTCGTTACATTGTTGCCAGTGGCGATGCAACGCCCTTCTTTGGTCACAATGCTTTTTTGCGATGGTCAGCCATCAACAGCATTACGACAACAAGGGATGGCGAGCAGCTTTGGTGGTCAGAGGCACACGTTAGCGAGGATTTCGAGATTTCCCTCAAGCTGCAAGTCGGCGGTTACATCACTCGTATGGCATGCTACAGCGACGAGAACTTTAAAGAGGGCGTGTCTTTGACGGTCTACGATGAAATCAGCCGATGGGAGAAGTATGCATTCGGCGTCAGCGAGCTCATCTTCAACCCGTTCCATTTATGGTTCAGAAAAGGGCCATTTACACCTCTATTTCGCCAATACATCCGCGCTCCCATCGACCTGTCGTCCAAATTCTCTTCACTGGCTTATATGGGCACATACTTTGGTATCGGATTGGCCTGGCTCCTTGCTCTCGTCAATTACTTCCTTCTCGGTTGGATGCCATTTCAAATTCGCAACTATTACACCGATTCCCTGCAGATCCTCGCTGCTGTCTGTGTGATATTTGGTCTTAAGGATGCGCTGGTAGGCCCATTCGTGCGGTACCGGGTCAAGGAAGTATCGCTCTTCCGAGGACTCGTAGATTCACTCAAACACTTTACCATAACAACGCTGTTCTTGCAAGGCATCAGTATGCATGTATCTCGCTGTCTGCTTCTGCACCTTTTTGGTCGAAAGATGAGCTGGGATTCGACGTCTAAGTCACTCGAGGAGCGTTCGCTGCAAAGTGACCTGCCGATGATCTGGAGACGATTCAGAGCTATGTATGCTGTGCTGAGTGTGCTGCTGTCTGTGCTTCTCATTCTAGGCTTTGCAGTCCCGCAACCCTATCAAATCAGATCATTCTCGGCCATCTTCCCTCTTGCATGGGTCATTTGTTGGCATGCCGTGGTTCCCATCCTGCTGCACAACCGTTCCATCCTCAACGAGATCTATCGCAGGTCTTAAACGGCAATGTCGGCCGCTTGAGCCGCAAGTGACTGGCTGTGATAGCTTCCAAGATGCCTTTCTAGGTCATAGTTTCGTAGGAAACGGAATCCGCATGATGTATTAGGACAACGTAATTTTCGTTGTGTTTCGTAGTGTAGGCCTGACAAACGATCGACGATAGATACTTGAGTGCTTTGCTGTTTCTTCGCTTGTATTGCCGGTGTGTTATCCGAATGCTCGCGTTTGATATGTGCTTCCAAAGTCTTTTTGTGGGCGAAGTCAGCTTGGCAAATGTCGCAAACAAAATCTCTTCTGTCGTGATGAGCCACTGCAACATGCTTGCTGCGTGCATGAGCCTTCGTAAAGCGTTTCGTACACCCTGGCTCTGTGCATGGAAAGCGCCAACGTTCCTCAAGCGGTAGCTCATGCGTTTCAGAGTGCAACTGCCACGCTTGACGATCTGTGAACTGTTTTTTGCAATATCTGCATGCTAGCTTGTGTGCTTGCTTGATGTGACTTTGCAGGAGCGACCACTTGTTGAATACCACACAACAATCGTCCGTTTGGCAAGTGTATACTTTCCGAGAAAGATGCACGCGATTGATGTGCTTTTGCAAGATGGATTCAAAGTGAAATGACATGTTGCATCCCTCGACCGTGCAAGGCCATGACTTCGTCTTCAGATGCACCTCACCAATATGTCGCTTGAGCTGATTGTGCTTGTGGAACGCCTTGTCGCAGTACTCACAGACGTACGACAAAGGTCTACTGTGCAGCTCAGCATGCTGTCTCAGATGCTGGTTTGTAGAAAAGCGCTTGCCGCAACCTGCAACGGGACACTCGTGCGGTCTCTCCTCGCGTGGCAGATGTGAGCGCGCATGCGCTTGAAGGTGCGACTTGCGGAAGAACGCCTTTGCGCATCCAACAGTATCGCACACAAATGGTCTCTCGCCCGTGTGCGTTCGCTCGTGATCTGCCAGCTTGGCGGCTTTGCTGTACCGCTTGTCGCAACTATCATGGGGGCAGAGAAATGGCTTCTTTGCCTCTCTCATTCCATCCACATCGTAGAACTGCCTTCCATCTATCTCATCTTCCTCGAACGACTCCCTAGCACGCTTCATCGGGCCTGCACAAGGTGCTGCTTCTCTTGCGTTTGCTTGGAATGCAAGTTGTCGCGCTTGAAATTGTGGGAGGAGCTCACTCACAGAAAGGGGAGATTGGAGGACCCAAAGAGAGTGTCATTTTAGAGGGATACATGTCTGTTGTATTGCCTAGGTCTGATGTATACTATGCAGCTCCGCTGGCACTGACTGCCAGGCAGAGATTACGCTTCGTAAAGTGCACCTTGTAAATTGGCGTTTGCTTGGTCCGCAGGCAAAGCATATGATCTGATGTCTGCAACAACTCCTTGCGTTCCTTTGTCGCTGCAGCCGGCGCGGCATTAGTATTGAGCGTTCCTGCACCATCCTGCAGTTGAGATAAAGGTGTGCCTTGTTCGCTCGAATCATTGTTGGGCTTCTTGACATCCCAGCACCGCACCGTCGCATCTGCTCCACCACTGACGAGTACAGTATTCTCCTGAGAAAAGGTAAGTGAATAAATAGGCGCTTTGCCGTGCCCCTTCATCGTCTTCATCCGTCGTCCGGAAGCGATGTCCCAGAGCTCAATGACACCATCCTCACCACCGGACGCTGCCATGCGACCGTTAGGACTGATGGTGCAGGCGGTCACAGGTGCCGTATGACCGGCAAAAACGCGCACCGAGTGGCCACGCGAGATATCCCACAACCTGCACGTCTTGTCACTTGAGCCAGTCAAAACATAGGTGCTGTTAGGGTGGAAAGTGATGCAGTCCACATCACTCAAATGCCCTGCAAAGATACGTAGAGGGTAAATGTGATCGCAACTCCATAGACGCGCTGTCATATCATGACTTGCGGTCGCAAAGTAGTGACCAAAGGGACTGAAGGCTACATCCCAGACTGGTTGATTGTGACCCTTATACGCAACAAGACTGGTATGTGTATCGAGTGACCACAGTCGCGCTGACTTGTCTTCTGAGCACGACAGCAGGTAGCGATTGTCTGGGCTAAAGGCCACTCCATAGACAGGTCCAGAATGGCCAATCATACGGTTCGTGCGCGGTACATCCATCCCGCGTGACTTATCCTTGATCGGCCAGACTTTGACGTAGGACTCGCCAAAGCCACACGCAATCATACTGGAATCTGGTGAAATTTCCGCGCAGTGCAGATTGTCGTGCGTATTGTGAAAGGTGTACATACAAACGCTTGGAAGACTTGCTGGCGTCGCACCAAGTGCTATCCGTTTCCGAGCGTCTTTGATGTTTTCGACTTCTGTCAAAATGTCGAGGCCCTTGTACGGCGGGTATGGGATAGCATCTGCAGCTGGCTGCTCTTCTTCGGCTTGCTCCTTTATTTGTGTTTGGAAATCTTGCTGCAGAGTAGGTTCTGACGTCGCCAGCTGTGTATCTTCGTCAGCGAGTGCGAGCTCTACGTCCATGACCATATCTTTGTCCATAGGCAGAGTACCGAGCTTGAGTGTCTGTTGGTTGAAATCGTCCAATTGCTGACTGTTGTGTCCTTTAATTCCTTCAGCTTGCGGCGGCACTTGACCTGGTCGGCCAGAGAGGGCTTGTACCTCGATATACTGATTGACAAGCCGCATGATGATGGCACCGCCTTCTGCTTCATTTTCAAACATGAAATTGAGCATCAAGTCAAAGGATGTTTTAGACATCGAGACGCGGTACTTGTGATTGCGGTACAGTTTTGCAAGCTCATTTTCATCAACGTGCGTAGGTAGCACGATAGCTTGCATTTCGCGTACATCGTAGCCATGCGAAGCAAGATGATCCTCCTTTGCCCCTTCAAAGTAAGCACGCGCTGCATCTGCATGACCCTTCTGGACAAGATCGAGGAAAGAATGCACAAAGATTGGAAAGAGAATTTTGCGCAGCTCTGGCTTGTATATATCGAGCGAGGCTTCCGTCCATTGTAGCAGTATCTTGTACGCATGGCTGTACGCCTGCGGAGTGCCATCCAACCATGCTGCTGATCCTTTCGCATCGCCTGATGCGCCGCCTGTATTGCGATTGGCCTCGAGTCGCAGGACGGCCTCTGTGCGCGTGTATCCTTTCTTATTGAGGTAGTCAATGACAATCTTGTTGAGCTCGTCAATGTTGCCCGGGGCTGCTTGCGCCTGGCCTGCAGGGCGACTCATGACTTACTGTCAGAGCCTGCTATACTGTCTCTTCCCCGCTTTATCGACACCCACAATGTCCGCCAGACTATCGCACTCTTCCTTGCTCGTTTTGTGTTGTTGAAATGGCGCGCGAGACAAAATTCGAAAAAAGGGAAAATGCACAAAAGGCAACTGACAAAGGTAGCTATAGAGACATCATGCCGAAGGGAAGGGCAAAGAAGGGAGATGCGCCTGTTGCAGTCGATGCAGGCGATAAGGAAGGCGAAGATCAGTCACTCTCCAATTCGGCCCTCAAAAAGGCAAAACGGGCTAAGAAGGCCGGCAAGAAGCAGGCTGCCGATGACTCGGATGACGACAAGTTCAATCTAGAGACTGTGGCCGCAGAGCTTGGTGTTGTTGCGGCAGAGTCAGATGAGGAGGAGCAGGCGGTTGCGCCGCCTGTCGTCAAGTCGCGTAAAGCGAACAAGACCAAGGCGACTCCTCAGAATGCATTTGATTTGCTCAATGATGGCGGCGATGACGACGAAGAGGATGAAGTCGAGGAAAACGCGAGCGACGAGGCTGCACCAGCTAAGAGCACGAAGAAGGACGATGATGAGATTGACTTTTCACAAAAGAAAAAGAAGAGTCGCAAGTCAAAGAAGGACGATCTCGAATCCGGCGAAGAGGAAGATGCCAAGCTGAGTCGCAAGGAGCGGAAAGCAGCGAGAGAAGCGCGCAAAGCTGCGAAGAAGGCTTCAGCGACAGCGCCTGTAGATGAGGACGAGGAGGAAGAAGAGCCTGGAGTATTGAAACGCTCTAGGCCTGCCAACTATGCTTATGCATCTGGTCAGCTGCTCGGTGCAGATGGCACAAATCCAGCGGATGGTATCGCCATAACAGGCAATCTCATTTCTCCGGACAACGCGCGCGATCTACAAATTGACAAGTTGACAGTCCAAGCATACGGCAAAATGCTCATCAAAGAGTCAGATTTGTCGTTAGTGAATGGCAGACGATACGGTCTCATTGCACCGAATGGGTCTGGCAAGTCGACACTGCTTCATGCCATCGCTTGTGGACTTGTCCCGCGACCATCGGCACTCGATGTCTATCTGCTAGACCGCGAATACGCGCCAACTGAGCAAACGTCCATCGAGGCAGTCCTGGATATTGTTGAGCGCGAACGAATTGCATTGGAGAATCAGATGGGAGACTTGTACGACGATCCTGACAAGAATGCAGTTCAGCTCGACTATATTCAGAACCGATTGACTGAACTACAAACAGAAGGCGGTGAGCTCAAGGTCAAATCAATCCTCAAGGGTCTCGGTTTCACGGATGCCATGTACGATACAAAAACAAAAGATCTGTCTGGTGGTTGGCGCATGCGTATTGCACTTGCTCGAATCTTGTTTGTGCGGCCGACCCTAATGATGCTCGATGAGCCGACCAACCATCTCGATCTCGAGGCTGTGGTATGGCTGGAAGAGTATCTTTTGCATGAGACTGCGGGTCAGACGCTCATCATCACCTCGCATTCACAAGACACGCTCAATGAGGTGTGCACTGATATCTTGCACCTCTATCACCAGCATCTTGATGCCTATTCCGGCAACTATGACACCTTCACCAAAGTTCGCGCCGAGCGAGACATTCTCTTGCAAAAGCGCGCCAAAAAGCAAGAGAAGGAGCTCAAAAATCTGAAAGTGAAGCTCAACATGGTTGGATCTGATCAGCGCGTCCAGGCAAAAGCAGCCATGAAGGCTATGGACAAGCGGCAAGAAAAGGAAAAGGCAGCAAACAGCGTGCTTGAGGAAGAACTCATCAATGACAAGGAGCTCAACATAAAATTTCAGGACTGCGGCGGTGGCATCCCTTCTCCAGCCATCAAGTTTATGGATGTTGACTTTGGCTATCCTGGACGCGATACCTTGCTACACAACATGAGCTTTGGATTGGGCTTGGACTCGCGTATTGCGCTTGTGGGACCGAATGGAGCTGGCAAGACGACGCTACTAAAGCTCATCCTTGGCAAGCTTGAACCGACAAAGGGTGACATTTCGCGCGATCACCATCTGCGCTTGTCTCACTTCCATCAGCACATGGGCGATCAACTAGATATGGGCAAATCAGCCGTGGATTGGCTTTGTGCAACACATTCTACGCTGGGCTACAATGCCTTCACGATGCGCGGCTGGGTAGGCAAATATGGTTTGACTGGCAAGTCTCAGGTCATTCCTATGCGTCAATTGTCCGATGGCCAACGTCGACGCGTCTTGTTTGCGCATCTTGGTCTACTGCAACCGCACATGCTCTGTTTTGACGAGCCGACCAATGCGCTTGACCTTGAGACGATCGATGCGCTGGCTGTGGCCATCAACAATTTTGATGGCGGCTGCATCATCATTTCACACGACTTTCGGTTGATTGAGCAGGTTGCGGAGGAAGTATGGATTGTGGATAGCGGTGAGGTGACTGAATTTGGCGAAGGTATCCGCGAATACAAGGATTCTCTCAAAGTCAAGTACCAGCAACAGCGGCTTGAGGCGGAAAAGGCGCTCAAGGAAGCGAGCAAATAGGTTTTCTTTGTAGGTTTTCTCATCAATTATGCATCTGTCGTGTCGATATATCATACTCAACTACTTGCTTGAAGGGCCCTGCTTCTTGTCTTCAATTATCAGTCAATGTGCATTAAAGTAAAGGTGCATACCGTTGTGGAGCTGCTCCTGTGAAGGTGCACCTGCGCCTGAGGCAGTGCCACCGAGTCCCGTTGTTGCATCGGAGCCGTGGTTCTCGTTTGCTGATGTGTCCTTGGGTGCGTCCTGGACTCCTTCTTTTGTCTTGGCTTCAGACATGGCTACAATTCGATCGGTGTGTATTTGGTATGTTGAGTGGGTTTGGTTGTCGTCGATTTCCCTCGTATGCAACGAAGAAATGACGCAAAGGGGAGAGTGACCATCTGAATAAAGTATACGTGCCCAAGTCGCAATCAGTGAAGCATGGCGAGAGGAAGAGAGGGAGATGCAGCGAGGATGTGGTTGTGGCAGGGAAATGAACAGCTCAATCAATGTATGCAAGCAGTCCTTGTCTGATCGCCTGTCCCTCGTATTCCCGGGTATCTGCTGTGTTTGTTGATGCAGGATGAAACGGACAAGGCCTAGTGAAACGTCCTGTTTGTGCTCTCTCTCTCTCTGCTACTCTACTACGCAGCCTTTGACTGCCTGCTGTCCTATTACATAGATAAGAAGCAGATCATCCATCTCTCGCTTTCCCTGTTGAGAGCCAACTGCAGCAATCAACTCGCAGTTGCAATCTCCTGAATCCAGGAACGAAAAGAGAAAGCGAGGCGGGAAGACCAAGAGAGAGCAGCATAAGGAAGAGAGAGTAGAGAGAGAGGGGGAAGAGGTAGAGAGGAGGGAGCAGAGATCGAGTTGGCCTGGATCAGTACTGTCTAGAAGGAGAAGCAGGGCAGAGGGCCCCTCAGTCGAGTGTCAACTCCACCCTTGTCCATCGCAACATTGCACACACACACACACACACGCGCAACAACACAGATCCACGCAGCCCATTTCGCAAGTGTCAACGAGCCTGAAAGAGTGTCGCAACATCGCAACAAGGCCGATGGAAGAAGCTGCAAGGGAGTCGCTTCCGCAGCAAGATGCAGAGCCCGGCAAAGCACCGCCTGAGCGCAAGTAAGCCATGCAAAACATCGGACCGTAACAAATGCTAACACACTTCTCCTTAGATTTCACTGCACGTTCGATCCAAACTGCAAAAGCCGCTTCTCCAGGTCAGAACATCTGCAGCGACATATACGGTAAGCAATCTCACACTGGTGTGCGTTCGCCAAAGCGCACCGAAGCACCTAACGACACATTTGCTGACAGTGTACCTAGTAAGCATACAGGCGAACGGCCCTTCAAGTGCGACTGCGGGCGCACTTTCTCGCGCATGGACAACCTGAGGCAGCATGCGCAGACAGTCCATGCAGGCGATGAAACAAATCTAGCTGCATGGCCAGCGACCAAGATTCTCCCCGTGACACCCGTTGCGCCATTACCTGCGGAAGCAAGAGCACAAATCAAGGTCTCTTCAGATACACCGAACGATACACCAGCAGCCAGTAAATCTGTGTCGACAAAGCCAGCGACAACAAGCAGCAACAGAAAAACGGATACAAAAGCCGAGAGCACACAGCGCGCGCCGGGGTCAGCTGGCAGACGAAGCACGGGCAGTGCGCAGCGTACGTCAGACGACCCAAGACCATACCCAAAAGCAAGCGAACGACCCAAGCGTTCTCCGAGGCAAGCCGCAACAACAGCAGCAGCGCCAGCAAAGTCTGGTAGGGTCGCTACGCCGACACGCACGCGAGAGCGCAACTACGAGTCATTCAGCAGCAACTTGAGTCTCTACAGACCCAGCATTTTGCACCATCTCGATGAAACAGCAAGCGGCGGCGTCTATGGCAAACGCCGTTCCATGGCGCAAAACCAGAACAATAACACACAAGCTTCCTCGCTCTTGCTTGCACCACTTGGTGAGTTGCGCAATGTCCCACCGTATCACTCGGTGCGCGCTGACGAACTGCCGCCTGTTGTGAGTTTCGATCGATACACAGCACGCACGCTTTCAGAGGCACCATCTTCGCGAACGACGCAGAGCAGTACACCGGCCAAGGGCGGTCTACTCTGCAGAAGTGCGCAGCCTGCTTCGAGCACCACTTCTTCAACCGAAAACAGCGCTTGTGGTTCGCAAAGCACAGTCGTACAGAACAAGCGCTCGCAGTCGGTGCGCGGATCTCTTCATCAAGACCGTCAAATGTCTATTGCGAGCTTGTGCACAACGGATCATCGCGGCTCGAGCAGCAGCAACGACGGACATGGCTACAGTCAAGGTGAGCAGCGCAGTAGCATCGACAGTGACAAGCACTACGCCCCTCGCTCGGTATCAGAAGGCAATCGTTGCACGCATTACGCTACTGCCCCTGCCACTGCGGTGTAAATCAAGCAGTAGACGACAAAGTCGGACGGAGAATTATCATGAATGACAGTGAAGCATAGCCAGCCATTCAGATCAAGTGTATAATTGGATTCGGAATGCAGATTGTAGAACAATACGAGGACGAATATGAAATAGCGTTCCTACAACGTTCATGCAGCTTGCTGTTGCTGTTGTTGTTGCTGTTGTTGTTGCTGCTGCTGCTGTTCTTGAACTTGGAACGAATGCAACTGCTGCTGCATGAGATACTGCTCCTGCTGTTGCTGTAATTGCTGCTGTTGCAACAGCTTCTGCTGCTGTTGATGCTGCTGACCCTCCACTCCGTGATAGTTGATCTCCTCAAAGATGAGTTGCTTGAGATGCTCCTTGGACAATTGATCTTTGTACCGATCAAAGTCGAAAAAGGCATCCGGAATGACTGGCGCACCAGGTTCATCTTCGAGATCGTGGTAGGGTTCCAGGTACGGATGGCAGAGTGCCTCTTCACAAGTAATCCGCTTCAATGGATTAAATGCGAGCAACTTTTCCAGCAAGTCTACCGCGAGTGGGTTCGCATTCGGGAACATGGCTGCAAAGTGTATCTTCTTCTTGAAAGGTAAAGCGCGGATGTACTCGCGCGCGCGACGGCTTTTGATGCCGTAGTAGTCCTCCATCGTTGGTGTACCAAGAATATCCAGAATAAGTGTCAATTGGTGATGATAGTCTTTGCCCGGGAACAGTGGTTTGCCGCTCAGCATTTCTGCCAAAATACAGCCAACGCTCCAGACGTCAATTGCTTTGGTATACTCCTTGAATGTGAGCATGATTTCTGGCGCACGATACCAACGTGTCGCCACATATTCCGTCATGAACCCTGCATTGTCATCTTGACTGGCTGCTGACCGCGCAAGACCCAGGTCGCATACCTTGAGGTCACAATTCGCATTGAGAAGAAGGTTAGATGGCTTTAGATCGCGATGCAGCACATTCGCACAATGGAGAGCCTTCAGTCCACGCAGCGTCTGGTAGATGAAGTACTGACAATGGTCATCTGAGAGATCTTGTGTGCGAATGACACGGTGCATATCGGTTTCCATGAGCTCTTGAATGAGATAAACCTCTGTGAATGACTCATAGTCGACCGGCTTTTGCACGTCCAGAATGGAGATGATCTGTTGTCAGTCAATGTTGAGCATCAAAGCAAGCCATACATTCTCGTGATTAAAGTACCGCAGCAGCTTCATCTCGCGCAGCGTCCGCAAGCAAAACATACTGTGATCGAACGGTGTGATCTTCTTGATGGCCACTTTTTGCCCTGATGGTTTGTGCAGCGCCGAACTAGTCCTTGTCAGCAGCTGTCACGGATGCAGAGAAGTTGTCATACCAGACGACGCCGTACGCGCCTTCGCCAATGACATCTATAATCTCATAGTGATCAGAAACGTTGAAATGGACCTTGCGCGCTGGCTTTGTATGCGACATGATGCCTGGTCAACAGGCCAGAAGCTGTATATAAGATTCTGGTAGATGAGACGCGTCTTTGCAAGGACGATCACCTATTGAGCCGGACTGTGCGTGAAGCAATAGAGAAAAGGAGGACTGTGCGGGACGATGGCAGTGTGTCTCAGCTGTCTGATGCGCTGTCCCTATCCTGCAAAGTGCCGATGACAGTCAAATGCTGCTGCGCAAGACACTCGCTCTCCTGGCCTCTTGCCACCTTACTCAAGTCCCCTCCTTGCCTATACCTAGCTCTCTTGCCTCTCGTCCTTCCCTACCTGCTGCTTTCCCTCCCATGCGCCGCTCATCTGCTTCCTGGTGATGGTGGCTGGTGTGGTCACTGTGGCTGGTGAATTGCGAACAAAGAAATGCCTTTTAGTCATAGAAGAAGGGCCTTACCTATAGTACAAAGGTCTTAATCTTGTCATGCACAGGCAAGGAGATGGCATCTTGTATCTGCAAGGGTTTACATACTCTATCTTGCTATCGATGTTGCATCCACTACTTGAGTGAACCCTTCAACTGCTGCAAAAACTCTGTATAGCTCGGTGAAGCAGCAGAATCACCACGGTCTTCCGCAAGATGCGTGCCAAACCACCGTACAAGTGCAGGATCTGCATCAGGCCGCACAACATAGAGATGCGGCTGGAAAATCTTGCCTTCATCATAGTCACGCGACTTGGCCAGAATAGCATGTAGGCGCTGGTTAAAGTCATTGTCGAGATCAGGCAAGGTTGTCTTGCCCACTTGTACTTGCTGCACGGTGGAAACGCCAAACACGTCCTCACATAGCTGGGGAACAGCATTTGAACCAATCCACAGAAATTGGATGATGCCATCATCGAGCAAGTACAGTCCATGCGTTTGCAGTTGCGATCCGCTCAAGTTCAAGCAGGGCGGCATCTGAATCGTGCCATCGGGTCCTGGCGTGCCACACTCGGGATCCATACTAACCAAATCGTAGAAGCGTGGATGCACATAAGGCAATAGCTGCGCAATCGAGAATGTAGACAGATAGTTGAGTGCTGCACTGCGCAAGTCCGAAGGAATCTGCGAGGACTTGCGCAGCGAAACGTGCTTCAGAAGCGCCAACGTCAAGAGTGGCAGCAGTCGCAAATTGGCACATAGCCGCAATGGCACACCAGCGCCCGTGTTCGAATTAAGAAGGTGCTTCTTGTACGTGTCGAGAATTTCATTCAGCTTGCCCTTGACAGCCTCGCGTGCATTGTCGATGGACGAGGTCAAGCATCTCTCGACTCCTTTGACGGCCAAATAGTTGGCAATGGCAAGCGAATCGGCAGAGGCGTACATCTCACTCAAGTTGCTCGTCACCGGCAAGCACAGCGTCATGACACGAATTCTGCGCTCTCCAAAGGCCGTCGAGTGCAAGATGGCAGCCTGCAGCGTGATAAATGTTTTCTCGATAGTCTCGTCAATCGCGACCTCCACAACATAACCTTGATCGCGCGGGAAGCTGGGAAATGCGCAGAGATCCGTAGAGCGGTTGAAAAAGTTGCCATAGAAGTTGCTCATACGCAAACCTGTATTGCCACGAACACGCAAAACAGCTTCAAGCAATACCTCTTGGCTCAAGTGCTTGGTGAACTCGTAGCCAAACTTGCGCACATCTTCAATCTTGTTGGCGTTCCAGCTTGGGTAGAAATGAGTGACACCTGCGGTGTATCGCGGCAAGCACGACAGTGAGGCGACATCCTGATATTGCGCGGAAAACAAAAACATATCCACAGAAATTTGGTTCTTTGAGCACTCCACAGCAAAAGACTTGTAAAAGGGCGATTGCGTTTGCAAAAGCTTGCCTTCGCTTGAAGTGCCAAGCAGCTTCGGATCTTCTCGCGGCGTCAACTTACCTTCGCCCAGATTTGGCAGAGTACTCATGAGGCACACCACGCGACCACCATAATTGCCAAGAAGCTTGTCAGCCGCTTTGAGCGCAGGTCCCATGGCACTCGAGCCATTTTGCGTTGTAGCAAACATGTCATTGAATCGCTGAAGCAAGTTCTCAATCGCCGGACGGCACTCAGAAAGCGAGACGAGCAAATCATTCGGTGATGGCAAAAATGCCTCTTCAATATCGCCCACCACCAGCATCTTTGCTTCGTCCGAGTCGGGCGTTATAGAAAAGTAGTGCAGCGACGAATCGACAGCCATGAAAGCGATCTTGGTACGCATATTGGCGTTTGGAATGGCATCAAGGGCCTCGAGGATGATACGCGCCGCGGTGCCCACAAGACCAGAACTGACGGCGGCAAAAGAAACATCGATGAGAAAGACATACGCAAGCGCCTGAGGAGCGCGCACCATGTATTCTGTCGGCGCCAGGAAATCGACAACAGCATGATTGAGCTCGACGCGTTCATAGCGATCCTTTGGCCTCTGTGATTGGGCGTCATAATCGAACGCTTGTGGTGTGTCATTCGCCAAATTGCACAGATTACACTTCCAGCGATGCCCACTATCAATAAATTGCACAAACGGATTGATGTACGCTCGGCACCGTCTGCAGCGGGCAATCACGGTGTCTTCGACAACAGGCACGCCACCTTGGCCTGTCAATGTGGTGAAAGGTCGAATCGATACAGCTAGCGGCAGCTTACTCTTCTTCAGCAATGAATTCGTGTTTGGGAATGCATTCATTGTTGCTCGCATGTATTCCGGCCCGACGTTCGCATAAGGTGAAGGGGTGATTGAGCTGTTTTCTGGTAATTGGATCGAGGGAGGCGCCTCATACAATGCGGCAATGTCTGGCTGCACGTTCATGAGGTCAACGGACTCGACTTGTCGAAGTTGCGCCGACGCGACATTCATTTGACTGAACTGCTGCGTCGTCTGGGCCATATTGGGCGGCGGATTTGACGGGCCGTATCCTGGGGCCGGAGATCCACCGTGTGTTTGTCCGTAGGGAGCCTGTTGAGGATACCCTTGTCCAGCGTAGCCGCCCTGCGCCGGCTGTTGAGGATACGTTGGGGCCGCAGGTCCACCAGCAGGCACAAACATCTGCGAAGGCTGCTGGCCATACGCTGGCATGGCTTGCTGCGGAGGTTGAGCAGGCGCGTTAAAATCATCTGCTCGTTAGCGTTTCCGTTTACCGCCAAAGACGCGACTGCATACATTGCTGTGCAGCATAAGCTCTGCCCTTTTTTCTTGATGGCGCTGGAGCAGGTGCAGGGGATTCTGCTGGCTCCTGCTCGCCGCCTGGTTGAGCGTATCCATCCTGGTTTGCATAGCCGTAGCCACCTCCCTGGCCGTCGGACCCGTACTGAGCCATCTTCAAGACACGGGCTTATCCAAGAAAGCCACTGCCCAGAAATGGACGTCAAGGGCAGCCTCGGGAAGAACCTATAAGCTTCAATAACAGACAGCTGCGTTGCTGGTGTTGCGTCGTTGGCAGGACTGAAAAGCACGTGACATCGCGGACAAGAACGAGATGGACGGGAGACCGAGGAGAGTGCACTGAGCCTCACAGTGCTTCAGCTCTGCTCAAACATCTATGGCGCGGCATGTCAGGAAGCTCAATCTTATGTCAAGCTTGTCATGGAAGTAGAGTGAGGAAAGTAATGCTTTCTATATAGACAAGAAACGGAAACGCCATCGCCGAGCAGTAAAAAGCAAAAAGAGAGGATGCTTCCTTCAATCAGAGTCATCGATGGCCCATTCGGGCTTTGCTTGACGTCTCGTTCGGTTGACTGGTGACTGCGTAGAGCGTATCGACGAGCCGACCACTGATGTAGACATGGCGCGACCTTGGAAAGCAGGGCGTGATGGTTGGCTAGCTGTTGGTGTGTACCATGAGCCGGGACACTGAGCACTGCCAGAAAAGCTATCAAGACGAGGCCTAGTCATAGAAACAGAATTGCTGCGCGTGCGCCTGTGCACAACCTCATGGTCTGAAGGTCTTGGTGTATTGGCATTAGTGAGGATGTGCTTCTCTTCCGATAAGAGGCGGTGAAGTGGGTGCATTCTGGTCGTCGATGCAATGCTTGAAGAACGACTTGGTGCTTCGAAGCCGCTATTCCAGGTCACCACTTCGTCCCATGCGCCCGGGCTGCTTGCCATGCCTTGTGCGCGGTTGAAGCTTTGTGATCCGCGGTAATGGTGTCTTGGCACACTGGATGAACTCTGCCAGGAGCTCGGTGACAATTCGGCGCTCGACGCATCCTCGAATGAACGATGGCCGCTGATGTACATGGCTGTAGTCATTGTTGAAGGATTCGTCGTTTTGGCCTATTGAGAAGTGAGGAGGCAGAGTCTGAAGTGCTGCTCTGGCGTTGTACTTCGATGACGGCGTGGCCACGGACAGCTCTTTATCTTGCGACCGATATTGCGCCTTCCAGTGTTCGTTTATCAGGGAAGATCATGAGGCCCACATGAAGCACCAAACAACGCACAATGCCAAGTGGCTGTCATCCTTCGGAATTCGTTTTTTGATACCCTAGTGCGCAGCAGAGACAAGATGCACTCAGGATTGTTCAGCTGATCCATGTTCCGGCCAAAATCAAAGTCCCCCGGCAGCTGGAGAGCCTCTCGCGGTGCGTCAATTCCGCGTCTCTGCTTGTGCAGCTCATTGGTCCAGGGGACGTGGCTTCCCCGCAAGATTTTGGTCAACTGATAGCATAGCGGCTCGACACGCGAGATTGCCGCAACAAGCTGCAGTCGATAGGAAAGATAGCGAGCGTCATAGGTACAAAGGCCAGAGCCTGGAGCATCATATGGACAACTGCTTGGCGCTTCCCAAGGCCATATCCCGTGTCTATGCATACGAGATTATGCGCTAGCCAGGCTGCCGTGCGAGTCAGGTGCTGCTCGCTAACGGCAGATGCGCTTTGACGCTTCCCGTACAGCTTATCGAGCTGCATGCCATTGGAAAGCATCACGGGCGCAACTGCCCGAACACTGATCGTTTTCACTTCTGTTCAGTGCTCAAACAAAATCTCAAGTGGGTATGCCTTGTTGAGACTGAGTCACAAGGCAGCTGCTGATCGCAAAGTGTCTTTCGTACATTTGAGTATGAGTGACATATTTCCGAGGACCAATAAGTGGTTTATCTGGCGGGGGATCCGCACTGCATCAGGCATGGGTCGATCTGGCCATTTATTGAGTCCCTCTCACCAGCCATGGTCACTAGCATTTTGTCTGAACAACTACTAAGCAGCAAGGTGGAATACGAGCAGACTAGCTCACAATCGGGTTTTTGTACGAGCTAGAACATCATATGTTGACTGCAGAAGTCCTCTAGCTAGTGTGGTATTTTCTGTTTGACCGTGATGGTCTGGCATGTTCGCCATCTGAATTCCATACACTGCCTGCACTGCAGCCGCGCTGATCTGCCTCTGTGAACTTCATTTCGACTGCCACGTTGTATTTTTGACTTCCATGGAAGACGCAAGAAGAAGTCAAGCACTGAGCAAAGGCCGCGTGACCGGCTATCACCAAGGGCATGGCAGCTGACGAATGGAGAGCCACTGCCAGGCAGAATTCGCAGAAACTTCCGAGGAAGCTACAGGGATGTCAGAGATAAGGGAATGCCAAGATGTTCAAGAGCCGCGCAGTAGAAGCCGCGTCCATCGCTGGAAAAAAGAAGTTTTATCCCGTCGCAAACATCTGCAAGCTCATTCCTGCTTCACTGCGGCGGATGGCTTTGCCTGCGTCCTCAAGAACGTCTTCCGTCGCGCTCTTCGCCTCGCCGTGATTCTTGGTGCTTGTAGGGGCCTCGAGGATCGGCTGCTGCACCTTGGCTACCGCGTGATGCATTGCGGAACCCAGAAAGACTGCGGCGGCGCTCGTCTCGTGATGCCTCGGACGATCGTCGCCGTCCACGGCGAACCGGGTAGCTTTCCCGGCCCCTTGGACTCCGACTTCGGGAGTGAGATGAATGGCGGTGGCGATCCCTTCTCGGGCTTCTAGAGCGAGAGG
This sequence comes from Protomyces gravidus, assembly GCA_003717255.1. Taxonomy (NCBI): domain Eukaryota; kingdom Fungi; phylum Ascomycota; class Taphrinomycetes; order Taphrinales; family Protomycetaceae; genus Protomyces; species Protomyces gravidus. The sequence continues at coordinate 178,546 of QXDP01000108.1, read as the reverse complement.
AGCTTCTCGAGCTATAGGAAGATCCTGTGCTGCGAGATGACGAACGACTGCTCCTGCTGTACGACCTGGATCGGCTACTCCTGCTGTACGACCTAGATCGACTGCTGTAGGATCTTGATGTATAGGAGCCCAAACGCGAACTTCTCGAGTCGCTTGGTGACATCGGGCGTGCCGGCGTAGGTTTCGGCATGGCGAGCAGATACGCGCGCATGTCCTCAGTCAAAAGACCCAAGCCGATAGATGTGAAATAATTGATAGCAAAACGCGTCTTTTTGGCATCGCCATCTTTTGGAAACAGACCTGTAAGTGATGCTTGAAGATCTCGTTGAAGACACTTCTCAGCAAGCCTTTTCAGGCCAAGGGCAGCAGTCAGCTCTTCAAATAGAATCTTGACAAAAATGCGAGAGGACGAGGTTGTTTCTTCCTCATTCATGTGCACGCATGACAGTAAATCCCACGGTAGACCGTCCTCAGAAAGCAAATGGCCAAAGAGCTTGGCGATATTGCGTAGCTTGTTAGTTTCGTAGCGGTGCACTGTGTCGTAGTATGTTGTAAAGCCTGCCGCAAAACACTCGCGCCAACGGCGATTGAGTTTGCAAAAGCGTTCCGCGATGAGCCCGTAGAATCGTGTGTAGGATCGTTCCTGCGAGCAGCATTCAACAATCATATTGCAGAGCTCTTGTTCCTGTCCCGCTTGCAACTTAAGTTTCATGAGCTTATGCGTGCACTCTTCATAATCAACAGAGGACATGATAGTCAAGTAGATGGAACGCCTCAGACTGGTCAATTTGGCGTTTGTCTCGTCCTGAATTTCCAGCTGTCGCTCCTCTTTCAAAGCATTCTCCTCTGCTTCGTCCTCGTCTTCTTCGCCAGATTCTTCTTCATCATCATCCCCAAGGATCTCTTTCTTGAGCTCTGCATACTTCGCTTCCGACTCGTCATAGTGCTCGTCAAATTGGAACACGTTGAGTGAGTCTTGGATGTCGAGCGCATCGTCAAGACTAATGTAATGAGTGATTTGATCCTCTTCCTCAACCAGGTCAAGCTCGGGCTCGAGAATTGGATGGTCTTTATACTTTTCCTTGCGCACCTGGAAGAGGACTTCAACCATGTATTGCACACGCCTGTCAATTTCTGCTTCGTGCAGAATAGATCGAAAGCGCTCAAAAACGCCATTGTTTGCTTTCGGTGACACTTCTGCCAAAAAGGCTCCTACCTCGCGCATGAAGCCGACGGCAATTTCAACTGAATCGTCAGTTGGACGCTCCAAGAGCAAGGCAAGCATCTGCAAGGCGACAATTTCATGAGCAACCTGCTGGTTGCAGAGATGCGCCAAGAAAGCAACAGAAGCCAGACAGACTGGCTTGTCGTTTCGCTTAAATGCGCGCCTAAACTGCACAATCAGCCTTGAAAGCAGCAACTCGCCTACTTGCGGCAGCTTTGTATTGACAATGGCCACCATGGCCGCATAGACAGGCGTGAAGGGCAGCGCTGCGGCCTGTGCCTTCATCATACTTCGTGCAAAAAGTCCCCGGCCGCGGATCAAATTCTCACCAAACAATGCCGGGGCAATGATCTTGATGTTGGCCTTATTAGCTTTATTGACCAGTCCATTGATGGACTTTTTGAGGTTTTCCCATGCGATGCGCTGAAACTCCTTTGTGCCCTTTTGTGAGAATGCTGCTTGTAGTGCACGCAGCTTCGCAGGCGGTACATAGGTCCCTCCAGCACGTGTCTCCATAAGACGCTCATACTCGGCCTTTGGATCAAAAGGCTCCTTGCTAGCCTGCGCCGGTGCTTGCGCTTGCCTGTCGCGCATTTGGCGCTCACGTTCGCGTTGTCGCGCTTGATTGGTATCAGGCAGAGATATACGCGGCTGCCTGACATTATCTCTCCGCGGCGATCGAGAGCGTTGCCGACGAGGGCCCGGCGAAACATGGCGTTGTCGCCGGTCTGGATGAATCATAGCATCATCTTCTCGTGCATCTGCCGTCCGCTTTCGCTTGAGAGGAGGCGTAACCGCTTTGACCTTCTCCTCTGTATACCCATCAGGGCCAAGAGCATGACCGCCGACTCCTGTGCCGCTGGGCGATGCCATCTACGCTTGGTGTCTTGGTCAATAGCTAACATGCGCGTTGCAGTATTTTCAGCTATAGACAAGAAACACTAGGATGCAAGAGGATGGTTTGCTATGTATGGTCTGTGATACTTTCATGCTGGGCTTACAGACCATGCTGAATGATGCATCCTTGCTAAGTATTCATGACTCATTGTGATCATGCCAGCTGAGACAGGTCGCACGACCAGTCTACGTAGACACTGAGTAGATATGCCATGGGACAAGCTACTGTGCCATAGCAAGTCGGTATATAGTAGAAGAAAGCCAGGCCTTTCACCCCATGCTAGTAGTCGAGTCCGGCCTCATCCCATCTAGCCCATTCGGAGTGCCTCGTCCGTCCATCCTCTTTGTGCAGCGATACAAATTCTTCCGCACTTTCACAAGCCGACATACACCGACACGTTCTCTTACTTCTCTCTCTCTCTCTTTCTTTCTCTGTTGCAGCTGGAGGGTATCCGCCTGCCTAAGGCCCTTCAAACGCCGGACGGTCCCATTTTCGGATCAGTACTTGCTCCACTTTTCTGCGCGCGAGCCTTTTTCAGTAGAAGAGAAAAGCCATTCCCATGGACCCGGTCACGTTAGATGGCTTCTTCGGAATGCTGCCAACGATGAATCAGGAAGACCTGGACGCCATTGAAAGCGCGCTTGATCCGATGTCTGTTGAAATGTCAATACCAGCGACCGACACTGCGCTCGACAAGGCCGACATGCATAACCTTGCGGCTGCTCATCAATCATACAACCAACAAGCGCATTCTCAACAACAGGCGCAGGTCTATCAACCTTCTCAAAAGCATCCGCATCCCTATCCCACGCCAAATTCAGCGTCCATGTCTGCAGCGGCTGCGAAACCATACATGTCGCCCTTTCCAGAACCTGGATCAGCAGCAGCTCTGGCGCTCAGTCAAGAGATTGACGACATCCTCTTTACCCCGATGATGTCGCCTGCTATGACACCTATGCACCATGCTTTCCCGCCGCAACAACAAGACGTTGACTGGGATTGCTTTGATCAGAGCATGTTCGCACTTACAGGGCCGGCCATGTCTGGCCAAGTGCAAACGCCAACCATGGAGCTAGATCAAGCAACCATGCTTGGCCTGACTTCACCTGTACAGACACTTCCGCAGCAGCAGCAGCAGCAGCAGCAGCAGCAGCAATCAGCGCTGCCGCCGTTAGCGAAACGGCAGCGCCTTGCACGGAAACCTAGTTCGCAAAGCATGACAGGAAAATCACCCGCCCTCAATGCTATAAAGCATAGGCGCAAGACTGTCTCCATGTCGGCTCCTTTATTGCGCAAAGGGCCTTCGTCTCTGGAGCCTTCACCTGAACCAACAGGCATGCGTGGAGACAGTGTATCGCCCATGTCTGCAGAGCACAACTCATCGGGCAGTGTGAAGGCAAATTCAACCGTTACTGCGCAGGAGTGCTTCGATCAGCCCATCACGCCAAGTATGCTCATGGCACTATCAGGCACGCTTCGAGAAGCAGGAGATGCTATTCCAACATCGGCCCCTATGCAAATTGCGAAACCAGCAGATTCTACGACGACCTCGCGGTTTCCCGCACCCATTGTCACGACCAGTCTATCCTCTCCCACGTTCCGATCACCGTCACAGCCCAACACTCCGGCAACCAGTGTACCTACCTCACGGCCGAATCATTCTGGAGGAATGCCCGTCATGCCGAAAAAGGCCGCGAGTGTAACGCATTCTCGCGCTGGCTCAGTGCACAATTCGCCTGCCTTAGGACCTTCACATCCTCGCAACTCGCCTGACTTGAGGCCGATATTGCCCGGCGGTATGTCTCCGCAAGTCTCGGCGTTACTGGCGTCCAAATCCAATTATCAGCATATCCTTGATGGCACTCTCAACCAGATGGGTGTCTCATATCCTACTGGCATGACGGCAGGATTAGAAAATCGGCGCACGAGTCACAAGCAAGCTGAGCAGAAAAGGCGTGATCACTTGAAAGAATCATTCGAGCTGCTTCGCAATATCCTACCAGACAAACTTGATGCAAGCGCTTCAAAGGTGGTTCTGTTGCGCAAGGGCTACGAATACATTGTTGCATGTCAGAAGCAAGTGGAGGAGAAGAATGCTGAGATTGCGCGCCTTCGCAAGCTGGCTGGCCTACCTGAGCCTTCCAACGACGCTCTTCAATCGAGCAGTCAGGAAGCCTCTGGGAGCTCAGACGATTCGACACGGAAGACAAGTGATTCAGAAGCAAGTCCGAGTGAGTATAAACAGGATAAAGAGTGAATCTCTTCGGTCGATGTACAAATAGGGAGCTGAAGCCCAGCGATTGTATCCATGACTGATAGACAAGTCTGACTGAGCCAAGTCAAATCCCGCAGACTATATAATAGCAAGCTAGCAAAGCAAAGGAATCGCTCGCTTTTGGTTGTCGCATCAATCTCGAATCAGCTGACTCGCGTCGCTGTCCCCAAGCGGATCAAGCGAAGGGTCTCTGGCCTCTGATCGTCAAGCCAAGCAAAAGGCGCCCAGTTGATCCCGCTGCTGGCCCGCTTATCGCTCAGCCGAAGAATAGCTCGGGCCCAACTGCATGCATGACAGAGAGCGCACCAGACGACAATGAATTCAGGTCAAGTGACCAGGTCAACCCCACACCAAATCACTATGTAGCAAACGGCTATATAAACTGCGGCCTCTCTTCTCCCTCGCTCTCCAGCCTTCTAGTCCTTTACTAGAGCATCACATCAAGCTTCCAGAGAACCTACTAGCGCCGTTACAACCATGAGTTCCGTTGTTTCAGACACCACCATGTCAACCTCGCCAATGTCGCAGCGCTCGCGCCGCCGATCGTCCGCAGTAGAGGGAGTCTTCAGCCCGAAAGAGTTACAAGAAGATGGCGTACAAATCGTGCCAAATCGTGAGTTGTAAAGCTGCAGCCGATCAAGCTTACGTGGACAGCCAATGTCAAGAAACTAAAATGGCGCGTTTGCGAATCGCCCGCCAAGCTAGCTGCTGAGGATATGGACAAGGCCGATTGGATGTCTGAGCCTCTTACTCAACCACCTGTCAACCGCATTGACCTCAAGTTCCCTCAATCACTCACCTTGACTGGTATGCAATCCGTGCACTCGGGTAAACGTACTGACTGGTAGTGCGCAAACCAAAGGGCGTCACCTGCAAAGATGCCATGGATGTCATCTACAAGAAGTTCAAGCACAAGTCGCTTGAAGATATCGCAGAGCCTCAATTGGATGAGCTTGAGTGGGACAGGAACGACTATGCAACCTTGGAATTGCTGTTGCGAAAAGTCTAGAGAAAGACGACTCTTGATCCCACTTCCTGCCTTTTATATGCCCACTGAATGTTCTATATATGTTATCAATGCCCTACGATGTGATTATCCGAATGTTCGACGGCAGAAATTGCGACCATCTGAAACTTTCAATGTGCTTGCCATTAAGATACTGAATACTGGAATTGCAATTGCTTGTAATGTACACGAAAGAGAGATTATATTACTTGTTAGCTCCGAGAGCTAGCAAAACATTTGAGATTCGCTCGCGCGTGTAAGGTTTAGTAAGCCAGTCATCCATACCAGACTCGAGCGCAGCTTCGAGGTGTTCCTTGCGAGCGTTGCCAGTAACAGCACATATAGGAACGTGCCGCACGAGACCCTTCGCCGTCGTTTCGCCTTCATGTTTGCGAATGAGACGACAAGCGTCCAATCCACCGAGGACAGGCCTTGGGTTAGCGGGATTTCTCGTATTGAGGGACAACTCACATCTCGAGATCCATGAAAATCAGGTCAAATGGAGCTGTCTTTGGACTGGCGGCGACAGGGTCAGCTCCGTTCGGGGACTGATCAGATACTTCTCGAGCACTCCGCCAACATTCGTACCCAAGTTTGCCATTGTCTGCACATTGGACGTCCTGACCGAGGGCAGTCAGTAGTCGTTTGAGAATCTGCTGATTTACTTGGTTGTCTTCAACCACAAGAATCCTGCGACGCGGGATCGTTTCTGTCTGGAATGAAGTGCGAGGGGCAGAATCGTTGCCCGACGCTTGACCGGGGCTAATGACATGTGCCGGGCTGGGCGATGCTCCGGCACTGGCTCTCGCTTCGGGCGATGTCGGCAAGACCTTGGAGGAAGAGCTTGCCGTCACTACTTCATGTGTCATCGATTGAATCTGAGTTGTTGACACCTTGACATAGAAGCTGAACTCGGCGCCCTGTCCCTCTTCACTATCGATGCGTATTGCGCCGCCTTGAAGGCTGATGAGCGCCTTTGTGATCCAAAGGCCAAGGCCAGATCCAGAAAATTGAGCATATGTCTTTGGCGAAGCTTGCTGGAACCTCTCAAACAGCTTGTCTTGGTCGATTTTCGAAATGCCCCTACCATTATCTTTCACGCTAATGCGGAGGTATAAACCTGACTCATCGCTTTTCTCTGAAGCCTGAGGGATTGGCTTCAATGGCGACTTAAAGGGTACTTCCGAGCCAAGCCACGCCGAGACGATGACTTTCGGGTTTCGTGATCCTCGAGAGAATTTGAGGGCGTTGCCAAGCAGATTCACGAGGCATTGCGAAATACGTGGCCAGTCACCCAAAACCTGCTGGTCTGCCTGCTTGTGAAGCAGACCGCCAAAGAGACATTCCACCTCAGGCATTGATTCCACAGATGACTGGCTCTCAACAATGTTATCACGCGGACCCCTGCCTCTGAAGCGCGTCATGTCGAAGAGGGCACAGAGCTGCCTCACCTTGTCGACTGGCGTGAAGGGTTCTTGAACAATTTCAATGAGATTCAACTCAAGCTTTGACACATTGAGGACATCATCCGTGATTCGGCTTTGATGCTCATTGCACTCGTGAATGACTTCAGATGACCGTTTTGACGATTGAAGTAGCTCTTCAGCTTGAGCAATTGTCAGGGAGCCTTGGTTGTGCAACAACTGACTAAGAGCCGCAAGATCATCCATAACGAATTCATTGTTGTGCTTAATAGCATTGATAGGACTAGTCGTTAGCAATGCATAGAACCCTGGAATACAACTTTCGAATCTCATGGCAGACGAGGTCGATGAAGGCTTCTGATTTACGCTTTGTTTCGATAGCCTCGTCAGCGCGAGCTTGCTGCTCCCTGAGTAGTCGCTCACTGGCTCTTGTTCGCTCTGTGCAGTCTGTGAGCACGCCAATCCAGCCGTCTTCTCCCGGCGAATCGCAAGCAACACAGCGAAGCTCCACTGAAAGGCAATCAGCCTCGTTCTCACCTATTCGGAAGCTCAATGCCGATTTGAAGCCGTGTTCGAGACCTTTTTTCCACCATTCTTCGCAGTATCCTCTGTCCGATGAGAATACGCTTTCAATCCAAGACATGCCGCTGCTCACATGCTTTGTCAGTTGCCACCAATGATCACTGTAGCGCTGAAGCTGACCAGCCTGGTCGACCTTGAAAAAGGCCACTTGCACGTAGCGATTGAAAAGGTCATACAACTGTGCATCTCTTTGATCCCTTGCCCTGACCATTGCCTGCAAAACAGCAGAACGCAAGGTATCTTGATCGAAGGGCTTTGGCACAATTTTGGCAAACAAATCACCAAGCAAATGGAATTTCTTGGTCATCGTCATGGAGGAAAGCAGAATGATTGGAATGGTGACTCCCGCATCGAACACGAACTGAGCAACGTGTAGTGCGTTCGAGCCTTCGAGCTTTGAGGCGGCAGAAGCAATGACAACCATTGGACCATCGTCTTGATCTGCTTCCAAGACACTGACAGCCAAGTCTGCGGAGCTCAGAATACGAACATGGTCAAAGTCTTGCTGCATGACACTCTGAACATAGCTCGCCATGCGCTCATCAGATTCCACGATCAAGATTTGAGAATGCAACGGACAAATTGATCTTCGACGCCGGCATGCTTCAGGACTGACCGCAGTGCAACCGATTGATCGTGTCGAGAGTTTGACCAAGTTACCAACTTCGAGCGCCTTGGGCGTTGCTACTTCTGTCCTGACTAGACACTTATCTGGATCAAGATGGTCATTGCCAAGAACGCAACCAAGTACGTATTCACATTCATTGTCGTCTTCGCGAATGTATGCTTGTAGATTAAGTTTGTTGATGCGAGCCAGCAAAGAAGCGCGTTCAATTCGAAAATTATCGCACTGGCAGCGCATACTAGCCGAATTAGCCTCTGAAGGTGCCCTCGGTGCTTCGTCACGAATCCGTATGCCATTACAATCTTGAGCTTGGCATGAGGGCCGAAAGGTCAAATGCAGCTGGACGCCGAAACGTTGCGCGCGACGCTTGATGCAAAGCTTCGAGTCCGATCGTGCACTTTGGCAGATGATGCCAAATAGCGTCGTGAGTAATGAACGCCAGTGATCGATATCTAACCACGTGTCCGTGGATTTTTCTGGTTCTGACAAGTCTAGCTCCACGTCGATGTTTTTGACCCTGAAGGAAGGTGAGAATTCGTTTGTTACCTCACGTAAAGATGCAAAGAGGTCGACATCTTCGAACAAGCAGTTTGCAGTAAGTTCCACAGAGTCATTTAGCTGTAGTGTCATGAGATCAAGCTGATTTTTCAATCGCTTTGCGTTGAGCGAAATGAAGTTCGTCAACCTGAATGCTCTAAGACGGACTTCTGACCGATCGGATTCTGTCACCGCCTGTGCTTGCTGCTCCCGGCTTTGATACTCCTTCAGCAATGCACCAAGTTCTGTTGCCGGACCAAGCACAAGCTGCAGGGGATTGGTCAATTCGTGCATCATGCTCCGCAGAAAAATCGCTTGCTTGCTAGATTCCCTTGCTCGGGCCTCGGCCTCAAAAGACTGTATTCGGTTCAGCGCTGTCTCAAGATAATGACGAGCCATGCCAGCGAAATTAGAGGTGACATCCTGCCGCACAGTCATAGGATTTGTTGCAAGAACGAGCACATAATCAACCTGGTCTTGTCCGTCCAACTCAGGGTGACCGACGACGATCGGTATCGAGTCAAACTTGATTTGCCGACTATCCGGGATGCAATTCATGGAGGAGATGTCGCGTGTGACAGAGGCAGGGATGAGCTGGCTTGTAATCTGCCGTTCGTGTATGACCTTTTCAAATTGTAGCAGGTGTGCCTGTCCATCCGTCTTAAGCGTACGCGGGCATAGCGTATGTTCAGCTGGGAGTCCTGTTGTGCCAAGCAAATTGAGCTCGATTGACTTGCCCGGAGTCGCAATAGAAGGATAAGAAACGTGGTAGATCAGAGAAAGGGGATAATCGCGCATTGTATCCTTCTCGCCCAGTACACCAAGTAGAACAGGCACGACATCGGCCTGCTTCGGAAGAAATCCCAGTCGTTCATCGAGCCTCAAGATTTGTGCCATACTTCGACTAAGAGCCTCAAATTCGGTTTGCTGTGTATATTCTGTTTTGCTGCCTAGCACGAGACCCGCATCCGAGACAGAGAACACAGGATCAAAAGACATGCTGCAAACGATTTCCGTCAGGGCGCCTTGAGCGTCATAGACGACAAAAACTGAGCTGTCTGTTTGTATTGGTTTGCCTCGCAAAAAGACTTGATTGTAAAGCTGCTGCATGCGCGTCCACGTATCTTGATTATTGACGCTGCCAGTCTTGACAAACCCCTGAGCTGCATCCAGCGGCCGACCCAGCATGAGCATTAACGGGTCGTTCTCGAAAAAGAATCTTCCATCGTTCCATAGAAGTGATGATGGTGTTGACGTGCTGATAAGTTGATGAAGAGCAAGTTTGAGCTCGATGGGCCAGTCGGACAGTGGCCCTAGGCGTCGATACAGTTCCTGTTCGGGGTGGAGAGCTTGAAGCGCCCGAGAGATGCCACAGTCGCTTGAAATCAGGACTCGGTCTAGTACGGAGTCGAGCGTTGTCGCTTTTGCCGATGGGCTGAGTGAAGGCTTATGAGCAACAACCATGCGATCCGTCCAGCGAGACTGGTCCAATCTGTTAACTACGCAGGCCTGCTGACCACCCCCTTGAGTGGCCGATCAGAGGCCCTAAGGCGGTCCTTTCTGTAGATGGGCGACAATTGCGAAAGCGCGAATGTCCGTCGACGGTGCAGACGGGGAAATTGTTTGAATTTTCGGGGAATAGATGCCGATCGAGTGTGCCACTTGACAACATTTGACAGCTCCAATCATGCTCATCCTTAAAAAAAATGCTTTAGGTCTGTTCAAGCTCCAAAAGATAGTCTTCGAGCAAAATGATGCGGAAGGCATCGGCATAGAGCTCGTTGACATTTGGCTCGCGCCAGAGTGCACTGAGCCCATCCGAAAAACTACACACCTCAACATGCCATCCCCTGCCTAACGCGCTCAAGGCAATCTTGAAGAAGGATCCTTGAGAAAATTGCGCTGCATTGGCATCACCACTCGCAAGAACGAGCACGCCTGGCTCATACGAGAGAAGCGACTCGTGCATCTTGAGATGTAAGAGCTCGTCAACGCCTTGCTCCTTGAGTGTGGTCATCATCTTACATGTTCCGTCTGCACGCTCTACTTCTCGCGTAACGGGTACTCGTGCGAGGATAGAAACCTCATAGCCTAGCAAAGCGGCCTGCTGCCAATCTTGGAGGACGGGCGACGATCCTACAAAGGTCTTGACACGCGCAGAGCCACTGCGGTCCAAGATGCGGTCGAGTGCCGCGACGTCGAGCTGTGCTTTAGACGCGCGATTCGTATAGGCCGCTCTCGAACCACCTGGAGAATACAGCTTGCTCAGTGCTCCTTGAAAACCGCAATAGATATTGCTGCTGTCCACAAAGATGTGCCGCGCGCGATCATGGCCTGCGCTTTTCGCTTTCGCATCGAGCCTGCTTAGCTTGACATCTAAGCTAGTGAATCGCTCCGCTGTCGAAAGACGTAACCGCTCAGGACGCGGCGCGCGCTCCTCGTATTCTTTGAGGGCGACAGCCAGGCGCGCCGTGACGTCTTCTTCCTCGTCCTTTGATAATACTGGCGTCCATGTTTCAGCTATCGCGAGCGATTTCGACTGATCATGTTTGATAGTATCCTTCTGCGCTACTGCCGCCGTGGTTTGTTGATGGGCGCTTGCTTTATCATCAAATAGCTCGTTGCAGCAAAGTTGCTTAAAGAGGGCGATGAATGCATCGCCCTGTTCTGCGCGGGCATCCTTGAGAAGAGGCGCTGATTCCAAGGCTCTACATATATCTGATACGCTTCTTGATGCACGCAGCTGGCTGTCTCGCATGCACTGGGTGATTGTCGCTCGTGGTCGCTTCGGGAAGTGTTGGTGAAGAGAGGGCGGGTCACCGTAGTTGAGCCATCGAGTCAAAGAACCAAGAAGAACATGATCTTGATTAATGGTGGATATGCAGAGAGACTGGCAAGGGGAAGTATAGGCTAAGGCATCGCTATCGTATTTTCATCAATATCATATCGTAACTCGTTCTCGTCAGGCCTGACTACGCAGCCAGACTAGTCCAATCCCACAAGTCATCTGTCGGTGAATCTAGGTAGAATGCAGACCATGACTCTGGCTCATCCGAATCTACAGGGCTCGGTACGGCCTTGCTCAAGTCGATCTTCGCTGGTCGCTGTACAAAATTGTCTTCGTCACTTGACGCAACTGCCTGCTTGAACTGAAGGCTCAGCTCTACTGGTGCGAGTGTGCTGTCAATGGTACTCTTCTGTTTCTCCTGCTCGCCCCATAAAGCCGCAGCGAAGAAGCTCGTATCCTGCTGGACGGCTGTAGCGGGCTCATTGTACAACTGCGGCAACAAGAGTTGCTGCGCATTGGCCGGTAGAGTGGCCGAAAATAGACCTTCTTCCTGGTCTTGACGCTTGAGTAGCTCCTGTGCGTCATCTATCTGCAGTGCAGCATAGTCGATTGTCTTGCGGCGCAAATCTTCCTCTAGCGGTGCTGGCGAAGCATTCAAACTGCCGCGCATGGCCGGCTGTGGCAGTGATGGATGACGGGCCACAGGCTGGTAGGGTCGGTTGGTAGCATGCCTTGGCTTCAGATCAGAAGGTGTCAGGTTACGGCTGATGGGTGCCTGCTCAGGCTTGGCCGCTTGTCCCATAGACTGCCTGCGTACATGCAAGTTGGAAGCCTTTGCATCGTACGGCGCTGTGCTGACATTGCCTTCGTCCTTTTTCTTGCTCGTTTTGAGCTTTGGCGCAATGTCCTTCCACGTCTCAGAGTGTCGTGGGAACAGCGAGTCATGGTCGGCGTATTGCTTGCAATTGACAAAGTCATGCTGCATGGCCTTATCGCCTGGCTTGGTCACGCCCGCAAGGGCCTTTCTGAATGCCACTGCGTTGGCGAGATAAGCCTGTAGCCTGGCATCGAAATCGGCAGAATCCGTTTTGAGGTGAGCGTTGAGGTTGCGGTACTGTGCTGGTAATTCGGCCTCTTCCTCTTCATACATCTCTTCATTCAGGACATCCTGCTCCGTGACCCGCAAAGCCTTGCCTGTACGCTGCTTGTGCAGTTCAGAGGCGCGCTTGGCGGATTCGATGCGGGCCTCGATGCTGCGGTCAGAGCGGCGTGAGGCTGCGATGTAGGCCCTCTCCTGGTTCTCCTGATGTGTTCTCTCGCTTCTCTTCATGGTTGCTGGAGGTGGTTGAATTGCAATGGTGCTGTTGGGAGAAGGATGGAGAAGGATGGGGAAGGATGAGAGGGAGGCAGTGCGCTGTTATTCCGTTTTTCTTCCTTCTCTCTCGTTCTCCCTCCAGATCTTGAAGTGATCTCAGATCTCGGTTCAGATTTTGACAAGTTTGGGGGCGATGCGGCGATGCGAATTAAAGATCTTTCTTTGCCCTACAGGCTACAGCAGGATCTCGCCCTCGGGGAATGATGCCCAATGCCCACCGTCGTCACTCATATGGCCGGGACCGACAGCAGTGAGTCGGCTGTGTGAGGCGAAAAGAGGGCATCAGCCAATCGCATGGGCTCCTTCCCATCAACCACAGGCGTCATGCCCTCGATTCGCTGTCGATACACGATCCAGCCAATCACAAAACAGCAGATTCAATCCAGATGAGCACATGCGTAATGTTCAGATGAACCATTAACCTACACCGTCATTCTACGCAATGCTGATCTTGTGCTTCAACTCAGCCTTGGGATCCTTCGGTACCACAATCTGAAGCACACCTTCTTCATACTTGGCTGAGATATCGCTTGCCAGAATCACCTTCTTGTTCAGGCCAACAATCCTCTCGAAACGGCCAGTTGGGCGTTCTAGCCTCACTGCAGTGACGGCCTCGTCCGTACTGTGACGGTGTGGTGTGCTGTTCGCTGCAATAGCAATGCGATGCGTTTTTGTGTCGTACTCGACCGATATTGAATCCTTCGATACACCGGGCAGAGCAACGTCAATGAGAATGGCTTCTGTCGTCTCATACAAGTCAACGTCAGGCGTCGTCACAGCTTCCTTGGATTGGCTTTGTCCTTTCTGACATGCTGGGTGTTGGTACGCTGAGGCAAGTTGCTGGAAGATATCGCCGACAACATCGCCAACGAGGAATGCAGGCTGTGAGGCACTTGTAGAGACCATAATGTTCGATAGTTGATGGAGTACGTGTGCTTTGACTGGATGAAGATGAGATGCAGCTAAGGATCAGGCTGCTTTATAAAGACCTCCCCTACGTAGGCCGCGTCAGCTTGCTTAACAATGCGCGTACCTGGCGTGTTCAGATGGAAGTTTCGAGCACATTCCAGAAGGTGTTGATTGGAAATGCAAGAGACGCGCTGCTATACTGTGGAAGTCTGAAAGGCTGTGTAGACCTTTCTGGAAGACTCTTCATTCTCTAGCAGATTCGATCGACAGGATACTGCTAAAATTCCATGCTAATCGCCATAGAAATCCGTAGAACATGTTTCCGCCTGGCCTGGAATCCTCGAGATGGTTCGAGAACACGATCACACCTGGTTATGAATCAGGAGACCGAAAAGATAAATAGGACTGGAAGGCCCTCTCTCTTACAAACCAAGAACAACAAGAGCAAAGACTAAAGAAGCAAAGTCACTACTACAAATGGTTGGATCATTCTACACAGCAGCACCCGAGTACTCCATGGAGGACATTGTCGGCGACCTCTTCAGTCACCTCGCCAGCTCCACCAACCAGTACCAGAATAGTGCCAAGCGCGGCAAGACTGGTGCACGCTCGCAAAACAATGTCATCATCCCAGACCTTGACATTTACGACTCACCAACACACATCCTCCTGCACGTCGCTCTGCCTGGCGTCGAGAAGGAAGCAGTCAATGTCGAGTTTGACGCCAAGAGCAACCGCATCCTTATCTCTGGCGAGACGGCAGCACCCAAGTTGGGCGACGACGTCAAGCCGATCCGTCAGGAGCGTCCCCTTGGCAAGTTTGAACGCGCCGTCGGCCTCAATACACAGCAAGTTGTCCCCGAGGGCATCGAGGCTTCCTTCAATGCCGGCATTCTGTCGCTCAGGGTGCCCAAGGACACAAAGAGCGAGGAGAAACGCAAGATCAGCATCAATTGATCGCACTGACGCTCTCTAGCATGATAGTCTAACGAATTTATATAGCTAAACACGATTGATGATCTATATGCCTAGCCTTGTGAGTTGTGCTGATGTCTGCTCATAACAGCTGAAAACGATGCCGCCTGATAGAATAAGCCGCGCGAGTCGCGGCAATGCGCCTGACCATAATGAAAAGAAGCCTTCTTCTGTGACAATGCGGCTGAAGCAATGGAATGAGTTCTTGTACTCTTGCCGTGATGCAAGGGATTGCATGCGTGTTTTGACTGTATCGAGGGGCATGGTTGCATAGACGGTGATGATGCCAGCACATCCGCCAATCGCGAATGTCGATGCAATGCCGAGTTTCTCGCCAGGTGCAAGCGATCCTTGCGCCGCACTCTTCAAAAAGTTGTAGGAAGAAAAACGCACTGCAGAATTGGCACTCTGGCGCATCATCGTAGGAAACAGGCCTTTGTAAAGCGCAGTAAAGCCTTGCTCACGCAAAATTGTGCGCGTACCATGGACAAGCCCATTGAGTCGCGGTTGCGCGCGTTTCCGATCGTCAATGAGAGCCGTCTTGACACTCTCAAAGGGCGTCACGGCAAAAATACTCTCACACACACCAGCGCCAAATCCCGCAAGGAGCGTGCGACCGCCAGACAGCTTCCCGTCTTCATCTGCCAATGCCGCCTTGATACTATCAAACGCCAGGAACCGCACGGCAGCCTTGAGTGCATTTCCTGTGATAGTGGTTGAGCAGCCTGTATACCATGCCTTGCCGAATGGTGGAATGGGTTCCTTCTGACCTGCTGGCAGACGCCGATTGAGCTGCTTGATGGTTTTGAGGTATTCAGCTGGGTAAGTGATGGACACTTCTATGCCGCCTGCCAGAGCACCCGACAGAATCGAGTTGATTGGACTCGGCTTGGCCTTGACATCGGTCATGGCTGAGAGATGCGACAGGCAAGCAAGACGAGCTCTAATGCATGGCTGCGTCTATAGCTACAGTGATGTTCGAGGTCGCAACGAGATAGAACAGTCACAAATGATGGCCTCCTCAACCTAAAGTAAAACCCTCGATGGATTTGAGGCAGTACTATCGGGCCTTGTTTGAGCCAATGCATTGCTCCGAGTAGGCTGTCTCTGCCTAGGTGCCTCAGCTGCTGATTGCCATGATCTCTTGCTGATCCCTGATGCTCTTTCTTCTTCCCAAGGAATGCACTCACAGGTCTACCATGCTCATACCAAGTGAAGCAACAGCTGATGATGGACTGAGATAGGCCAAGGGATGCCGCCTGCTCTCACAGATGCTCTCGCCATGCTACTCTATCCATCCACCATGCTATCTACTGCTCGCTACAGCATGCATCTATATATAGCCTAGCATGATCTACACTGCAGAAGCATGACGAAGGAAGATCAAGAGTACATGTCCTGGTCACTCATCTACATAAGAGACTGCTCATCCTTCTTGAAGCTAGGCTGCTGAGACACCATGAAGGCTATCGGACTCTCTCTTTCAATTGCTCTACTCATCTACGGCGCATCATGTCTCCCGCAGCAGACAGAGGCACCGACAATGCTGCCTAGCACATTGGCAACGTTGACTGGGCTACCAGCGCCAACATCAGTACCGCTAAGCTGCACCTCAGGAAGCACGGTATTGCACACAACGGATTGCACATACGGCTTCCCCATCTCATACTGCTACTCTGCACCGCCTCCAGTCACCTGCTCGCCATCATCCTACCCGGTAGTCGGACATGACCGCTGCAATGCATTCACATTCTGTGCAAAAGTACCAGCGACGACCTCCTCATGTAGTGAGCAAGATGGATTCACAGCCACGTCCACCGCGACTCTGTACAGCGGCACCTTGGCAGGAGAAACGACAGCAACAGTCATCAAAACGCCTGCATGTGGTTGTGCGGGATACTATGGCTATGAAACGCATGTAGCTGGTGTCTCAACCTCATATCGCAGTGTCTGCTTGCCTTTGTACGGCACGCAGCAAGGAGGCACCACCACTTACTCCGGTGCGCCAACGGCAGGCACTTGTGCGCCGTACTTTAGAAGCTCGACATCGAGATTTACTTTGACAGATGGTGGAATGACTCAAACAAGTGCATTCACGCATTGCTTCTGTCCTTCCGGCAGTACTGCGTCGTATACAATTCTTGGCAACGCAACGCCCACCTGCGTTGCCATTACCGCACAAGCTACAGTTTGAACAAGACATGATGATGATGAAGAATAACGAAGGATGATTAAGAATAACAAAGGATGAAGAAATGCTTGTATTGCTCATAACTACTGATAAACAGCCTCTTGGCCTGCGTACCACTTTGACGTAAAGTTTGACTGCATCTGCTCCGCATGCATCTCATTGACGAGGCGATGCACATGCCGCAGGAAGTCTGGGTAATTCATAGCATCGGCATTACGATCCTCGACCAAACCTTGAGCAAAGAGAATCTCGGTTCCATCAAGAGATTGTCGTGCAAGCTGTGGAACAAGTGTGCGTGACGGTGATTGCGCATTGAGGTACGCTACCAGATTGCGGACCTGTGCACTCAGTAGCGTGTCTAGCTCTGGCAGCGTCGTGTCCTTGGCATCAAGCGTATCAAGCGTCTTGTCTGGACCATAGAGATCCATGATCAACTGCGGTGAGACATCACTCTTGAGCCAAAGTAGCAATTGCTGACCATTATCAAGCAGATATGCACCGCCATTCTCGATACGCTTGAATTGATTGCGCACAATGCGTGGCATCACAAACACGCCATGCTCATCTGCAAAGCATTCATCCTCAGCAAGAGAATGAATGGGAATGAGACGCGGATACAATAGCAGGAGCAAGTCTTTGACGCCCATGCTTCGAATCATCCGATGGTTCACCACACGCACATCGCTATTAACATGCTCTGTGCGCAACCCCTGTTGCTTTTGCAATGCTAAAGTAAGTACCGGCAGAAACTGAAGTCCTATTGGCATGGTCAACTCCGCAGAAGGCGCATTCGACGCGCAGTGCTTGCGATAAGCACACAAAATCTTGACGCACAGCTCTAAAACCAACTGCTTTGTTTCCTTCAAGGGTTTCTTGAGTGCCTCGACAACAGCCATCTTGGCCACTGCTGCCATAACGGCTCCTTGATCGCAGCTCCTCATGGCGTCTGAGATGCGAGTGCACACAGGCACAGCGACATTGTGCGTGCGCAAGATCCGCTGTCCCGCCAGGTTGGTGAACAACAAGGCGCTCTGGAAGTACACGGGCGCAGTTTGCTCGAATTTGCCGTCATGCTTGAATGCAAATGTGATGGCCTTGTCAGCATCCACGACGCCCATTTCGAGGTCTGAAGAACCGCGTGGGGTGAAGTTGCCAAGCATCTGAACCACCTCCAAGCTTGTGCTGCATCGCATCTTCATCTGTACGGCTAAACCTTGTGGTCGATGCATGGCGCGGGCCAAGTCAAAACTGAAGCGTTTCGCATCGCGCTTGGCGATGAAATTTTGGTAGAAAAAGGTATCGCCACCAGTCTGTTGCGCCAAAGTTCCAACAGTGGCGACGTCGATATAGGCATTCGGAAACAAAAAAACGTCGACGCCAACGCCAATCGAAATGAATTCTTCGCCAATCTTCTTCCAATGTGCACTGGCTG
Source organism: Protomyces gravidus (assembly GCA_003717255.1). Taxonomy (NCBI): domain Eukaryota; kingdom Fungi; phylum Ascomycota; class Taphrinomycetes; order Taphrinales; family Protomycetaceae; genus Protomyces; species Protomyces gravidus. Next base: position 160,304 of record QXDP01000108.1, on the reverse strand, counting down.
GGTCGTAAAGTAGTTTTTCGTCAACAGTGTTGTAAACAGCCTGCTGATCGCGCATTTTGAGCTTGCCAGGTCCCCATGTAGGCAGAGCGCTGAGGAAAATTTCCAGCTTCCCGCCATATGCATGCATGGCCATGTACGCCGCTTTTGTGACAGCGCCAAGCGCAGGCTCTGGCACGCGCTCGGCCTCGAATATTGTCGCAAAAGCCTGTAGTGCTAGCAGGATAGACTCTTTATTCGCTTCCGGATCCACAAAGAGGCCATCGTGCAACGGCACAAACATGTCCTCGACATCTGTGACATGCAGTATTTGGGGCATAGACGATGAAGCATTGCCGAGGTTGTAGAAATGGCAGGAGCGATTGAAGGTCATGATGGCCACACGAGCGCCTTCTGGCAATGTTTGCTTCGTCTCGTACAAGGCCAAGCGAATAGCCTCTGCGGCGGCTGCTGGAACGCCTCGCACAACGGATTGCTCTGAGACATCCACAGCAAACATGAAATGTGCAGGACGCGGCTCGCGGTCCTTGACCCAATACTCTTTGCCTACAAGAAAATCGCAGGTACCGAACTGCAGTTCTGGCCGTAGATGCCAGTCTTGCCGCCGTCCAGTATTGTCTGCTGGCGCATAATACTCGCCGGGTGTATCGCATGCATATCCGCAAATGTTGCATGCGAATTTAATGCCTCCGGAGATGAAGCGTGTTGCAGGATTCACATATGTTCGACAACGATTGCATCGTGGTGGGCCGCCACTCAGGCAGACGACCATCGGGACTTGTGTCTCCTCTGATCGTAATTCTGCCAATGGCTGAATCGTCATGGTGAGAGGTATTTGTGTCGCGCTCAATACGTCCTCAGTGGCCGGAATCGTGCCTAGTGAAGGCCGTGCAAATTTTGGGTTGGAGAGACCCTCGTCCATAGCGACAAAGTCGATATAGGCAGGTGGATTGTATTCGCCTGGCTGGCCTGTGCGAACGACGTTGCCTGGCTGGCTGTAGAACAACGCATTCGATTGCACGTCACCAACAAAGTCTGGTACCGTGTCAGAGACGTCTCTACTGACACCGTCGTTTGTCGAATGAAGTTGCTGCTCTGCTGCATCGAGTACGTGACCATCATGCTGTTGCGCGCGGAACTCCTGAAATTGTGCATGTATCGGGTGTGCCGTGGGGCCACCTTGTGGTAGTTGTGCAGTCCCAGCAGAGAACCCGTTGGCACCATTCTGGACACTCGTATCCAGCACATGGCGCGCTTTCTTCTTGCGCCCATGAGTCCGCTGCTCAGACTGTTCCTGCTGATTTTGGAGCGACATGCCCCTCATCTGCCCTTCTATGCTCTGCGGGTTTGGCATGCCATCACTGTGCGGCCCTCTGAAGCCAGCACCAGCATTCCATGCCATGTCACTTCCTGGCACCCTGCAACAGCCCTCTCCCTTGCAGCTCTCTGCCTCTTTCTTCCCTCCTGTCCAGCCTGTTCGATTCCAAGGTTGTCGTGTTGTCAAAATGCGCGACGCGACGACAACGACAAGCACCAGTTTTCAGCTGCAGCAGTAGGATGGATACCCCCATCACACGCACGGACGACGACGCATTGGCCGCTCGAGCTAGTGCAGTCAAGGTGGGCTATTGGCAGGATGACTACATTAAGCACTTTTGCAAGCAAGTCGATAGAAAAGCGCCTGTGATCAATCGTGGTACCTACCTGAGAACACAAGCCATAGATGATGCATGCAAGCGCTTCTTACAGCTGCCGGGCCCTGGTCTGAAACAGATCATCAGCCTGGGCGCTGGCTCTGATACACGCTTCTTTCGTCTTGCGCAGCCGTATATTGCTCAAGGCAAGGATGTGCCGTTCAGGTATCATGAGCTTGATTTTGCGCATGTCACACAGCGCAAGGCTATGACAATGATGACAAAGAAGGTCTTGAAAGACATGCTGCACTATGGATCGGCACCAGTTCTGGATTCGCGAGCTGGCAGTATCCATGGCAACAGCTATAACCTCCATCCCATCGATTTGCGCTCGCTGGTGAGCACAGATTTGCCAGGAGTCGACTACACTCTTCCGACACTGATTCTCAGCGAAGTGTGTCTCATCTACATGGACCTTGTAGATGCGGATGCCGTGCTCACCTGGACACAGCGCTTTCCAAATGCTGGCCTGATGCTGTATGAACCAATCGAGGGCAATGACGCTTTTGGCAAGATGATGGTCAAGAATCTTGCTTCCCGTGGCTTGCAGCTCAAAACGCTCGAGCGCTATGCGACACTGGATTTGCAGCGTGAGCGCCTTCTACGAATTGGGTGCTTCAGCCATGTGCATGCACAAGACATGAATAGCCTGGAGGCGGCATTGTCGCGAGAAGAAAAGGAAAGAATCGCGCAACTTGAGTTGTTTGACGAGATCGAAGAATGGCGCATGCTCGCAGCTCATTATTGCTTTGCCATTGGCTGGCGTGGGCCTTTGGCAGAAGGTATGGTCAGCCCGTACTCATGACAACAGTTTCCAAGATCCAGGAAATAGTCCATCAGCACGAGCATCAGAGATGATCTGCTTGGCTTCGTCCTTTGTCAGATTTTCTGGCATAGCGGGCCGAGATCCTTCTTCCAGCTCAGCCGTCAATACTGCAAGCTTCAGCGCAGCCTCATGATTGATTCGAATGTGCTTTGGCAAGCACTCTGCTCTTGCGCGCTTGTAATAAATCTTGGCATTAGTACGCAGCACTTGCAGATTCTTGATGCTCGTCTTGCTGCCAAGATTCGAGCGCAGCAATTCCACATCAGCGCGTGCAACCCAGATATCTGGCCGTCGAATTTGCAAGTTGGTCGCGTGCTGTACCGCTGCACTGAGCTGTGCAGCCGCGCCTGCTGTATAGACCTTCCAAACCTCTTGCAAAGCTGCTTCGTCTGTCGCTTGTGCATGCATAGCCTTTGCAAGCTCGATGCATGCATCACTGAAGCTACAGGCCGCCTCGAGTGTCGTTGGTCGACTGGCAATTAGCTGCTCTAATGCCTGCTTCCAATCCGACAGTGGAAGCGAACCCTGCTCATTTGCATGAGCCAATTCTGCCAATTGTATACTTCTTTGAATCTCCGCGTATCGATCAACAGCGTTTTGACCGCTAGCACACTGCGGCAACAAGCCTTCAATTTGTGGAACAACGACTGAAAGGATGTGTGAGCGCGTGCTTCTCAGATGCTCGGAAGATATGTTCGCGCTGAGCATGTTACCGTAGCCGTCCAGTAGAGCGATTAAGGTATCGAGAAGAATGTCATGTGTGATGTAGCTTATATCGATGGCCTGTTGTAATTCACTCGCTGTGACATCTTCCTTGCCAGCGTCGACAGAATCGTCCACATCCTGCTCTTCCGTCAACATCGCCAGTTGAGCACTTTGCACCATTCGACACGCTTCGAGAAGCTGCATTGCATGCAGCAAATGCTGTTCGACGGCAGCATCATCCCGCTTCCCTGTCAGCACTTCATGCGTTGTGACCAACTCGACCCATAAGAGTAGCACCGTGGCAAGATTGAATTTGGCATCAACATGGTCAGCGAAGCGAGAGATAAGTTGTTCATGTGCAATTGCAGCCAGCTCAAGCAATCTAATCTGCTCTACAGCGAGTAAAGCGCAATTTTGTGCCATGACGAGTGGTAGCCTCGCAGCATTATATGCAGCATCAACATTTGTGGCATCTCGCTTTACAGCAGTCTCATAGGCTTCTGCAGCTTGCAAATAGAAGCGATGTGCTTTGTCAGGTTGTTGCACCCAGCGATCTCCAGACTCCTCAAGGTCCGCGGCCACTTCAATCCAATCCTCACACGTCTCAGGAGTTGTCTTTCTGCTTTTGCCATTGGATGCTGTAGTTCTAGTCCCTGTCCTTATCTTGGGCATCTTCGCAGCTGTTTGCTATAGGTAGATTTGTATGCTACTGCAGCTGTCGCTGCAGGGTGTGGCTGTAAAACTGCGTGCCAAAAGTTCAGCGTCATGCATGTGCAGGAGTAAAATTGGCACTGAGGCATCAGACGACAAGCCAACACCATACCTAGCTCAACGACTACCCTTTAATCTAATCAGCTAGAGCTACAATCACTTCTCTATGCAGCTCGTAGTCATTCGTGGTATCCCTCGAGTGCATCAAAGTATTAGTGCATAAGCATATAACAAGCGGCGGCCAGGCGAACCTGTAAAGTGATTGATCGGCGCAGACCGATGTTTAGGCTAAGCACGCGTTCCTGATACCAAGGAATCTATCATCGCCTGTGAAACTTGGCACACTCGAGACCTGGCTACCAAAGTCGGCAAATGACCACACAATGAAGCCGAAACCGGGCATTTATTTTTCAGATGCCACGCGCGTGCTTTAAGAACAAGCGAAAAGGCTGGCTAGAATCTGGTCTACGCGAAAAACGTCAAAGAGATTGCCCCGTGGCCGCCGCCTGGCCATTCGCTTGCCTACGCGGTCGACATAGCGCAACGTGTGACTCCAACAGGCATATCTAATGCTCTCCGCAGTTGTAAGGCCGCAAATTGACCCGAAGCGTCGACCAAGATGCTAGGCTGGCGCACTCCGGCCGCATTGGAATGTTCAGCTACAGAGTCAATGTCACTCTCTTGTGCCATCAGAGATACGCTCGTATTCGCGCTGACTTCAAATCCTTCACGAGAAAGCAAAAAGATCAGCGGGGCTGAGAATGCTACCGCAATCTGTACAGTTCGCGTGCGATCTCTGGACCGAGATTCCGCATGCAAGCGTTAATTGCATCAGTATTTTCGTCCAATTGCGCTCTGAGCTTCTTCTTCCGATGAATCTGTGCGAGATCTCGGTAAACGTATTTCACCAGCCAACGCTATCAATTTTCGAGCAAAGAACAATATTGGATCTCCTGGTCATTGGTGGCATACACGAGCTACACTGTTTGCCACGGAACCGGTCATCGGACTCGCCTAGGAGGCCGACTCATACTACCTTATACGTCTCGTGCGGAATGCTTGACCCATCTCGCTTACAATTCGCGACCAAAAGCGTTTGTCTTTGCGAGATGAACCAAACAGTGGGAATGGCATCGTGGCTGTTTTGACTGAATGGCTAGGCGCTATGCTTGTTTAAGCATTCATGTCTTGAATTCTTACCACGCAACTTCACATCAATAAGCATGTGGTACACGAGATGAGCTGCAAAGATAATCAGACATGCACCGCTGATCTCGCGCAAAGCCCATGTGAAGTGGGCACAGCGAAAGCACACTGTTCACTTGAATTCCCGAATTGAGCATAAGCTGAGCAAGTCATGCATCGAGACATAAGACCCCTGGCTGATCATCATGAAACGGAAGTGGTACTTGTGACATGGTCCGCTACATCTTCGTTATCGATGCGGACCAGTGAAGCGGAATGCTCCTTGAGCTGTAGAGTAGAGCCTGCACTTCGTGTACGCGCCGAGGAAATCAAGCAAGCTGAAGTTTGCCATCTCAGCTTTGCGATAGTGCCTGAGACACGGCTATGGCCAAGCTGGCAAGCATCCATGTTCCGGACCTTCTTTTCTGAGACAGGTCAAGTCGCTGCTGTCGCCCTTGTCCAGCCAGTGACCGTGTGCGCTCATGTCTCAAAGCAGTAAAATTCCAAATTCCAAAATCGAAAAATGCCCCGAACGAGCAAGAGAGCCAGCCTTGCACTTGCAACTCGAGAGACACCGCGACAACCTTGCTCCAAGTCCAGCCAGGGCGGATGGAACAGGTTCATCGAACAGCCTATCGCAGATTTTGGTCACGGAGATGCCATTCAGGATGACTCTCATCTATTGGTCGTAATAGAGGCCAAGCCTCCGAGGACGGCTAGGAACACCAGAGACCCTGCCTGTCCTCACCTGCCCATGCGCTTCATCCTCGTCTGAAGGTCAGGCCAGGTGACGTCTCGAGACACATCTGGAGGGCCAGTGGAGGCCCACCCCATCTAGCATGTCCGCGGCCTCACTGGCCAGGTGTCAACCAGGAAATGAATCTCAGACTCTCCCGCCACCAATGCCTGCTCTACGGAGACTTTTCCGCGAGCATCTGAGACCTTTTGAGCCAGGTGTACACTCCTCACCTCCATCACGATCGCAGGATTCCTATAAGCCACGTATACATCATGCCCAAGGCTGCCATCTAGCCGGAGACCATCAGGACATCTATCCGCCCGATCTGAGACACTTTGATCATCCAGCATCTGGGGCCTATATAACATCCGACTATCTGCATTTCCAATAAACCCAACACTCATACGATCAAATCATGGCCGTCGCTATCAATTCATTATACAAGCGTCAAATGCACGGGAACGACACACCGCAGCGCAGACCTTCGCCGCCTTCAGACTCGCGACCACAATTCGCACTGCCGGGAAGTCGCATTACCATTCCAGAACCTGTATCGCCTTCCGTATCTGATATCTCGGTCGACAGCGCGCTAGCGGACGACCTTTGGTGCCCCAGTCGCATCAGGTCAGGCGGCGACCTCACACGAGCAGAATTGTTCCGCTATCGCAAGCATATCGGGGTCAATGTTGGCGCTTGGTTTGTCGGCGAGCGTTGGATTTCTGATGAACTCTATGATGCATGTCCTGGGGCTAGTCCGGGTCAACGCAGCGAGCTGGCCTCTGTATCCGCGCATGTCAAGCGTTATGGCTTCGAGGCGACTCGTTTGCGTTGGGAGCAGCATTGGGATACCTTCATGGACGCGCCAAAGGAGATTCTCGAGATGAAGGCGGCAGGCATCAATGCCGTGCGTCTGCCGATCGGTTGGTTTTCTCTTTCTCGGATAGAGCTGCTGCGCTCAACATCATTTGAGCGTTATGGTGCCGTCTATGCCAACTGCTGGTCTCGCATTCTTACATTCATCCAGCAATGCTCTGATCAAGGCGTCGGTGTTCTCGTTGACATGCACTGTCTACCTGGCGGCGCAAATGCAGATGCGCACTCTGGCACAGACTCAAGTGAAGCCAGCCTTTACACCGATGTCAATGCCAGGCGCCAAGCACTCGAGTCTATCAAATTTGTCATCCGCGAGCTCGGCGCAAGGAGCAATGTTATTGGCATTGAGGTCGCGAATGAGCCTACTTGGGGCCAAGCGGATTTCCTGAAGCCCTTCTACTTGGAGTGTCTGTCTTACGCCAAAAATCTAGGACACTCTATTCCTCTTTACATTGGCGACTGCTGGAGTCCCCTCGAGTGGGCCACTTGGGCAGGCCAACTGTCTTCCGACCTCTTCTGTGTTGTCGACCACCACTACTACTACTGCTTTGACGACAAGCGCAAGCGTCGGTCACCGGAACAGATCATTCAAGGCATTCAAACATCCACTGAGCTGGAAAAATGCAGTGCTGCAGCCCACGGCCAAGTCGTTGTCGGCGAGTTCTCCCTCACGCTAGACGAGAGCTCCCTCAAAATGGTGAGCAAGGACAAGCGACCTTACTGGACCCGTGCCTTTGGCAATGCACAATTGCAGCAATTTCTCAGCCACTCTGCTGGTGCCTTCTTCTGGACCTGGAAATTCCAAGTGCGCAACGGCAGTAATACCTGGGATCTGCGCGATATGATCCAGAATGGTTCATTGCCAACGCCTGTTGCGCCTCAGCTTGACGCGCCCGCCACGATCTGCGCAGCAGTACAGCAGCGCAATAAGCTCAAGGCCGTCAAGACACGCGAACACGTTGCCTTTTGGAGTACGCATGGCGATCCTGAGCAATACGAGCACTGGCGCTATGAACTCGGCTGGGACCGAGGATTCGCAGACTGTCTGCAATTTGCGAGTGAAGGCGAGGGCCTTGTTTGTGCATTCCAGGAGCGTCTTGTTGTACTTCGTCAGCGTGCGCACAACCGCAAACGTGGTGTATCCAGCTTTTCTTGGGAGTATGAGCATGGCTATCGTGCAGCCTGGGCATGCTTTCCATACCACTTCAAATGAACTACTATAAGAAGAGCGAGCGCATCTAGCATAGGCATTTATCGAATTTATTGAAACAATGCATTGCTATATCAAAATTCGTACCTTGATTGTCATGCTACACGCCGTCATCATGCTTCTTCACTTGCTAAAGTAGCACTAAAGGTGGCAGCTCGATCATTTTGATCCTGCATAAATGATCCGAAGAGACCAAATGGCTTGACTTCCTTCTTGCTCAGGAACGGATCATCTACCTGACTTGCGTTTCTCGTCAGTTTGGTCGGTCGTACACTCGGCTGGACAGGGGAGGAGCGCCCACGTTTGGTCTTATCTGCCTGATTCGCAGGTGATCCAGTCCCATGATTGATTGCCTGGTCCAGTGTTCGCAAGACTGGCCGGCCTTCCTTTTGCTGAGAAGCATCGACCTGAACAAGTGCGTCCATTCTTCGCTGCGTACCGGCAATGACCTTGTCCACATACTGCAGGCGGGCTGATGGAAGTACGCCGGCTCGTACTACTGGCTGATTTGACACTGCTGTCTGCTCAAGGCTCAACGTCGTGGGAGAATCAGTACTGTCCATCTGTTGTTGAAGTCCCTGCGACGCTTCGTCTAGCTTAGCGGGAGAACGCAATTGACGAGGTGCTGTCGTTGTTTTGGCCGGTGTTGCTTCATCAGCATCAGCAGCCTCGCCATTTTCTGAATGCTCCAGACCACTGGCGACTTCGTCGTCCGCTACCACCATGCCCTTTTCAGCAGCATAATCCGCAATATCGTTTTCAATAAGAAGCAGAAACGGATGATCCAACGCCTCTTTTGCTGTCAGGCGTGACCACGGGTCCAGGTCGAGACATTTCGAGAGGAATTCTATAGCTTCTGCCATCTCTGAGGTCTCCTCGAAGTCGTTATCTCGTGTACCTGTTTGACACCACCTGATGAGTCGTTGAAAGGGAATGGGTCGTTCATGTAAAGTTGGCAGAGACACCTCGAGTGTTTGATTATGCTGTTGAGCAGCTTGCCGCATGGCGGCCTTGCCGTAGACAGACATGAGCTCAACGAGTGCATCAATGTCATCTGCTGAATTGAAAAATGGAAAGCGACCAGAGAGAAATGTCAGTAGTAAAACACCAACTGACCACATATCGATGGCGGTACTCTGATTTTCGCATTTGAACAGTACTTCTGGTGCGCGAAAGCCACGCGTCCCCGCACGATTGGCACGCTTTCCCGGCCGATGGTCTTCTTTGAGGTACGAGCGACTCAGCTTTGCATGCGTGGGCGTGACCATCTCGATGGCCCTGCGTTCAGCCGGGCTCATCCCGCTGCGCTCTTTGCAAGGGCAGACTGTTTTGGCGTTGCTCATCCGCTCGGCCAGACCAAAATCAACAAGCTGACCTTCCCGTTTGTGCACATCATACAAGAAGTTGCATGGCTTGATGTCGCGGTGCATAATGCCTTCAGCATGGACATCACATAGCGCACTCACCAAGGAACGCATGTAGAATCGTATATCCAAAAGTGACAGATCCCGGAAGTAGGCCCGAAAGTCTGCGTGCTTGTAGTATGGCAGCACAATGAAAACTTGATCTTCGTAGCGAAAGGACGTAATGATAGGCAAAACGTGCCTTGAATTGCGCAAGGTTCGAAGCAGATCGAGTTCATTGTGGATGCGAGAGGGCGATGCTGTGACATAGATCCTTTTAATAGCCACAAAGTATTTGCAGGTCGGATCGCCTCCCAGATGTTCGAGCCAGTCGTTTTGATAGACTGCCTGATGAATGTCTTCTGCCTTGTATACCGTCGAGAAGGTGCCTTCTCCAATTTTGGCAACCAGTGTATACCTGTCTGCGAGATGTGCGAGGTCTTGCAGGTCGGCCTCAGCCACCTCACGCTCAGAATCGTTTTCCAGCTTCATCCCTGCATCTCCTCTGCCTTACCCAAGCCGAAACTTGTGTGTTGCCTCGTCCTCAGCTGCTGGCTGTTCGCGTCTCTTTTGCATTTCTCAAAGTCGCGTCAACAAAAAAAAGAAAACAAAACAACAAATGGCAACAACCATCTCCAAGTAGACACGCGCCTGCTTCTTATAGCTACTGCTCGGGCGGAAACATCGCTCATAAGCTGATCAATGATCGAGTTCGCTCTGTCTGCTGTGCTCAATACTTATGCCGATAACAGCAAGCTCTTTCCTAACCATGACTTGTCAACTCTAGACGCCTCGGAGCGGCGCGAACAGCTGAATGAACTCATCGAAGCTTTGTCTGCAGACCCTGATCAGATACTCGAAGAATCAATATACGATGGACTCGAAGACTTTGTCGCCTGCCTGCCATCGCTCACTGCGTCGGAAATTCACAAATTGGCAGATCTCACTGCGAGCGCTATGATGGCAAAAGCGACAGCTCTGGCACAGGAGTCGACAGCGGATCTGGACCCACAATCATCATCACGGATAACGCTTGAAGCCTTGTGCTATTTCAATATGGTTTTGATACATACACTCCAGACAGATTCAGCACTTCTAGCAAATGGCGAGGCCACCGTTGCTGTGCGTGGCAAGGCCAAGAGCAAGAAGCAAAAGGAAGCAGCTGCCGCTACCGTCGACATCATCAGCGTGCTCGTACCGGCCTTTGATGCTATGAGTAAAGTGCTCAGCTTACGCGCCGCCAAAATGTGGCCAACGACATCCGAACGCAATGCTTTTGTCAGCCTGATGACCAAGCCAGCCTATCTCGTCGCCGAAAGTGAAACACTTATGAAAAAGGTGGAAATCAGAATGCGCTTCTACAAGGTCATTTGTGTTGCTGTCAAGCATCACGGTCATGCGTTTGGCGCGCAGACCACCATTGTTCAAAGCTTGCAATACTTTGAGCATCTCTCCGAACCACTTGCAGAGCTACTGCACGTTTTGAATGACCAATACGACTATCCACAATTGACAGACGAAGTGCTGCGCGAGCTCAGCGGCTGCGACTTCAACGCAAATGACAACAAGGGACCTAAATTTGTGAGCATATTCCTCGTAAAATTGAGTGAATTGATGCCTACTGCTGTCCTGAGGCAAGTCGGTCTACTCGCAAAATTTCTAGACTGCGAGAGCTACAACTTACGTTCTGCCATTATCGAGATCTGCGGCAACCTCATTGCTAGTCTCGCAGCTGAAGAGGCAGACGACTCAGGCGAGTCGCACAAAGCGCGAATTAGTGGCTTCTTCGATCTACTGGAAGAGCGCTTCCTTGACAGCAACCCGTACTGCCGGTCAAAAGTGCTGCAAACCTACGTCAAACTCTGCGACCTCAGTAAAAAGTTCTCGAAACGCAGACAAAAGGTCGCAGACCTAGCCACGCAAGCGCTTGATGACAAATCCTCGAATGTGCGGCGCAATGCCATCAAGCTGCTTGCTCGACTGATGCAGACACACCCTTTCGACATGCTGCATGGACCGCATCTCACGCTTGCAGAGTGGCACGAGCGTATCACGAGTGCTCAGGCCGAGCTTGACCTACTGCAGTCAGAATCTTCGCCCGCTGGCGAGCCAGATGAAGCGTTGGTCGAGCCGCCCTCGCCTCAAAAAGCTGCGCCCGTCGAAAACAAAGATCCAGTAGAAGCTGAGCGAAAGGCAGCAGAGCAAAAGACACGCCAGGAAAATATCATGAAGCTGCAAATGACAAAGCGGTATTACAGTGAAGCCACGCGCTTTGTCGAGACGCTCACAACTGCTTCGCAAGCGATTGTGCAGCTTCTCGCATCCAAGACAAAGACAGAAGTCATGGAAGCAATGGATTTCTTTGTCGTTGCTGATGCGTACAAGCTCGAGACTGCCAAGGAGGGTATTCGTCGCATGCTGCACCTGATCTGGACGAAAGCGACAAGTGATGAAGGCAAAGGTGTTACGCTTCATTTGCTTGACTGCTACAGAGGCTTGTTCTTTGAGGCACCGGAGCAGCTCTCCGCCAATGATCAAGCCAACTTTATCGCCAAAAACATGATTTCGTTGACGTATGGTGCGACACTGGCAGAATTGACCTCTCTCGAGCAGCTACTCAAAGTCATGATGAAGGATGGTCAAATCAGTGAGGATGTTGTTGCCAAGCTTTGGCAAGTCTATGGGGTTCAGCGTCGCGAAATCAGCAGAAACCAACGCCGAGGTGCCATCATTGTGCTTGGTATGCTGGCACTAGCGAACCGCGATATTATCGTCAACGGCCTCGATGTGCTCTTGCAAGTGGCATTTGGGCCTGTTGGCAAGCGTGATCTGGGACTCATGCGATATTCCTGCATCGCTCTGCAACGCCTCGGTTCGAGCGAAAAGGCACAAAAAGGTGAGCTTCGAAAGCAGTCAACCAAGTTAGCAGATACGCATGGCGTCTTTCAAAAGCTTGTTGGTGTCATCACAAAGCCTGCGCCGAGCAAAGAGTGGTTCGGCGTCGCGGAGCAGGCCATCAATGCGATCTACGCGTTGGCTGAGCATCCGGATGAAGTATGCTCCGGAGTTGTCAAGCAATTGACGCAACAACTGTTTGCTCACAAGCAGCCGCCCACACCGCCTCGTTCTCGCAGCGTCTCACCGGCGGCTGATGAAGCACGGCCAGAAGAGGCGCTGACAGACCAGCAAGCAGACACTAGAGAACAAGTAAAACAAGTTGGAGCCTCTCGGCAGCTTGCAAACTTGCTCTTCGTGGTGGGTCATGTCAGCATCAAGCAGATTGTATATATCGAGACGTGCGAGGCTGAATTCAAGCGTCGTAAGGCTGAGGCAGACAAAGCAAAGCATGCCGAACCGACCGGTGCACCCGTCAAGGATACAGGAAAGGATGATTTGGATATGGTGAATGGTACGACTGAGGACGAATTCGCTGATGCTATGTCTCACATTCGCGAGCGAGAGCTTCTCTACGGAAGCAAGTCGCTTCTTGCGCGATTCGGACCTTTGGTGACTGAAGTTTGTCGCAATAACACAACATACCCCTGTCCTACATTACAAACTGCAGCAACCATGGCGCTCGCCAAATTCATGTGTGTTTCTGGTTCGTATTGCGAGGAAAACCTGGAGCTGCTACTGCTCATCCTCGAAAAGTCGCCTAGCGCGGCGACACGAAGCAACCTGGTAATCGCTATGGGTGATATGACGGTCTGTTTCAACCACATTTTGGACAATTGCTCAGAACATCTTTACCGAAGGCTTCGTGACGAGGACTCAACAGTCAAGAAGACATGTCTCATGACACTCACATTCTTGGTGCTCGCTGGCCAAGTCAAGGTCAAAGGACAGCTTGGCGAAATGGCAAAGTGCTTAGAAGCAGATGACAAGCGCATTACAGATCTCGCACGCATGTTTTTCACAGAATTGGCAACAAAGGATAATGCCATCTACAATGGCTTCACCGATATCTTCTCGTTGCTATCTGGTGGTCAAGAGCCGATGGACGAGGATGTTTTCAAGCGCATCATTCGCTTCCTCATGACATTCATCGAGAAGGACAAGTATGCCAAACAGCTTGCAGACAAGCTGGCATCGCGTTTAGTGCACTGCGCCAATCAGCGACAGTTTGATGATGTTGTCTTTGCCCTAGGATGTTTGCCGCCTCAAGCGAAATCGGAGACTGTGCAGAAATTGGTGGGTGATGGCTACGCCTTTGCCGTAGCCGCACAATAGTTGTAGAAGATTCGTCTCAAGCATGCTGCCAGTGCGCAGTCGTCAGAGGTAGTTTGTAGCGGAAAGCGTCATTGGCATTCAGGTAATATCTGTGAAGTCGCTTGATGCGCAGAAAACCAAGATTCTCATATAGCCGCATGCTCGCTGGATTGGTGACTTCGGTCTCGAGACAAACTTCGTCTGCTCCTTTCTCTACCATTCCCTTGATGGCTTGCTCAACAAGTTTCGTGGCAATCTTGCGGCCGCGGTACTCTTTCTTGACGGCAAGCATGGCAATGTACCCGCGCATGATGCCGCGATGATCTTCCAGCTTGCAGACGATGGTACCGACAGCTGAACCATCTATCATTGCGAGGAAACACAGCTCGGGCCATTGATGTATGAAATAGCGGTAGACGTAGATGCTATATGGCTCTGATAGCTCGTCTGCGATCAAGGCCATGATGGTAGCAAGCTGTGTTTCATCTTTGTAAAGAGCCAATTCGAGCCCAATTGGCTGCTTTTCGGTCACAGAGAGCCCTTGCACGGCCGCCTCGAGCGTAGCAGGCGCCATGAAGAGCGTGTCAATGCTATGTGTGTCTTGGTGGAAGTCTGCTCAACAAAGGATTGTCATCACATTCGAAGCACTCAATCACAGACAAGAGAAACAATCAATGCTTGCTCCTCGACTTGTATCGACCTCTATACAGACTCGTTGGTTGTCCACTACAAGTTGCACAGCATGGCTAAATCACCGCAGAGAGACATTCTACAGAAACTAGCAAGTACGGACACTGGGTATGTCAAACCGTTGCCGTGTTCATAGATGATACTGCTGATGTAGTTGCGCCCCGTGACCCGTTCAATGGATATATTCGAGTACCCAAATGCTTCTTAAAGAAGAGTTGCTTACCCAGCTATGCACAGTCACGCAACCACAAACACAAAATTTGGAACGGCAAGAGAAACACGTGACTTGGGAGATCAGATGCAAGCAGCGACGACGAGACGAAAGAGAAACAGGTTACAGGACAAGATACAGCAATGGTGCGTGGCTGAATGGGCGATATGGAACGACAGATGGACTAACGATCGATGTAGGCCAAGTCAAAGAACCACACCAACCACAACCAAAACAAGAAGGCCCACAGGAACGGCATCAAGAGACCGGCTACCAACAAGTACCCGTCAATGAAGGGTGTGGACCCAAAGTTCCGTCGCAACCTCAAGTATGCACAACGTAAGCCACTCTGGGAGCGATGTGCATCAAACGCGCAAGCTCAATGAGAAATAAACGGACGCTAATACTAGACGGAACACAAAAGGCGCTCCGTGCAGCCAGGGCTGAGGCAGCCAACTAGAATCATTCGATGCTCATTAGCAGCGACAATGAGTCTCTGAGCGGCCACATTCACCTCGCCCCGACTACAGCATACACGACGAATTTTTGCATGTCCCTTCGTCGGAATTTAGTGTAGATACACGCTATCTTTCGGCCCTTGATATCTCGACCCTTTTGGTTACGTGATTTTCGACACTGTTGTCTTCAGCACGATTGTGTAAGGCGCCAGCTGATCTACCTCTACAGCTGTGCGACCTAAGGAATACTTGTGCAAGATGAATCTGGCTGTTCGCGGCAACGCGGCATCTAGGGCGATTGAAAACACCGTTGCTTCGATGCTCATCCCGTCGAGGTTGCCGCGCTGAACAATTCAGTTTCGTCGCACAGATCTGTTTCTTGCTTCGTGTTATGCCGCCATTGCTTACAGATGCTAACCTTTACTGCTATCGCTATTGCGCGACAAGCCTACCGCGCAATCTCTCAAATGTCCCCTCAAATCCTCCGCATATGTCCCTGCATTGTCTTGCTGCCATGCGGTCCGCGATGCCAATGTGCCATTGACCGCTCTCTAGCATCATGCGGCTTCTTTCTGCTTGACTATATTCCCGCTGCATCGCTTCAACGTGATCTTTCACTGTGCGTAGCTTGCGTGACACATCGAGTGCAGTTTGCCGCAGCATGTTCAATGCATCACTCAGACTGGCCAAGTCCTGTAACAACTGAGCTGTTTTGACGTATAGTTGGCCAAGCATTGCAACGGCATCGCTTCGAGAGCGACATGATGTACGACTTCCATTGCTGTTCTGCGAGCGAGAGCTGCTACTCGAAGCGGGTTGGACCGTTGA
This sequence comes from Protomyces gravidus, assembly GCA_003717255.1. Lineage (NCBI taxonomy): Eukaryota > Fungi > Ascomycota > Taphrinomycetes > Taphrinales > Protomycetaceae > Protomyces > Protomyces gravidus. The sequence goes on along the minus strand of QXDP01000108.1, from coordinate 144,565 downwards.
CCCAAAGTCCTGTACAGTTTGAATCAATGTCGTTAATGCTTCACAAAGAGCAGCGCGCTCAATTGCATGATCTTCGTCCATTTCTCGATCGTCCTGCCAGTCGCAATGAAGGTATCCGGCAGTCACTTGCATAGAAAGGTCACGCAGTGCGTTAAGCTTTCTTGGCATAGCAGTCGCCAATGTCTCATGTGCTGCAATACAGCGTGAGGTGGCCATCTCAGTCGACGACTGCGGCCGCAAATCACCCAAAGCTTGTGCGAAGCGACGAATGTCTGAAGACTCATCTGCAGTCTCGTTCTGCAAAGAATCGCACAACCCCTGGAGCAACCCCATCGCTGAGTCCAAGCCAGGATAAGATGCTTCTGGCTCAGAGTCGTCTTCTGGATCGCCATATCTCGTACCTTCATAGTCACTCGGCTCAGAGAGTAGCTTACGAAGCGTATTGGGACTGTACGTGTCGCGCTTGCCTTGCTTGAGGTGTTCGACTGAGGTTTTCAAGCGTAGAGGGGCTTTTCGAGCCACAGACCGTACTTTGAGCACCCCACTCGTAGTTTGGGAGTCGGAGACAATGAAGTTCAGCTTCTCAGGCGCTGGAGAGCGTGCCTGTGCGCAAAAGCAAGGCGCCAGTGCAGCCGAAAACGTTTCGATAGATGTGTCATGCTCGTCAGCAAAAGACGTATCATACTCCTCAACAGAGCTATCAAGCGCTGCTAGCTCGTCCTGTAGACTTGCCATAGCAGCATGGAGACAGGACCCTGCAGCGTGCCTCTATTTGTCACAAGATTGCGCGCGCAACTCGGCAGCTGTCGTCGTCTCTTTGGCGACGAGATGGACAAAATACTACAACGACAATTGCAACCATATCAAGCGCTACTTCTGCTACTGCTTTCACGCTCGCGTATCCTGCTGTGCGTCTCTGAGAACCGCTGCTTCGATGTCTACTACAAGACGCTTTCGAGCTTCAGATCTTTTCAACTTCAATCGCGTGTACGCTCGCTCTCTATTCTTCCACGAACGCTGACTTGCTCAAGAAACCTTGACATTTTGACTGAGACTGTACAGACCCGCCTCTAGGTATCATATGCTGATGACAGTACAATCTCTCTTTCTACCTCTCCTATCTTGCACGCTGGCCCAGTCTCTTCTCAACCATTCTCTCGCCAGACGGGAAAGTAATGGGCTATAGCAAGTCGTCCGCATGATTTTTCTTCGCTAATCGCGCAGTTATGGGCAAGACAGAAGGACGCAAGGAGGACTGGCATGGACATGTTACGGCCGTCACGGTGGCGCCACCATATCGCCGTCTTGGCCTTGCGCGCAAAATGATGCGTTTGCTAGAAACTGCCAGCGAAGCACAAGAAGCGTACTTTGTGGATCTGTTTGTTCGCGCAAGTAACGCCCTTGCTATCGATATGTATCGATCTTTCGGCTACGTGGTCTATCGGCGGGTTGTGGATTACTATAGCAGTAGTAAGGGTCCTGATGAGGATGCATTCGATATGCGCAGACCGCTGCAGCGCGATGTCGACAAGCAGAGTATAGCGGGTCACGGCGAGAACAATCGCATCAGTGCGGAGGATTTTCCAGACTACAGTCTCTAGTGTACAAGCGATTCTATTGTTTTATTGAAAGAAGAGAGCCTTGCCTGATGCATTACCAGCCAATACCCAATTCTGAGAATCGTGCATCTTGACAACAGCAGGCACAGCTGTAATACGTTCATCTTCCAAAGAAGCAAGTATATCACCGTTGCCACTGCATATATCGATGCGTCGTTGCATATTGCCAATGACAAACTTCGCTTGTCCATCTAGCGGTGTTGCTTGCCACTGCGCTTTGAAGACAGTCAGCCATCGACCAGTTTGGTTGTTGTGCTTGAGCTCATGGGTCGTGTCCAATTGAATTGGTTCATGTGACTCAGGTGGGGGCTTGACACTTGATGCAAGCTCGGCCATGTCGAACAATTTGACGGTATCGTCGTAAGCTGTTGCCAGAATTGTTCCCTCGTTATTGAAGTATGCCGAAGACACACTTAAACGGCAGTCGTAATTTGCCACAGGTGATGGATCAGTTGTTGATTTGCGTCCCTTTGAGACGCTTCGCATGTCCCAGACCTTCATGGATCTATCGAGCGAGGCCGTGCATATAAGATGGGGCCGAAGAGGATGCATGCCCATACCTCCGATCTTGCGATCATGCAATTGAAATAGCTCAGCGTCTTGGATTCGCAGATCGCGACGCCCAACTTGTCCGTCATTCGTCGAGAAGAGAAGGACTTGCCCGTCTTGCTGGACTTCCAAAGCCGTGAGTGCTCGATCCTCGAGTGGCGCATATGCTTCTGTCGCTACCCCTGAGGTCAGGTCGAGACACCTGATCGAACCATCATAAGAAGAACTGTACATTTTCTGTCCATTCAGGGGATCAAAAGCAAAAGAAGTAATGGTGCCTGCATGCAGCTTGAAGTGATGAATCATGGGCAAATCTTCCGGATCCGCCGTCTCGACGTCTTCATCGTCGTCAGCTTCTTCCTTTTTGATATTTGAGCGGCGACCTCGCTTGGACTGCGAGCTTTGAAGATCTTCGTCCGTTTGGTGGTTCTCGATGTCCCAAATACCGAGATGGCCTCGCTTGTCGCCTGCTATCGCCAGTTTCTTGGATGAACCTGGATGCATTCCAATTGAGTAGACACGTTCGGGCGTGATCTTGAGATCGTTCGGATCCCATCGCGTGAGCAGAGATAGACTGCCCAGCTCGCGACGCAGCGCATTGAGATTGGCATCTGGAGTGTCATAATTTCGAGCCTCCCTCTTCATGTCTGCTGCGGCTTGGGCCAAGATTTCCTTTGCCGCCATCCAAGTGCCCCCATTCTCAATCGCGTCCTCTAGCTTGATAGGTCCCACCACGCGCACGCGCTTTAGCCGTTCTGCTTCGCGTCTTTCCTCCTCTGCCTTTTCATACTCACTCTTGGCGACTTCTGACGCAGCAGGAATGCCAGAAAGCCGCGAACTTGTACGCCTCGGAGCGAGAGACACATCTACTTCGCGCTTCCGCGGCTTGGGCGCTGGCTTCTTGCGTTTGAGTTTGCCGGCTGATCCTGGTGGTGCTTGCACGCCTGTCAAGCCAATCTCCTTGAGCAGGGCTGCATTCTTGGCAATATTTGCCAGACGTTCTGCCTCATAGTCGTTCATACTAGTCCAGCAGCCGGCCTAGCGCAGCCTAGCACACAATCACAAGAGACGATGCCTTATGCTTGTACTTTGACAGCTGAAGGCGCGAATTTATTCAGATGGGCAGGTTCATGACGTCGAGGAAAGAGCATCAGACTTGTCCGAAGCTCATCACAAGACTGCAGATTTCCTCTCTCTGGCAATACATACAAGGCTACCCTTTCTTGAAAAAGTCCACTTGATAGCGACCCTGCTTGGCCTTCTCTTGCTGTTTTAATGCATCACTCAGATCCACCTCTTGTACATGTTTACTCCGACTTCGCTCTGCGCGCTGATAGTCTGCTAGGACTTCTGCTCTTACTTTGCTAATGCCGCCCGTAGCAAGCATGATGAAGAGCACGACCGCACTGATGCCCAGAAATCGCGCTGTGAAATTATCTGGCGGATCAGGTGGCCTATCGACACGAGCACCCTCGCCGCGTACACGATGCCTTTCATCGAATGTAGAATGCCGTTGTCTGTGTTCTTCGTAGGTAAAATAAGGGTTTTTGACTTGCTCGTCCCCTGTCGGCCGCGAGCCAAAGCCAAATCCGGCTGCTCTTCCGCTTGTGTTGTACGGTGAGGCTGAAGGCCCATATGGTGAAGACGGCGGCGTACCCATTGGTTGCGTTCTACGACGGCTCAATCCGCTGCCCATACGAAAACCTGAGGCGGTCGAGCCAATTGGGCCACGTTCAGCTGGCAGTGTGCGGTCATAATCGCGTCTACTACGGGCCTCTTTTAGCACGCCATATGCAGTGTTGATCTCAGTAAAGAGCTTTGCAGATTCAGGTGAGACGTCTGGGTGGTGCTTCTTGGACAGCTCATAGAAACGCGCCTTGATCTGCTTGGCTGTCGACGAGCGCGGCAAGGACAAGGTTTCGTAATGTGTCGAGGCTTGACGTCTTTGGCCGCGATATAAGCCGGGCACTGATGAACACGCCTGTCGCGCCAGACAGCTTCTACAGAGCATCCCTGGCCGATCTTTTAGGCAGCTTCAAGGGAGTGGCATTTCTTGAATGTCGCGGATCTTACGGACAACGACAATATTGAGAGGATCCCACCTGCCATTAGTCTGTCCTTTTGGTCAATGCATGCCCGCCAGCGCGGTCGAGCAGGCCAAGCTTCACTCATACAATGCATCACTCGCAAGTCTGGACGGTGATCTCGAAAAGGCGCTAGATGAGCTGATTATCGCCTCGGAGCTCTATGTCAAGGCAATCTCAAATGCAGCGGTGGACAAGCCAGCGCGACAAAAGCTCATGGAGTTGTTTGATGAAACGGCGGAGGAGGCAGAACGGATCAAGGTTCGGCAGAGGGCAGAGGGCTCGAGCCAAAGATGCGAAAGAAGGTCTGAATCACTATCTAGAGCAGGGGTGGGAAGCTATGTACGGCCTAAGATGCAAGTGCATGAACACCGCTTTCGAATGTCGCGTGCAATTCCTCGGAAGGAACAGATGATCTTGCTTCAATCATCTCAATTATCAGAGGCCACATGTCCGATTTGGAACGACGATCACGTCGAGCGAGCGCTGCAATGCTCGGAAGTCTTTACTTCGCCAAGCAGCTGGCCCACCCAGGTGTTTACAAAGCACAAGTGCACTGAGAAGCGCTTGGCTGACATAATTGAGCATGCTGAGCTCGATAGCACAGATTGCATTCTCTATCCTACACTTCGGCAGAATGTCTGGAACGACTGTTCCTTTGTCTGCGCATTGATCGTCGCCGATCAATGGTCGAATCGCTTCCGCACTCGCCTCTTGACGAACAGACTTTACCCGCAAGATGCCCAAGGACACTGCACGCCCTCGACGCATGGCAAACACATGGCAAAGTGGTGGCTTCATGGCAGCGAACGACAGGTAGTTGTTGATGACCGCTTGCCTGTACCAAATCAAGGACAAATTCAAGATCTTCTCGTCTTTTCTCAGGCTCACAAAGACATTGTCTGGCCTGCTTTGCTTGAGAAGCTGTACTATAGTGTGAAGGGCAAGAAGTTCGCTGGGTCTAGTAGTGCAAACGACCTGTACATGATGGCAGGGTGGATTCCTGAGGAAATCTTTCTCCACGCACCTGGCATCAATCTTGAAAAGGAATGGCAGTCTCTCGAACATGCTTGGAAACGAGGGCAAGTGCTTGTTACGACCGGCAGCTGTCAAATGAGCGAAGCAGAACAAAACGATCACCGACTTGCTTCAGATCACAACTATGCTGTAGTCGGCATGCAATCAAACGCTGAAGGCGAGCGAACCTTGACCATGCAGGATCCGTGGGGTGGAGCGAGACAACGTGAGAACGGCAGTATATTCGAGATCACCTGCGACAAGGCACAATTGCTTTTTAATGCTTTGTACCTCAGCTGGGATCCAAAGCTATGGAAGTACCGCGAGCTACGCCATGTTCGCTATGAGCTTGATGCTAGCTCTGCAAAGCCAATTTGCCTTTATCTGTGCCCGCAAATGCTCATTTCGAATGAGCTAGATAGGGCAGTAGACGTTGTCGTTGTTGTCTCGAAGCACAGTCAAGATGCGAGCGGACACACCAGCATCGCGCTATTCGACAATGGCGGCATGCGCCAATTCATTGATCAAAACTGCATCGCTTGTACAGATCATCTGGCATCGCTTGACATCACGATGCGATACACGCTACCTACAAAAGCACAGATCACCCTCGTTATCTTGCAAACACAGACATCACAATCGACAGCATACACTGTGGCGGTTCACCACAACGAAGACACACCGGCAATTCAACTGAGCGATGTGCAAGACAGGCACCTACGCCCGGCTGACCTGCACGTTCATGATGGTGCTTGGACTGTCGCGACTGCCGGCGGTAACGCCAACCATCTCACATTCGTCAAGAATCCACATTTTGTTGTGACCGTGGCAGAGCCTTGCGATCTGACTTGCGCTCTTGAGGCAGTTTCCGAACTCAATGTTCAGCTAGACCTTGTACTTCTCAAGTCTGGCCAGTCGCGCGTTGCAAATCCGCATAGCAACAATCGAGTGGCAACGAGCAAGTCATATCAGCGCATGAGTACGTTCATGTCGGCCTCAGCTATACAACCGGGCCAATACGCCATTATCTGCTCGACATGGCAGCCAAGCGAGCTGGGTCAATTCAGATTGACTAATCTTCTAACGCCAGCCATGGGAGATGGATGGTCGAGTCAGCTGCTGCCATCCTGGAAAGTACTTGCGCCTCTGGGATACGGCCAATCCCATCATCACATGTCTGGTCAAGTCAGCGCAATGTCTGCTGAGGCGATTATCATCTTGATCGCTCCAGCATCAAACGTGGGCACACTCTATCTACATATGACGCCGCCTCGTCAGCATGCGCAAGTAAAGCTTATTAAGGTGCTGGAGCAGCGGACCGTTGTCGCCCAGATCGAAGGTGAGACAAGCCTTTCTCTCGGGCCAATCAAGCTTGGTGTGCTACCACAAGATGGCCAATACGAACTGCAGGTTACACTGCTCGCCTCATCGAGCGCCCGAGTATGCTCCTTTCTGCTCGACATGTACGCCAGCTTACCTTTGTCGAAGTTTGAGCTCGTTTAGCAAAGCATGCCCCTTCCGAGACTCGCGCCGTCCTGCGTATACTTCGCAACCTTTTCGTGCATTGTGTCTGCCAGAACCACTCGAAAGTACAGAGCAACGAAGGAAGTAGTGGCCATCTCGCGAATCAAATCAAGTGTCGGGTCTCGCTCATCATCTGTAGCGGAACCTTGCCACCCGGGAACAAGCTGTTCACTGAGTTCAGCATCTGCTAGAATGAGATTGCCTAGGATTGCTGGTCGATTCAAATCAGCTTCAAGTGACAGCGGCTCGCACGCTCTCGCGCTGTCATGAGTCGCAGACCTCGCGAGACTTGGTTCCGGCAACTGCGCCATCTGAATAGCTGTGCGCAGCACCGGCGTCGCACCCGCAAATGTCTCGTGCTCTGTCAATTCTTGCTCGTCGGGTCTTGTCGGGGTTGGCAGAAACCACCCGATAATCTGCGTTGTCGGCTCGCCCAGGATACCTAGCTTCATGCCTTTAAATATGCGCCTGAGCTTGTAGTCATTTTTATTGCTCAGGAATGACCAGAGGATGCGCCACTCAAGCCGTATACCGCGTTCCTTGATTCGACGAGATTGTGTTACCGTGACGTCCGTACTGTTCAAGGGTATGGTAAAGTGGTAGTAGTCGCCGCGATACAGGTGAAGTGGTATCATGCCTCGCGAAGCGTGCAACGGAATGAAGGGATCTTGCTGACGGACATTAAAAGATTTTTTGAATGTCGGCATGATCAAAGCACATTGTGAGGTCGTAGTATCTGCATCGTTAATATCTTGTGCACTGTAGGCCAATTCGCGCCTTCTACACACTCGAATTGTGCGAGTACGTAAGCGACGCTGAGCAAGGCTTCGTTTTCGGCTCTGTAACAGTCTACTTCTAGGCGCGTCGTCTGTATCGTCGAGAAGCTGCACAAGATGCGATTGCTGCGGATCATGCAAGCAGCTTAAATTATAAGCAGCGAAGTCTTGCCTATAGAATTGATATTGAGTCGCTTGCTTCCCTTGTGTGGCATAGCCCGGCAGATCTTCATGAGCGTTTTGCTGGTCACTAGCTGCTGTTGCCCCGCGGGTTGAGGCGCCGGGAAATGAGAGCGCGTTAGGTAATGATTCAGTATCCAGCTGCGCTCTTTGCATTTGTTCTCGCAAGAGATCATTAGCGCTTGAGATCATAGGTCTTGTGTTCATGGTGTGAAGCGACTGATTCAAAGCAGCTTGAGACAAATGAATATCTTGTCAAGAGTGGTAGAGCTTGACTATCTCGCCTCCACGTCGTTGCAGATCGTGACAGCCCATCTGAACAGAACCAGCGCGTTGACAGCCAAACGTCATATGCATGGACATATGCATGAAGAAGCCTAGACTTGTATAGCTGGACAGATCAAGATGGGCGCATTCAAGGTCAACAGCACTATCAAGGCCTTTGGAGGTTATATCTATAAGCTCACGCACAAGTCTACAGCTCTCGGTGGACTTGATGCGAATCTCAATATATTTATCCCAGCGAGAAAGGACGAAAAGCGCCTATTGCCCGTGCTGTACTACCTTGGCGGTTTGACATGTACCGGAGACAATGGTGAACAGTTGATCCTGTAGAACTAGACTGACTTTAGGACTCGAAAAGGGCAATATTCTAGGTGCGGCTGCCGAAAACAGTCTCGCGGTGGTCTTTCCTGACACATCGCCTCGTGGTGCTGGCATTGAGGGCGAGGACGAAAGCTGGGATTTTGGCACAGGCGCTGGCTTTTATATCGATGCGACATCGCCTAAGTACAAGGACCATTATCGAATGGAGAGCTATGTTACGGAAGAACTACCAAAGCTGCTCAACGAGGAGTATTTTCTGGATGCGAGCAAGACATCGATTTTTGGACGTATGCAACCATGACTCTGGCGCAAAAGCTGACTCGCAGACTCGATGGGAGGTCATGGTGCGTTGACTCTCTACCTGAAGCACCCGGATATGTATAAATCTGTTTCTGCGTTTGCTCCTATCTGTAATCCAACACGTTGTGATTGGGGTAAGAAAGCATTCAAAGGCTACTTTGGCGAGGAACAGCAAGCAGATTGGGCTAAGCATGATGCTACTGAACTTCTGAAGACATTCGAGGGCAAGGTCAACGGCCTTGTCGATAGCGGTACAGGCGACCAATTCTACAAGCAGGGACAGCTTTTGCCGGAATCATTGAGCAAAGCGGCAAAGGACAAAGGACAGAGTGAACTCGAGGTGCGTCTACAGGACGACTACGATCACTCCTATCCGTCCATCATTGCCACTTTCGCGCCGGAACATGTTCGCTTTCATGCTAAATTCTTGAATGTATAGCTATAGACAGAAACGAGGCTAGTTCTCAGTCTTCCGCTTCTTTTTTTGCGGTTTCGCTTCCGCGTCTTGCTCATCATCGCCGCTGTCTTGCTGAACGTCAGAGTCAAATTCTTCTGCAATGTCACTCTCATTTGAGTCCATCTCAAAGTCTTCATCAGGCGATTCTTCATCCTCGCCACCAGAGTCGCCGCGAATGGCAGGCACATCCTCATCATCCATGTCGGCCTCTTCTGCAAGTGCTGCAGATAGCAATGCAGCCGAGTCATCCTGCAAATCGTTCTTGATGCGTAGTCCCTTGCTTGTGAGGAACTCTTCAAGCGCGCTTTGTTCTTCGCGGTTAATGCTTGTGAATTGCTGATCCGCCTGGCCGGTGCGACTGGTGAATGTGATGTCGAATGTCTTCGCTGTGTTCATGCTGCCACCGACGCGAGAAAGCACCACGGACCGTACATCCGAAAAGGGTACAAAGATGGTAGGTTTTGTGACAAACAGGACGCATTTATCAAGCAAGTACAAGGCACCTTCATTTGCGCGATGATTGCACTTAACGCAAGCGAGACCGTGGTAAGACTTGTAGCTAGACGGTACTGTGACGCGTCTGCCTGAAAGGCCTTTGAAGATTTGCGAGACGACTTGGTGAGTCGGCTGATCGTATGCCTTTTTGAGCTTGTCCTTGTACTTTTCTTCATACTCTGCGTCGTCCAAATTGAGTTCCACTTCCATCTCTTCTTCTCTTGCAAATTGCAAGCACAGGAATGGATAGCGTGTCTGGCCCTGACGAAGTGGCGGATCCAGGCCCACGACAAACAGCACATTGGCTTCGTCATTCTTTGGCAGGAGGAATAGATTGACGATGGCGCTGTACTGCACCTTGTAGTCGTAGGTCTTTCCACGCAGCCGAAGGGAGGAGGCAAACATGTCAATTTCGTACCTGCCACGGGGCACGATACAGACGACATCTGAGAAGGATGCGATCGCGTCGCCAGCAGATTCGCCCACATCGGCGCGATCCTTGAGGGTGTCATAGAAGATTTGTGCATTGGAAACCTCTTCGGCACCGTCTTCTTTGTCGCTGCCTGCGTCTTCGTTCTTCACATCGGCTTGGCCAGGCACATAAAAGCGAATTTCGACCATTTGATCCACAAGCATAGCTTCGCGCCGTGCGTCCTTGTTGCTCTCGTCTGCCTCACCCGGCAAGCCGAATTCAATAGAAACTTCTGCCTTGCCGGTCAGGTTGGTGTTGACGATATGCTTGAGTGGCAAATCAAATGCATTCTTTCCATTCACTTGAAACCCCAAGTCACTGCCTGTGATATCCGTCTTTCCCCAATTCCAGCCCTTCAGCGCATGCTCTTTGCGCAACAGCTCGAGACTAAATTTTTCCTGGATGGCCGATGCGAGTGCCTCGAGATCTTCTTCCCTGAAATTGTCAAGCGTCACCGCATCACCTTGCCGCGTGTTGATCTTGAGCATGTAGCCACGACTAGCCTTGACCCAGCTCGCCTGCTTGATGTCACTTGTCGGCAGTGTAAATGGTTGTGTGCTTGAAGGCGCCTTCCATCCGAGGCCCGACTCTGCCAGCCTCAGCTTCCCGGCCTTGTCGCCTAGGTTAAGGTGAATATCATCGAACTGAGTCACCTTGGCCATCTCTGCCCCTCCTTCTCTGTATTATGTATAGCCTACTACGATACTCCTCAGTTCTTAAGCTTGTCGTTGAAGAAAGCAAATTCGCGTTTCGCGTTCAACGACCAAACACCAAAAGAGACAAAGAAGGGGACGCGATGGGAAGACTCGTGCAGATAGAGCTGTGCGACTTCAAGAGCTACAAGGGCCACCAGACAATAGGACCATTCCGCAGCTTCTCATCCATTTGTGGACCAAAGTATGAGACTACAGCAGACCGGTCCCGATGCTAATGTACAGTGGCGCCGGCAAATCAAATCTCATGGACGCCATATCCTTTGTCCTGGGCATCAAATCGAGTCATCTACGCTCGAGTCATTTGAAAGACCTCATCTACCGAGGCGCCGCAAATCTCGAGGATGATCCCACAACTGCATGGGTAGCAGCCGTGTACGAAGACGACAAGGGCAATGAGACGCGTTTCAAGCGCGTCATCAACGCAAGCGGCACGAGTGACTACAAAATCGACTCCACAAGCTGTAGCGCAAAGCATTACAATGCCATGCTTGAATCACATAATGTTCTCATCAAGGCGCGCAACTTTTTAGTGTTTCAAGGAGATGTCGAGGCGATCGCTTCTCAGTCACCGAAAGACCTCACAAAGCTCATTGAACAAATCAGTGGCAGTCTCGAATACAAGGCGGAGTACGAGCGCCTCCAGCTCGAGTCGGAAAAGGCTACTGAGAGCAATAATTTCAATTTTCATCAGAAGCGCAGCATGACAGCTGATTTGCGGCAATGTCAAGAGCAACAGGCAGAGGCGGAAGCATACGACAATAAGGCAGCTGAACGACAGCAGGCTATTCTGACGCAAATGCTCTGGCGCTTGTTCCATGTGCAAGGTGAGCTGGACAAGAATGCCGAGCAGCTTGAACAGAGTCAAGCAGCGCATGCAGCTAAAGAGGAGGAAAGTCGCACACTGGCAAAGCAACTTCAAGAAGCCGAGAAGGAGCGTGCCAAAGCTTTGCGGGCCATTGAAAAGAAGCAACGGCACGTCAAGCGACGCGTACAAGAACAAGCAGAGAAGCAACCAGCTGTGGATGCGATTCAGGAACGCATCAAGTCGACAAAGCGTTCCATCAAGACATTGACCGCACGCCTTGCGACAATCAAGCCAGACCAGGAGCGACAAGAGGAGACTATCAAGTCCCTCAAGCGCGATATCACTCAAGTAGAAAAGGCACAACGCAAATTTGAGCAAGAACAGGAGAAGCTCGCTCAGGAGGCTGGGAATCTATCTGCTGCCCAAGTAGAAGAGTATCGCGCACTCAAACTCGAAGCCAACAAGCGGAGCGCGCGTGAAAGAGCCGAACATACAAAGATCGATCGTGAACTGCGCGGTGTGTCTGAGAACCTTATCGAGACACAAGAGAAATCGTATGACTATGAGCGCAAACAGCGCATGCTTGACGAGGAGGCGGAAAGCCTCGAGCGTCGCAAGACAGATCTCGAGACGCAAGCATCCGTGCTGAAGGAAGATATGGATGCGCTATACACCAAGCTGCGTGCAATTCAGGCGCAGCGCGCCACAAGCGAAGCGAAAGAGAAAGATCTGAACGACAAATTGCAAGACGCGCTTGAGAAGCTCTCGCGGCATAATGACGAAGAGCGTGAAACCGCAAAGGAGATTCAGTTCAAGGAGAATGTCACAGCCATGCGCAAAATCTTTCCAGGCGTGCGTGGGCGACTTACAGACCTTTGCAGGCCATCCCAGCGCAAATACGATATTGCCATTGCCACCATATTTGGACGCAACAATGATGCGATTGTGGTGGACAACGAAGTCACTGGTAAAGAGTGCATCGAGTATATGCGCGAACAGCGAGCGGGTGTGGCCACTTTTTTGCCCCTCGATACGCTCACTGTCCGGCCCATCAATGCCGAACTGCGCTCAGTATCATCCAATGCCAAGCTGGCGATTGATGTGATTCAATACGAAGCTTCACTGGAGCGAGCTGTGCAGTATGCATGTGGGTCTGCCATTGTCTGTGAGAATCTGGACGTGGCGCGTCGCCTATGCTACGAGGAACGACTCGAAGTCAAGGCAGTCACGCTTGACGGTACAGTTATTCATAAATCTGGTAATCTGACAGGCGGTCAGCACGAGAACAAGGGCGCTGCGTCGAGGTGGACAGACTCACAGGTTGAAGGATTGAGACGTCTGCGTGACTCTCTCATGTCGCAGATCCAGACCTTATTCGATGCGCGGCAGCAGGATACAGGCGAGGAGGCGATGCAGTCCGAGCTACGGCAGATCGAGTCACGCAGGGCCTTGATGCAGGCAGACTTGGATGCCGTTTCGCGGGACTTGGAAGCGCGACAGCAGGAAGCGCGTCATGCTCAGGCTGAAGCAGACAAATTGCATCCGAGCCTGCAAAAGCTTGAGAAGGAACGTGCAGCTTTGCAAAAGCAAGCAGATGCGTTGCAAAACAAGATTCATGCAGCAGAGGATGCGGTGTTTGACAAGTTCTGCAAAGCGAACGGCCTTCGCAATATCAGACAGTATGAGGCCACTCAGGGTGCTTTGATACAAGAGGCAAGCAAGCAGAGAACCGCGTTCACATCACAGCTGGCGCGTCTCAAGAATCAGTTGTCCTTTGAACAAGGTCGGCTTGAAGAGACGCTGCAGCGTGTGCGCAAGATTGAGGCCAGCGTGACGCGTGATCAAGACGCACTAGATACGTTTGAGCAGCAAGAAGCCACCTTACAGAAAGAGATGGCAGACCTTGAGCGCGATGTGGCCAGCCTGCAGCGCGCGTATGATGATGAACGCAAGGTTGCGGATGTCAAGAGTGCTGCGGTCAACGAAGCGACGCGCCATTACAGCACCGCGCAGCACGAGCTCGAGCATATTGCAAAGACGGTCAGTGCTTGTGAAGCGACTACAGGCCAGCTTCTTGCGCGCCGGCATGCGCTCTTGCGTCGATGCAAGCTTGAAGAGATTGATCTGCCCTTGGTCAAGGGACGCCTTGACAATGTGCCTCTAGAGGAGAATTTGACGGAAGACCCTGCCGAACAGCCTGACATCGCCGACTGGGGTATTGAAATCGACTTTGAGGAGCTTGATGACGATTTGAAGGTGGATGGAAGCGAACAAGCCGACTTGTCTTTGACGGAGCAGATTCGCGAGCTAGAAGCAGACCTTGAGCGCATGTCACCTAATACAAAGGTACATGAACGCCTTGCCAACGTTGAAGACCGTTTGCGCTCAACAGAGAAAGAGTTTGAAAAGTCTCGCAAAAGATCAAAGCAGCTCAAGGACAAATTCAATGGAGTTAAGCAGAAGCGTTTGGAGCTCTTCACCAAGGCGTATGAGCATATTTCGGGTCAAATTGACAAGATCTACAAAGACCTAACGAAAAGCAAGCACGTTCCCCTGGGAGGCACTGCGTACTTGAGCTTGGAGGATGACGAAGAGCCATATGAGCATGGCGTGAAGTACCATGCAATGCCGCCCGGGAAGCGTTTCAGGGACATGGAGCAACTTTCTGGTGGTGAAAAGACAATTGCAGCACTTGCGCTGCTCTTTGCGATCCACTCCTTCCAGCCATCGCCCTTTTTCGTGCTCGACGAGGTGGATGCCGCGCTTGACAATGCGAATGTTGCCAAGGTCGCCAACTATATTCGTGAACATGCTGGTCATGGCTTGCAATTTGTTGTCATTTCGCTCAAGAATGCGTTGTATCATCAGTCACAGGGATTGGTTGGCATCTACCGCGACCAGGAGGAGAACTCATCACGCTCTCTAACGCTTGATCTGGAGGCCTACGATCAAGTTCAGGCTGTATAGCGTTTTGCCTTTCTACCATTTTTTGTGCATAGCCTGTTCGTGCCAGCTTACAGTAAGATCTTCATGTTTGTTGAGATCGCTGCATATGGCTCGAGAGGGTCCGACTGTCGAACCACTACTTGGTTGATCCGGACTGTAATAGCGCGATTCTGGCTCAGTCAAGCAGCAAGAGGAAGCAGCCACTTAAAATACATGAAGGAAGTACCGCATAGCGAAGAAAGTCCAAGACTTCAAACTAGACCACAGAGTCGGGTAGCTTTTAGCACGGCCATTGTCGTTCGTTGACTTCTTAGGTCTTGGCTGCATTCAAGGTAGGCACTACAAAAAGGGCCCTTTTCTCGATTAGGATTCTACCAATTTTCGCGTGCAGGGCGGCAACCGAACGAAAATCAGGAAAGTTTTCCCATTCTCAAGAAATTGACTGGTCAGCAGAGGGAAAAATTGCAACCGCCAGACGAGATTTTAAAATTTGGCATCAAGAGGGATTTTTGATCAGAGGGCCCTTCGGCTGAATCTTCTCGAGCATCAAGCCAGCCTCCAGGTTGTTTTTGAACAGTACGAGGCCTTGAAGAGCCATGGCAATGCATTTATCGAGTGATATAGTGAACCATGGCAGTGCTATGTTGCAAAAGCGCTGCCAAAGGAGCTGTTTGTCTTGGCATTTGCTACTTTGACGGTCCGGGCGCTTGTTTTGGTTGTAGGATTGGCACGGTTTTGATGCTCCGATGCCAAGACTTTTTTGTTTCCTGTTTCCTGTTGGACGCACCAAGGGCAAATTGAGGCAGCAGCGTGCTCTTTCTTTCTCACAATGACTGAATTCAGGTATCCGAGATGAGACGCAAACAGATGCTCCAGCACGCGGCTCCCTCAAACGATAGCTGTCTCTTTCCCAAACGAGCCTAAAGGGTCCTGCTGTCTGTTGCTAGGGAACCTCATGCTCACTGGATTATGCCGCTCGTAAACCCATGAGGGCCCTATGGGCAAGGGTCCCAGGCGGACTCCCTTCCTTGGGAATAGGAACAGGACCCTGCCGTTGCTACTGCTATATCGCACGCTCAAGCTTACCTGTGTTCCCGTCGCCTGCTCTTAAGAAGTCCTTGCTCGCCCATCTTCTCCCTTGCCCTCAGTGACCACTGCTGCTTGCATTCGTCTAGCTCGTCCATCAACAGGTATCGCTGCACTTTGCAAGTCGCTGTCAGCTAAATCCAGTCGGCAATGGGACAATCAGAAGATTTGAACAGCATCGACCTCGAAAAGGCGCCCGTCAAGTCGCGCATCACCTACGCCGACGTCTTTGAGGATGACAATGCCGCTAGTGCGCCAAGTCGCGGGCGTCTCAACAGGCGCGCGCGTCAAGGTAGCTTTTCCAGTGAGCGCAGTGGGCAATCGCTCGACCTTGCGCGCTCCATCTCTCGCCGCAAGTCTGTTGCAGAAACCACACTGCCTATTGGCTTCCGCACGCTCTCCATCCATGTCTCTGAGACGCAGGATCAGCAAACTGCACTGCCTCATGCAGACAAGAAGAGCAAGGCAGTCACAGAGCTGTCAGCGCTTACGTTCCACACTCAGGCTGTCGATGAGCTTGCAAAGCTTTTCAACACGTCGATCACCCAAGGACTGACATCAACCATGGCAAAGGATAAGCTTGCTCGAGATGGACCCAATAAGCCGACGCCTGTGTCTAATAGATTGGCACAGCGCATCATCTGGTACTTTCTCGGCGGCTTTGGCAGTCTTCTCCTGGTAGCATCTATTCTCACATTCATCTCATGGAAGCCTTTAGGTGATCCTCCTCAGCAAGCCACTCTGGCTCTCGCAATCGTTCTACTCGCCGTCATGGTCATCCAGGGTCTTCTCAATGCATTCCAGGACTACAGCACCGCGCAGACCATGTCTTCCATCACCGGCATGCTGCCTTCAGACTCTATCATCCGTCGAGACGGCAATGACATTACCATCAATGCCACAGAGCTCGTCGTCGGTGATATCGTTCAGATTCGTCTCGGTAACAAGATTCCTGCAGACTTGCGCATCATTGAGGCTTCTTCGGATTTGAGCTTCGACCGCGCCGTATTGACAGGCGAGGCTGAACCCGTCGCTGGTGTACCGCACAAGACGGATGACAACTTTCTCGAGACGAAGAATATTGCGCTTCAGGGTACTCATTGCGTTGGTGGTTCGGGTCTCGGTCTTGTCATTCAAACAGGTGACAAGACTGTCTTTGGCCGCATTTCAAAGCTCTCACAGGGCCGCAAGCAGGGCAAGACAACATTGGAGGTTGAGATTCTGCGCTTCGTTCGCACTATCGTCGGTCTGGCTCTTTTCACGGCCCTTCTCGTCATCGTCCTCTGGTCTGCTTGGATTCGTCGCGCACATCCCAAGTGGATATCCGTGTCACTCCTCATTGTCGACGTTGTTTCTGTGTGCGTCGCTTTTGTGCCTGAAGGACTTCCGATGGCTGTCACGATCAGTCTGACTATCATTGCCAACAAGATGAAGCGTTCAAACGTGTTGTGTAAGTCTCTCGCTACGGTCGAAACGCTCGGCGCCGTCAATCTTATCTGTTCCGATAAGACCGGTACGTTGACCATGAACAAAATGTTCGTGGTGCAGAACTGCATCGCGGATCAGGAAATGACGCCAGAGCAAAGCCATGATGCTGCCATCACTGCTGGACCTGGTTCACCGGTATCGATGCTTCATGCCACTGCCTCGTTGACCTGTGTCGCTACGTTCGACGCAACCACATCAAATTTACCACTGTCGGAGCGCAAAATGTTTGGCGATGCGACGGACTGCGCTGTGTTGCGCTTCTGTGAGACTATCGCTCCTATCGCTACCATTCGCGAGCACTGGACAAAAGTTCATGAGGTGCCCTTTAATTCGAAGAACAAGTTCATGCTTCGTTTGTCAAAGGCAAACTCGATGGGAGCCCTCTTTCAAGCCATCACGACAGCAGAACAGGCTGAGACTAGTGCGCAAGACTTGCTTCTAACGCTCAAGGGTGCGCCTGATGTGCTCATGCCGAGCTGCTCCAGGGTGTTACTTCCTGATGGCGAAATCGTGCCGCTCACTGCTCAATATAAATCGATGCTCAACGAGATGCAAGAAAAGTGGTCTGCAACTGGTCTACGTGTGCTCATGTTTGCTCGTCGAATTATTCCCGCCGACTCAATAACAAAAGAGCTCGGCGGCCCTGGCTCTGCACTCTTTGCCGATTTTGTCGAGTCTTGTGCACGATCTGAGTTGGTCTGCGTTGGCCTCGTTGGTATTGTTGACCCGCCCAAGGAGGACATCCCGGAGGTCGTACGCATTTGTCGTGGTGCTGGCATTCGCTTCTTCATGGTCACGGGCGATTTCAAGCTCACGGCAGCAGCGATTGCGCGGCAGGTCGGTATTATCACTGCAAGGGAAGTGCATGGCATCGAACATCTCTCCAAGACCCTTATCACCGCGCCATCTGAAGATTTTTCCGGCGCTATCGTGCTCAGCGGCCCTGAGCTCATTAAGTTGAATGACAATCAGTGGAATCAGCTTGCCCTGTATGAGGAAGTTGTCTTTGCGAGAACCACACCTGAACAAAAGTTGCGTATTGTCAAGGAATTCCAGTCACGCAGCAACGTTGTGGCCATGACGGGTGATGGAGTCAACGACGCACCATCTCTCAAGGCTGCGGACGTGGGTATTGCTATGGCTGGTGGCTCAGATGTGGCGATTGAAGCAGCTGATATGGTCTTGCTGTCTGACTTTTCCGCCATCATTTCTGCGATCGAGTCTGGCCGACTTGTTATGGACAATCTCAAAAAGACACTCATCTACTTGCTGCCTGCTGGAACATTTTCTGAACTTTGGCCAGTTTTGACGAGTATTATCTTTGGCTTGCCGCAGGTCCTCAGCTCTTTCCTTATGATCATCATCTGTTGCATGACCGACGCAGCAGCATCCATGACTTTGGCATTTGAGAAGCCTGAAGCGGATCTGCTGACACGTCGACCGCGCAATTTGAGGAAGGACAGACTTGCAGATGTACGGCTCATTGCCCATGCATACTTGTTCGTTGGTCTGATTGAATGCCTCTGCGCTTTCTCTATGAGTTACTGGTGGCTAGAGAGTGTCGCCAAGATTCCGTTTTCTGTGCTCTGGCTGAGTTATGGCGAGTATCCCATTGGCTATGATGCTGATGAGATGCAGGCTGCTTTCAACACTGCCTCATCAATCTACTTCATCACGCTCATCATCATGCAGCTGTTCAACTTGCTCGCGACACGGACCAGGCATCTTTCGATCTTACAACACCCACCTCTCTTTAAGCGCGAGTCGAGGAATCCTTACATTTTCGCCGGTATGCTCTTTTCGATTCTTATTGCATTCTTCTTCAACTACATTCCTGCGCTGCAGCGGGTTCTGGGTTCAGCACAGATTCCTGTTGCTCACTGGTTCTTGCCTGTAGGCCTGGGCTTTGGATTGCTGTTGCTGGATGAGGGTCGTAAATATCTTGTGCGGCTCTATCCAAAGTCGATCATTGCAAAGACGGCATGGTGATCATTTCAGTATAGATGCTTAGACGGTCAAATAGAATAGAAGATGTGACTGTCTCTTGCTCTTCACATGTCTTCCAGTCACGTGTTTCCTTGTTCGAATTCGAGAAAGTGAAGCAGCCAGACAAGAAGGCAGCAGCAGCAGCAACAGCAGGAAGGCCAAGTTGCGCATCTGCTGTACATCTCTCTAGAACAAAGCCGCTGCTCCACGTTGACACTCTCTGCTACGACCTCTGACTACAGCTCATTCCACGAACGCTATCCTATCAGCAACCATGGCAACCCTTTATGCCTTTGAGTCAAACGACCAAATCACAGACGCACTCGGTACGTCGTCATCGGGCAACCACAACTTTGGTACGGGGTGCTAACACAATGATATAGGCAAGTACATCAAGTCGGCCTACGAAGAGGCCATCACGGCTCGCGATCGCTTTACCCTGGCCATCTCTGGCGGCTCATTAGCAAAGTTTATGGGTTCCAGCATTTGTCAGGACACCGCAATCGATTGGACAAAGTGGCATGTCTTTTTCGCTGATGAACGATTGGTGCCTCTTGATCACGAAGACAGCAACTACAAGCTGCAGCAGGCGGAATTCTTCAGCAAGACGGCGATCCCTGCTGAACAGATTCACACAATCGATGCATCACTTGATCCACAGGATATCGCAGACGACTATGAATCACAGCTTGTCAAGGTCTTCGCAAACAAGGAAACAGTCAAGGTGCCATCCTTTGATTTGATCTTGCTCGGATGTGGACCAGACGGACATACCTGCTCCTTATTCCCTGGTCACCCAGTCTTGCGCGAAGACGTGGCCTGGATCGCGCTTGTTGAGGATTCACCAAAGCCGCCACCAAAGCGCATTACGCTCACGCTCAAAGTCGTATCAGCTGCACACCGTGTTGCTTTCGTCGCAACAGGCGAAGGTAAGCAACAGATTCTGCGAGAAATCTTCGACAACTTGGATTCTGACTTGCCCTGTGCGCTTGTCAATCGGGCCACGACAGACAAGTGCAGCTGGTTCTGTGACAAGGCTGCCGTGCAGGGCGTGCACTATGAGTCAAAGACCAAGCTATAGACTGGCTTGATCTCGACTTTGCATCTATCAGGCTGCTCCGCCCTGCCAACGCCATTACCTTTGCATTCTTCAACCTATATCGATCACTGCTAGACCTCCTGTAGACCTTAACGAGACCCAATTGATGATGACGGGCTTTGGCACTTGACACCTCTTGGACATGTAGATCTGCGAAAAATGAAAAGAGAAACCGAAAAATGCGGGCGGCGGCCGACGAGCACACATCCTTTTATTCCCTTTCTGCAGCAGGGCCTCTCGGTCATCCATCCGCAGCCGGGCCTCTCGTTCAATATCAGCAACGGTAGAATACTCGGAGCATTTTCCGATTCTTGCTCTTTCTTCAAGCCCAACCTTTCAATTCTTGTCAGCCAAAAAGCAATCCAAGAAGCAGCCTTTTGACTTGCTTGAGCTCTGTTCCTTCAAGGGCCTCTTCTCATTCTAGGCCTTGCTAGCTATTTCAACACCGCTTCTATCGTATGTCTTCGACAGAGGCTTTGCTCATCGATGAGTATGATTATGAAGGACTTCCGGAAAGCACACCGCTATATGCTAATCTGATTGCTGGTGCATTCGCCGGTATTGCTGTAAGATATCTGCGGCCGTCGTCATGTTTGTCTTGAAGAGATGCGCATAGACGGGTTGCTCTCATCAGCAATTGCTGACATGCATAGGAACATACACTTATGTACCCCGTCGATGCTATCAAGACGCGCATGCAAATTGTACAGCCAGCGCCCGGAGCTGTGTACACGAGCATCACGAACGCTATTAGCAAGATTTCAACCACTGAAGGCGCGCGGTCACTCTGGCGAGGCATGACTTCAGTAATTCTAGGTGCTGGACCGGCCCACGCGGTGTATTTCGGCACCTACGAATTCACCAAAAATTACATGGTAGGCCTTCTTTGTCGATGTCCATGAAGCTAACGGTAGGGCGGTAATATCGGCGATGGACACCATCCCATCATCACAGGTGCGGCAGGGGCTTGTGCGACGATTTGCGTAAGTACTGTCTATACAATGAACTTGCTAACGAACAGTCTGATGCGTTGATGAACCCATTCGATACGATGAAGCAGCGGATGCAAGTCCATGGTTCCGTTCACAAGACTGTGCTGGATTGTGCGCGTACAGTCTACCGCACAGAGGGCCTTCGGGCATTCTACGTCTCGTACCCAACAACTCTCACCATGACGATCCCGTTCACTGCGATTCAGTTCAGCACGTATGAGTCGCTATCAAAGGTACTGAACCCGAAAAAGGTGTATGACCCAGTCACACATATGATTTCTGGTGGTCTGGCAGGTGCTGCTGCGGCTGCTGCCACGACACCGCTCGATGTCATCAAGACACTATTGCAGACGCGCGGTACAAGCACCGATGGTCGCATCAGACAAGCAGATGGACTGGTGGAGGCTTCCAAGATTGTGTATGAGCGGCATGGTGCGATGGGCTTCTTCCGTGGACTGCGGCCGCGTGTGGTTGCAGCGATGCCGGCGAATGCGATTTGCTGGGTGTGCTTTGAGGGTTTCCGGCACTATCTTGTAGGAGGCAGTGAGGCACAGTAGGCCGTTCTGTCCTCTAGCGTTGTAAGATCTAGATCATCTATCTAAACTACTTTCCAGCTGAGATCACCTCTTGTTCAACGAGTCTGATTCATCCTTGGTACATGCTGGATGATGCAAGGTCGCGAAATGAGCAAAATTTGGGCCAAGATTCAATTTAGGAACAGCAGCGCAAGACCAAGTCCCACATATCGACCACAGGCTGCTCTACTGCAAGGCCCAGGCGTATTCGTGGACCATTGCAAAGGCAGGTATAGCTGCTGGCTCATCTGGATACAAGGCGCGCTAAAAGAGCCCACAATGAAGCTCATTCTAGCGTCCAACAGGATGCCCGTCAGCATGTCCAAAAAGGAGCATGGCTACAGCTTTGGACAGGGCGCAGGCGGACTCGTCTCATCCCTTGCAGGTCTTGCGCGGTCGACCAAATTCACATGGTACGGATGGCCTGGATTAGAGGTGCCGATGGAGGATAGATTTAGTGTGGAAGAGACACTGATGCGTGACTACACAACCGTGCCAGTCTACCTGGATGCAGAAACCTCAGATCGACACTATAACGGCTTCAGTAATTCCATACTATGGCCGCTCTTTCATTACCACCCAGGAGAGATATCCTTTGATGAACAGGACTGGGCGGCTTATAAGCAAGCGAATCGCGCTTTCGCACGCGCCATCGTCGAGTCCAAGGAAGGTGTGCAGGATGGCGATATTATTTGGGTCCATGATTACCATCTCATGCTTCTACCACAAATGCTGCGCGAAGAGATGAAGGATAAGAGCAAGAATGTACGCATCGGCTTCTTCCTACACACACCATTTCCATCGTCAGAAGTATACCGCATCCTGCCGGTGCGAGAAGAGCTTTTGCGCGGCTTGCTCAGCTGCGACCTGATCGGCTTCCACACGTACGACTATGCACGGCATTTCATCTCATCTTGTGCGCGCATCCTCAAACTCAATACATTGCCAAACGGCATTGAATGTCAAGGTCGCATGGTTCACGTCGGCACGTATCCGATCGGCGTCGATCCGACACGCTTTGAAGAAGGTCTAGCGAAACCCAAAGTCCAGCAACGTATCAAAGCGCTTGAATCCAAATTTCAAGGCATCAAGCTGATTGTCGGTGTGGACCGCTTGGACTATATCAAGGGCGTGCCGCAAAAATTACATGCATTTGAGGTCTTCTTGACGGAGCACCCGGAATGGATTGGCAAGGTTGTGCTTGTGCAAGTGGCCGTCCCCTCGCGCGAAGACGTCGAGGAATACCAGAATTTGCGCGCTGTTGTCAATGAGCTCGTCGGCCGTATCAATGGCAAGTTTGGAACTGTTGAGTTTATGCCGATCCACTTTCTCCACCGGAGCGTCTCTTTCGATGAGCTTATCGCACTCTACAGTATTTCAGATGTATGCCTCATCTCATCAACGCGCGACGGCATGAATCTCGTTTCCTATGAGTATGTTTGCACGCAAGAGCAACGCCACGGATCACTTATTCTTTCAGAGTTTGCAGGTGCTGCGCAATCTCTCAACGGCAGCATCATCGTCAACCCTTGGAACATTGAAGAATTGTCCATTGCGATTCACGAAGCGGTGACGATGCCAGATGAACAGCGAGCGCTCAATTATGAAAAGTTGTCACGTTACGTGCACAAGTACACATCCGCCTACTGGGGTGCGTCGTTTGTTGGTGAGTTGAATCGCATCAAGGAAGAGGCTGGAGAGAACAAGTCGGCCATGACCTTATCTTCATCACATGCGGCAGCGTCAGTGAAGGAACAAGAAGAAAAGCGAAATGGGTGAAATGAGATAGAACGAAACACATGAAATGCATCGTATGGTGCGCTAGACAGCCTGACGAAGTACAGACCTTGCCTCTGAATGCTCAATCGCGTGTCTTACCGCCGTACAAGTCCAAGTGAGCGGACTTTTCAGATGGCAACGAGCCTTGAACATTTCGATGGCTCAGCCTCGACCATTTCAAGCTACGGTGTCTATAAATGCGACGCAAGAGAAATTATCTAAATGCTTTTCGTTGTCTGAGTCTCACTTATTTTTGCGTAAATTAGTAATGTCGTCCCATGTCAGTACCATTGAATTTTGCCATGCACTTCCTCGCAGCATTCCCTTCAGATCTCCTCGTATCCCCTCGCCGTGCTCAGCAATCATGCGGTTCATATGCTCCTTTGACTCGTCAATAACGCCTAGATACGGCTCGAAGATCTTGACAGAGTGACTTAATCCAGAGATTGCTAGTTGTGGCCATTGTGGGTTCGCTGCAATAACATTGACAATCTCACTGTCGCCTTCCAGGATTGTCAGTAATCTGCCACTCGACTTGTCCCAAATGTATGCCCCGCCATCATCGCTGCCGCTTACAATATACTCATCATTCAAGCCCAAGAAGCTGACATCTTTGATGGTGACTCCATTGATTCGGCCAGAGTAAGTCGGGTAATCAGGCGCAGGAGAGAGAATCGGCATACCAGATGGTGGTTGGTATTCTGGCTCAGCAGTAAAATACCACCCATGAATACTCTCGAGCCCGTCGGATGAATTACCATCATCATCATTACGGGTATAGGTAGCGTGACCTGCTCTGAACCTGACGACTGGACCACTTGGCTCAGGTTGATCTTGGGCAGCTGGTGTATGGTCTGATCGAATATCGAAGAGGTATATGTCGTCATCCAGCCAAGATCCCAGCAACTCATGTGGGTTGGCAGTGCTGAACTTTAGGCCCGTCAATTCTCGTACAATTGGTGAACGCGGTGTGGTCAATAGTCGAACGAGCTGAGACGGATTTGATTCCAAGAGACCGGGCGTCGTGCCCCACTGGACCTTCACATGACGAAGCATTCTTCTGTCATAGAGAAAAGCATACGGGGCCGAGCCACCTGTGGCGAACAGATACGGCATAGCCTGATTAATCGCAAGGGCCGTCAATGCTACTTTCGGATCATGCAGATTGACCAGTGGAACGCGTCGTGCAGCATCTTCGGGAGCCTCTCGAAGATCGTATTGGCGAACTGTGCCATCCTCTGAGCATGTCAGGAACTGATTCGCATTTTCAACCGCGATCTTCTTGCAGCGATCTGTGTTGCTCTCATAGATAGTGTGTGCAGGCCTCTGCGCGGGCTTCTGTCCCATCTCAATGTCAAAGCATCGCACTGAACCATCTCCAGAGACTGACAGGATCTCGCTGCTGTTGGTGTCTGGCACAAACTGGATGTCAAAGATATTCGCAGTGTGTCCAGTGTGGATCGGCGCTTTCGAATCGATACCGAGCTCTTCCTTCCGTTCAGACTCCGCGTCCCAAAAGCGAATATGAGTGTCATCTCCAGCAGATGCGAGATATCGCCCGTCTTGTGACCACGTCAGAGCATTGACACATCCGTGATGGCCGAATAGTTCTCGTTTGTGATCAAGATTACGGATGAAATGCTCAGCGCCATATAAAATATGCTTTGACAGTAGCCCATAGCCTGTCACAGAACGTTCAAGCAGAAGACCATCAAGCACTGTCTCGATGTGCTCGTCGATGCATGTGGTGGCAAGTCTACCAGTAGCATTTCGGTAGGTCTCTCGAAGACTGGCATTTGATCGATTCAAGCGAGATAGACGAATCTTCTGCGCATGAGTAGCTGACATTGAGCTCGATCATTGAGCGTTATGAAGGTAGAGGATGAGGCGACGGACTACGACCCTTGAATTGCGCCAAGTCGATCAAAAGTTTCAGATGGGTTTGCCAGAATGCAGTATGGACGAAAGCGCGAGGAAGGATACTGTCTTGTATGTCATCGAACTTGGACTATTCTACATGTCTGACTGTTCTTGGGTGGATCTCTCGATGAGCCCGCCGGACATTTTTTTAGCTTCAAAGCAAATGCTCGAGACGGTCTCCAGGAAAGGATTTCGACTCACGGCGTTGCAGCTCAGATCGCTAAGTGTCCCAAGGTATTGACCACTTGACAAGCAGCTAAAGCTTAGAGACAACGAGCAGCGACGATAATAACCGAGTGAACCACACCAGTCAGCAAGAGTGTGCTGATTTGAGTGCGCGAATTTCGAGTCAAAATGGCTGGGTCACTCAACAACATTTGAACACGCGCTATCATCAAAAGCGCTCTGCTTCCTCAAACCTCCTGGACATATCAAGCGCCCTTGAAGTGCCCTCCGCCGCATAGACAAGAGCTTGGGCCTTCTCGACATGAACTTTCAACAGCTTGAAAAGCTCGGTGAGGGCACCTATGCGACCGTCTACAAGGGCAAGAACCGTACAACCGGTGAGACGGTCGCGCTCAAGGAGATTCATCTCGATAGCGAAGAGGGCACGCCAAGTACGGCTATACGGGAAATTTCACTGATGAAGGAGCTCAAGCATGAGAATATTGTTGGGCTTTGGGATGTCATTCATACAGACAACAAGCTCATGCTGGTCTTTGAGTTCATGGATAAAGATCTCAAGAAGTATATGGACACGCATGGCAAGAATGGCGCACTTGAGCCGGCGACCATAAGGAGCTTTATGTACCAGCTTCTTAAGGTATAGCACTCGGCAACCAGTGTCATCGCTAACCACAGGGAATCGCCTTTTGCCATGAGAACCGGGTTCTACACCGCGATTTGAAACCGCAGAATTTGCTCATCAACAAGCGCGGCCATCTCAAGCTTGCAGACTTTGGTCTTGCCAGGGCCTTTGGCATCCCCGTCAACACCTTTTCCAACGAAGTCGTGACACTCTGGTATCGCGCGCCCGATGTTCTGCTCGGCAGCCGCACCTATTCTACCTCGATTGACATATGGTCTGCCGGTTGTATCATGGCGGAAATGTTCACAGGTCGGCCACTATTCCCTGGCTCCAACAATGAAGACGAGCTTCACAAAATATTCCGGCTGATGGGCACACCTACAGAGCAAACATGGCCCGGCATCTCGCAATATACAGAGTACAAGTCGACTTGGCCATACTATGTTACGCAAGATTTGGGACAAATTTTGCCTATGATTGACAGTCTTGGGTTGGACTTGCTTTCGAGATTACTCGTCATGCAACCCAATCAGCGCATTTCTGCCAAGGACGCTCTGCGACATCCTTACTTTAGCTCTGCATACAATTGATTGCTGTACGTGGAATGGTCGCGCTCGACAGTGCGACATGCTTACTTCGAAGGGTCACTCCTTTGATTGGAGCACAGGGATAGAGTCAGTGATATCAGCGTAGGCACTGTCAACCTTTCAATCTGTGCAATTGCTTGTTGCTTGATGCACTAGGCATGCCAGGCGACCTTGACTCTGCCTCCTCATCAAGTTAGTGAAACTTGCAACATGTCATCGTTGCGCAGTCGCCCAAATTTGGCTTGCTCGGGCGGATCTTCTTTTTGACAGGCCCGGCGGGACAATAAAACGGTCGACCAGTCTGGCCTCCGGTCTCTCCCTTTCAAGCTTAATTGCGGATGTGGGAGAATGACGGCGAATGACAGCGGGCGATACCGGGGTCCTCCATGCTTCCATAAGCAGTTTATATGACCAAAGACTGCTGCAATTGCCATTCTCGTGCCATGGGGCAAACCCTTAAGCAAAACCCTTACAGTCATTGCCGCTGTAGGGCTATAACAGTCCACTAAGAAGATATAGGAGGGCATGTATCTATATAAGTGACAGCTGACAGGTGCAGCGTTTGCCAATGACGGAGAAATCCAAGCTTGCTATTCATAGCGAATTCTCTTGCGCAAAGTCTGCGATAGAATGTGATTTTCTGTATGACGATATCTTGAGCGGAACGATATCCCCGAAGGCGACAGCCTGCTAGCATACGATCCGCATGATCTTTTCATGATACCTACCAAACTACGATGAGAACATTTCAGCGAATCCGGCGTCGATGCCGTTTGTGGACAAGCGAGGAAGAGTACGGCTCCTTTGTACCGATGTTCATTCGTGCGAGGGCGCTGTCACAACTGAAACGTGCCAAATCGTAGACTTAGCAAGGGTTTCTTTAGCTGTCAAGCAGCAACCCTGGCATGCGGAAGCATCGCCACAGAAGACGCATCCGTGGGTGTCATAGTCTACCTGCAAGCACAGCCTACTAATGCGCATGGCTTGACTTGGAGTACATCGCAACTTCGCAAGTACTGTTCACAAGTCAGGTGGCTGGTCGTACGGACTTGCCGTTTGCTTGCACTCGTTGTGTGCTACAGCCTACTTGACAATCACTCAGCCGCGATTTTCGTTTTCCAGATTTGTCAAGGGCGGCTCAACTGGAGCATAGCCAGCGAGCGCATTATGAAGCTGAATTGGGCAAATGTGAAGGAGGGCAAGATGGGAAAGAGCCATGGAGAAAACAGAAAGCCAAGTGGCGTGAGTCAAAGTCTCACCTGCGGCTGTGGCTCTCCCCTTAAGCAGCGTTCCCACTTACCAGGATCTCGCATCAGGCACTATAGCAAGCGCAGCCAGCCAATCTCGCTTCAAGAGCATGAAGCTAACCCACTGACCCAAAACCCATGCATGTCCGTAGCGGCTGAATTGGTGGTTTGGATCGAGGGTATTTTGTCGGATGCTCCCTACTTTTCTGGCCAGACCTCATGAGCAGCATGCTGTTGCTGCTTTCTACGCTTTTCTTCGCCAAGCTCTGTCAGGCGGTGCACTGATGGCCCAGATCCTTGATTTGCATCTGCTTCCTCACTCTTCTCTACTCCTCGCATCGCGCAAAGTTTGACGCTCTACAAGGCTCTCTTCTCTGGCAAAGTCCATCGGAAGATTGTAGAGAGCGCATTACTGTCACCGTCAAGTGCTCCCTGCGGTCCCGCTGCCAGCCGCACTCAGCGCTACTTCTCTCTTTTGGGCCGCACAACGACGATCGCGCGCTTCAATATTAAAAAGCCAAAATCTGGAGGCACACGTTTCCAGGTACCAAGCAGGAGAGATTGTAGCACAAGACACCGGCCGCCGACGCTCATCTTCCTCTCTACAACGCAGCAAGAGACTGCAACAAATTAGACGAATCACAGCACACCTTGTCGTCGGCCATCAATTGGGCGCGGCCGCGCGGCCATGGCAGACGGTCGCGACAAGCTGCTCGCTTCAGCGCGCTTTGGACAATCACAAGCACCGCCGCGACAACGACCTGGAGAGACGAGCAGACAACGGCCGCCGCGACCCGTGTCCTCCACGCTTGCCGCAGCTGGACTGCCTCCGAAACTTAGTATCCATACGAGTAACCTTCATGCGCAGCAAGGGTATAGCGGTGCGCCTGGCTTGCCACCGATACATGGAACGCCCGATGCAATGGCAGGTGCAGAAGGCAACAGCGGGCCCAGTGTCAATCTACTCATCATGAACCTGCCATTTCGCGTACGCTGGCAAGACCTGAAAGATCTTTGTCGTCAAGCATGCGAGATCCAACGCGCAGACGTCGCCCTTGAACTCGATGGCCGATCACGCGGCTTTGGCGAGATCGTGGTGGGAAGCCGGCAGGATGCGCAAAAGCTGTTTCAAATGTTTGACGGGTTTGAGTGGATGAATCGCAAGCTCAGCGTAATCGTAATGGATTCGACAGCTGGCGGGATGCAAGGCGGGATGCAGTCACCGATACAGGCTGCGACAGAAACAGATATGTCAAGTTTGCATAGCATGATGGCAGGCATGTCTTTTGCGCAACAATCTCCAGCATCACTTGGCTTTGGCATGCAGCCGCCATCCACAAACGAGCGAGCCGTGTTCGTGGGTAATCTTCCCTTTCATGTTCAATGGCAAGATTTGAAAGACTTGCTGCGACCAGCCGGGCGTATCGCGCGCGTCGAAATTTCAAGCTCGAGAGATGGCCGGAGTCGCGGTTGGGGAACAGTCTTGTTTGAGACTGAGCAGGAAGCAGATATGGCGGTCCAATTGTTTGATCGGAGTGAAGTCAGTGGTCGTGTCATCAAGGTGCGCAAGGACAGGCTAGGTGCTGGTGGCGCTGCCAATGTCGCGATGCCATTTCCTGGCGCAGCCGCTGGTATTTCAAGCTTTGCCGCGCAGCCAGATACGATTTCGCGCAGCATGGGCATGACACCGGTCCCGAAACCTGTATTTGGTGCGCCGCCGCGGAGCTCTTCCATGTCCATGATGCAACCGCCGACACCTACAAGCCCTTTGATGTTCGCTCCGAGAAGAGCTTATACTGCGGAACAGCAACAGTCAAGTGTCGAAGGTATGGGACAAGGTACCGGGTTGCCGGGTCCTTCGCGCTTGTCGCAGGGATTTGTGCCGCAGCAGCCGAGTGCAGTCAATTGGGAGCACAACGCTCCATGGCAGGGTGATGCTGGCTATGCGACGCGCACACCGAATTATGCGCGACCGATCCACTATGCGGCCCAAGGACAACAACAGCCGCAGCAGCCGCAACCAGGGACGCAGCCGCCACGGTCTGCGGTCGGCGACGATAGTCGACATGAACGCAAGCCGTCAAACTCTGTTGCTGAAATTTGGGAGCGTTGAGAAAATGACGCGTTAGGCGACAAGATACGGGACGAGTGGCACTGCCTCGAGCATAAAAAATGAGCATTGGTGAATTCGAGGGCATCACACAACCATACCCGATGCATTTGCCGGTCAGTGCGTATGAGGTATTCAACTGAACTGAACGTAATTGACAGTGAGATAGATGTATGACAGATCACATGCCACCAGGATGCGGCGCTGACGAACAGAAGTCATGGAGCAGCACCAGCAAGCGCTTCAACGAAGAGCTGATAATTGAATTTGCCGTTTCGAGTGTATTCTGATACAGCTTGATTCACTTCTTCCTCACTCAATGCATCGTGGCCACTCGTCAATGCTTCCCGCAACTCCTTGACATCAAGCTTGCCATCGTCGCCTTCATCGAAACTCGCGAGCGAGTCGAGTAGTTCTTCGCGTGACGACATGTCTGTCAGCAATGAAGACATGTTGGCAAAATAGGCTGTAAAGCTGATACCGCCACCAGGTTGCTGTGGCATACTTTGCATCATGGCATCAAGCTCAGTAGCTGACTTAGGTTGACCTATGGATACCCACATCTCTGAGAGGTCCTGCTGCGTGATGTGGCCTTTGCCTTGCTTATCGAGCATACTAAAAGCTTCTTTGAGCTGTGTAGAAATGAGCGGCACGCCTGCCATACTGGTAGAGCGCTGAGGCGCGTGATGCGCGGCAATGCCTGGCGGTAGTCTGCGTTCCATTGCTGCAATCGAAGCAAGCTCAGCAAAATCGAAGCAGTGGTAAATGTTCGATGAGATGTAGCAATAGCGAATGAGAGCAAGCTTGATACAGCAGGAGTCTGCTTGCGATTGAGCTATTTGGCTAATGTTTGTTGATGCTTCTTGCAATTGTTGATACTTCCAAGTGTGCGACAATTCACAAATTTCGCGTGCTGGTATATAAGGTCACTCGCCGCACTCTGCTTGCTCCTCATGTTTTAAAAATACAGCTTCTCATTAGAACTTGGCGACGCTCAGTATATTGTCAATGAGTTGTTTGAGTGTAGAGAGAAAGCAAGAAGGAGCAAGGCATATATCCTGGGCACTTGGTTTTGACCATAAAAGTGAGATCTCGAGAATCAGGGTTGCTACAAGCTATTTTTGTAAGGAAGAGCGCTGTAAAGAGCGATGCATCTGATTGTTACAATGGCTGAGCGGCTAGAGAAGGTCGAAGGCTGAAGCATGTCTTCTTCGGAGTGCCATCCTTCGTCTTCATCATAAAAGCTTTCGGCTTCTACTGTGTCTGGCCATCGCATGGGCATATCTTGTCGTATAGCCGCTCTCTTTCGTATATTGAGCACAGAACATGTAGAGGCTATACCTTCTGACGGACGATGATACTGCTGCCCTTCGCTTGAGCCTGTCTATAGATGTCCCTTCTCCGCCGAAATTGGCAGCGACACAATCGCCTACCAGCACACCGCGACAACCGACAAGAGGCCTGCCAGAGAAGGCTACATGAACAGGACAGCACGGCAATACTAACCGCGTATCGGGCCCCTGGTGGTCTTCGCCCCTGATCTGTCCCTCACCTCCCTTTCTCTACTGTCTGTATCGTTTTCTTGTGAATGCTCGCCAGCTCCCTTCAACAGGTCACCCGATTGAAGAAGAGCCTCTGCTGCACATCGCAGGCCTTTGTATCAGGGATACTAAGTAGCAGCGCGAGCTTCAACAAACAGGGACAGAAAGCGAATCGGCGGCTTCTGCATTTCGCCAGCAAAAGACCACGTCAAAGTATACAGGGTGCGTACACGCCCCTTCAGCCACGTAGAGCGCGTTTCTACTACTTTCAACCAACCCGGATAGCCTGGTCTGCAGTTCATCCTACACCGGCGCCAGAGATTCTCAAGCACGCGCAAAAGCAAACAGCAATTGTTCCACCAGGCATGTCACCTGACCAAAACGAAGATCCTGCAGTACGCATTACACGCTGGGGCCTCTATTCAAATGCTGCCATGGTCGTCGTGAAGGGCGCAGGCGGCTACTTTCTCAATTCGCAATCACTGATCGCAGATGCCGGGCACTCTGTTGCTGACTTGGCGGCCGATTTTTTGACGTTGGGCACAGTCTCGTACGCTGCTCGGTCTGTCTCGCCTTCTTATCCCAATGGCTATGGAAAGGTCGAAACACTTGGCTCACTTGGCGTAGCAGGGTTTCTGCTGGTGGGCGGAATAGGTATCGGTTGGTCTTCTGCCGCTAGCGTTATGAATGACCTGTTTGGCATGCATATTCACGCGCATTCACACGGGTCTGTTGATCCGAATGCTCTCTGGCTATGTATTGCATCGCTTGCCGTCAAGGAATGGCTGTATCGAGCAACCATGAAAATCGCCATTGAACAGCGTTCTGAACTGCTCAAAGCAAATGCTTACCACCATCGCATGGACTCTCTTTCGTCTCTTGTCGCGACCGTCGCTATTGGCGGTGTCTGGCTGTGTGGATGGACATGGCTTGACCCTGTGGGCGGCCTCCTTGTCGCCTTGACCATATTGAATGCTGCTTGGCAAACGGCAAAAGGCGCCTTTACAGAACTTGCAGATCAAGCGATCGATTCTACAACACGAGCACAAATGACTACGGCAACGGAGGAAGCTGTCAAGGAGTTGGGCCTCTCAGCCGTCAAGCAGGTTTTGGGCGTGCAGGGACACAAATCTGGTCCAAACTACGTGATCCAGGTGGCCCTTGCTGTGGATGGCACATTGCCCATTAAGTCCGGCAATGAGATTGAGGTCTTGGTGGCCAAGTACCTTGCTGAACACGTTGATGGTGTCAAGCGATGCGATGTGAAGCTCTTGGATTCAAAGGATGATCACGAGGCCTGGACGAGCCTTGACAAGACTATTGTTGAGGATGCGCACCACGGCCATCATCATTAAACCATGCATTCTCTGCATTGAGAACCCGAACATTCGACGTCTTTTCTGGCTCAACATTTTCTAACTTCATGATCTGCAGCGCTTTCTTCTTTGTTGCTTTACAAGCTTCAGGTCCCACTAGTCCTTCGCCTATCCATGATGTATCCAATCCATCAGTCTTTGACCAGACAAAACCTGCGCGACTCTCCCTATACTCCCTGCATGCACGACATCTGCGTTTTCCTGCACTTCATTAAGCTATGAATAGAAACAAGCCGATTATGTGACTGCTCTGCAACGTCAGTCCCTAAAGACCTTTCTTCCAGCTGCGTCGAGTCATCTATCTACTCATCTGCTGAGCGCTTCCTTCAGTAGATCATCTTGTCGCTCGCTAGGCTCTTGGGTCAATCGCTGAGACCATAGCATCAATTCACAGTCTTCACAAGCGTCGTATGACATTCGGCCTCTAAAAAAGGGCAAATATTTGGCTGTCCCGCGTCTTTAGCTTCTATCAATACGGCCACTAGCCATGTCCAAGCAGAGCTTCGATTCAGGCGACACACAAAGGGAACATGGCAGAGAGCACAGCGATGCCACGGCCTATCATGCCGACACCGCAACAAATCCGAATATGCTCTCGCCACAGCGAGACAAGGATGCTGCGTCGATGCGCAACCGGAGTCAATCAAACAATAGCCGGGCTAGCAACAAGCAGTCCCGAGCGCAGCAATTTGCAGAACAGGATGCCGAGAACATGAGGGCCGCCGAGCGAGAAGCTTCACGCGTCGCGATGATGCGCACGCGTACTGGTTCGATGCGGCCAGATGGGATGAAAGATCCCGAAAAGGAAGACATGGACTTGCATTCGCATGGCGACTCGTTCGATGAGCGAGCCGATCAACCCGCGCATATGCCTGCATCCAGTCGACTCGCGCCTGCTAAGCGACCCTTGACAGCTCTGGGCAAGGCATTCAGCTGGGTCCACAATTTCAGCACAGTGACGCGCTGGTTTTTGTACATGACGCCGGTCGCCCTGATTCTGCTCATTCCAATCCTTGTGGGTGCACTGAAGCGCACAATCGACGGACAACGTCTCAGTGTCGCCGGCGTTGATCTCGAATGGTTTGCGATTTGGTGGATGATCATTTGGCTCACCTTATGGGCGGGCAAACTCGCCGCGAAGCTCATCCCATACATCGTCGGACCCATCTTCAGCATTTTCACAAACTCTTACAAAAAATGGCGCGACTTGGCCACAGCACTTAGCGTGCCGCTTAGCTTATTCTTTTGGTGGCTTGGCATCTACATCTCCTTTTTGCCGATTGTTGAATCCCATCAGGTGGGCTATACCGGACGCCAAGGCTGGCAGACTACACTCAACCGTATCATCCTCACCGTGTTTATTGGAACATGTCTCAACTTGGTCGAGAAGCTGTTGATGCAGCTGGTCGCTATCTCTTTTCACCAGCGGCAATACGAGGATCGCATCGTTCTCAACAAATTCCAGATTGCCTCACTTACAAAGTTGTATCGCTACTCTCGCGAGACTGACAGACTTGTGGTGGACAACGATATGACCGATGACCAGCAAGCCGCTGCTGCGGGATCTGGCACGATGACCCCAAACGCTGCCTTGAATCTCGCTGGACGCGTTGTGCAAAAGACGGCGCGGGATGTTGTCGGTCGTGTTACGGGTGAATTAGCAGGTAAGCGCATGGAGCATTCGACTTCGCCCAGGCAAATGGTCTTGGCACTGCTTGAAACAACTTCAGGCGCACAGACACTTGCAAGACGACTGTTCAGCTCTTATCAGAGCAATGGGCGCGAATTCATCCGGCGCGAAGAAATGCGTGATGCATTCACGGACGATGAAGAAGCAGATGCGAGCTTCAGTATGTTTGACAAGGACTGGTATGTGTTCCATGATCAGCCAAAGATAAGCTAATGACAGGAACGGCGATGTCACCTGCGAAGAAATGGAAATCGCTTGTATCGAAATTGGCAAGGAGCGCAAGTCCATTACTGCATCCTTGAAAGATCTTGACCATGCTGTGTCCAAGCTCGACGACATCTGCACAGTGATCGTTACTATCATTGTCATTCTCATTTTCATCGTCCTCATCTCCCGCTCGTTTGCAGGCGTTCTGACTTCGGCCGGCACGACACTGCTTGGACTTTCTTGGCTCTTCTCACAGCTTGCTCAGGAGTTCTTGGCTAGCATTGTTTTTGTCTTTGTCAAACACCCAATGGATGTTGGTGACCGCGTCGACGTCCTGATGAATGGTGAGGTTCAATCGCTTATCGTCAAGGAGATCTCCCTGATGGCCACCGAGTTTAGAAAGCTCGACGGCCGCATCGTACAGGCTCCTAACAACGTCCTCAACCAGCTTTTCATTCTCAATATGCGACGCACAGGTGGTGTCGCTGAGGGAGTTCCGACTACCCTGCGCTTCGGTGTTTCGATTGAGCTGATTGACGCGCTGCGACAGAGCATGCTGGACTTTGTGCGCTCCGAGCCACGCGATTATAAGCCCGACATTCTCACAGAACTCACTGATATTCCCAACCTCACGGCTGTTAAGCTGACCATTATCTTTTTCCACAAACAAAACTGGCAGAATGAAGGCTTGCGTATAGGCCGGCGCAATAAATTTATGTGTGCTCTCATGGTCAATGTGCAGAGGCTTGGTATCGAAAGCTCCATTTACAATGGCCCTGGTGGTTCTATCAATACGCCGATGTACTTGGCCTATCCACCCGGCGCGCAAGGCTCTATGCCGCAGACTATGCCGCCACCTGGTCAACCTTTCAATCCGCTGACTTCCAACAAGGAACAAAATGCCACCATCGACGATGTCCTCAGTCCAAGCAATGACTGCGCTGTAGACGACGACTGGACTGAGAGTTCCACTCAAGGCCCGACTTCTGCGCTACCAGAGGGATATCGACCCACGCAGACGCAAATGTCTCGCCGTCGTGCTTTCCAAGGCCGTCATTCGAGCATTTCGCAGCATATGGCCAAGGTCGATTACTCGCTTGGTGCTACAGATTTCGCTCAGTCTTCCGCAAACGACTTTTTCGAGGAATCACAAGAGCGTGGACTTGCAGCTGTGCTCGAAGTGGCAGAGGAAGCAGAGGAAAGAGCCGTAAAGGAACGCTTTGAGCGTGAAAAGGCAGCTCGCAAGTCTGCATCTAGGGTAAGAGATTCGTCCGACCTCCCAGTCAATGGCAATCTACACCGCTCCAATACCGTCTTTTCTCAACAGAGTTCAGCAGGTACAACGCGCCGGAATCGTTTCAGGTTGATGGGCGGTCGTGGCGGCAACAACAATGCTCGCCATCCCCTGAACTTTGACGAGGAAGCGTCTCTTGCTTTGGGCATGGATGAATCTGGTGGACCGCTCGACCGATACCGCTCAAATGAGTCAA
Source organism: Protomyces gravidus (assembly GCA_003717255.1). Classification (NCBI taxonomy): domain Eukaryota; kingdom Fungi; phylum Ascomycota; class Taphrinomycetes; order Taphrinales; family Protomycetaceae; genus Protomyces; species Protomyces gravidus. The sequence goes on along the minus strand of QXDP01000108.1, from coordinate 108,038 downwards.
ACATCTCTGCTGGCAGGGTCTCCTTTGAGCGCAACGGGTCACTACTTTCGCGATTTGGGCGACAGAGGACCGCGACACTGCCAGCACATCTAGAAACACCAATCTCTGCACGCCCTGCTCCAGTAGCAATGCAAAACGAACGCCGCGACATGAGTGTCATCCTCGAGAATCCCAGAGAGCTTGCAGCTATTCGCGAACAGCAGACACGCCCACCTTCACCTGAACCACAAGCGCATTTGACTGAGCCGGCTCATGCAGAGAGAACACGACCGAGCTTGCCACACATCAACACACAGGCCACCTATCAAGCAGGACACACTACAATGACTACGACCCATGAAACAACGAACGAACCCAACCCATGACACGAAAGAAAGCATCGAGAACGATTGCACGGATACGAATGAGACACAATAGACTTTGATAGACTTAGACTGATTCTCCACTTGACGCGATTTACGAGCAAATTGATTTCTGTGTTCGCTTCCGGTGAAGCGCGGCCTCCGCTGTCCGTCGCTGCGCCCGGTGACATGCGGTTCATGCATCAAGGTGCCTCAGGCCGTACGACTGGCATCTGAGCGATTTTGCGGGATGAGCTTGCCTGGTGTGCCTGTGTGAGCAAAATTGGAGCACGGACGGATACCATTTTGGAGCGCCTCCTGCTTGCAGTCAAGTGGTCACTTAAGTAATGACTCATGATGTGCTGTTGCCTGACGCGATACGACTCATCAAGGCTCCGCACTGAGTCAGCAGAGTCAGCACTGAGCAGATGATGCTGCACTTCGGAAGCCTGTGCGCCGGTATCCGTTTTCCTGGGTTGCACTGCTACAAAATCGAAATCAAGGAAAGTTACCACAAAGTCGATGCCCTGATTCTGCGAACGCCATTAGACGGAGAAACCCAAATGCCATTTGATCCGCAGCCACTCTCGTAAAATGAATTGTACACATTGAAGGCTTTGACGGGCAATCTTCGCCCGAAAATAGGCCCGAGGCATAATTACACTACTAAGCCTGTTTCACGCATCAGCGAACGGGTAATCATGACTCTGCTTAGCCTAGCATGGCAGATCATTGTATTGTCATTATGGTCATTACAAACGGAGTTTTGCATGGAGTGCGTCCAATTGACGCCGCTCCTCAGAACAGCGATTCGATCGGTCGTTTTGCTCTTCGCTAGGTGGCGGCAGCTCGACAAAGCTGCTGCTCGAACTGTGTCGCCGATGCAAGCTGCTTGAGCGACTGGTCGTAGCACTTGGATGCATCAATTGCACGAGAGAGCCTCGATTCGGTCCTCGTGTATCGTGCATAGTTGTATCGGGCGGTACTGAAGGTACTGCTGGACGAGAAATCTCTGTGTAATCCGCGTACACCTGAGCTCGCGGAGCGTCTTGGCTCTCCAAGGGCACGGCGGGACCAAGATGGATTGCGGGAGCTTGTAGGTGCGCTGGTCTGCTGTAGACAGGTGATCTGATCGTGTGAGGCGAGCAGTCTCGATCATAGGGATGACCTGCATGGCGAACAGATGGCGATACTTCGGCTAGACGCGCATTTAGATTGCCATGCTGATGTCTCGGAGAACGCTTTTGACATGGCCGGATCGAAACAGGGGCAGTATTGGGCTGCGGGACCCATACGGTAGGCGACCCATGTTCTGATCTGTTGGCAGGATGCGCATGTTGCAATGCCTGCGGGCTCATACGCAGGGCTGTAATGTGTGTATTGGGCTGCAGTGGGTGAGGAGCATTGCGAACCGGTTCGTGTAGACCAGTGGGGTCTGGATATAGACCTTCTGGGATGATAAGATGTGCAAGTGAATGGTCCCGTGCAGGTGCGATAAGATGCTCAGTGGCGTCCTGTGCCTGTTCAAGGTACGAGACAAGATGCAGACGCTGTTCGTCTGTCGTTGTTATTGAATAAGACTGCTTCAATAGGCCGCCGGTCTTGTACCGAAAGCTCTCGGCATCGCCTGTGTCCGAGTGTTCCTCTGTCGGAGAACCAGTCGAAGCCCACTTGCGCTTGTTTGCTGATGAGCTCTTGCGACCTTCAATCTCGCGGTATGTCAAGAACGGTCCGACTACGCGTGATGCGCTCCAAGATTTACCGTCTGTCCAGCGGCGCATGCCGGCTTCGCGCTCATCCCAGATAAACACGCTGCCATGCTTGATACCGGCTCTTTCGCGCTCGCTCAAACGACGCTGTACCCGGGGCAGGATACCCTGGCGACAAGCCTCAAAGAGCAGGATTGCATCTCCGGGCGTTGTAATCTGCCCGTGATAAGTCTGCATACTTTTGAGGCTGTCCCTGAAACGACTCCAGCTTTGGTCGAGTGCAAAGTGGCAAAGGGCAGACGTTGGCTCAACAGACTGCGATGATGTTGCGAGTTGATTGACTTAGATAGAGGCAGGGTCTAGGTCGCTTGACCTTTTGGAAAACTTAAAGAGTCGCGGCGGGTGACCGTCCTTATAAGGGAGATGTGCTGCGCTCACCTTTACCTTGACAGGCGACCCGCCCACTCCACGAAGATCGATCACAAGCGACTGCGCTTCTGAAGGCTCAAAGCTTTTGCCAAGAGCCTTCGGCCTGGAGACTAGGCGCTGGCCGACGAGCCAAAATGTGAAAAACTAATTCTTACCCGGTGGATGCCTAATATTGGTGGCGTTTTTTTTCGGGTCCGAGACGAGCCCACAGGAGAATCGCATGTTGATGCGAGGAAGAAGGACACGCCCTGAATCACGTATTCTGTAGACTGAAGCCTATCGGCCGGACAAATCATTCACCCCTGCCGCACTTTGACCCTTGATTCCGTTTTCGGTGAGAGAGCCTCTCTGGGCAGGTCCCAGTCTCCGTTTCGTCTGTGTCATCGCACATGATGTATCACCACCAGGGCCCGCTAGCGGGAGTCCCGAACGACCTTGGCTCAGCTTGACTCCTGGAAGCATACGAATCACAGCAAAACCCAATCTCAGCAAGAACGTACGGGCTGACTTCGCCAGCACAAAGTAGCTTGATCGGGACTTCATCTTTCCGAGCAGTCCTACGCAAATCAGCTTAGCGCGGCGTCGGGCTTAAGGTGGGCAAAAGTGTCTCATTTGCTGTCAGATTCAACCCGTCCTGCATATTTTTTCATTAACTCGAAAGTCGATTTAAAGGGGTGACCCGCCGCTTTCGAGCGCATTGCTGACTTCAGTCGTCGGTCAATTTGGGCCGCATAACGAGGCTACATCATAGCCAGCATGTGATGGCAGTGATGCAGCCCATGGACATGAGTCTACTGCTTTTATTTTTGAGCTTGTTCGACTTGACCTTGTCTAAGTCACACCATGTTTCTTGGGCTGACACTCTGTCGTCTCAGTCGTTGATTAGCCTTCGTAGAACTAAATCACGATCGGGAGTCGACGTCACGAACGTCCTTGGTCCCCTCGAGCTGCCGTGATTGAATATTCGAGCCTGACGTCGACGATGACTCGACGTAGGCGCGGGTTTGTGCATCTTCCAAGGTTTGATTTCGCGAATGGCACTTGGAAATTTGCGTGGGATTGGCAATCTAGCTGATACGCGCCTCGCGCTTTATCGCTCCGGTTACAATATTAGGTTCCGAGTGACGGGTCATGTATGGTATCCCGAGGGAATTAAACACGGGCTTGAGAACAATGGTGTAAGGAATAATGCTCGAGAAGCATGCGGTAAACTCGTGCAAGGTATGGTGCGACCCGGCCGGTGTCCAGCCATGATGTCTGGTAATGCCTTGTCCAAATGCTGCTTGGGCAGCTTAGTATATTGCCAGGCGAGACGCAGCATGCTGGCGAGCGCGAGCATTGCGCGGCAAGAATTGTGGTCTCCAACTGGAAAATAATAACGGCTAAGGCTAGCTGTCGGCGTGGCATCCGTGGGGAAATCAGATATATCGATCTAGACACGCTGTGTAGCCCGTGGGGTAGTTCTGAAGTCGGCTCCCGCGCCAGGAACAATCATCTAGGGAGGTTTCGCCGAGAAGAGGGACCAAAACCTTCGAGATGATCAGAACATTGAGGCCACTTTGAAGGGTTCAGCTTTTCAGATTCCGGAAGGGATTCGCAATACCGGAGCCATGACTCCTACCTAGGTATGTTGCAACATAGTAACTTGCGCAGTTTGTGCAGGCCAGATCCCATATGCAGCGCTTTCATGTGCCACCTTATAAGGCTTGACCAACGTATCAGCACGTCTCGGCTGAGCGGTTTTCTGACTCATAATTATGCGCAGAATGATGCTTTGCATCATGCATATGCGTACTCACGAATTGAAATGGACGAAGAGTGGCGGCTGGAAGCATTTGCGATTCAAATGATCCACAGGCTGGACGCCAAGAGCGCAGTGCCCTTTGACGGCAGGCGTGTCGAATATGAAGCACTGTATCTTATCCTCTAGGTAGTAGTGCTCTTCCTTTGTAAGCTTTGCAGGCTTCTGTACAAGCCTGTAAGGATCAGGTGCCCCTTCACTCTGATGTGCGAGAGACCCAGAAATGTCGTGTCCAGACATCGCGAAATTGTCGCGCACACAACCATTGAACACACTGCAGGCACCGAGAGTCCGTTAGCTGCCAGTCTGCCTCTTTCGAGAGGATCGCACCAGTCATTGATCTATGGCATTCTGCATCGCCAATCCGGATCGCTTTTCCATAAAAGCTTGGTAGACTGCTTGCTCTCTTGTCTGCTATAGTCTCTAGCCAACATGGCTCATGCGTCATCTGCTGAGCTTGACTTTCACCACCCCTACACGCCTTACGCCATTCAGCTAGACTTTATGAAGCAGCTCTACGAGACTCTCGATGCTGGTAAGATTGGCATTTTCGAATCGCCCACAGGAACGGGCAAAACGCTCAGTCTAATTTGCGGCTCAATGGCTTGGCTTCGCGCTCAAGCGAAAGCCCTGCCATCCATTGACGAGAATCGTAAGGCTACACTGATTTGATACACAGTTGACAGAAGCGGATGAGCCGGCGTGGGTGCTCGAGCAGGAACTTGAGGAAGCTCGCAGACGGCAGGCAGAAAGGCAGCAAGAGCTTAATCGGAAGTTGGCGAGAATTCGTCAAAAGGAGCGACAGGCCAGAAAACAAGGTGATCGGCATTCGAAACGCCCTGTAGGTGAAGAAAAGACGCAGTCATACGCTAACTTTAGAGACACGCGCTTGCTGCTGAACAGACACAAGAGGAAGACTTTCTCGTGCCTGACTATGAATCAGGAGATGATAAGCCTAAGACTACTGGATCTGCATTTTCCAGTAATGTGCAAAAGCTGCTTGAGCAGATGGGTCATCCTTCTGTTGCCAAGCAGGCTTCCCTTGAGGATGAATATCCAACAGAGCGCAAGATTTTCTTTGCCAGCAGGACACACTCGCAATTATCTCAATTCTCGCATGAGCTTCAACGAATCAAGCTAGATGACGATGACGGTGTCAAGCACATTGCCCTTGGCTCGCGCAAGAATTTGTGTATACACCCACGCATCTCCAAGCTTTCTCCGGAAACCCTTACCGAGGCATGCCTGGACTTGCAAGACGCCAAAACGCCGCAAGACCAGAAATGCAAATTCCTCCAAGCCTCCGAAGGCCCAAAGCAGGATTTCAGAGATCGCGCATTGGCGACAATTCAGGATATCGAAGACTTGGCCAAGCTCGGTAAGGAACTGCAAGTATGCCCTTACTACAGTACACGGCTCGCTATTCCGCCCAGTGAAGTCGTGACGATGCCATATCAACTTCTTCTCAGCAAAGTGGCGCGCGAGTCGTTGGGCATTGACCTGAAGAAGCAGGTTATCATTGTCGACGAGGCACACAACTTGGTCGATGCCGTTGCAAGCATATATTCTGCTGGTGTAACTTTGGCACAGCTTGAACAAGTCGAGATGGCTTTGCAGACATACCTTGGTAAGTTTGCAAAACGCCTCAATGGCAAAAACAAGATGTACATTCAGCAGCTCGTCACGCTGACCAATTCGATCGTCAAGGCTCTCGAGAAGCGAAAAGGCCTGCGAGACGGTCAACTCATGCCAGCAGATCTTTTGACAGGAGCATCTGATACGATCAATGTCTTCAAATTATCGGCTTACCTGACCACTTCCAAATTGGCACGAAAAGTGGATGGCTATGCCAAGTCATTGTTGCCAGAAGACAGCAAAGGAGCGAGAACGACACCAGTCTTGACTGTGTTTCAAGGCTTTCTCGAATGTCTCTCCAATCCGTCCTCCGAGGGAAAATTCTTCTTTGAGACAACTGAAGGTACAGTCATTGTCAAGTACATGCTGCTTGATCCATCCCATGCCTTTGCCCAAGTTGTCGATGAGGCACATAGTGTCATCATGGCAGGCGGCACAATGGAGCCAATGGACGATTACATCAATCTTCTCTTCCCAACTTTGCGCGAGCGCGTGAGCAAGTTCTCATGCGGTCACATCATACCCAAGGAGCACCTATCTGCTGTGATTCTCTCGACTGGTGCTTCTGGACAGTCTTTCGAGTTCAACTTTGAACGACGGCGCGATCAGGCAATGCTTGAGGACCTTGGCAGGAGCATTCGCAACTTGCTTGGTGTCATACCAGATGGCGCCGTGGTTTTCTTTGCCAGTTATGCTTATATGGATTATGTGTTGAACGTGTGGAAGATGCCTAAGCTTGGCATTTATGACCAGATTGCGTCCAAAAAGCCGATATTTCTGGAACCAAGAGATGGCTCTGTTGATGAGATGCTTAGAACATATACCGACTCAGTCATTGCAAACAAGGGAGGTGTGCTATTCGCCGTTGTCGGAGGTAAAATGAGCGAGGGCATCAATTTTAGCGATCGCCTTGGAAGAGCTGTCATCATGGTGGGCTTACCATTCCCAAACCCAAATACAGCTGAATGGAAGGCAAAGCTAGCATATATGAGTCAAGCTGCGACAGAGCGATATCTCCTCGAAGGTCAAGATCGCGAAGAGGCGACGCGACTCGGCAAGGAGGCAGGACGCGAGTTTTACGAAAATGCGTGTATGCGCGCCGTGAACCAGTCTATTGGCCGAGCTATGTAAGCCTCAGCACTTCTAATCATCGCTAACACCAGCCGCCACAAGGGCGATTTTGCCACAATCATCCTGCTCGACAAGCGGTATAGCCAGGAACGCATCCAGAAGAAGCTACCGAACTGGATCAAGACTGGCCTTCGCGCTGAACCTCTTGCCTTTCCACAGTGCATGCAACAAACGGCTACATTTTTCAGGGACCGACGCAAGGCGTCAATGGGCGTTTCATAGCGATCGCGTATAGCATTTACCACCATCTTTCCGTTTGCACGAGGTCTTTGAGGACGCCTTGGTCGAGCAGGTACTGCTGCACCCAGTCTGTCATCTTTGCAGGGCCACAGACATAAAAGAGCGTGTCTTTCTTCCTTTCTGCAATCACTTTGTCGAGATCTGCCTCTGTCATGCGACGCTGACTAATGGATCCAGGCAGGCCTCCAGTCTCTGCAGATCGTGAAGAGAAGAGGCGCAAGTCGAGCTTGCTTTCCTTGACAAACTCGTCAAGGTCATCCAAGTAGAGCGCTGACTCTGCCGACTTGAAGCCGTACAGCATCGTCACGCGTAGAGGAGCTTTGGCGTCTCGCAGTGCACCGAGAATGCTCATCATTGGATTCGCGCCTATTCCACCTGCAATAAGCGTGATGCCGCGTACTTGACCTGCGAGTCTTCGAAAGTTGACGGGTGGGAATGTAAATTGGCCGCCGACTCTGACTTCGACAGATTGCTTGTTGACGAGCTGATCTTCAGGTCGCCAAAGCCACTTGGCTCTGTCGTCAGTGATGATGCAAGCTCATATACCTACTCACGGTGGGTTACGCTCTGCTTTCTGTACAGCGAGGCGAAATGTGCCATTGAGTCCTTGTGCAGGAGTGGAGACAATCGTGAAGCCTCCAGCTTGCTCGCTCGCGGGTGTAAACCTGATGTTGGCTATGTAGAATAGAGCTGAACGTACGTATCGACCCATTGGCCTGCTTTGAACTTGAACGGTCCAGGTGGATCCTGGATTGCGAAGTCAATCAATCGGACATCCTGTGTTGCTTGGGTGATGGCAGTGATCTTCAATCAGCAGAGCGAGCGAGGGCGATTCTTTCAGCTTACTAGAGCTTTCTGCATAGCAGGCGCACGCGGCTCCTGAGCTGTACGTTCTTGATGGGAGGTATGCGGAATGTCGGGAGCAGCTGTGGCCATATTTCGGCGTTGCCAAGCATATATGCCGAGTCGAGCCTGGAGCGATCGAGCAGTCAACCTTGAACAAGCAATAGCAGGTAGCGAAGACATGGAGTGAGCTGATTACAGAAGTCAATCAAGCAATGCTCGTGGTGTCGCGCTTCACTGCATCATCGACGACGACAACAACCAATCGAGTGATTTTAGCCGAATGATCTGTCACCCGGATGTCTCTTGACATTCATGATGACCAGCGGCCCGGACTGAGAGCCCAAGGCAGGCAGGCATACGCGTTCTCAAACATGCATTTGAGTACTTTTCCTGACATGATACAGCTTTGAAAGTGATACATGCAGAAGGGCAGGAACTCAACTGAGTTGCGGAAGACGCGGATGAGGCAAACCATATTTCATTTCGGATGCAAGATGGGCAACAACCCCAGCGAGTCACCTGCCTTACCAGATGCAGAAATTCTTGCAATTTGCGTGTCTGTACTACTCTGTAGGGCAGAGCCAGCTGCCGGTCGACCTCATTCGATGAGCGGCTATAGCGGGCCAGGAAACCCATCCTCGCCCGATCCACTATTGCCAAGGAATGCCAATAGCATAGTTGTTGGACCTTTGTGCTATCAAAGTTCATGGCGAGAGATGAGCAAGTCTGAGCATGTCAAGAGACCATGAGACTTGGTTTCCCACAGGCTTGAATCTATACTCAATGGGATAAACTGTCACTTTATGTCGCCTGATTGAAGGTTGAGGTGCCAAAAACTGCGGAGAATCAACCCCCACAAAGATCGACGGGAGCGTCATGGACAAAAGTGGATATAAAGGGGACCGAGCCTGACCTGGTCTCAATATCCATTGCCTTGTGACAAATCAAGCAAAACATCGATTAGACCTTTCAGCATGTATCGCATAACGCCTGTTACTCGCAAGGCCCTGCGCTCGTTCAGCACTACTCGCCCGACAAACCTCAAAGTGTTGGCAGTCTATTGTATGTCGGCATATAGGCTGCAAGTCAGTTTCATCGGAAACATGACTGACAGACCAATGTATTGTCGTAAGCACTGCTAATTTGCTAGATAAAGGAGGCTCGCATGCCAAGGAGCAGCCAAAGCTTCTTGGAACCATTGAAAATCAGCTTGGCATTCGCAAATGGCTGGAAGAGAAGGGCCATACATACGTGGTGACAGATGACAAGGACGGCCCAAACAGTACTTTCGAGAAGGAGCTCCCCGATGCCGATATTGTCATCTCGCAGCCATTCCACCCAGCTTACATGACGCGTGAGCGCTTTGACAAGGCCAAAAACCTCAAAGTATGCATTACGGCTGGTATTGGCTCTGATCATGTCGATCTCAATGCTGCCAATGATCACAAGGTCGGCGTCTACGAAGTGACTGGCTCCAATGTTGTGTCTGTGGCCGAGCACGTTCTCATGACTATTCTCACACTCGTTCGCAACTACAATCCGGCTCATGAGCAGATTCTTGCTGGAGATTGGAATGTAGCCGCTGTTGCAAAGCACTCGTACGATCTGGAGAATAAGGTTGTTGCAACCGTGGGTGTTGGCCGCATTGGCGAGCGCGTGCTGCGCCGATTGAAGCCATTTGACTGCAAAGAGCTTCTCTACTATGACTATGCTCAACTTGACCCGAAGGTGGAACAGGAAATTGGCTGCCGCCGTGTTGAGTCGCTTGAGGAGATGGTCTCGCAGGCAGACGTCGTCACCATCAACTGCCCATTGCACGAGGGCACTAAGGGCCTCTTCAACAAGGACCTCATCTCCAAGATGAAGAAGGGTGCCTATCTCGTCAACACTGCTCGAGGTGCCATTTGCGTGGCTGAAGACGTAGCCGAAGCCGTTCGTTCTGGACAGCTTGGCGGCTACGGTGGCGATGTGTGGCCACGCCAGCCTGCACCGTCTGACCACCCATGGCGATCGATGTTTATCAATGGCGAGCGAGAGCGTGGCGGCAATGCCATGACACCACACATTTCAGGCACATCGCTTGATGCTCAGGCCCGGTATGCGAAGGGTACAAAGGACATTCTCGACAACTTCTTCAACGGTGCAAAGCAGCGTCCATCTGACGTGATTGTCGAGAATGGCGAGTATGCTAGCAAGGCGTATGGCGAGCGCGAGAAGCTCAAGGAGAAGCAAAAGGACTTCCAGGCATACGCTGAGCGTAGCAACATGTCTTAGAGAGGACTAGCTGCAGCAGATATTACCACAAATCTTTCGTATCTTCCACATCTTCTATATCTTCCTCATATGCCATTCACTTCGTCCAAAGAAATAAAATCAATTCGCGTTCCTGCAACAATCAAAATTCTGCCACTTCAAAAACCCATCAAAAGGGGGCCCTCCTCTCCCTGTAGCGTGTGGTCTGTTGTCGCGGCAGATTCAGCTGGTCGCTGTCCCCTACAGCGCAGGTCTGATCTCCGCTCAAACGGCCCACTCGTCCCATCTCCATTCTGTCCTGCGATTTGCAGCAGAAACATCCATCAATCTGTCCTGATAACAAAGGTACGCGCCCAGGGATGCAATCGCGGTCTCTCCTGATGTTCTCTGCGCGCCTGGCCAAATGAGGAAGCATTTTTGCAGGCCGCTGCTTTCTTCTGCGAGCCGGATGCGCTGTCGTCATGTTCTCATCGCGCAGGAGAAGCGCATGCATCGATGCAGCTCAATCAGGCGGCCAGATGCAGCACCTTAGCCGGCAGGCGGAAGGAGAAATGCGTATTGCTCGTCATCTTCCCATGCTAACACCTTTGCCAGACCCGCACAGCAAATGGCAGACGCATCCAAGCCCGCTGGCACTGGCAGCGCGACGACCGGTGCTGCGCATCGATACAGAGCGTCTGCAGATTTCAGCAACCTGCACCCTTTCAGTCCTTTGTCTAGCAGGTATCACATTTGAGTTGCCATGCCTATACTGACATCAGGTCTGCCCGTCCTTCATCGATGATGTTTGAACAGGCTACAACACCCTTGAAGAGCACTCAGGAGAGTACGGTCATCCTTTCTGAAGTGCGCCTTGCTGACCTCCAGCACAAGTCTACGACAATTGGCTCAAAGATCTATCGCACTATCAAAAGACCCTGGAGGACATGTATAGTGCATCACTCGATCAGAATTTCAAGGAAGAGCTCGGTGCTATCGAGCAATGGTTTCGTGTGCTGAGCGAAGCGGAGCGTACTGCAGCTCTGTACTCGCTTCTGCAGCAGGCAACGCAGGTACAAATTCGGTTCCTCATCATGGTGTTGCAGGAAAAGGCGCGCGCAGATCCCATGAGCGCCGTCCTGAGTCCTGCAACATTTAATAAAGATGCCATGTCGCAAAACATGGCTGCTGCCATGAAACAGCTCAATTTTGCAGAGCCAGCCTCGGCTCCAGGTTATCTTCGACCGGACGAGCAAGGCAATAGGGCCATATCACAAATGTATCCAGACGCAGCAGCTGCTCTGGCCAGTCAACGCGCCGAGTTGCAGCGTAAACGTTCTATCTTCGTTCCAGGACACGGCAACGTCTCAACGCCCAGCATCGACTTGACACTTGCCAAGTCTATTAAAGATGATGCCGTCAAGTCCCCTTGGACGCCGTCTTTCCGCAAATCACTGATCGATGGTCCAGAACGACCAAAGTCAGCCGAGCCCACCAAAACCACTTTTCCACGTTCTGCTTCCGTGTCGCTGGGTACACCATTGCGATCGGCTAGGACCGATCTGAATGCAGCGAGCTTGCCGTACTCGCCTTTTGACATGACGGCGCCTTCTGCTTCATGGGCATCAATGACAAATACTCCGGCAACGACCATGTTTCCATCAGATGTGCGCGCCGGTGAAGCACTCCAACAACGACTCGCAGTCGTCAATCAGTCCATGATGGCTGATGGCGCTGTGCAAAGCAGCAGCCCACCTGTAGTGCTCGACAGCGATGTGCGCAAATTCCGTCGTGTAACGCCAAAATCTCCAGCTGGCGATTTACTGTCAAGCGTGCATGCTGCAGGCTCCCCGATTATGATGTACGATGATGATGGACAGCTCATGTCGCCTGACGCGGCACAGCAGTATGCTTCTCCTCTTGGACCGCGGATGAATGCTTCGCCGGCGAATGCATCTCCCATGTTGCCGGTTTTGGGTAATCCGCGAGCTGCTAGTCTGAGCATGCAGTCTGGTGCTATGAGCAGTTGGACGATGAGTCCAGGTTCTAATGCGAGCTACATGTTTGCGACGAGTAGTCCAGCGCAGACTCCGGCAAGAGAAGGGTCATTCAGTCCGGACAATGATGGTCGACGTCGCGTTTCTGCCATGAAGCCCGTGGAAGACCCAACGGATCCAAAGCTGTTGGCAGATATTCCTGCTTGGCTGAGACAGCTGCGATTGCACAAGTACACTGAACAGCTCAAAGACGTGCGCTGGCAGGACTTGGTTCGCATGTCAAGCGATGAATTGGCTGCAAAAGGCGTTTCTGCACAAGGCGCACGCAACAAGCTTCTCAAGAGTTTTGCTGAAGTCTTGGAGGCAGTCAAATCTGGCAAGCTCCAGGAATGATGCGCCTCTCGTATTATATTTTAATGCCGTCTTTTCTCTTCCCGAGCACTAGCTTAGACTATATGCTATGTTATGCATCAAGTGCTTCTGCGATTTCACTCCTGCTCTTGCTTAACAGTGATGTGCCAAACTCGACATGCTCAATCACTTGCGACTCGAGCAAGCCGTAGTCTTTCACGAATAGTGCTATCGCCTCCTTGTTGATGGCCTCAGCAACCAGCTCGGATTGTCCATCCACTTGGAGCTGTTCAAGATTCTTCCCCAACTGCGTCCTTAGCGTTGGAATGCACTCATCGAGGCATTCGTCGAACTTTCTGAATGACTCTTGGTCAAAGTAGCCAGACAGACTTGCGAATGCACGACGCAGGCTCGTCTGTTTCGTCGCTGCAAGCAAGCGGTCTGGCTCCTCTTCTGCATTGTCCTGCGACAAACCAGATGCAGCATGACGAGCCGGAAGAGGCAATCCTGCCTCATCGTAACAACTCTCAATAGCCTCCAAGTATCGACCTAGACCTGTTCTCCTCAGTATATACTCATACTGTTCAACCACGAGCGCCTGCCTGGTCCGCTTCGCGAGCTCCTGCGCGTCCTCCGCTTGCTTCTGAGCAACACTGCTGAACGGCTTCAAGATCTCCATCACACGCACAGCACAGTGTAGAAGAAAGATGGAAGCTCCGGGTTGTTCGAGATCTGCAGCGATACGAACGCATAGTTCGAGGGACTGCTTGAGAATCGTATCAAACATTTCAGTAAAGTCATCCTGCTTACTTTCCGCATCAAGGAAGGAACTGTCGAGTACATCGAGGACGGCGGCCGCTTCGTGGAGTGCATCGAGCAGGAATTCGGGTGGTGCGAGTGTCTCTTGGTCGATATTGGGCAGTGCGGCTTTGACTGCAGCAACATCTGTTCGCGTAAATTGTAGAAACCAGTGGATCAAGGACTGCTCTAGCGATTTGAGCGATGCCAAGACTTGTGCCTCTGGCAATAAGGACCTTGATAACAAATCTCGGTAGAAGCGAATGAGAATAGCTGATCTGTACGCAGTGAGTGTATCCTGCGTCGACATGACGGACTGATTGATATGTTGCTGTAAAGGCTTCATAACAAGCTGGAAATTGCGATCGACCAGGGTGCTGTGAACATCTGAAAAGCTGAATGTGATATTCTCCAACGCGGGAGGCGACAAAAGCTTCGCTGCAGACTCGCGACGAACTTGGTCTTCTGGAGTCGGCGCATTGGTTGCACTGCCCAGAATAACATCGAGAACTTCCTTCTCTGAGGCGACAGCTTGATGCAGATACGCCAAGACATCATTCACGAACCGCATAGGGTCGTCACTTGCTGATAAGATTGGCTTGCCGCCTTCTCTGCCGCGTGTGAGTGCTTGAGCAAACTCATTGGCCAGCACGCGTTGCCGAGAGCGCGAGATGTGATCGAGACATTGCTCGTAAAGGGTCGGACGTTCAGAGAGAACTGTGAGCGCTCGACGTAGCATGACATTGGCTTCAGTTGCACCTGCGACGGTCGAATTGAGTTCTCGCAAAATCCAGCGATGTAGCTTTGCATAACCCGTATCAAGATGGGTGGACATGCTCTCCATAATGTCATTACCGGCCGTCTGTGTATCGGTCGCCAGGAGCAAATGACAGTCATCATGGATACGCTTCACGCGTTCCAAAGCTTGAAAAAATTCCGCATCGACAGGCTGCTGCGAAGAGAGCTGCATGAGTTGCTCGTCTGAGATTGTAAACTTATGCTGAAAAGCGAGTAGCATGCGGCGCTTTTCATGGACTTGCGCACGATGTTGCTTGAGGAAGTTCGCTTGTACGAGCAGTTGAGACGAAGAAGCCTTGACGGCACTTGCTTCAGTCTTCATTTGCGCGATAGCCTGACGCATAGCAACCATGTCTGTTTTTGTAGATCGCATTGCATCTGCGAGCCTTTTATAGTCATTCAAGACGCTCATATTGTTCTCTAGAATTTGTATCGAGACCTCTGATGCGATGTTCTGTTCATCATCATCGTCGCTGCGAGGTCCACGTCGCTCTAGCGCATCGATAGCGGCTTTGATGTCGGCATCAAGAAAGGAGGTTGCTAGAATCTGGTTGATTTTATGGGCAAGCGGGTTGCTCGATAGGCCAAGTGTCGTTGGTAGCGGTATCTTCAGGGCCTCGTCCATGTGGGCCACCTATATCTCTATCATTGCAACGATGATTTGGTGTCGCAAACGCGCATCTGTCGTGTCGAGGACAAAATGGATGGATGAACAACAGTCACAAGCTGAGCATGGCGATCGTGATATACTTACGGACATACACTCTAGTAGACGCGCTCAAAGGACATATCTTCGCCGATCTGACACTCGTCCGACATTTGCAGCGCTTGCGAGAAGCCAGAGTCAGGTACACCCATTCGACTCGTACCATTTGCATCAGGATTGGCAATACGTTGACGATCGCGACGTTCGTTATCGATACGAATAGCGCGTTGCCATCGAAGCTCACCCGGCCGCGCATTCTCGTCGTCTGCCTCTAAAGTCGCACTAGAAGCGATTGTAGACGTGCTTGCATTCGAACCATTCCGTCCACGAGGCTCTTCATTCTGATTGAGATCGCGCGAAGGTCTTCTATCAGTATTTGGCTGTGGGTCATGGGACTGACGGCGACTTACTTTTGTTTGTCTGAAGATGGTGCCTTGTCCTTCTTACCAGGCATCATGCGCTTCAAGAAGGCCATTGTAAAAGAGCGTGTCTTGTATAAAAGAATCGAAGAGTGTACCAAGCGAAGAAGTCTTTGCAAGGCAGACTGACTTGTTTAATCGCTGTCCGTGCTCCGTATGGTAATGGAGATTGGGTCACAAAGCTGTTTGCCTTTCCTATAAGCGACAAGCATGTATTCATCGTTTCATGTTGTCTTAGGGGCTGTGCCTGTGATTGCACTGCTGGATGCTTGTAGGTTGAAGAAGAATGCGCAGCGTTAAGCATCAGAGCTTGTGCAAATGGATGATGAGCATGCGGGAATGGCTGTGCTTCTGCTGAGCCTCAATTGTGACATGTCGGCGTATCCACCAGCCTTGAGCTTTCTGCTACATCGACGACGTAGTTGGTATGAGCTTGCGAGAATCATTTCCAGATGAGCTTGATTAGACTGCTTCGAGCAGAGACACCAGGTCGTGATAGTGACGGATGCGTAGCAGGTGACTGTAACGGTATTTCATCGCCAGGACGCGCAAAACCGCTTATCGCGCTAATGGCAGCTTCTCAGTATCAAGCTACTATCCAGCTCATAATCTAGAGCACAGCGACATAGAAGCGCTTGACCTTTGTCTAGTGTAGATGTTGGTCTTGCTTTGTAATTCGCTCCCGCCAAGAGAATGACGACAAGCAGCGTCGAGGGTATCCAAGAAACCAAGACAGCTCAGGTCAAGAGTCAAGCTAGTCTTCTACTTAAGAACAATGGTCAAAATCAATGAAACAGACGTAGGCCAGCTAGGCTTCGGTCTCATGGGCCTCACCTGGCGCCCGCAACAAACACCCGACGAAGTGGCCTTCCCACTTCTTCGCAAGGCCATCGAGCAAGGATGCACATTCTGGAATAGCGGAGAGTTCTACGGTACACCAGAGCCTACGCTCAATCTGCAGCTGTTGAATCGATACTTCAAAAAATACCCCGAAGATCGCAGCAAGGTCATTTTGTCCGTCAAGGGATGTCTCGACGTCAAGACTCTCAAGCAGGACAGTTCGGCTGAAGGCGTGCGCAAGTCAGTCGAAAACAGCGTCAACGTTCTCGGTTCGCCCATTGATCTTTTTGAGCCTGCTCGCATTGACAAGTCTCGTCCTATCGCAGATGTGGTACATGACTTCGAAACACTCATCAAAGAAGGTAAAATCAAGAGTGTAGGTCTGAGCGAGGCTTCTGCGGAGACCATCACCAATGCGGCCGAAGCAGGCAAGATTGCTGCAGTTGAGCAAGAGTACTCTCTCTGGGCTACGGAGATTGAAACAAATGGCGTTGTCGAAGCACTCAAGAAGCACAAGATTCCACTCGTCGCCTATAGTCCTCTCGGACGAGGCTTCCTGACTGGACAGATCAAGAGCCGTGATGATCTCGCAGAAGATGATATGCGACGCAACTGGGATCGCTTCTCAGAAGAGAATTTCGATACAAATCTCGTCTTGGTCAAGGAGCTCGAGAAGATTGCTCAAGCAAAAAACTGCGAGCCATCACAGCTTGCTATTGCTTGGGTGCTTGCACAGCAATCAGTGCTCGGCATTGAAATTGTGCCGATCCCGGGATGCACGAGTGAAGCGCGTTTGCTTGAAAACTGCAAGGGTCGGGAGGTGACATTGACTGGAGCAGAGTTGAAGCAGATTCGCGACTTGTTGAATAAGACGACCATCAAGGGAGGACGCTACAATAGGCACATGGAGGGCACACTGTTTGGATGAGCTATGGCCCTCTCTCCATCTCTCCGATGATATATTATTGCCTCTTTTCATATACTGTATCGGCAATGCCGCCCAATTCGCCCCCCGCAATTCTCTCGTGACCCCAATTTATCAGTTGCAGCAGTCGCACTCTTGTCCAGGGCGAACACTACCCAAGCAGCGCATTGAAGAATGACCCCCGATATCGACTCTCTCCCTGCCAAGACGCGCAACGTCGCCATTGTCGACAATGCAGATGAAGACTCCTCAAAAGTGGGCCAGCTCGAAAAGGGCTCGCCTGCTTTTGTCGAATCACTTGGCATGCCTCACTTTGAAGACATGAAGTTGAAGCGTCAGTTCTTCAAGGAACACATGGCCCTGGCGTTCAGGTACCTCGGACGCGAAGGGTATGGCAAAGAAGGTGTTGCTGGCCACATCTCTGTGCGCGATCCAGTCAACCCAGACCATTTCTGGCTCAACCCACTGTCAAAGCATTTTTCACAAATGTGCGTGTCTGACCTCGTCCTGGTGGACCACAAGGGACAGATTGTGCATGACCAAGGCGGTAATGTAGCACCGATCAATGCCGCCGCTTTCGCTATTCATTCAGCCATTCACACTGCCCAACCCGATGTGATTGCTGCGTGCCATGCACACAGTCTTCACGGCAAGGCATGGGCGCAGCTTGGCATTGAGCTTCCCATCACATCGCAAGACAGCTGCATCTTTTATAAAGACCAAGCCGTGTATGACTCCTTCGGCGGCGTCGTCTTCCAAGCCGAAGAAGGTCAGCGTATCGCCAAAGCACTCGGTGACAAGCGTCTTTTGATTTTGCAGAATCACGGACTTTTGACGGTCGGCAAGACTGTGGACGAGGCAGTCTTCTTGTTTGGTGCAGCAGATCGATGCTGCCACGCACAGCTTCTCGCTGATGCTGCTGCAGCAGCACGCGGAATCAAGCCTATCGAGATTGATCATGAAGACGCTGCTTACACGCATGCACAGATTGGTACGTCGGATGTGCATTATATCCAGTTCTCGGGCGAGGCTGCTTACCTGCATGAAACGACTGGCGGCTCCTACTTGAAGTAGCGATCAGGCACTCTTATATCTGCGGCCATAGGTACATTGACTATAGCTTTTTATTCCTTCTTGAACTCTATCGAATTTGCAACTATGCCTTCTGCTTTGGCCATTTGAATGTATTCATTTCGAGAAACAGAGCTTACTACATAGACCTGCTAGGCAGTAACGTATTGACGAGATAGGCAAAAGAATGAACAAGCTAGTCGTATGACTTCTTGGCATCCACATGCACCAGATGCTCACCGGATGCATCGACAACCAAAGCCGTCAACTGCCCGCCACTCACACAACGACTATCCAAGCCCCGTGTCATTTCTCGCATATTCAATCCACGTCCCGCATCATGTCCATACACAACAATCGATCGTTCGTGGTGTGGTAAATGTGCCTGTGCCTTTTCCCAGTGCTCGAACCAACCTTCTCCCTTTTCGCGATTGCTGATGGCGTGTCCGTCTTTTGTGATGTTGCGCATATGCGATACGTCCCAGCATTTCTGCTTCGAGAGTCGTGTATGCGATAAAAGGCCAGCGTGGCAGACGACATAGTTACGTTTGAAGTCCGGCAGTGGTATTAGCAGAATATAAGGAAGTGATTGAAGATAGTGGTTTTGCGAGGGCGTGAGAAGCTTCGCAAGCAAGCGATGCTCGTCTCTGCGCGATAGTCCGTCTGGGAGATGCGCTTCATGGTCGTCATTGTCGTCGTGATGGTCATTAAGATACTCATGCCACTGCATGAGTTTGTCGTCATGGTTGCCGCGTACACAAGATGCGAAACCCGCCAGCTCATCGATATAGTCAATTGTCTCTAGCGAGAATGGTCCTTTTGCAACCAGGTCGCCGACAAAGACGAGATGATCAAGGCGTGGGTCGAAGCGCACTTCGCTTATGAGGTGTTTGAGTTCTTCTAGGCAGCCATGCACGTCGCCGATGAAGATGAGGCGGCGATTGTTGTGTGCTGTTGGTAGGAGACTGCGATCGAGGCTGCGGATACCTTCATGGCCGACAAGGCGGTCTCTGTAACGCTTGAGTGGGTGCGACTTTGTAAAGAATGCAGACAGGCATTGCGCTATTGCAGAGAGCATGGGCGCTTAGGCTGCAGATATGTCCGGAAGGATGTATAGTCTCTGGCGATAGAGGTCTCCTGCTCTGTTCTTGCTCCCTGCCTCCCTTGCCCCTTTCTGTTTGTCGCATCTGGGCCTTCTTCTTTGCTTGCTTTGAGTTTTGCACGTTGAGTGGGAGGCGACATTCTATTGGCGATATCATTATGAGACATTGAGTAACCTTGATACAGCATGAGAGCCTACAGAGCATGCATAGGCCTCAAGTCCAACTCGTACTAGCGTTGTACGACCGTAAGATGGCAGGATGCAGGTCTCCTAAAGCAACTGCTGTACTGCTATGAGATCATGCCACAAGTGCTTTTACAGTCATATGGTATCTACAATGTCAGATGTATGAAGCGTCTCAAGGCCTTGCGATGTCCTCTGTAGTAGGCCTCCGTCTATATCCCTCTTCCTATCGCTATTGTAGCCCATCTGAGCCTTCCTCGGCCGCAGCCAAGTAGCAGCGAGCATCATCAATCGAAGACATCACATAGTTATCGGCATTCTACCATCAAGGCTCATCCTTGCTGGCCTTCATCATCGCGTCAGCTGAAAGCCATGCGCCTTCCATTGGGCATCAGCCTCGTCACGCTCATTGCATGCTTCTTCCTCGTCACCATCCAAATCAACCGCCTACCAAAACCATCGCATGCAGCACAAGTCGCCTACACGCGTCTGCAGGAGATTGCGCGCTCGCCGCATCCCTATAATAGCGCCCGAAACGATGAAGTGCGCGCATACCTCAAAAAGGTGATTGAGCATGATTGTCCGTCTGCATTGGATGAGAGTGACAATTCAACGCTCTGGGTATCACCGTCCTCCAACCCAGATGTCAAGATTTCGACCTTCTTTGAGCAAAACAATCTCGTGATTGTGTTGCCCTCGAGTCAGAAGAATGTTGATGGTGCAGTACTCATGTCGGCACATTACGACTCTGTTTCATCTAGCAATGGCGCGACGGATGATGGGATGGCGCTGACCGTTCTGCTTTCACTCATCAAATCCTACTGCAAGCACAAACTACCAGCGGATCTCGTCTTCAACATCAACAATGCCGAGGAAGACGGTCTTTTCGGCGCACAAGCATTTTTGAGCCATAAACGCATGAAGCAGGTCAAATCCTTTGTCAACCTTGAAGGTGCTGGCGCTGGTGGTGCTGCCATGCTCTTCCGAACAACAGGCTCAGAAGTGGCGAAAGCATACAAGGGAAGCAAGTTGCCCCGTTCTTCGATTGCAGGCAATGACTTTTTTGAGAAGAAACTCATCAAATCGGAAACAGACTTCGTCATTTATCGAGAGCGTGTTCCTGGTCTCGACATTGCATTTTATCGACCTCGGTCATTGTACCATACACAACGCGATGCAACGCGCACAACGAGTCCATATTCGATTGAGCACATGCTTTCTGCAGCAGAACATTCAATGCTCAATCTTGCAAAGCAAAAGCCATTGCAGGAGAATAAGAACAAGAAGCCGTTCTTTTTCGACTTTTTGGGTCTGTTCTTCTACAGCAGCACGCTCAATGCACTACTCTGGCTCGACTTGATTATCCTCATTCTTGCACCGATTCTTCTTGGTGCCGGATTCTCAATTCGATCCTACTTTGGCAAGGTCAAATTTGTCGGCATGGGACGTACATTGGCCGCATTGCTGCTGCAGATCGCCCTTGTTGCCGGTCTCTCTATTCTCATCACCTTTTTCAACCCATACATCATTCACTCATCAGCGACCCTGTATTCAGCTACCATTCTACTCGGCTCTTTTGCTAGCAACTTGTTTGCTACACGCCTGTTTATTTCGCGTGTGCGCGATCAGCACGATTTGTCACGCGTCATGTCATGGGAGCTATGCATCATTTGGTACGTGCTCCTATTCATCTCAACAATCGCTTCTCTTGTGCTTAAAATCGGCTCAACTTACCTCGTCACGGTCAACTTTGCAGCTGCCTTTGTTGTGGCGCTCGTGTCGCTCTTTGAGCGATCTGCGTATATCCCGCCAGCGGAAACGTTCGACTCGGTCGTAGCCGCACGGCGGGACTCAGATGCAGGATCAACAGAATCTTCTCCACTACTACGCCGCGACTTGCTCGCCCCAGAAGTAGAAGAAGAGATTCGACAGGAAAAGCGACGTCGTGATTATCGCTCGGCAGTCACCTGGATTGTCAAGTTTTTGATACTGATTCCAATCCCGGCGCTTATAACGTTATGGTTGCTCTACGCCAGTGTACTTCCAGGACTCGATCAGACTTTGCCGGACGGATCTGCCGGATTCACCGTCTACACCATTGTCGCACTTTTCGCAATCTTGACATTCTTCAACCTTGCGCCATTCTTCCTATCAACATCACTTTCCTCAGCACTACCTGCCTTATTACTTCTCTTGCTCTGTGCAAGCTTGACATGTATCTTCAAGTCGCCATTCAGCGTCAAAGCACCGCTCAAGGTCTACTATCGACAATTCGTGGATCTCGATGCCATGACATCGCATGTCGTGATTGAAGGATTGCCGAAATACATGGATTCGGCGGTAGCTGAGCTAGCACTTGCAAAGGAAGGCTTGACATGCAAGCGTGGTTCAACGCGTGGTAAACGACTGAATAGCTGTACATTCAAAGCACCTGTGGATTCGCGACTTGCTAAGAGCGGTATTGAGACGACTTGGATTCCGGTGTCTCACAAGCATGTCACTGCTACGAAGAAAAAGGATAAGGAGGAGAAGAAGCGTGTTTTGCAAATTCACAGCGCGCACAGCAAGATTTGTGATTTGCAAATGGAAGAGGCTGTGCCGATTGCTAGTATCAATGGCGAATTCCTCGATGTGCGCGAATCGCATGTTCGACTTTATCGCCGTGATTTCGAGACTCCATTCGAGGTTGAGTTTGGCAAGATGAAGGAAGACAATGATGGGGAGGACACAGAAGCCAGTATTCATATCAAAGGCCGCGTTATGTGCTTCTGGGACGATCGCAGGGATGGGCGCATTGCCTCGTTCGATACAGTACAACGAGAGTTGCCTGAGCACGTCGAGGTAGCTAAGCGCGACACGGGCCTGATCTGGTACAGTCGCAACATCACACTCACCTTGTGACACTGTAAGATCTTGAGATATGCAGATGCTTGATGTATAAACAGGAATAGTGAATAGTGGACATTAGGGCATGAAAAAATGGGACTATGCCACTTCGTGTTCGTGAAGAAGCATATTGGCGATACCTTCTTTGACGAGATAGACATGTGAGCATCGTCCGCATGTCATTTTGCCTTCTTGAATGGATGTCTAGCATTAGCTCCCCTTCACCTTCCTCGCAAAGGCATACCTCGAGCAGAATATTATGCAGTGATTTGAGTACCGATACGTCCTCCTCGCGCTCAAGTGACAATTCTTCCGGCTTCTCCGCCGGCAATGCAGTATTCCCCAATTGCGCACATGTCTTGACAAGCGCCGGCCACTCGATGCGCGGTAGGATATTAGTGAGAAAGGCAGGATTAAAGTCGAGTTCTGCTATTTCAAGCTTTATATCGCTGAGATTGAGTGGATAGGCTTCAGCAGTGCCGCGACATTGTTTGACTGCGCATGTGAGGAAGTTGGTTGTTAATAGCTTCATCTGTAGCCAGGCTCAAGATGGTCTTCTCTAGCCTGAGAGATTGTGTCGTTGTCCGCCTGCGATTTTTTGATTTTTTGTTCGACGCGACAAGGGAGCGACAAAGGCGACAATCGCAATCGCAAGAGATTTACTTGTGCGGAATATACGCTTGCTTCTACTTTGAATGATGCTCTCTCGCCGTATTAGCTCGCTGTTCGCTCAAAATGCTATTAAATTGGCATTGCCTTCACGGGCTGCAATTGCTCATTCGTCCTTGAAGCTGCAACGCTTGAATGGGCCTTGCCTGACAAGGCCCTTCTCTGTATCGCTCATCTCGCGCGGTCAAGGCACCATTGACTCGGAGCTATCTGCAAAACTCTCCAGTGAGATCCAGATCGAGTCTGAAATGAAGGAGTATGAGACGATGCCAGAGCCTGTTGCTTCTTTTCTCGAAAGCTCGCCATTTTCGGTAACGGATGTACCTGGCACCGATGAAGTGACACTGAGCCGTACTTTCGGCAACGAGGAAATCAAGATTGTCTTCTCTGTCGCTGACATGAATAATGCGGAAGACGCAGCAGAGGAGGAATTCGATGAAGAGGCGGAAGAGGCGAATGCAAAGCAGACTGAAGCTGCTGAGGAATCGGCGGAGGAGGATGAAGAGTCTTCGAGCTTCCCAGTACGATGCAATGTCACCATCACAAAGGATTCGAGCCCAGCAGCATTGTGTATCGACACGGTCACGCAAGATGGTATCTTCATCATTGACTCAATGGTACTTTACAAGGACGGCAAGTTGGCCACAAAGAATACGGCGGAAGCGGATTGGAAGCGACGCGAGGCGTATATGGGTCCTCCATTCAGCAACCTCGATGAGGATTTACAAATCTTGATGGAGAAGTTCTTGGAGGAGCGCGGCATCAACACATCTTTGGCGCTATTCATCCCAGATTACGTCGATTACAAGGAGGCGAGGGAGTATGAAGCTTGGCTTAATGGCCTCAAGGACTTTGTCGATGCGTAGATTGATTGTTGTCGTTAAAATGTCTTGTTTGCTCAGTATGAGCTTTGACTGTTGGCCTCCCTTTGGTTGCGTGCATCTGTCATGCCGAAGACGAGCAATTTCTACTGTCCATATCAGTTCTCCAGACTGCCGCTATTCCTTCACCACAGTGTTTCGCAATCCACCATGCTCACTTCTTGAGCCGGACTTCCTCAAACATGACCCGCGCATTGACCTTTGGATCGAATTTGACCATATTGAGCTTATACGCCGCTAACCGTGGCCGTTGTCGGACATATGATGTGCCAGTCCCCGCTGTCGAGAGCAATTTTACCAAGATGTTGCGCGCGCGAGCCTTCTTCGCCATAGCTGTGTGGAGTGCCTTCTTGATCAGTCTTCATGCATTGTCGCCTTTTCATGCGAGAATTGGTCGTTTTCAGATGGATGTTTCGCGGTAGGGACCAAACCTTTGATATTGGGTTGAAACGCTCGCGGAAAAGGGAACGCGACAGATAAAGCACACAATGAATCGGAGAAGAGGCTGTGAAGTGACCCAATGTCAAAGGTCAGCGCAAACTCTGTCTGCATCGAGACACAGCTGTGGAAGCATGTGTATAGTGAGCATGAGCTACGATGATGGCTACTGATCCCCGCGAAATGATATGCTCTATGCAATGTCGATGCGCTTGCTGTACATCAGAATATCAGACAAGATCTGCTCTGGAATATCATCGCCATGTCCAGCAGCAATGCGTAGAATCAACTCACTCAACTCTGGTCGACCGAGAATATCCACATGATCAGCCGTCTTGGGACCGCCGCGAAGATCAAAGATATCCTCTTCATGCTGCATCTCGTAAACTTTGATAGGAATATTGCCCGGGTTGAAGCGTGGTATCTGCTTCCAAGCGTGTGCACACATGTATCCACTTGAGAGTAATGCAACTGTACCATCGCCTTCACCCATCTGCACACCCTTTTCCAGGTTCTCCGCCTTACTCGTCACAGTATTGTCGATGAATGATGACCGTACGAACGGAATGTCCATCGGCGTCTTGTGCGTAAAGTTCCTGTCCTTTGGCTCTTTTGATAAATCTTGGAGCATATCCTGGCCGACCGCCTGCTGCTCATAAGCAGACATCTCGTAGTAGTATGTGCGCTCAGTCGGCTTGCCTATTCCATACATGCAGAATATCTTCATGTCAGGTGCATCTGGCAACGCCGTCTCGAGTGGATTAATCCATTTCTCAGGTTTATCGTTATTTGCCAAGACTTCCTCGAGTGTATCTGCGATACCGTGCGAGTAATTAGTAGACAGCATGCGATGAAAATGATGATCTGTGTGCTGAAGAAGGTATGCCATCGAGTCGTCCATCGTCATATTCGAAGGAATAACAGAATCGCTGTCCGGATCAATCACCTCAGGGGCCTTGAATTTAAGGAAAGAACCGAAACTCGAACCATTGCGGTTATGTGGGTCATCTGGTGCAGCGTCCATTGTACCCCATATGCGATCGCCTCCTTTTGGCAGCATTGATGCGATACCTGGTAGTGTTCGGAGAATCTGTGCTCGTTCCTTGCGAGAAAAGAAGGTCTCAAGACCATACACACTGAAAGCATTCAGCTGCGCTGTGTCCTTCATCTCACCACTCACCAATGCTGCTACGGCTTTCGGAGTGCCGAGCATACTGCCTGACACATTGATCCAGGTGTCGATGTGGCGATTTACCCAGTCCTTACCGCCATTGCCGAAGCCGGTTCCCTCATGCTCTACCCATTTGAAAAAGTAAAAGAGGACTTGTGATCCCATGGAGTGAGAGACGAGCACAGACTTTTTGCCATTTGACTGCGTTGCTGCTTCGATATGCAGCTTGAGCTTCGTAAAGTAGTGATCGCGGTTTTCAAGGTTCGAAAAGGACAGCCGCCAGTCGTATGCAGCAGTAAACATGTTGTTCGGTTCGCCTCCCAACGCACTCAGATTCTCGATAATCTTGTTCCAGATCCAGTACCCAGTGATGAAAAAGTCTGCGGCGTCGAAGCCAGTTGCAGCGCGAAGTCGCGCATCTTCAGGGTCGAGACCTGTTACTGGATCTAGACTGATTTGCTTTGTCCAGCATGCCTTATCTAGCAACATACATCGCAGCATCGACCACGATCCCCACAATCTTTTGCGATAGAAGGAAGCAGCACAACCTTCCGTAGACCACGATTCGAGTCCTGTAGAAATGACACCCGGAAGCATGACAAGCGGAAATTCTAATGACAAGCCTTCCTTTTTGAGCTTCCGACCGACACTAAACGCATCTGTAGTTGGCGCTTTTGCTCGTTGCTCAGAGATACGTGTTACTTCTTTCAAGACACGATCAGGTAGTCTCGTCTGCAGCTCATCCCAGTAATCCGGTAGACCCATTTCAGACAGATCAATTGAATCCTTGGCAAAGTACATGGCAGAAAAGACACCAATTAGTGCGCCAGCAATCAAAAACCAACGTCGACCCCATGGTCGTTTAGGTTTCGCCTTGTGCGACGGTGGACGTTGCGCTGTGCGTGTTGATCTACGGCGCGGCGCAGGCGGTCGCGTCGGCACATCTTTTAGCGCTGTGTTCTGGGTTTGTGTCGCCTCGGATACTTGTACAGGATGTGTTTCTGGCTGTGCTTTGGCTGTTGCGTCCCTCCTCATCCGCTATGCCTTTATGTCTTGCTTGTGCTATCTATGCCTTCTTGAGCTTTGATGGTTGTTGCTCGCTTGGATGGATTTTGACAGATTTTGACACATGAAAGTGACGCACGAACTAGATGTACAGATGGGAACAGAGGTCAGAAGAATGCCGTTGTCAAGTCAAGATGGCATAGAAGAGGCTGCTACTTGAGCTATGCACAGCGGGGCACGAGACATATATTACAAGCCAACCTTGGCACCGACACCATCCTTGGCAATCCAGCCTCCCCCGACCGTGAAATACCCCGTGCTCTCTTTGCTCATAACATACGGGCCTGCTTGACTGCCGAACTTCTTGAAAGCCTCCGACTTGTGGTGCACTTCGAAGAGTGCATCGCGGGTCTCGTAAATCTCAAAGACGGTCAACTTGGCCTCGTCATCCACCGACTTGATGAAGAGATAAGCCAGCGTCGATGGTTCCTGTCGTCAGTACCTGGTCAGATATAAGGAAAAGACAAACGTTTTCGTAGACATAGCGAATCAAGTCGGTTGCGGCGGCGCAAATGGACTCACGCCCGGCTGCGTCGTGGCATTTGAGCTCAGCAAGCCAAACAAACTTGCCCTTGGCTACTGCCGACTGGTCGCCTCGGCCGAGGAACCCCATCTCTGGCTCATAGTAGTCGAGTTGCGGATCAGACTTGAGCAGCTCGCCGACAAGCAAGGCGCCGAACTTTTTGAAATCATCCGTCTTGAAGTGCTTGTCGCAGTCTGCCTTGGATGCATACTCTTCAAACAGGCGCACCTCATCCGCATCCTTCTCTGAGACATAAGCGAAATAAGTCGAATTGTTTTCCTTGGCTGCTTGCGCATACATAGGCTCAAGGGCCGCAATTAGCTTGGCGCCCCCGCCTTCCTTGCACGGCAGCTTCGGGAGGAGAATGTAGCCCATGATCTTGTTGATGTATGGATTAGATGGAAGCCGTAGATGGTAGAAGGCGAGAGACTGCTCTAGAACTATCAAAATGCACTCGCTCGCCTTTGTGTCAATTTTGCGGAGACGAAAAGCGAAGAAAGGAGAAGTAATCATTGTAGATGTATATAGTTATGCCCGGTGATGCAGACATGCTACTGCCCAGAGACACCTCTAATCTGAAGGCCCTTTGGCCGCCGTTTATCCAACAAGTCCCGCTCGCCGGTCTTTCGGGTCAATAGATCCACCTCCCCACCTTGTCCATGTAGCCGTTCTGCCAACGTCAATCGCCGGCCGCCAGTCTCTGCTTGTCTGCCTGCCAACAGATCATCCTTCCGTAGTGTCGCACGTCCAGAACCTTCGCTGTTGCGCGTCGGTTTTGCTCGGCGTCCGCTCGCCGCTGCTGCCTCTGCCATGCGTGCAGCCATCGGGTCCCCACTGGCAGTATCAGCAGTCTCCTTTCGCGCCCGCGTCAAGTTCAATAGATCGCCTTCACTTGGATCAAGCGGCAACGATAGGCGGTCTGCCAACGGCCGATTATCTGGCGAAGCAGGTTTTTCTCGCCTTCTACGCGAGTTGCGGGCATTATAAGGAGACGTTCGCGCGCCCGAAGATCGGACATTTGCGCGAGCGCGTGCATACACATTCTTGCGTTCGTCTTCTGGATGCATGAGATACCAACGACTTCGCTCTGCTGCGCGCGGCGGCTTGACATCTGCTGTTGTCGCAAGACGCACCGAGAGATGGATTGTTGGCTTCTCCGGATGCACTTTAGCTTGTACTGCCATTGTTGTTGTCACGGCTGATGCATCACCGTCTATTAGCTTGCGCAAGAGCTCTGTTGCTGCGTCAGGCGACTTAATAGTCAAATTCAGACTATGATCATCGATCCATTCAATCTTGGGAAATGCTGTATCATCAAAAAAGGCCACCCAGTCACCCACATCGCGTGTAGAAAGCGAATCAACGCCAGAGATGTGCAGCGCTTCGGGCCGCGGTTGAGGGCTTGTAACAGATGCGTCTGCACTGCTTGATGTCGTTGCCTCAGCGGTATCTGGCATAGGCATATTGTCGTCGTACATGTCCGCATCAAAGGAGTCTGCCATGGCGACTGTCCAAAAGGTCTGGTCCAGCTTCGAAAGTGGAAAGGACGCAATGTATAATGGAGCAATTGCAATCGTGTCGCTGTGTCGCGCTGAGTGAATGCAACTCATTTCAGATGGGTTGACACAAAATTACTCATGCTCGTGCTATTGCTCATACTCATACTCATGCTCGTGCTATCGCTCCTATGGCCTCCATATCATCCATAATCAATGACTGATATACTGGAACGCCATGCTAACCACACCTTCACCACATTCCTGCCTCAACAACAAATCCTGAATCGCGCTCAACTCCGGATTGCTAAAATGATTCCATGATGAAGTATCACCATAGAGCATTGCCTTAGCCTTGATGAATTGCTTGCCATCACGACAACGCTTGCACTTGAACTTGACATGCGTGTCACTCATAGTCTGGTCATCAAACTTGAAAAGCTCCTTCAAATTGTCCAGCGAAAAGTGCCGCTCTACATCTTCGCCAGAATCCACGACACAGGCAGAAAGACTCTGCTTGTGCGATTGCCGCTGGAAGATTTTTTCTTCAATCGAACCAGTCGAGATGAAGCGATACACAAAACAATCCTTCTTTTGCCCATCTCGCCATACACGCGCAAGAGCTTGCTGATCAGCCGCAGGGTTCCAATCTGGATCAAACAAAATCAAGCGATTCGCACCAATCAAGTTGAGACCGCATCCACCGGCTTTTGAAGATAGCAGAAAGACAAACTCCTTGCCCTCGGGATCATTGAACTTGTCGACAAGCTTTTGCCGCTTGTTTACATTCATCGTGCCATCGAGTCTAAAACAGCCATACCCGCGCTTCCTGCACATTTGCTCAAAAATGTCAAGCGTCTGTGTGTAATTCGAAATGAGAACAATCTTGTCATCTGTTTCTGAACGGATGCGATGAAGCATGCGCGCCAAGACAGCCATCTTGCCAGAGTAATGCACTTTGGGTTCCCTATCGTTACGACCACGCGCAATTTTGGGTACATAGTCATCTGGAAAGAATGCATCTGAGCCTGGCAAATCATCAGGCAGCTCAAGCAAATCTGGATGGTTGCACAGCTTTTTCAGTAGACCAATAGCTTTGAGTGGTTGAGAACCGACGCCACGTAGTAGTCTTTGCACATCTGGCGAAGACACAAAGTGTCTGTATAGTGCCAGTTGAAACGGCGACAGATTGCAGAACACGACGTGCTCGTACTTGACCGGCAGGTACTTGCTCAGAATGTCGTTCGTGCGGCGAATGATAAATTTGTTAACAATCCCACCGAGCTCTTTCAGCTTCTCCTCACCCTTTTGAACGTCCACCTCGGTGCCATCTGCATCGCGACCTCGCAAGATTGGCAACTCGAAATTCTTGCGAAACTCTGCGCGTGTGCCAAGCAAGTCTGGGTTTGCAAAGTTGAGCAGAGAAAAGTACTCAGACAGGTCATTCTGAATAGGTGTTCCCGAAAGGATGACACGCCGTTTGCAGTTGAGCGAGTTGAGTGCTGTAAATGTCTGCGACTCGCCATTCTTGAGTCGGTGACCTTCATCGCAGAGCAGCAAGCCGACTTCAGTGCCGGCAAGGGCTTCAATATTCATTCTGAGCGTTTCGTAAGAGACAATCAAAGCTGGTCGCACGACACCTCTGCCTGTTGCATCTCGCCAGCCTTTCAAGGCTACGCCCAGCTCTTCCTTTGAAAGCTTCCCATCCAATGCTAGCGGTGTAATGGTGCCTTCGCCCAGCCATTTGACAAGCTCGTTGGCCCAATTGCGCACAAGTGAAGACGGGCAAACAATAATACATTTCCTGATTTCCGGTTGACCTGCAATGGGAGATTGCTTCAGCAGCGTCCACATGAGCGTTATGCATTGCAGCGTCTTGCCCAATCCCATCTCATCCGCCATGATACAGCCAAATGCAGACGGATGCAGACGCCCTGTTGTACATTTGTACAGAAACTTGACACCTTCGATCTGATGAGGCCGAAGACGTCGCGCCAACCGTGGATCAATCACGACAGGTACTTTTGGTCTCGCTTCCTCTGTTTGCTTGTCGAGACCAAGCATCTGTGCTAGCGATTTGTGTACTTTGCTCGGTGGCTTCGGAGGCTCTGGCGCAGGCTGTTCACTGCTCTTATCTACTTGTGAAAGACATGTATTGATTTCCGGCACTGGCTCATCGTCGACAGTAGGATCATACAGCACAATAGCAAATTCGCCAGCAGGGTCATGCAATGGACGCGGCACAAAGTTCGCCTTTCTCCGCATACCCAGCGTCACTGGCGGTCGATACTCATTCTCTTTACCAGGCACCGTTATCGCAAACTTCTTCGTCATGGCTGTCGGGTCGATTTGAAAGTCTGTAACGTTGACAGAAGTCTGCTTCAATGGCTTGAGATTGTACTTGGCACGAATGTTAGCCACTGCTTCCTCCGTAGCATGATTGTTGTATGCCGCTTGTCGCGCCTCGCTAAACATTGGATCCGCCCGGCCTTTCGAGGGAGTCTCTGTATCGCCGCCATCCAAGCCAGCATAATTGATCGACTTGCGCTTCCGTCCACCTGACTCTGGTTGTCGTCTCTTGGGCGTAGCAGAGCCGGGGATGCGGAATGGTTGGCTCATAGTCAATGCGCCATTACCAACCTTAAATACGGGCGAAGGGGTCGCCGCTGACTGAGAAGAGGATGCATGCTTCTGAGATGGTGCTGAGCTACGCCTCATAGCATACAATAGCGATACAGTGCCTCAGCAGCGATAGATATTACGCCTTCTTGTCGATAGTATACTGTTTGTAAGTATGTTTGTTGTTTCGCCACAATTTTGTCATGCGACGCGACGCGACTCGATTGCTGAGACGAGGAAGCAACGAGTTATCTAGCATGAGTGCAATCCTATCTAATACATCTATACGTCCAAACCCCTACAATTTAGCCTTAATAGGCTGCTGTGTCGGCTTGGTCTGAAGCTCAACATTCAGCCGCTCCACCATTCTCATCAAATCATCGCCCAGCTGCGTATTCATGACTCCTGATCGCGAGCCTTCCTTTCTGCTTGCACCAATCTGCCTCACATGCTCCACAAGTCGACCACCACGTACAATCTTGCCACGTGCATCCCGTTTGGGCACCCATGCGTCGGTGAGCCGAATGCGAAGATCCTTCTTCTTTGCTCCCTTGACCATCTTGATGGCTCCGAGCGTGTAATAGTACTGAAGCGCATTCTGCAGTGTCTCAGATGAGACGGCCGTGATGTATGACACATCACCCTGGTGGAACATTGTCTTGCCGAGCAATTGCACAGCCTTTTCAAAGTCCTTGACAAGAACAGGTTCAGAGAGAGGCGTCAGAGGTGTCAGTGCCAACAAGCACACACCTTCAAACCAGTACGTCTCGATAAATGGCCACAAGAGGAAACAATAAAAGTCAAATAGTTCCCTGCCGCGCTGACGTTCTTTGTCGCTCAATTCGATCCATCCCTCGCCAATCTCGATCACGCCATCCTTTGAAAGCCGCTGAGTGGCTGTTTGCAAGTTGACTTCGATACCTTCGGTGTTCCAAATGAATTCGCCCTTCATTACACGAGAGAGGAAGAGTGTTTGTTGTTGCAACTCCTCTGCTGACATGCGCTGATCGCGAGCCTTGCCACCACTCTTGACTTTACTATACAGGGATACACAGATCACTGCCTCGTTGATGAACAGATGGATGATTTGGTTCCTGAAGTAGGAGATCTGGAAGCGGTCGGCGGCATAGTAAATGTCTTCGAGCAAGTCCGTCTTGATGCCAATGAGCTTGCCAAGCACGCTGATAGCCTTGTCCACGATCGTTTCGTAGTTATCGATAGATGCGACGCGACCTCCTTTGTGTCGAATCAAGTCAGAGAGCTTTTGAACACGTTTGACGAGATTCGCTTTGGTGATACCAGGGCCGCGGATAGTCAGAAGCACCGTAGCAACAAGCGCTGTGGGCATCACGACACTCGCGCGGTTGATGTCGTTGAGCACGCTGTATCCAAGCCTGCGCAGAATAGGCGTTGGATTCTTCGCAAACATTTCACGTTCAGAGACACCCTCTGGGAAATCCTTCGGATCCATAAAGCCAGTCGAACGAAGATGTTCACGCAAGCTGAAGCCCTCTGCGAACCGACAGTCGATGCGGCCCATACGCAAGGCAAGCACTCGTCGGGCCTTGACAAAGGATGATAGCGATTCCTTGGTTTTTGGCCGTCCAAGCAGTTCATGGGCATAGCTTTCAGTTTCGAGCACATTGTCGTACTGCACACTGACGGGAATCACAATAGCGTCCTTGTCAAGTCTGAGCAACGATTCACAAAGCTCTTTGAGCATACCGTATTTCGGTGGCAGCATCTTGCCAGTACGAGAGCGACCACCTTCAATGAAGCACTCGAAATTGTGTCCTCTGTCCATCAGTGTATCGATGTAGGCTGTCATGAGTGTGGAATACATGGGATTGACTGCCTCCGATGGCGTTTCTCTTGCAATCCAAAAGGCCCCACAGTTTTGCAGGAAGCGACCTACGATTGGGAAGTTGAGGTTTTCACCAGCAACGATACTTGGGAGACTGAGGCCGAGTTGAAAGAGAATGATGTGCAAAGAGACATAGTCGACATGACTGCGATGGCATGGCAGAAACAGGATACTCTGCTTCTTAAGAGCTGCCACACGCGCTGTCTCACGCAATCTTCTGACTTCCATCCTATCCACCCATACGCCTTGATCATAGATAGTATGCATCATACTGCCAACTGACCACGCAGCAAATCTGATGAACCGGAGATGCTCCTGCCGCGCGACAAAGGCTTCAGCCTGCTTGCGTGCAGCATTTTTGACCTCCGCCTTGGTCTTCTTTTGTCGTACTGCAACTTCTGCAATACGTTTGCGCGTGAGTGGATTGGCCATGATGGCATCGATGACTTCAGCAGTATGACCCCGGTAGAAGATCTTGCTCCCGATATATGAACTGTAAGTATTGCGGTTATCCCCGCGAAGTAGCTGTGAGTCACTCATGATGGTCCTTTTCTGGATGTCGTAGGCAAACAGTAGTCAGCCCGAGAAGAAGGCCTTTTGAATGAGTCGGTGCACAAGTCGCGTAGCTCGAGATGGTGAGGGGTGGCCCTTCCCTTAAGCGTTGCCCTGGGTGCAATGAGAGAGCCAGTATGTGTGTCGGCTCATTTCCCCCACACGTTCGAGGCCTTCTCAACGGAAACAGGCGCAGTCACATAGACAGATGCTCATGTTCGACACTGATATAGCTCAGGCTCGACCATGACTGTGCTATGACCGCATTGAGAGCTTGACAGATACTAGTCTGTACAGGACCTGACCCTTGACAGCTCTCTTGATGCGCCACTCGGTAAAATGGCCGACGGTTGCGACCTGTCAACCCACCGTCAAAGCGGTCCAGCCCACTCTCAATACCTCATCTAATAGCTACCTATAAATTGCAGGAAGCAGAGGCTTTTTGCCCGGGATTCTCGGAGTGATTCATCTCGAGACTGCTAAGCGTATCCCGAACAAGACCTCCAGAATAGTATAGGGCCGGCAGAACACTCGCGCATAAAGATGAACGAGGTTGGCAAGCCCGATGGCGAAACCGCGGCACCAGGGTCAGCGCTCTCTCCATTGTCTGATAATTCATCGACGCGCAAGCCCAGCGACGTACAAACCAGCCTCCCAAATGTTGATGGTCACGAGCAAGCCTCGTCTGAGCAAAGAAACAATCAAGCGAGGCGGCCAGCTCCGCTAGACTTGACAAATATGAACGTGTGTCCACCAGGCGCACCCAAACTCAATGATGTGTCAACACCGTTACCATGGGGAGAAGCGCTGCCTACGCCGCGTATAGTAGGCGCGCATCCGTTGTCGCCGCTCAGGCCCGGTCTCATGCAACCTCGGCCGTCAGCGATCAGCCGCCCGTCTTTTGCCTCATCGATAGGAGGTCATACGGTCAATCCGCCAGAGTCTTTCGATACGGAAGTGCTTGAAAGGCCACACCAAATTGATTCAATCATATCACCGCCAAGAAGTAACTAAAACACTGTTTGTAAGTATATCGGCCTTCAAACAGTGAAAGGTTTATCAAGCGAACGACTGCAGCGTCAAAACTGGTTTGCTGTTGCTGGAATCGACGAACAACTGCTTCGCAAATGTCTTCTTTGTGTCGATCAAGCTACCTTTCGCATTGGCAAAAATGCTCGCAACTCGGAGTTACTGCACGCCACGCGACATAGTCTCATTCTCAGGGGCTGCAAAATGCGCAGTGACTCCTGGCTGCTATTCTTGTACATGCGTAGCATTTGAAGCCGCGGCATGCAAAGGGTTCAAATTTGGCCCAGCCCGTGGACTCCTGTCGCCCTTCTATAAGAGTCTGCCCTCTTAGCTGTCTTTTCTTGCCCCAATACCATCACTTTCGAAAACATGTTTCCATCTCTCCTCACAACGCTCAGTGCGGCCTTGTCCGTTTCTGCTCTCAAGTTTACAGATCCCAACTCAAAGTCACTTGTGTCAATCGACAATGATTTCAAGGTTAAGTGGACTCTCGAGGCGGAAGACACTTTCAAGACCTTCAAGATCAAGTATGTGACCAAGGACGGTGCCGAAGTCGAAGGGACTATGACGCCCGTCAATGCTGATGCCGGTCAGGGTATCACACTCAGTGGCTCCGTCTTCCCTCCCGCAAAGACATACAAGGACTACATGATGGTGGCAGTGGCAAACTCGAGCGATGGCAAGCCAGAGCAGCTTGCCACTTCTGAGCTCTTCCGTGTCTGGGACACTGAGGAACTTGCCAAGTCAAGCAACTTTACTGGCCGTATGCGACACTCTTTCAAGTATGTAAGGGTATGCTGACAGTTAATAGTGACAGAGGACGAGATTGAGGAGAACACGCCAACATCTATCAAGAAGAAGACAGACACGACCAGCGTCACCGGCCTGACAAACACAGCCCAGCCTACTGAGTCTGCTGTCCTTAGCAAGTCGTCCGCTTCCACCCACACGCTCAGCATGGTTGGCGTCTCCTTGGTCGTGACGCTTGCCCTTGGCGCTATGCTCTAAATCAGCCTACCTATCTAATCCAGCTGCCATAGAAGTTTCTACTTTGACCGTGCTCAGTACTAGTGCTCTCGGAAGCATCTCTTCCGAATGTCTTCGCCAATTGATTGAGCCTTTCTCGTTTCGCACCTTTGCCATCCAATCTACGTGAAAATTTTCAGGGGTAACAAGCTGGATTTTGCCGGACACCAACAACGCGCAGTCATCATGACAAGAGCAGAGCTTACAGACGGCCGCGAAGTCTTTTCCAGGGCCTGGTGCTAGTGATCGCTAAGGAAAGTTTCACTGCCTCCGGACATATAGGCAATTCAGCCGAGCTTCCTACTAAAGCAGATGCAAACACACCTGCGAGAGCATCATCAACACAGCCACGAACTTCTTGACCATTCTCGACATCTCCTGAACATCGGTACTCCTGGCAATTTCGATGCTGGCCGAAATCTTTTTAGTTCCTATAAAGCCGCTGACAGGTACAGCTCTTTCTTTTTCCCTCAGAACCATCTCAGCAATTGACATTTGAAGTCTGCTTTCACACAACCTCTAAACACCACTAAAAGCAATACCAAGAAGCCAACATGCAATTCAACATTTGCCTCACTACTCTTGTTGCAGCTTCAGCAGTGGTAGGTCATTCTATGAAGCCTACAGCCACGATGGACCCTTCGATGATGATGGCCTTGTCGGAGTCCGCAGAACCCAGCGCCACAGTAACTCCCCAGGCTTTGCCTACGAATCTCCTCATTGACAATGACAACGACTCTAATGAAGCGGCTCTCAGTCAAAATGCCACCGTAGACACGCTCGTTGGACTTACGAACACAAACGGAACAGGCCGTGGTTTTGAACTACCCATGACGACTGGTGCTGGCAGCATCAATGCTATCAATGGCCTCTTCGCTCTCGCCGCCTTCGCCGGCGCTGGTGTTGCCCTCGCCTTTTAGGCGGCTTGTGATGGTCCGTTCGGCAGGTTTGATTCATCAATCATAGACATTCATTCATTCACTACTCCGCAGAGGCCTTCTTGTGCACTTGGCAAGTCACTTCTGCACGTTCTGCAACAAGGGCAAGTCTGCAGCACAACAAGATTTTGCGAAACCAAATAGTTAATTTTTGTTCCTTCATTGCTCAAGATTCATTTGTGATGACAAAGTCGAGCAGTTCATCAGTCTCTTCTAGCGGTATGACTCCTTCTTGTGCTGAGTCTGAATGGAGAACCTGGCAAGAATAGCCAACGCCCACCACCGTGACATGCGGACTTAGAGCGCGTGCTTGACGGATGAACATGTCATAGAAGCCACCACCATAGCCGATGCGTCGACCATCACGCGAAAAGACCACGCCAGGACAAAGTATCAAGTCAACTGATTCTGTCTGCATCAGGTCTTCCCGATCGAGAAGTGGCTCGGGAATACCATAGCTTGACTGTGCAAAAGAGTCAATCTCCTCGACAGACTTGAGACACAGCATGCGCATGATTTGCTTACGGTATGGACGGCCTTTGGCATCCAGTGCACGGGGCTTGAAGTTTGGGTTGTTGATGATGCGTGGCACGTAGATTTGCTTGCCGTCCTCTAAAAGTGCTTGAAGAATCGGGAGCATGTTCAGCTCGTGATCCATAGAGATGAAACAGCTGACGCGCTTTGCTTCTTGCCAGCAGGAAGCTTGACCCGTTCGTGACGGAAGTTGACGACAGCGTTGGAGCACAAGATAAGGTGCGGCCTCTTTATCAGCTTGAGCAATGAGCTTCATTCGAGCCAGAGATTCTTTTCGAAGAAGAGCTTTTATCTGCTTGCTTGAACGAACCGCCGTCATTGGAGGCTATGCAGCCACGCTTCTGCTTAGGCTTGATCTTAAGCTTGGACGTGGTTGTCGAGGGCAATCTGAAATTTTCTGCGCAACAATCAAGCACACTTGAGGTCAAGCATTGCTAGCGGCATCTTTCGCCTGCAGAAGATTGATATCTCTCTGCTTCTACCTGGCTAGTATGGCTGCTATATGCCGATCCTTGAGTTTTTCGTTCGCTTCATGCCAAACTTTTGCTCCAGTGTATCTTTCTGCTGGATGTTTTCAATACCGGCGAAGTCAAAGATGGTCGATATCATCAAGAACATGCAGTTGCTTCGACAGCCGCGGCCTTTCTACAGACTCAATCGGTCGAAAACCCTCTGACATTTTGAGTGACGAGACTAGATACATCTTCAGCCAAATGGCACAACCCATTGCCATTGTTACAACTGCGCTGCCAGAAACTGACACCAATGGCATCCATACATCTGCGAGAGCCATTACACTCTCTTCGCTCACTTGTCTCTCGTTGAATCCACATCCCCTCGTCACTTTCAATGTAAAATTGCCAAGCAGAGCACTCGATACAATGCGGCAAGCACAAAAACTCATCGTCAACCTTCTCTTGACTTATTCTGAAAGCCAGGTGGAACTGGCAAGAAAGTTTGCTCGACCGATGCCAGCCGTGATGGAAGCAGAAAGCCCGGAAGCAGTACTAGCTGATATCTTTGATCCAGCATTCTGGCATGCGGAAAAGGCACAGATGGGAATACCGCAACTGCAGCATCCTGGAGCCGCAAAACTCTACTGCACCGTCCAGCAAATCATGCTGGTGGCCGACCATGCGATCGTTGTGGCAAAAGTGGACGACACGGCAAAGCTGGTCGTAGACGGTATGCCAGCACTTGTCTACAAGAGCCACCAATTTGGAAAAGTCATGCAAGATGAGTGAAGACAATATAGACGGATGAAATTCGGATATGAATGCCAGCTAAGGGACATCTCTAAAGGGCAAGGGCACTACCAGCACTGCCACCAGCGCTCGAGTACGTCTGCAACAGCTCCTGTTGCTGCTGCATCTCATGCAACGACTTGAGCAACTCAGCCTCGGCCTGAAGTCTCGAATCACGCACGTGCTCGCGCTGCAAGCGGCGATCGTGATATTCCTTCGTCAAGAGGCTTTCCTGCTCCGTGGCCAGACGATCGAGATCCTGTTGAATCTTAGTACGCCTCAGAGAAAGCTTGTCTGCCTTGGCACGTGCTTTGGCAGCCTCTTGCTCGACAGCCGCGAAACGCCTATTGTTGGCAGCCTTGGCCTCTTCATAGGCATACTGCGCAGCTTGCAACAGCGCCGCTTCATGAGCAGCTTTATCATGCTCCGATTGCCATCGACGTGCTTGACTTTCATGCTCCTTGAGAACCTGAAGACGCTCTGCCTCCATCTCATCAATGGACTCTTGAATACGCTTTGACTCGTTCTGAAGAGAGAGCATGCGTCCCTGCATGCGTTGTTCCGTTTTGTCAGTGCCAGTCGAGCGTTGTGCAAGGTGATCCACCTCTCGCTGCAACATCTGAAGTTTCTTGGTGTTTTCCTTGCGCGTACGCTTCAAGCTTGCTCGCTTTTCTTCAAGCTTGGAAGCAGCAATTGCAATCGATTCTTCGAGTGTCGTCAAAGGCGAAAGAGGGCCTGTAGGATGTGAGATGTTGTCAGTCGACAAAACTGGATCATCTGTGGCACTTCCCTGACCATTGACAGTGGCTGCAGGAGCACTATTCATCAAGTTCGTGTTGATTGACGGAAGCGTCGACTCGCCTCGCAGACGTCTTGGCTGATGCATATCGCGGGAGCTTGTGCACACAGCAAAGTGGTGACGACCAAGGTTGGGTTCGGTAAATTCAAGGGCAATATCGTATTCCGTCTTTGGTGACAGATTCTCCACATAAAGCGACCAGGTCGTTTCGGAAGATTCAGTGCCAGCATTCATGATTGGTTTTGCATCCCATGGAAGACCATTGACTTGCATCGTAACTTGTGGCGGATCCGAAGAATTGGTCGATACACATAAAGCGACGTACCATGGTGTAATCTCGGCCACCCACGCGCTTGGTGCACCTTCTGCCGAAGCGAATCCTTGCCGTTTGTCCATCGTGTCGATTCTCCAATGCAGGAACTGATCCCAAATGGATAGCTGCCGTGCGTCCGTTTTCGTTTCGATTGATGCTGGTACTGTTGTTTGATTAGATTGGCCATGCCGCTTCTTCTTTCCATTGCCTTCTTCTCTTTTGCCAGAAGCAGGAGGGCCATGTGAAGACTGAATCCAATACTTGACAAGTCGAATCAGACCAAGCGAGAAAACATGAATCGCGACGGCCGACTTGACACTGCCCATGGCTGTGTCTGATATAGAGTAGCTTGTGGACATTTCTGGTCGATCTGGCGCCCATGCTCGCAAAGGCCTCAATAATTGTGAGCACATACGATGCACAGCACCTTGCAGCCAACCGACCTGGTCGATGTGCCAATCTTGTAAACGACCGTAGCTTGCCAATTTACTAAAAGCAAGACGCATCGAGGTCAGCCCAGCGGCAAACGGAAAAGTGTATCGCCATTTCGCGCCCGACATGCTAATTGCAATAATGACATGCGAAAAGTCGGTAATGGTGTTGCGCAATGATGGCAAGATGATCGCCGTAAACAAAACGACGATAGCATCCACAAACAAGATCATGAAAAGCGGCGGTGAGGCCAATGCAGAAGATGCAGCCGAGACATGCTCCTTGTAAGAGAACAAGAGATGCGTGACCATGACGAGGATATTTGGGAAATTGATAAGAATCAAGACAAGGGCGAGTGTGTCGGCAATAGGATACGTCGGCAATGCGGAATCTTGTCGCGAAGGGTCGTTGAGGGAGAGCTGCATCGTTTCATGCTCTGGGGCTTGCTCTCCTGCTGCTAATTCTCCGGCGGCCTTTGCGTTCTTAGGAGCA
Organism: Protomyces gravidus; assembly: GCA_003717255.1. NCBI lineage: Eukaryota > Fungi > Ascomycota > Taphrinomycetes > Taphrinales > Protomycetaceae > Protomyces > Protomyces gravidus. Next base: position 67,513 of record QXDP01000108.1, on the reverse strand, counting down.
ACAAAGAGTACGTCTTCGCGGTGTGCATGGGCGGGACAATTGCAGATTCGTTCAAAGTCGTAGTGACCTAGCTGGCGAGATTGCTCATCTGAGGCTTGCATGAGGGCTTCGCGGACATGTGCACGTTGATCCTTCTTGTTGTGATTGTGCGCCGCATGCACACCACCGTTGCCATTAGCACCTGCTATGCGTTGCTTGGGTCGCGCTGGAAGCTGCTTCTTTGCCGCATGCTGAGGCATAGATTGCAGACCACAGCTGGTTCAAAACAGGAAGCCAAGAGAGTCAAGAGAGAGAAGCGGCGCGCAAGAATGTCCCTCGAATGACCGAAGCCTAGGTATACTCTCGAGTCGCTGATTAGATCGCTGTAGGATAAGTTGTGATGACGCTTCTTGTCAGACTGCCGATCGCAATGCTGTTACAGGCTGGAGCTTGTAGCCGTCGGATAGCTTTTCAATTATCGATGAACAGATGAAGCGTGATCTCCGTATAAAGCCACGCGGAAAATCCTTCTCCTAGCAGTCGGAGCCCCAAGGATATATGCAGGACACTCTGTCCTTGCTGATGTCTCCTTGCCCTCTCACTGGCCAGGCAACCCGCAACGAAAGAGGAGAGTCTTTGCAGTACTCTCTCTCTCTTGATTGATTTCTTGTTCGTGTCGGTTGCGCTTTCCAAATTTTCCCTTTTCTTCATTTTGCTTCTTCCTTCCAAAGCAGCAAAAGTCCCGAGGGCATTCAAGTGGTCTTTATGGAGGCTAGCTACAATGTTTTGGGGCAGAAAGAACATGCTATAGACCCTCTGACGTGCTAGGCCGAGCAAATGGATTAGCCTCATCCGCAGGGATGGGTGCAAGCCCAGGCGACGGCATAGATGCGATACTCGTGTCTGCTGTGTTTGGTCTCGGCTGAACAGGGAGGGTGTCATGTGCAGGCGAGTCAGTCTCTTCAGCATTGTTCATCGCCTCATCGCGCGCACCATTCTCTGCTTCTGCACGGTCTTCTGAAGCTGCATCAGAAATGCCGGCCGAGCCTGCAGCTATCCCTTCATTCGTTGCCGGTGCTGATGCGGTCCCTCCGTTCTTTGTCTTGCCAGCAGATGATGCCTCCGGAACAAGATCCTCCTCAAGCTCCTCAATCAGCAGTGTATGGTAGAATTCCCAGTGCTCAATCACTTCCTTCTGCGCCTCCACCGCGGACTCCAAAAACATCTCAAGCGAAGTCTTGAAATCCTCCACCTTGTCCACCTCAAAGCGTGTCAACTCTTGACGCAGTAACCGTCCGACTTGTTCGAACTGCAGCTTGAGAGCATGCGCCTTGCGCTCAGCCTCCGACATCTCCGCATCAACCTGATTCAATCGATCCTGTTGCGTTTTTGCTTGCCGCTTCATCTTATCACTTGTATGACGCCGTTTAGATGCTTCTGCATCAGCATCTTGCCATGCGAGCCATGCTTTTTGTCGACTATTCATCGCTGTCTTGACAGATCCAATCAGGCGTTGATACTCTTCCACGGTATGACCCAGCGTCAGCAAATCTTGCTGCGCTTGTCGTTCATGCAGTTCCTGAATTTTAAGCTGCAAGTCAGACAGCGAGCCAAGCGCATTCGACAAGGATCGCGACAATTCAACCGTACTGAGCGCAGACAACGCAGCACCAAATTCAGACGTGGTATGCGCTAAATCGCGACGTTGCTTAATCACCACATCCACAGCTTTGGAGAGGTGCTTGAGCTGACTATCGAGCAAATCGAATTGCGCCCGCTTCTGATCAAAGAACTCGTCTGTTTCAATAAATTTGCCTGCAATAGAAAAGGCGCTCCCGAGGCCAAGAAAGCCACGCGAATGTTCTTGCGCCGTGCGTGAATCTACTGGACGATGCTTGACATCCTGAGAAAACGTCTCACTTTCAAGAAAGAGTCTGAAATCCGCTTCGTTGCATAATACAGGATGCTTGCCAATCTTCTCTAGCATGCGTTCCAGCGCAAACCGCCGTGCTTCGACAAAGTTTTCCGAAAATCGACCCATTGCTTGCTTCTCTGGCGGCGGAGGCACGATGGCGCCTGGACTAGAACGATTCAGCTGATCATAAAGCCACAGGAAATCACGATACCGTCGCGTGACGCTGCATTCTGGTGCCTTGAATGCCTGGGATGTAGTGCGTGTTGAAACCTTGTAGACTGTATGTGCAGAAGTCAAGTCACCGATCTTGACAGGGTCGCCGACGATGATGTGGAAGGTTGGGCTAGTCGCCTGCTCACGCGGTACACTCGGCAAATGCTCATCTGTTGATGACGGCTCTCCACGGCGTTGCGATCGTGGTGTCCGCTGTACTGCATCCGTGGTAGACGGTCCCATATCCTCTATCGCGCGTTGTGTATCGCCTGCCGCTCCTGAAGACGAGTCAGGCCGACTTTGACTGCCGCCAAGCGGACCAAGTGGGTCTGCATCCAATGTCAAGTTTTCAAGACGAGAAGAGACTGCCGCTGCTCGAACAGGTTGCTTCCTAGACCTGCGAAATGTGCCGGTCATCTTGCGTTCTGGACTCGCTTGTTCGCTCCCAGCCATTGTCCGTTGCGCATCGCTTTTGTAATCTGGCGCCTTCGCCTGCTCCGTAGACGCGGTTGGAGAGCTCACAGAGGCAGCTGGTAAACTTGCTTCAGCCGTGTGCGCCGCAATCGACACTCCGTCCGCTTCAGTCGTCAATGGAGGCACGTCCTGGTCGTTTAGCGCCAACGGGTCCTCTTTCGCTACAGATGCTGGTGACAAGACTGGATTTGAACCAGCTGGCATATCAGCGAATGGGTTGTCCTCCTCATACGGCGAATTGAAGCCAGACATCGCCCGCAGACCTTGGCTATCTCTATAGCTTATGCCTTTCGCACTACTGTCTGCGTTTGTGCGTGGAGGAATGACGCGGGAGAGAAGCAGTCATGAAGTATCAAGGTGCAAAGGAAGTATACATGCAGTCTTTCATGCCTATTACTCAAGCAAGAGATTTGTAGACTCTACAAGATCGAGTCAAGTCGTGTATAGACCTGCAAGACAGCGGCAATCACCTCAAATTGCAGCTCCTTGTTCCGGTTCTCTTCAAGCTCCTCATTGATGAGAGACGCAAGGTTCTGTCCGATGCCCGAAGACCCGCTCGGCGGCACGGCAAAGGGGAAGGTGGAGAAGCCAGCGAGTAATTCGTCAACGCGGTTGAAAGCGCGTTCGCGTGCATCATTGCCCATCTTTTCAAGCGCATTCTCGAGGACATTGGCAGCATACGCCGCGCAGACCATGGCAATGGTTCGAATGTGACGAACTGGTGCTGATTCTGGAAACCATTGTGTGTCCTTGAGAACGAGTGTCTTGGCTGCAAGTGTATTGATGGTGCGCACACGAATCTCATCCTTTGCAGAATTGTCAACAACTGGATGCGTAGCCATGTCGAAGAGTAAAAAGTTCTTCTTTTCCGTACGCAAGAGGCCCTTGTCGACTAGACCCTTGGCCAGTCTTTCCCTCACTTGCTTGAGCTGATAACCAATCTTCATCAGATTCCACGTCTCGCCTGCCGTTAGCCTTGTTGCCTTGCAGCATAGACATACCGCTCATCAGATCAATCCAAGTACCAACACTCATCTTCTCCGACGCCTTCATCATCTTGAGCGCTTCATCAAGCAGCACTTCGCCTGTTGGCTTGTCATCTACCACATCGATTATCCGGTCAGCCAAGGGAAACCGCCTACGTGATGAGTCTGATTGCATTTGAATCTTGCCCCGCAAGGCCAGCTCCATGACGATGCAGCCACGCAGCGTATAGGAGATATTGTCATTCCAAAAAGATAGATAACCCTTAAGTTAGTCCTCTGATGTGGTCATGTTCCGTCGAGCCTACCTCGCGGTCCTTCAATCCGAGCAACAGTACTTCCTCCATTAGCGTCAATTTAGGCTGCTTCTTCCGCTCCTCGCCCTGTTCCATATCTTTCGGGTCATAAGCAATCTTATGGTCACTTTCCCGTTGAGTATTCAAAACAGCCGCCCGACCAGCTGATGACGCGCCGTTCTTGGCATTCGTTGGTGTCGCTGATCGAACGGGCGTCGTTGTACCTTCTGAAGCACCGCCTGCGCCTCCTCTTCGTCGCGTCACGCCAGACATGGTTTGTAATGATGCGAAAGAGTCGTTTGGAGTTTGAGCAATGGCGCAGACAGGCGGCCTTGATTAGCCCACAGGTTGCTGGGAGAGATCAGATCAGCCAACGCTTAGTTCGACAGTGCCCTTGCCGTGCTGCAGAACTCACTTTCAAGGCCCTGACACTTCCTCCTGGTTTCTCGTGTTGGCGTTGCTGTGTAGTTCCCGCGCGACCAAGTCACATTTACAAAGAGAGAGTCAATTGCAAGCGACTAGCCAGGAAGAAGACTGTGCAAGGGAGACAAGGATTGAAAGAGCTACGATAGCTTGCATGTTGCATAGAAGAAGGAAAAGGATGTCGACAGTCTGACAAGGTGAGCAAGCTTTTGCACCGCGGGTGCCGAGTATGCCTGTCCAGCAGGCATATCTCCAGCTGCAGAGCGGTCATTGAGGTTGTCAAGCATCGAGTAGAGGCAGCTCCCTGTAGACAGGACGTGCAGTAGTATTCTCGACACTCGCCGTGGTTGTAGCAGGAGCCACATGCAGGGCAGGCTCCCTCTTCGCAAGCTCTTTGAAGCGTACAGAGTGCGGTTTGGTGCCTCCAGTGGTACCACTCTCCTGCTCGTCTTGCTCTTCCTGCTCAACAAGACGAGCACGACGTCCTTCCATGCCGCCTGCCTCGTAAATCATAACAGTCATATCGGACGCTGTCCTCGAGTGTGTCGACATGTAGCTCTGCGATGACTGACGCTTCTTCTTGGCCAGCGAGAGTGCAAGGAGCTTGGCGCGCGCAATATCGATCGAGTTGCGCACAGTCAGGTGCGGTTTGGGCACATCAAGCGTATCACTATCGGTCCTGGTCAAGCGCTTGAGGGGCGGCGCGTCAAGCTCATTCGAAGAATCAGTGGATGCAGGACTCTTGGCAGAGACACGTCTGTAGCTTGAGTCAGTTTCCAAAGTCTGACGCTTGTCACATTGAGTAAATAGGCATACCTGAGGAGACTACCGAGCTTGCTCTTGATGGTTTCTGTCTTGCTCTCGGGGTTATGTGCATAGTCAAAGCTAGACTGCTGAGCGTTGACGGAGATAGTGCCCAGTGGCATAGATTTATCATGCTCTCTAGACTTTGCTGGGGACTCTGCTGGCGATGAGAGGCGCTCATAAGGTGAGGTGAATAAGGCTGGTTTGCCAGAGTGTCCGGCACGATGCAGCCATTCGTCAGACATGATTGGTGTTGCAGATACGAGGGAATGAGCGACTCGAGTGAGGTAAGACTATTGCTTGAAGCAGAAGAGAGTGTGTTCGAGCTTATGAATGTTGTTGTGGTGTAGCCATGCGCTATAGGTATGCCATTGACGAGTTTCAGAATGCGATATGATCAATGATACAATTTACGCCATGGCCATACATCCACATTGATCTGATCGAGAGGTAAGTCTTCTTGGCAGCTACCATCGCATGCATCCCTAAACTCCTTCGTCAATTCGAACTTGACATGAGCGCTGCCTTGCGAAGGCAATGGCACATCGTCCGACGCATGAAGAAGCAGATAGCATGCCGGGCAAGGATCAATGAGATCGAGGTCATCAGCCCTGTTGGGATCAATAACAATACCAGGACGAAGCAGCTGAGGAAGAAATCGCGCTCGTCCACATTTTTTGATAGCCAACGGTCTTCGTGCAGCATAGCGCAATTGTGGTGTCCTGGCTCGCTCTTCTTGGTTGCAAATGCACCAATCGATCGCGACCGTGATCTCAGCATCGAACGCTATGTCAAGCAGATCCTCAAGCGTACCGTTCTCGGGGCATGCTGCTTGTCCTTGCCATTCTGGCTTACCCTTGTAGCAGTTTGACAGATGAAGTAGATCCCCAACACCCCAGAGATCTAGGAGGCGGATAGGCGCAAAATCCGTATGCTGGTAACCTCCTGCCGATAAACAGTACTTCTGTCCTTTCAGAAGCTTGATGATCGTGATTGCATGAATGTTGGTACAGCCTGCAATGAACAAGGCCTCAATCTTCGTGTCGAGAAATAAGGGCGCAATGATGCTATCGTCGACCTTCTGACAACCACGAAAATCAAGCATCTTCAAGCCTCGCCAGGGATATACATGCAAAGTGACGTGCAAGCGATGTGTCGTGACTTGTGTATTTCGGAAACTGAGCCGAGTTGCCTTGCTATATTTCAAAGCGGACTGGCTCGCCGAGCGCACAGCGGTGCTGACTTGAGCCAAGTTGGCTATATCTCGAATGTGAGAAAGATGGTCGACCACCAGCTGGCATATAAGAGGATCGCCCAGGATTTCAGTCATGGTCCAAGGTTGAGCTGAGGATGCGGTTTGAGCCTTGTGCGTTGTCTGATGCCGTGTTTCAGATGGCTATCACTACGACATCTTGATATCTCTTGGTTATCTGTAGAAGTATGCAGGGAGCTGCAAGGCCGTTGACTCAAAATGATGTTTTTGCAGGATAGATCGTTGATCACCTCGTTGAGTGCAGTCAGGCAAAGGCCCGCCGCGACAATAGGCTCGGTTGGGGGCACCTGTTCAGACATGGACGAACCAGATATAAGAGAAGAGCAAGGTTGAAGAGGATCTGAGCAACGCCAATGCCTCTGTGAGTAGCGAGTCATACGCAAGGGCACACGAAAGTCAGCCTAACCAATTGACATCCTCGAGCGGAATTTCCCGCTGGCAACGACCATCGCAAGCTTCTCTGAATTCTTTAGTCAGCTCGATCGGCAGGAGTTCTTCGTTTTGAGCAGGTAGCGGCTCATGATCTTTGGCATGCAGGCGCAAGAGACATGCTGGACATGGTTTTTCTTCTAACCCGAAGAAAATGGGATTGTTTCCGAGAAGCTCGTTCAGAAAGCGAGCCCTCCCACATGCCTGGTACATTGGATTAGCTCTTGCAGCGAATCCCGTGTGCTGACCTTCGCCAAAAAACTCGTGTTGGGGTCCGCATGGACACCATGAGATGGTGACCCGCACAGACAACAGTTCACCGACCGTGATGAGCTGTACGAGATTCTTATTGTACGGGCACCTGTAGCTGTTGAGCCATTCCGCCTTGCCTTGATACTTGCAATCAAGCATCAGCCCTTCGATGTTCCAAGGATCAAGGATTCTCACAGGAGCAAAATCTGCTCGTTGCTTCTTTCCTGTGTCGATAGCTTTCTTCATGCTTTCCAGTACCTGAATGATTGAAAGTGCGTTGATTCTAAGGCAGTCCGATATCAAGAGTATGGAAATCTTCGTTTCACAAAAGATGGGCTTGATGCTGCTGCTTGTGACCCTCGAGCATCCGCGCAGATCGAGAAGCTCCAAATGCCGCCAAAGCATCACCTGCAAGTCTTTCAGCAATACCTTTGACTTGACCTTGGTATCTTTGAAGCTGAGCCGAGCAGAAGTGCTATGCCGCAGCATAGAAAGGGCCGTGGCGCGAATTACTCTGCTGGTTTGACAAAGACGAGCGACATCTTTGGCATTATAGAGGTAGCTGACAACAAGTGGAAATATGATAGCATTGCCAAGAACTTCAGTCATGACATGAGTGAGAGCCTGGTGATAAGTATATCAAGCTCGCCACATGCCCGGATTCTGTGGCGCGGTGAAGTCAGACTTTCAGATGCTCGAAGGAATAATTTTACCAACCTTGGAACGCATATCCATCTTTGCACCTCCAGGGCTTGTTGCACAACACACGATGCCGTTTACTCCATTAAACTCTCTTCTGGGAGGGTCCCTCCTGTTTCTTGCTTCTCAGCAGTATATGCTCCTACTTGATAAGACTTTTGGCTGCTCTTCTATTCTGGCTCAAACAATGCTCCATCCTACCAATGCTATCGAAGGCTTACAAGCGCCTGCGTTCGCTGGCATGCTGCTCGCCTCCTATCTCTACACTACACAAGGCAAGAGTCTTCTTCCTTTGTCATCTGCAATGTCTCGATCCTCTCCTGACAGTCTCACGAACGCTGTTGGTCAAAAAGCGCTCGCAGGCCTACTTGTTGGCCTTGGCACGCGTCTCTCCAATGGATGTACATCAGGACACATGCTGACAGGCTTGGCAAAACTCAGTCTACGAAGCTTGGTCGCTACATGCTGCTTCTTTGGTTGCGCAGTCGTTACTGTTGCATTGTTTGGCACTGCGCCTGCCGCTTCGACAGGTAGCTTGAGGCAAAGCTTCTTTACGGCTACAAGTGTAGACGGCTATACAACTGCGCAACTACTATCAGTCACTACCACGTTCTATATCGCAACAGCCATTTTCCTGCACAAGGCTCGAAAACAGCGCGATGCGGGCACACCAGCTTCAACATCACAGCGCATGCTCGTAGCTCTCTTCGCCGGTGCAACATTCGCTTCTGGTCTGCTCATGAGTGGTATGTACTTGCCATCCAAGACACTTGGCTTTCTCAACATCTGGCGCGCTTGGAAGGGTGTGCCTGGTGCGGACTTTGACCCGTCACTACTCATGATTGTGCTTGGTGGATTATTGCCGAATCTGATCGCTACGCAGCTCTACACGAAGCACCAGAAGCCTTTGCTCTCAGCCCAAGGCACTCAAGCAAGTGTCCCCGTCAGGACAACTACTACAGAGGGCGTCACACCTAGACTGATCATTGGCTCATTATTATTTGGCGCCGGTTGGGGCATGTCCGGCATATGCCCCGGGCCTGCAATCGTCAACCTCGTATCTAGCTGGCCACTCTCTACTGACTTTGTCGCCTTTTTCACAAGTCTCGTAGCAGGCGCAAAGCTTGCCGAACACATATAACCACTTTATATTAGCGCACAAGTGTTCAGTCAAATACATTGTTCCTGAATGTTTCTATGAATTTGATCGCTCTTATTCTTCTGCAATCCTCTATGCTTTCCGAATTACCGACAGCTTACTTGGCAAGTTCGATACCACCAGTAGCGCCAAAGGCCTCCTTGAGTGATCCGTAAATACCGAATTGGAAGGCAGTAAGAGTACCGACCATGACGATACGTGGACCGACACCACCGAAAAGACCGCCTACACCAGCCTGCTTGGCGAGCTGGATGAGCAGCGATGAGGTTGACTGGCCTGGTGCCTTGGGTGTCTTGTTGACCTTGGAAAGCAGGGTGTCGGCAGGTTGCGAGATGATGGCTGCGGCGATACCGGCAATCAAACCAGAAGTAAGGGTAAGACCTGTAACGGTTGCGGGTGACATGAGTTCCTTTGGTGTGCCGTAAGACTTGAAGATGACTTCACTTGCCTTCTCAAAGACAACAAACTTGGCCATGGTGTATGGCACCTGCTTGAAGAGAATTGGACCGAAACCAGCGTAGAAGGCACCGAGACCCTCTTCGCGGAAGATACGGCCAGCGCCACCGATAAGACCGTTTGCGAATGTTGGCTGCGACACGAGACGGATACGTGTTGCTTCAAGTGGGCAAAGTGCGATATCGGCAAAGAATTCAGCGACAGCTGAAGCACCGAGGTACACGGCGGTACGGTTCTGGGTGGCAGTCTCAACACCGACATTGTCAATGATGGTCTTCTTGAAGAGCTCGTAACCTCCAAATTTGAAGGCGCCCTGGAGGAAGTATCCGGCGGCTGTTGGGCCGAAACCGGTAAGCAAGGCACCTGCACCTTCCTTTGCAATCACTGTACGGAATCCTGATACCATGCCCTTGTTGTACACTTCGGGCTCGAGCTGGATACGTGTCTTGACGACATCGACGGGTGTCAATGCGCCGTGGGTGATGGAGCAACAAAGGGCTCCTGCAAGCGCGAACCGGGAGTAAAGGTCGACGCCTGTTGGTTTACCGGTGGCGGCATTTGTGGCTTTTTGAAGACCGGCCTTGGCTACGTCCACTTGCTCTTTGACCTGCGGTTAGCGTCTGTATATATATCGACAAGATAGAAGGCATACTGCATCTACTGCTTTCGACATGGCTGCTGTTGTAGCTTGATGATGCTCTCTCAGGGTTTTCAATTTCTTTCTTTCTTTTCCCTGCAACGCCCGACACTTGTCAACTCATACGCGCAACTTAAGTTTTATTCAGATGGATCAATACATGCCCTGCGCTGCCAACATACAAAGAGAAAAGCCATATAGAGTGATCAAGTGGAGAGCATGCTCTGGTACCAGGTCCAGCACAAGAAACCAACACCAGAAACAACACCCAAATCAACAAGCCAGCCCCCAACCTTCTTCGCGCACCGAGACAACCTCTCTTGAATCTCAATCAGCCCAAGAGGGTCTCTCGTCGCAGAGGCAGAAAAGTGATTCGGCAAGGTCATCACATACCCAGCCCGTCCACTGCAAGCGCCAGATTTGTTCCAAGACAGTATAGAAGAAGATCGTTGAGCCTGCGTTTCCTCCAAATAACGGCGTTTAGCCAAGACCCAGTCAGCCTCGACGCCTTGTCCCTCAGTCGCGTTGACGCCACTCGTGTAGACCGGCACCTCACGAGTCGAAGCACGCTGCGCGGCTAAAGACTGTGTCATTTCAGAAGCCCACGCTGCAATACGCAGCTCAGCATGTGCACTTGCTTCGCGTCGCGTATGCTCAGCGATGCGCGAAACAGTAAACGCTGCACTTGGAACAAGCGAGCTACTAGCACAATGCTGGTCAGATTGACTGATAGCCACTTGCTCTTCTTCGCGGTTGCAAGATGTCATTGAAGCACAAGCCTGCGCATCGTGCCCTTGTTTCCAGCATATGAATTTCCGTGCAGCTAGGTGGCGAAAGCGCGCCGGATTTTCGCCATGCAGCAAAATGCTGTAGAAGAGTGGCAGATCGCTGCTCGGTAGCTTGACCTGGTACGTAGATTGCATCAAGACGGACGCGTCCATTTCAGGATCGCGACAGCATACTTTGATAAGACGCTCTGTACCATACAAGTGCGCTGAAAATGCTTGCAATTGCTTAGTGATTTGGTCGAGTTGCTCTTCATTCATGAGGTCGCTCTTTGTCAAAACTGGTAGAACCGTAGCGTATGTCGCTAGACGCATCATGAACGCCTCATCCGTTTCTGTCAAAGTCCCCGAAACACAGTACACCACGACATCGACCTCTGTCAGTCCGCCTTGTGGTGCGGCAATCAAATTGGCCAAATCCTCGTCGCTCAAATGTATCGTGTCGCGCAATACGCGATTGGTTTTCTGGAATTGGTCATCCAAATACCGCAGAATCGGCTCAATCGCATCTTCCGCCTCTGCTGAAAGTCCATATCCTGGTGTATCCACCAGTATCAGATTACGCTCAAGTACATCGCCCGCATCTCGTGCTTGGTGGCCTGATGATTGTAGAATTTTCCATGCAGGATAAGGCTGTGTCGAGGCCTTGACCTCATTGAGTTCTGTCGTTGGCCGACCAGGCTCACTCCCGTGAACATCTTCAAACAAGACCACATCAGGACATTGATCGACCAATGTTCGCAGGAGCGTCGTTTTGCCACTTCCGCTATTACCACAAAACAATACGCGTAGCTTGCCGACGTGGCGGCCGTGTTCTGTGACTGCCCGTGTTGTTGATGTGCTCCGCTGCATTACCGGCATCACCAATGCAGGGCCCGTCGAATCTGAAATCGGGTCATGATCGTAGGATGTAGACGGTGCCATATTCGCGGACGCGGGTATCGATGACACTGAAGAAGCTGTACCGACGCGCACCTGCGCAGTGTTTGGCGCAGCCGGCACATCTGCCGCATTTGAAGATGCCGGCGATGCCCATGAACTTGGCAGTGAAGGTGATACCGCACGGCCTGCTAGTCTTTGCGCCAGCGTCATAGGTACTTGGCTTCCACCGGTGCCCACATCGCTATGCTCTGGATAGCGCGGCGAAAGAGGCCGATCAGAGACATGTACCTGGGACGCGACTGATAAGAGCGCGCTGTCCTCAAATTCTGCGCCCGCCACATCTTCCTCTTCGGCTGCATGCGGCGCATCTGTGAAATAGCATTCTGGAGCATCATTGAAGTGGCGCTGACGCGGCATTGGTGTGCGCATCGTTTCGTCTGATTGCGACGCCATTGAATAATTGCTTGGCGCACGCGTTGTGCTGAGCGCAAGACTGGGCTGCACTTGTTGAAGATGCGCGCGCGATCAATAACCTTTGGAGCGCGCGTCGCCTGCCTGATGCAAGCGGCCGGGCCCCTGCTTGGGAATAGCTTGTGTCTTGTGTTCTGTGTGTTGGCCGCGTTGCTTGTCGCGCATTGACCGCACACCAATTGCAACACAATCTACTGCTACAACCATCGAGCTGGATAAGGACTTGCTGCATGCAGCACAAGCCTCAATAGCTCGCATCACGCTGCTATGATCTTCTCGCTCTATGTCATCAATAAAGCAGGCGGCTTGATCTATCAGTCTGACTTCTCCGATGGACTAGCCAAGCTCTCTGCGAATGACTATCTCATCCTTGCGGGTACTTTTCATGGCATTCATGCCATCTCTGGGCAAATCAGTCCAGTGGCCGGTAGCTCTGGTATCGAAACACTAGATACAGACTCATTTCGCCTACAATGCTTTCAGACCTTGACAGGTATGACGCCTTTTTCTAATATGGGCTATCCAGACTGACCAACAGGCATCAAGTTTCTGCTTTTGACGGATCCACGGCAAGCGCATCCAGATCAGCTGCTACACAAGATTTACGAGCTCTACGCGGATTATGTCATGAAGGTGAGTTACTTATTCGAAAGGGTGCAAGGCTAATGGCAAGAACCCATTTTATCAGCTTGAGATGCCGATACGGTGTCATTTGTTTGACAAGAGCATGGCTTCGCTCTGTACGGGCACAGTTTAGCAAGAAGATCAATGGCCAAAGAAAATCGCATCGAGGCAACGGCATGCATTCCATTTCTGTCAATCTGTATATTTGCAATACTTTTCATGATCTTTGATGCCTGGACAAAGTCGATTAGAGGCCTCTGTAATTGAGTAGAGAATCCTGCGTCAACAAGCCGAAAAGACCACAGACTATGCCAAATCTGCTTAGCGAGCCTCTGGGTGGTTGGCAATAAAGTCAATGGCCTGTCCTACAGACTTGATCTCATCCGCCTCCTTGTCCTGCTTGTTAGCTTCCATCAACGTATCCAAGCATAGCGTACCGGAATCTCAACGCTGAATTCCTCCTCAATGGCCATTACGACCTCGACGGTGTCCAAACTGTCCAAGCCCAAATCGTTCTGAAACGACGATGTTGCTGAAATCTTGGAAGGATCGCTAACCTTGTCAAACGCCTTGACAATCTCAAGCACGCGAGACTCGACATCGGAACGAGCCAAGTTGCTCGCAAACATCTTTTGGAGGGTGATGCGAGATTGCTGCTTGGCGAGAACCGGTCGGCTCATGACCATGGAGCGTGCAAAGGCTGTTCTGAGGAGAGACATGGCGAATGCGATAGGGTATGAGGATATTCCAGCAAGGTGAATCAAAAGGTCAGCGGCATGGAAGGCGTCGTCCAAATCACGTGAATCGTGATTTGCGCAGTCACATTCGATGTTTGCTAGTCGAGCTTACATTGGTAGACTACTGTATGCTTACTCATGCTGGGCTACGAATCAATAGCTATATCAGATTCTGCAAACAGGTAAGCCCTTGTTCGTCTTGCTCATCAATCGGCATTTTCAGGCAAACCCGTTGATTGTCAAAAGAACGAGACAGCCAGCTCCTTCTCGATGCTGTCAATGATAATCTTCGTCACTACAATGGTCGATAAGCAGACCTTGTTGCCGACTACAGTGTCACTACACTGCTAGACTGCAGCTGGATGGAAATGGCAGATCAGGGTTAGGCAGCGATTCTTGCTCTGGAAAAGTTTCGAACTTTGAGGAAGGAAAAAGAAGAAGAAGAAGAAAGAAATAAGAAGTAGAAGAGAAGTGCCTGACAAGAAGCAGATACACTCTACACTCTCGCTCCATCCTATCACAGCTACTATGGCTTCAACAGAGACATTCGAGTTCCAGGCGGAGATCAGCCAGTTGAGTATGTGCCATCCTGCATCGTCACCTGTTCCAGGGAGTTGAGACATGTATGCATCGACGTATAGCATTGCACATGTCCTCTACCCTTGACGGGCGTCTCTGCTATGTATATGGAATGCTGCTAACATCCTAGTGAGTCTGATCATCAACACGGTCTACTCCAACAAGGAAATCTTCCTTCGAGAGCTCATCTCAAACGCATCAGACGCTATCGACAAGATTCGCTATGAGGCACTCTCAGACAAGTCAAAGCTCGAAACTGAGCCAGACCTCTACATCCGCATCACACCAGACGTAGCGAATGGTATTCTTTCAATTCGCGATACCGGTATCGGTATGACAAAGGCAGATCTAGTCAACAACCTCGGTACCATCGCCAAGTCTGGTACCAAGAGCTTCATGGAGATGATCTCTTCGGGTGCAGACATCTCCATGATTGGTCAATTCGGTGTTGGGTTCTACTCCGCTTACCTCGTTGCCGACAAGGTGCAAGTTATCACAAAGCACAATGATGACGAGCAGTACATCTGGGAGTCGTCAGCTGGTGGTTCTTTCACGATTACTGAGGACAATGTCAATGAAAAGATTGGACGCGGTACAGAGATCAGGCTATTCATGAAGGAGGACCAAAAGGACTATCTCGAGGAGAAGCGTATCAAGGAGGTTGTCAAGAAGCACTCTGAATTCATTGGCTACCCGATCCAGCTTATGGTCACAAAAGAGACCGAGAAGGATGTTCCAGATGAGGAGGAAGAGACAAAGGACGAGTCTGGTGATCAAAAGGCAAAGATTGAGGAAGTCGAGGATGAGGGCGAGACCAAGAAGGAGAAGAAGACAAAGAAGGTCAAGGAGCAGACGACCGATGTCGAAGAGCTCAACAAGACGAAGCCTCTTTGGACGCGCAACCCCACAGACATCACCGAGGAAGAATACGCCTCCTTCTACAAGTCGCTCTCCAATGATTGGGAAGATCATCTCGCCGTCAAGCACTTCTCCGTCGAGGGTCAGCTCGAATTCAAGGCTATTCTCTTTGTGCCCAAGCGCGCACCATTCGACCTCTTCGAGTCAAAAAAGAAGAAGAACAACATCAAGCTCTACGTGCGCCGTGTGTTCATCACCGACGACGCAGAGGAGCTCATCCCAGAGTGGCTCGGCTTTGTCAAGGGTATCGTCGACTCTGAGGACCTTCCTCTCAACATGTCGCGTGAAATGCTCCAGCAAAACAAGATCATGAAGGTCATCCGCAAAAACATCGTCAAGAAGTGTCTTGAGATGTTTGCCGAGATTGCAGAAAACAAGGAAAACTTTGCCAAGTTTTACGAGGCCTTTGGCAAGAACATCAAGCTTGGTGTGCACGAAGACTCACAGAACCGCAACAAGCTTTCCGAGTTGCTGCGATACAATTCGACTCACTCTGGCGATGAGATGACTTCACTCAAGGACTACGTCACACGTATGAAGGAGCCACAAAACACAATCTACTTCATCACTGGCGAGTCGCTTGCTGTTGTCAAGGCATCACCGTTCCTTGAAGTCTTCAAGAAGAAGAACTTTGAGGTGCTCTTCCTCGTTGACCCAATTGACGAGTATGCTGTCACCCAGCTCAAGGAGTTTGAGGGCAAGAAGCTCGCCAACATCACAAAGGAGGGTCTCGAGATTGAGCAGACCGAGGAGGAAAAGAAGAAGGCAGAGGAGGAAAAGACCAAGTACGAGGAGTTGTGCAAGCACTTCAAGGAGGTGCTTGGCGAGAAGGTTGAAAAGGTACAGACCTCCAACCTCATCACCTCATCGCCGTGTGTTCTTGTCACCGGTCAATTTGGTTGGTCAGCAAACATGGAGCGTATCATGAAGTCACAGGCACTCAGGGATTCCTCCATGTCTTCTTACATGGCATCAAAGAAGACACTTGAAATCAACCCGGACCACCCAATCATTCGCGAACTCCTTAAGCGTTCAAGCGATAAGGACGACAAGGCGACAAAGGACTTGATGGTGTTGTTGTACGAGACGGCATTGCTCACCTCTGGCTTCAGCCTCGAAGAGCCAAGCTCATTCGCTAACCGCATCGTGCGTATGATCTCACTCGGTCTGTCAGTGGATGATGTCGAGATGCAGGATGATGCGCCAGAGGCCGATGAGGCTCCTGCAGATGTCGACGAGGCTTCACCCTTGGAGGCTGTCGACTAGAGATATGTTTCGTAGAACAAAGATCAGGTATTTCTAAGTGCATTTACGAGATGTTCACGGCTACATGACGATGCAATCTGCTTCTTTTTTGTTTTCAAAGGGAATGCCCATCTCTTCGAACGTCGCTGCACCACCACGCTTGATTGCTGATGAAGTGGTCGATGATGAGGCGGCACTGGTCGTGGGCTGCTTCACGATCGGCGAATCGGCAAGTGCTCCCTCATCACTCAAAGCAAATCCTCGTGTCGTGCTCTCCTCAGGTGGCGCACCAAGAGACGCTGCAATGCGTTGCTGTGTCGGTATAATATTCGAGACACTCGACTCTGGTCTCGGACTCCCTCGCGCCGCCATGACCTCTTCGAGACAACTACCAACATCACTCGTCGGGGCAGTCCTCGGCATCTCCTCAGGACCAAGTGAGCGACGCTGTGTAGTATCAGGAAAACGGTCCGGCAGCTCCCAAGACTGTACAGCAGTCATGCCACGCTCTTCGTATGGGAAACGCAGCATCGTCCTGTCTACCGTTGCCTGATAAGGAGATGCCACAGATTGAGTATGTCCATGTCCCGGCTGAAAAGGTTGTGCTTGTCGTGGCGACAGGGCTGCAGTATCATGAGACACGGAAGGCGACCCTTGCGGAGCCCAAGATTCGCCACGTCGATGCAGCCATGGCGCTTTGCCGCGCGGTGAGTGCTCAGGACTATTATGTCTCAACACACGTGTTGGGCTAGCCGGCGGCATCGGACCAAGCCGTAGTCGAGCATGCTGAGGTGAATGTGGAGCAAGCAGATCCGCCGTCTCCGTATCACTCATCTGAGGTATCGGCGGTGCTCTTCTTTGCGGCGAAAGCGATGGTGTCGATTGATGAGTACGTGTAAAGTCACTTCTATGCCTTGCGTGACCAGGTGATTGCATGATATGCTGTCGTTGACGCCGTTGTTCAGCAGCTTGGCTGTTGAGCTTGATGGTCGCATGACGTGCTGTAATCTGTACAGCAACATTCATCTCATGGTCGCGGCGAGAAAGCGTACGTTGTCGAGCGAGACCATCAAGTCGAGCCGCTGCATCTGTATTACCATGTCCAGCTGCTCGCGCGTACCAGATTCTTGCTTCTATCAAGTCGGCTGTACACCCAATGCCGATCTCATAGAAGTAGCCGAATCCGAATTCTGCAGCTGGCAGACCGCGCATGGCAGCTAGCTTTGTATGCCTGAATGCCTTATCTTCATCTTTCTGAATGGCGCCATCTTGGCTACCGGCGAGATACCATTTCGAAAGAGCGAGATCCGCTTCTGGATCACCACCCAAGGCTCCAAGTTCGTGATAGTGTAGTGATAGGCGTGGATTAAAAGGAAGACCGAGTTCGTTGCGCTCATATGCCTTACCGAGCCTGACTTGAGCGCCAGGGGATCCCAACATGGCCGCCTTTTTGATAAATGATAGCGCCTCAGCTTCATTCGGCTGCATCAAGGTAGCATCCACCTTGAACTTGGTTTCCCCGGCGAGAAGCAAACCGTAAACAAGCGCACCAAGTGGCGCATCTGAATCTGCGCCTATCGCAGAGAGATGCAAGCATTGTACGCCCTTGTCCTTGTCGAGTGGATACCCATGTTGCCCAAAGATGATCATCATGCCGAGTCGATACAAACAGGCAGCATCGTCCTTTGCTGCACCGCGTTCATAACACGCACAAGCATGCCGCATCTCTCCGACCTTTTCAAATTGCAAGCCGAGACGGTAATCTGCGCGAGGAAAGCCTTCGCTTGCGGCTTGTTTGAAAAGGCGGAAAGCTTCCTGGCGATCGAGACGTTCGCCATTCTTGCCGAATTCATGGAGTAGTCCGCGTATGAATGTCGCATGTGGTATCGCTGCCGAGCGCACAAGATCGAGTGCGTCCTGTTCGAGCTCGTAAAGTGGCAATGGCAGAGCGGCAGACGGGGAACCCGTAAGCATACATTGTCGAAGTCGATGCCGATCTGTCAATCGAAGCACTCGCTCCGCCCATTTGATTCGCGTCTCTGCACTGCCTAGAAGTGCTGCCTCTTTTTCGCTTATGAGCGTCTTGATTGCTTCTTCTTCACTAGGAACAAGCGCTTCAACACTTGCCGGCACGGGGCTAGTCTCAACAAGGGACACGTCATGCAACTCTTCAACGACAGTCTCGACGGACGGCACAGGCAATGGCTGTTGCTGCTGCTGCCTTGTATGCAGCGCATCATGCTCTGACGCAGTGACAAACTCATGCGGACTGAACAACTGCTGTGTCCGTTGGGGCGACATGGAACGGGCACCACGAACATGGCGCCGTCCCTTTGGCGGTTCTAGCTTCCATTTCTGAAGTGTTTCCTCGATTGGACTCCAGAAAGATAGAGGTGATGCATCTTCGAGCTTTCTGGCAAGATCTTGATGTCTGTAGTATATTAGTAGACGGTTCCCTTTGCGGGAACAAGGCTCACCTTCGTGGTTTCGGCGAGGCTATCGGAGGAGATGGTGCCGCATCCTCTGTCTTGATCGACAGGACCGGCTTCGCTGGTTTCAACAGCGCTTCAAGAGTCTGCAATGATTCCGACGATCTCGGTATGTTCAATGACTATTGCTCGTTAGCCATAGCTCTAGAGACCACAGGAGCCTGACCTGCGTCGTCTTATGTCCAAGTGCTAGACGCTTATTGAATCTTTCTGGTGATTTGCGTGGGACCAAGGGCGAAGTGGCCCAATTAGCATAGACTGGCGTACGAGGCGAGCTATCTCCTGCAAGCGTCTCCACCGCGGCTGTCTGAAGCTCTGTGCCTTGTGTCGCCATGACGCGCGGTGAATGCACAAACAGATGCTTGTGTTACCCTCGATCAGCACTAATCCCAAATCCAGATAGCAGACTGGCAAGGCCTCTGCTCTACTTCTCGGACAGCAACGATAGCTCAGGCCACTTCTGCTCAGACAGCTAAAGCCCAGCTCTCAGTTCTTATCTGCTTCTTCTACGTAGCTCATCTTCTACTGCGACGGAAAATGTAAACAAACAAAAAAGTGGTAAGACACGTGACAGGGGTTTCTTTGTAGCCGCAAGGGATTCATGGATCATGGGTCGTTTTCTTTGGTGTATGGAATGATCCTGACAAAGGGCTAAGAAGACACTATGCTATGCTCATTGTCATTTTTGGAGATGTATATCTTTTGAACAAGCTTGCAGGCCACAAAGAAGTTGAGAAATGTTGCAGTCCAGTTAACAATACTTCAGAAAGTCGTGCGTAATGGAGAGTCGCAAAATGGCCGCTCACTTGGCAACAGGCGTCGATGTACGTGCAGCACCCTGCTGCTGGTTTCTCGCGCCATTTCCGCCACCGACACGAGGCGAGCCACGACCAGACTTGTCAAATTTCTTGCCGCCATAAGGTCCCTTGCCAGGATTCACATCCTTGCGTCGTTCTTCCACCTGCAATGTCTCGCCATCAATATCGAACAGATGCTGCTTGATGGCAGATGCACAAGCAGCTGTGCTCAAGTAATCGACGAATCCACATTTCTTGGCACGGTTAATTTCAACAGTCTTGAATGCGCCGTGCTTGCCAAGCTCGCGACGAATCGTCTCTTCAGACATGGTGGGTGTCAAGCTTTTGAGGAAAGCAGACTTGCTTGCTTCGTTGGCATGCTGTTGCTGCGTGGTAGTAGCAGCAGTGGCAGCTTGCTCGGCAGGCTGCTTCTTTTGTGCTGCTGTAGGAGCAGGAGCTGTAGCAGATGCAACGACAGGCGCGACCTTGTTGACAACAGCAGCTGTAGCCGTCTTGGCGGCGTTGGCAGCAGCGCGAGCAGCCCACGACAGAGGCGCAGCGGGCTTGACGGGTTCAGCTGGTGCAGCAACCTTAGGGATTTTCTCCTCTGCCACAGCCGCGGTCTCTTGAGCCTGCGAAGACTCTGTTGCAGATGGGACAGTTGCAGAAGGAGGCGGCTTAGCGATCGTCTCAACGGCCTCACTGCGTTCAGCTGTGGGTTCTGGTTGCGATGCAGCTGGTGTTTGAGTGGGAGATGCAATCACCTCTTCAATAGGGGCATGCACCTTCTGCTGCTTGATCTCAGGCTCAGCAGTCGGAGCGGCATGACTGTTGCCGTTTGTCTGCTTGGGCTGCGGCGTCGATACCGCGCCAGTCTGTTGCTGCTGCTGTTGCTGCTGCTGTTGCTGCTGCTGAGGAGCATTGTGCGAAAAGAGCGTGTCCTCGCGCGGCAGATGGTGAGGATCATCGCCCAAATCCGAGTCATCCACATCCTCCTTCAATAGACGGAAGATGTCGTTGTGCACATAATAGCCAAACTCCTGAGGAGCAAGCAAGAATGTCTGTGCAAATTTACGAGAATCCTCGCCCTTGTTGGACATTTCACCGAGCACTTGAATGATGATGGTGTTGCCAAAGGCGGCCTGGCTGTCGACGTTGGTCACGAGCACCTTGCAGTCCTTGTAGTCGAGTTCTGTCACCTTGTTGAGGATTTCCTACTCGTTAGCCCTACAATCTTCATGCAAAAAGGAATGCATACACGCTGGCCATGCAGCTGCTGAGTCTTTTCACTTGACTCTCCTTCAGATCCGTGCACAAATGTCGATGCCTTTTTGTAGAATAGCTGATGTTAGTCAAGTCACGCCGCTTTTCAGTCTGTACATGGAGCCTTCCAGGCGCCTCGCTCACTAGAGAACAGATGTCAACATACAGTTCATCGCAAAGTACAAGATAGAAGCCTTACTCATGGTGTAATATTCGTGGACAAAAGCCCAGCCGACCTCATCTTCTGGTTGTTTGTTCTCGCCCGCCATCCTTGTGATGCTTGTTGCCCAAGTTGCAGTAGATGGCCTGTCTCTCTAGTCCTTCTACTGCTCTTCAATCACCCGTTTGACTAGCAGACACGGCGACACTTGCTTCACCTGCAGCTGCAGCGTCGTCGCATCAGAAAATAAAAAAATTCAAAAGATGCTGCAGCAGCACGTGCACGTGAGCAACCAAAGATCAGTACATCGCATCTTCTGAAAGCTCCAAAAGATTCTTGTGCTCTGTCTACTGCTCCCAGGCTTCTCTCGTGCCGGTATATCTGCTTGTGTCGACTCTGATAGGTGTCTAGAGCGCCGGGCCTGTCCATGGAAGATGATCTCGAGAGGGCGGTCGAGATCGCCCTCAGTTCATCAAGCGACACACATGTACGACAACAAGCCATGACATTCTGCGAACAAGTCAAGGCATCCAACAATGGCTGGCAGACGTGCTTGCCTGTATTTATGCAGGAAGGGAAAAAGCGCACGGATAATGCGCGATTTTTCGCACTACAAGTCATTGAAGATGCGTTGCGGTATCGCGCGCTAGAGCTAGGCGAGAGCAGTCTGGAGCGCATGCGGCTGGCCCTTGTTAAATGGATTGACACAGCTGTTCAAGCGGCCGGCCCACCAGATCCGCCATTTCTACGGAATAAGTTAGCAGAACTCTATGCTTTGCTTTTCGTGCATCTATATCCGACCACATGGAAAGGATTCTTCACAGAATGCACCATCCTCATGTTTGGATCGAATCAGGTACAGCCTCAGAGTAACGCACGCGCTGTTGATTTTTTCTTTCGCGTCTGCGTTGCTATCGAATCGGAAATCGCAGATGTCATGATTGTACGCTCACAAGAAGAAGTTGCGCGCGCCTCTCTCATCAAGGATGAAATTCGAGATCGCGATATGGCGAAATTGCCGCCCATCTGGTTTGCCCTTTTTGCGCAGTACCGTGATTCAGACAAAGGCATTGTCACGCTAGGCCTTAAAGTTGTCGCGGCATGGGCATCATGGATGGACATCTCCCTGATTGTCAACGAGCCTTTCATGACCTTCTTGTTTGAATTGTTGCGGGATGCGAGTTTGCGCAACCCTGCCTGCGAGGCGCTGGTCGGCATTGTCAGTAAAAAGATGAATGTCAATGACAAACTCCAGCTCATCTCTATGCTCAATCTGCCAAATGTCATGAGTTCGCTCGAAAATGATATGGAAAATGATCCAGATTTTGCAGAAAACGTCGCGAAATTGACGAACGTCCAGTGCGTTGAACTGTCGCGTGCGCTCAGCCAGAATAAGTTGCCTGCAGAAACGGCCAATGTCACAAGCATGATGATCTTCAGTCTTGTACCGACTGTTTTGCGATTTTTGGCAGACGATTACGATGAGACTTCGGCGGCAGTGTTTCCAGCCGTCAACGATATTATAACAATGATACGAAAGGTCGGCACCAAAGAAGGCGAGCCACGCCAGATTCTTACATCTCTCTTGCAAGCCATCGTGCTCAAGATGAAATATGACGAGTCAAGCGAATGGGGCGACGAGCAGGATGCGGTTGAGGATGCAGAATTCCTCGAGTTGCGGTCAAAACTGCGAGCCTACCAGGACATGATCCTTGGCATTGATTACGAGCTTTACCTCACTACCATCGATGATCTCGTCATGTCGACGTTCAGCAATCCGAGGGATCAAGACTGGCGGCAACTCGAGCTCGCCATGCACGAGCTGTATCTATTCGGCGAAGCACTCCGCACAGGATCGAAAGATTCAGGCATGCGCGAGGTTGCTGCAGCACAGCTCGATCGTATGCTGACACGCATGATGCAAGCAGAAGTCAGTGCCTATCCACATGCATCTATTCAAGACCACTTTTTCGAAATCGTGGTTCGCTATGCAACCTTTTTTGAAAATCGGCCGAATGAGCTTATGCAGGCACTTGCTGCATTTATCGATTCGCGTGGCTTGCACAATAAGACCATTTCTGTACAGTATCGCTGTTGGTACTTATTCTCACGCTTCATCAAAGCGCTCGGTCCAAAGCTGGACAATGTCGGCAGGCAGGTCCTCGAGGCAATGCAAGACCTGTTGGTCATTGATCCAGCCTCTACTGATTTGAGCGACTCTGACAGCGACCTTGGGATGAGCAAGTCGAGCCCATTCGATCACCGTCTCAATCTATTTGAAGCTGTCGGTGCGCTTGTGTCCAATAAGAGTGTGGCTGAGGTCGAACAAGCACAGCTTGGTCTTGCCGTGCTTGATCCCCTCTTCCGCAACATCGAGGCGTGTGTATCGAAAGGCGCATCTGGTGATGCAGCGACTATCTTTTTGCAGCGCAATATCATGGCGATTGGCCACTTTGCGGCTGGTTTCCCCTCAGATGCACGAGGTGTATATAAAGTTGCGCCTTGCTGGCATGCGTTGTTTGAAAAAGCGACCGAGTACATCATGGTCGCGTTTGATGCACAGCTTTCATCAGCACAAGTTCGCGACGCGACACGATCTGCATTTGCGCGATTGGTCAATTTGCAAGAGCAACGTATGTCTGTCGAGTTGCCACGTTTGATTGCTGGGATGGTCGAGAGTAGCGATATGACTCAGCTCGCCGAGTTTATGCCATTTCTTGGACAACTCGTGTTCAAGTTGCGGCCGAGCGTGTTTCCAGTCTTGGACGAAGCCTTGTCGCCTTTGCTCAATAAGCTCTTCACGCTGCTGAATGCCAATGTGCAAGGCACGGATGATGCATTAGAGCTGATGGAACTGCGCAAGGCGTACCTGCAATTCGTCAATTCCCTCTTCACAAATGGCCTCGAAGGTGTGTTCATCAGCGAAAAGAATCAGCCTGCCTTTGACGCTTTTCTCGGCAGCGTCATTCATTATGCATCCGACACGAGCGATCCAGGTACACAAAAAGTGGCATTTGGCGTTATCACGCAGATGGTACGTGCTTGGTGTGTCTTTACAACTCCGCCTGAGCCTGTACGACCCGGACAGCGCGATCCGAACGGTAACAGCGAATCAAAGATCTCCTCAGAGCAAGTACGCATGCCATTGCCAGGCTTTGAGGATTACGTCAAGTCTACGCTTGTCCCGCTTTGCTTTGAAGTACCATCCAAAGCGACTTTCGACTTGCGCGATGCACAAAGCTCGCAGGTCTTGAGTGAAATTGCGATTGTCATCAAGCAGATTGCGCGGCAACTTGGGCCAGAGGTGATTTTGCAGTCGCTCGTCAATGCAGGTGTGCCGCAGCAGGCTGCTGATGAGCTTGGTAAGGCGATGAAAGAGCTTGAACCGAAGCGCTTCAAGACCGTCTTTCGCGAGTTTATGCTTCAGCTCACGCGTAAGTGAGCTATCCTCTAGGCCCATTACAGACCCCTTCACGACATGTCCTTTTACGACTTCTTCTACAAATGGAAGCATTCAACATAAAGCATAAAGCATTGCCATTTCTAGTAAACTTATTTGCATGACTCCTTACATCGTCGTGAAGAACCCCTAGTCAGAATCATCTGACACGGGCTCTGGTTCGGGCACGAGTATGCCGACTAAACACTTCTCGAGCATTCCTTCAATATTGACCCATGAATGCGTCTCCATAAACAGCTTTGTCGCATCCTTCCCTGCGCCACGTAGTAGCTGACCTGCACCGCCGGGATGGAAATCAATATACCGTGAACAATTATATACACGCCCGCCGAGCGCCATCCAGATCCCCTGAGACCGTTTGGCGTGTCGTGCGAGTTCTGAGGGTGTGACGCGCATGAATGCAGGTACACCGCGTAGGTCTTCACTATTGCAGAGACGTGCCCAGTCGAGTGGCGAGTGGCCTGGCTTAAGGGCTACTTTGCCGCGCGATGTGAGAGGGAGTGCATTGGCTGTGGCGGTCAGTGAGCCGCGAGCGCTGCTTGGTTGTGATGTAGTGCGTCCTGGTGGGCCTCGATCTGGGATGGGTTTTGGTATAAATGGTGCTTTGAAGGCTGGATCTGGCGGCTTCAACGATGCCATCCGCGCATAGATTTACCTATGGTTGAAGGAGATAGATGTCTTTATTGTCGCCTTTCTTCATGTTTTGCACATCACAAAAATCATGAAATTGGTGCCACCATCATCAACAATCGAGACTGGAAGGATGCAGGACATGTGTACGATCGTAGAGCCAGCATATGCTCCAAGACGAGGCTAGCCAGTTGACGTCTGTTCATATCATGATCGCAGCTATGGCTGCATCAATGATTCAGAGATTCAGTGACGGTTGATTGACAGGTCCTGGCGGGCGCCATCAGACAAATCATCCACGCTGGCTCGTTGGTAGCTGGCTCAGCCGAGTTTTCCGTTCTCGAAAAGATCTTATGGACACGGTTTAAGAGCAGACAAGTGACTCTCAACTCTATGCCGAGGACAATGGAGCGATTATGCCTCACTATGTCTTTAGAACGCTGGAAACATGATTGATCCTTCCTGATCTACAGAGCGGCTATCAGACTACAAAAGCAAATGTTGCAGCAAGCGAGATCCGATTCTTTCGCAAGCATCTTTCTGCAGCGGTATCTCGGCGTTCGTCTCCCAAAGCCGTGCCTAAGATGGCTAGTGCGAGACTGTTTACCTTGTAGGCGCTGCTCACAGATCAAATGCTGAGTACGCTTCGTTGTGTGTGTGTGTGTGTGTCTGACTATCCTGTGGTCATGCTGTGCTGTTCTGCGGCTGCGACTACTTCTAGGATTTGCCACGACCCAAAGACACTCAATCACTCTCTTTTGTCCTCCTCAACACACCGTTGCATTGCCTCATCAGCATGGCAGAGGATGTGCTCTCTCCTTCAAACGGCAAAGGGTGCGCCCTGCTGCTAGGCATTGATACTGTTGCACGACAGAGCATCAGCGCAGACACACTCTCGTTATTGAAAGAGAAGCAGCAGCATGACTCTCCCATGGTATCTTGCGTTCGCAGTCTCAGTCAGTGTTCTTCCATGTCGAAGACGCTCGTGAAATACGACTCCAGCGTTGTCGACCCTGCCAATGTCTTACTTCCTCCCGCCAATGTCTCTGCTACAACTGCTACTGTCTTTGTGGCTCCCGTCAAGCCTACTAGTCCCTTTAAAAGCGCTCTTCTGTCCAATGGCGCCACTACACCAACCACGTCGCTCACAAAGGGCAAGACCAACGGCGAGACTGGTGCTGCAGTGCCGCGTCACCCTTCTCCGACCAAGAGTGTGCGCTTTCAGCTACCTGATGCGCCGCCCAAGTATACAGACACGATCAGAGGACTCGAAGCAGATGGCAGTTACAGTCTCACAAAGACCTCGATGCTCTTCTCACGCGCTATGGATCCTTCAAGTCATCACAAGACCTCGGAGACTGGACGTCAGGACTTTATCGAGGACAAGATGACCCTCCGAGCTGTCAAGGCGCTGGATCTACACCACTATGACTGGAGTGCACCCATGGACATGGCTGTTTTGCACAAGCTTGCTGTACAGGCGAGCGAGATGTTTATGCACAAAGTCGCTGAGAGTATTGATTCGGCACCTGAATTCTTTTATGCCTTTGCGTTCCTCACGCATCGTCTCGTGCGGCAGGAAGCATACTTTGGACATATGGACATGCTGTAAATACTCGGAATTGTGTGATGTGTGCTAACGAACAGTCAATGCCTTGTGCCTACCAGTGTCGTACGATGTACTATGGCTGAGCCTGCTCCAAGTGATCATCAGCCATTGATCAAGGCACAGCGCGACAAGCTGATTGCAGACTATGAGAAGTTCCTGCAGTGTCCTCCTGGTCGATGATGGCCTTTTCTTGGTGTGAGCTCTCCTCTATTGTACTCTATACTCCTATGCATCCCTTCTTTCCTTTACTTGATTGCCATATGACACATCTCGCTCTTCTTGTTGTGATTTCCTCTGCCAAAACAAAAAAGAGAAAGAAAAGGTCGCGTCCCTCAATTCATGTCAACAAGGGAAACCATAAACAACAACTAGCTACACACTTTAAAGAAACAAAAGCAAGAACTCAGCTACACTGGAGGTCATCACGCAGTCCATTCAAGCAACCGCAGACGCAATCAAAGACACAATCATGCCTCCAAAGACTTCCGCCGCCAAGAAGGCCGCCCCAGAACACCCAACCTTCCAAGTCATGATCACGGAAGCCATCACTGCGCTCAAGGATCGCGCAGGGTCTTCGCGTCAGTCGCTCAAGAAGTATATTCTAGGCAACTACAAGGTCAATGAGCTGCTCTTTGGCAAGAACTTCAATCGTTATCTCGCTGCTGGTGTCGACAATGGTCATTTCACGGTATGTTTACTATTTTTGTATTTATGGCTTGCGACGTGTCGCATGACGCGCCTTGTCGTGTGCTCGGAACCCTTTTTGCTGACAAGTGTGTCTCTAGCAGCCAAAGGGCCCCTCTGGACCAATCAAGCTCGCAAAGAAGGAGTCTGGTGCCGCTACCTCTGCCCCGGCCAAGTATGTTTGCGCTTATCGTACAAGATGTCTGTTCTGACAAATTTCAGGAAACCTGCTCCAAAGACAGCTGCGGCCAAGACGGCTGCCAAGAAGAAGGCCGCACCAGCCAAGAAGGCAACGCGTAAGTCACCACTTTCCCCCCCTAAAAAGGCCTCATAAGAACTGAAGCTAAATGGGCTTAGCCTCCTCGAAGACCAAGGTTGACGTTCCAGCACGTAAGAAGGTCGCTGCTGGTACAAAGGCAAAGACTGCAGCTGCAGCCAAGGCCAAGACGACAACAAAGACAAAGACGCCTCCTGCCAAGGCTGCAGCTACGGCAATCAAGAAGAAGGCTGCTGCTGCTTCGACTGCAAAGCCAGCTGCAAAGAAGAAGGCTGCTCCTGCTGCTTCTGCCAAAAAGGCGAAAGCTGCGCCTGCTGCTGCGCCTAAGAAGGCTGCTGGTGGTAAAGTGGCCAAATCTGCGCCCAAGAAGAAGGCACCTGCTGCCGCTTCCAAGGCAAAGAAGCCAGCTGCCAAGAAGGCTGCCAAGTAAGCTGCTCAAGGATGATTCTGACTAGGCTGGTGCATAAGTGGACTGGCCGATTGGAGCCTTGTTTTGTTGATGAAAATTCGCTCTTGTTCTGTGCGTGCTCGATGGCATAGCTTGGCCCAAGGATTTGCTATTTGGCGCACAACTGGTCTTTTTCGCTCGCCTCTTTGCAGATGTATAGGAACTGTATGTGTATATAATATTCTTTGACCTGATGTATCGGACGTGATGTGACTGTCTCTATTCCTGTGGCTTTAAACTGTGGCTTGTGACATCTACGCGACAAGTTACAGAAACTGTCTTGCTGTCAGCTTCAATAGAGGAGAGAGGTTGCGGCATGCGGCTGCATAGGAGTGATCTCTTACTGATATGGGGAGTCGCTGTGGATGCATACCAGCTCAGGGCCACGCTCAATGGGCCGCCTGACTTTGTGCCGCCGTCATTGCCGGCAGAATACATGTATGTTCGACAGACGGATGCATGCATTGCTGACAGAATAGAGAGACACTATCGCACATCAACCGGCAGGCATATTGTGCTTTGCTGAAAGACCTTTCTGGGCATCCAATCAAAGCATCAACACCAGAAGCGCAATTGAAAGACTTACTGGCGCGGTCCAAGTTGACAGAGCAAGAGCGTGGTCTTGTCAAGCTCAGTCTAGCCCTGCATGAATACGCTCCAGCTGCAGCGATCAATGGAACAATACATAATTGTACATTGTCACCTAAGAGTGCCATCTACACAGATTTCACGACACCCTTCGAGTACAGTGTGGATGTGCAGGTCGGCTATCTTGCTCCAAGTCCGTCTCAGGCTCCTCTGACTATGACTGGATATGGTGCGCATCTGGCACTTAAACGAACAGATTACTTAGTGATTGACGACTCTACAACGACAGCCGACGCCTCAGATGCACGCAAAGTCGTGCCCCTGACCAAGGAACAAATCAAGCGTATTGGCTTACGTGCTGCAGCGCGTATTGTAAGGTCAGATGATCCATTGGAAGAGCTCGAAGACATTTCACAGAACTTTCCGATGCGCGCTGGAGGGTTACTCAAATCGAGCATCTCAAAGGAACTTGAGGCTGAAATGAAAGGGCTGCGCGAGGTGATTCGTGGTGATGTGTTTCTGGTGAATGGTTTACAGGTCGAGGTATCGCTAGACAAGTTGATGCCTACCCTGCGATCTGAAGCAGCGCTTGCCTCTGCAATGCACAAGCTTGGCTTGAATGCGACTCAAATCGTACATATGCTGACACTCGATGTCGTTGGAGGCGACAAAGAAACTCGCTTCGAGGTGCGTAATCCGGCGGTGGTCTATTTCAATGATATTGAAAAGGATGAGATGTACGCTTCTTGGTCACCCGATGTCAGCACCTTTATGCAACCCCTCATGCCTGGTCAGTTTCATCAGATCAGACGCAACTTCCATACTGCCGTTGCGTATGTGGATTTGACGAATGACGCGGATGTCGAGCTGCTTATCAATTTCATGATGCTTGTGATGCGCGGCGTCCCGATTCGTTGGGGCATTGTGCCGGCTGTCGAGACGAAAGAGCAGCGCGAGTTGAGCAATACATTCCGCGAAGTACTCAAGCACGGAGGTATTCGTCAAACATACGAGTTCCTTGTCGGATTTGCAAAAGGAGGAGACCTAGAAGCGACCTATGCCATGTTTCAAAGGCAACTGAAGCTCGATGATCTGGCTGCATTGGGCAGTTCCGAGTATGACGAATTCGCTAAAGACTGGCTCGAACGTTTTACCAACAAGCGGCTCTATATCAATGGTCAAGCGATTCTCCGTGATGAGGCATTGATGCAACGCTTGTCAGCTGCTGTGCGTGACGACACGATGGCAGTGCAGGAACGCATGATTGAAGGCGGTATTGAAGATTCAGGTGACTTGCAAGATATCTTTCTGGTTGGTGCGCAGCAACGATTCTCGGAAGCGCTATTCGGCGAGCGAAAGTATGTCTCGCTGGATGCTTACTTGGCACAACCTCATGTTGGCGAATGCAAGCGCGATACAGAAATTGTATTTTCTGGCGATGGGTGGCCAGACTTGAGCAAAATGGAAGAACTGAAGGAGAAGCCGTGTTTGTATCATGTCGATGGTCCACGACAGATGATTGTCAATGGGCGTATCTTTGAGGAGCTGAGCTTCTTGGAGATGCCTACGATGATGGCACAGGAACAACGCGAAGTACTCAAGTACAAAGCAGCTGCGGCGTCTGTTGGTGCACCATGGTCGGTGGCGTTACTGACACTCATTCGCACATCGAAGCATCTCATGAGAACAGCTCTTCCGCCGCTCGAATCGACAGCATTGTCGCATTTCACAGTTGGAGATCATGCAAGCAGCATCCTTGATATCACGGTCTTCCTTGACCCGCTTTCACAAAATGCACAAATATGGTCATCAACACTTAAGACTCTATCGAAGCTGCCAAACGTCTTCATCAAGGTCTATATGATTCCAAAGGCCAAGCTCACGGAATTGCCTCTCAAGCGATTCTACCGACATTTGCTTCCTTCCGAGCCTTCTTTCGAGCCGGCGCATATTGATTTCGAGGGCATGCCGTCTGACTTGATGGTCTTTACGCTTGAACCATGGGATAGTTGGGTTCTGGCGCCAGTCGCAGCCGTTGAAGACTTGGACAATCTTCACCTTAGCGACCGCAGTATCGATGCAGTCTTTGAAGTGACACATGTTTTGGTCCAAGGTCATGCAAAGGAAGCTGGCACGCCCAATCCACCACGCGGTGCACAATTGACGCTGTCGTCGCTCAATGGAACCAAACAGGCAGAAACGATCATTATGGCAAATCTTGGCTACTTCCAGCTCAAAGCATCGCCTGGTGTCTGGAAGCTGGCGCTCAAGCAGGGAAAATCGCGAGACATTTTCGAGCTCGATGCAGCCTCTGACGTATATGTCGACAGCTGGGCGCCCAAAGTCCTGTACCCTCGCCTCAGTCGTAAACCTGGCATGGAAAAGGCTGATGTGCTTGACAGCAAGCAGACAGCAGGAACCGGCAGCTTGTGGTCCAAAATGACCAAATTGAGTAAAAAGGAAGTGCTCGCCAAAAAGCACGCAGACATCAACATTTTCACGGTCGCGTCAGGGCATCTCTATGAGCGCTTTGTCTACATCATGGTCTCATCTGTCATGACGCATACTGACAAGTCTGTCAAGTTTTGGTTTATTTCCAATTTCTTGAGTCCTCAATTCCGCAAGTTCATTCCACATCTTGCGGAACACCTTGGATTTGAGTACGAGCTGATTACGTTCACTTGGCCGCACTGGCTCAGGAAGCAGACGGAGAAGCAGCGCATCATTTGGGGTTACAAAATTCTGTTCCTCGATGTCATGTTCCCATTGGATCTCGAAAAGGTGATCTTTGTGGATGCGGATCAGATTGTGCGTACAGACATGATTGAGCTCATCAACGAGGATCTGCACGGCAAAGTATGGGGCTACACACCCATGTGCGACTCGCGAAAAGAGATTGAAGGATTCCGCTTCTGGAAGCAAGGATATTGGAAGAATTTCCTCAATGGTAAGCCGTACCATATCTCTGCTCTTTATGTCATTGATCTGGTGGCATTCCGTGCGCAAGCAACCGGTGACCGTTTGCGACAGCAATATCACGCCTTGTCAGCGGACCCGGCCTCGCTTTCAAATTTGGACCAAGACCTGCCAAACCACCTACAAGCGCAAATACCGATTCACAGTCTCAAGCAGGATTGGCTATGGTGTGAAACGTGGTGTTCTGATGAATCGCTTGCCACTGCCAAGACGATCGATCTCTGCCAGAATCCGATGACGAAGGAGCCGAAACTTGATCGTGCGCGTCGTCAGCTGCCCGAGTGGAATGAATACGATAAAAAAGTCAAGGACTTCGCCAAATTGGTGGCAGAAAGAGAGCAGGCAAAGAGCGAAGGTGCAGGTGATAGCATTGGCAGTATTACGGTCGATGTTGACTCTGTTGGCCAGAACTTGGAGATGAAGAAGGACCAGCTTGGGGATGAGGCGGATCTCGCAAAGGCCCCTGCGGAAGAGTCTGCTAATGACAAGCATGATGAATTGTAGACTGCATCTTGAGCATATCTTGCATAGAGATCCACCCATCTGAAAATGTTGCCGGGCATGACAAACGTTTGAACAAGGCTGCCAACCGCGCTCTTGTTGAGGTTTTGCTATCATAGATCAATGGGGGAAGGACTTGAAGAGCCCAATCGGAGCCTTTGGTGGCAGCCCAAGGCCTTGATTTACGTTCATGCTGACGATGACGAAGACGAGCCTCGTGTCAAGTACCTCGAGCTCCAAGACACGCTTCGTGCTCATCTTTCTGCCTATGAAACACCAGTGCAGCTCAGGCTAGGAGCTCCTCGATCCGACCCTGTGTTCGAGCTCCAATTCAAGAAATTGAAGAAGACCTTCCCTTATCTTGACCTACCCATGGATTTTTCTGCTTCCAATGGAGACTCTGCACTCTTTCGATTCACAATGGCAGAATACTGGCAGTCCCGTGTGCTTCACCAAGCCACTGGCAGCGCAGGACCTATTCCTTTTCCTGCCATGCAGCCTCATAAGATGATCATGACAAACGGCAAGCGTCACCCGCGTCGACTCGAAAAGCCCGGACAAGGCCAACAGATCTACACCCGATATTTGTACTTTGAGGGTGAAGAAGCAGAAATAGCACTATCTACGGCAAGCATCGAAGAACACCTCGATGTCTTTTCCAAGTGGCACAATACTGATCGCGTCAATGAGTTTTGGGGTGAGCGGGGCACGAAAGAAAAGCATCGCGCATATCTGCAAAAGCAAATTGATGACCCTCACGTCATGCCAGTCTTTGCTAGCTGGAACGACACCATATTTGCCTACTTCGAGATCTATTGGGCTAAAGAGGATAACATTGCACCTTTTGCGGATGCGCAAGATTACGATAGGGGCTTTCATGCTCTCGTTGGCGAACAAGATTGCCGCGGCCCGCACATCGTGCCTCACTGGATTGCTGCCGTCACGCATTATTGCTTCCTCTCTGACCCAAGGACGATGCGCGTGATGCTAGAGCCGCGTGTGGACAATGACAAGTTCATCAATTACTTGTCGGCGTCCGGCTTCACCAGAGAGAAGGACTTTGATTTCCCTCACAAGCGTGCTGCACTCATGACTATCAACCGGGAGAGCTTTTTTGAAAGCCACCCGCCTGCTTTATAGAAGCCTTCTTCAGTCTGTAGAAGCTCTTTCTGATGTACCATAACTGCGCCACGAGATCCGTCAAAACTGCCACAACCTTGGAACAGATAAAGAAAGACGCGCGACAAAAGTCTCATCTACTTGGGCTGAGCCTGCTGGGGGATGCCGTTCCTGTCCAAGGCAGGTGGCCAGCTCGATGAGATGACAACGCGCCTTGCGAGGCGGCCGCATAATCCAGACAAGCCGACCGCGCCAAGGCTTTCGTGGTTCGGCAAGAAGCGGCGCATGTCAATCCTTGGCCAGCTAGGCCCAGCGCTAGAGTACACTATGACAGATGATGCAAGCAAAAAGACAGCTACACAAAAGCTCAACACATTCAGCGGCGTCTTCATGCCCACAACGCTCAATGTGCTTTCGATTCTCATGTTTTTGCGATTCAGCTTCATCGTCGGTCAAGTTGGATTCCTAGGCTCGATGGCCTTGCTCATCATTTCCTATGCTCTGGATCTCTTGACTGTTCTATCGATCTCTGCCATCAGCTCAAATGGTACTGTGCGCGGCGGTGGCGCGTATTACATGATTTCGCGTACGCTTGGACCAGAGTTTGGCGGTTCTATTGGCATTGTCTTTTACATCGGCCAAGTGCTCAATGCAGGAATGAATATCGTCGGTTTCTTTGAACCTCTTATTGACAACTTTGGCAAGTCTGCGCACGCCGAACATGGCCATGGTTGGCTACCAGATTCATTCTGGTTCGTTTTTCTATATGGATCAATCATGTGCTTCATCTGTTCAGTCATTTGCACTGGTGGCTCGAAGTTCTTCTCTCGCGTCGGCATCGCCATTTTCGTCTTACTTGGCATCTCGACATTATCCATACCTTTCTCAGGCGTGGTGCGAACTGTCTTCGGCCTACATACGCATGCATGGCAGCCATCGTGGGCGACAATACGCGACAATATGTTTGCGCACTTCACTAAAGGAGCTGCTGGGTCGGAGACGACACAGCGCGAATCGTGGAAATCTATCTTTGGTCTTCTCTTCCCTGCGACCGCAGGCATCTTTGCAGGATCTGCAGACTCTGGCCAACTCAAGTCACCAAGCAAATCTATACCAAGGGGTACTTTATATGGACTTACATTGACCTTCGCCTTATACACGTCAGTCATTGCAGTCTTAGCCTTCGGTGTCCCACGAGCCATCCTGCACAAAGACTTGATCATCCTCCAGCAGATTAACCTAACAAAGTATCTTATCATTCTTGGTGCTCTGAGTACTGCCACCTTTTCTACACTTTGTGGCATCAATGGTGCAGCTAAAATGCTCCAAGCAATTGCCAGGGATGATGCTTTTCCCTTTCTTTCGGTGTTCAAGTATGGTACCAAGGCTACCGACGAGCCACTGTTAGCAATCCTGATCACTTGGTTATTCACACAGTTGGTGCTCTTCGCAGACATCAACATGATCGCCTCTGCAGTCACAATGACATTTCTTCTTACTTTTGCAGGCATCAACTTAGCCTGCTTTCTACTTGACGTATCCAGCGCGCCCAACTTCAGGCCAAGCTTCCAGTACTATTCTTGGCACACGGCACTACTTGGCTTCATCTCGAGCTTCGTTACCGGTTTCTACATCGATGGGGCCATTGCCTGCGGAGCTTTTGCCTTTCTCGGCACACTGTTCTTGATGGTACACTACTTCGGTGCTCCGAAGAATTACGGAGACGTTTCGCAAGCGCTCATTTACCATCAAGTGCGCAAGTTTCTCCTTCGCCTGGACTCCAAAGAGCACGTCAAATTCTGGCGTCCCCAAATCCTTCTCCTCGTCAATGATCCGCGAGCAAGCTTGAATCTGATCAAATTCTGCAACGCTATCAAGAAGAGCGGCCTCTACATCCTTGGTCACGTCCTGATTACAGACGATTTCACCAAGGATCTGCCAGAATTGAGAAAGCAGCAGACTGCATTTGCTCGACTTGTACAATTGCTGAAAGTCAAGGCATTCGTGCAAGTGGGCGTAAGCACAGATGAGATTTGGGGTGCGATGAACATGTGTCTGTCGAGTGGCCTTGGCGGTATGAAGCCAAATATCGTGGTCATGTCCTTCTTCAATATGGATTCGTATCGCGAGGGACGTTCAACAACGGAGGCAACACCTGCAGCCGCCGCGATCACAGCATCGGAGGTGACGCCTCTTTTGCAGAAGCGCAAAACAGATGATAGTAACAGAGAGCGCGAATTTCTTCCGACTGATGTATGCCGCAGGAATCCTCCGATCGGCATGCAGACATATGTCAATATCGTGGAGGACGTGATTGCGAGCTTCAATCTGAACATTGCGCTGACCCGTGGCTTTCGCAAGCTACAATTCCCAGAAGAGTCTGACAAGAAGTACATCGACCTCTGGCCCATTCAGATGTCACCAGTGACCGGCGCTGACTCGACAGGTGAAATTCTGAGCACCAACTTTGATACATACACGATGATTCTGCAAATGGGACAGATTCTACACACGGTGCCAAAATGGCACAACGCTTTTGGACTACGTGTCATTGTGTTCGTTGAATACAAGGAGGATGTGGAGGAAGAAGAGCGTCGCATACAATTGTTGCTTGATAATCTTCGCATTGACGCAAAACTCGTTGTGCTCACACTTGATTGTGGTCAATTCGATGGCTATGATGTTTGTGTCAAGAATTGTACAGAGAAACATCGTCTTGAGCCGGTACAAGCTGCCCTCAGCTCTCAAAGTTGGTGGAAACACCGACATTCCCTCAGACCTGCATATACGGTGCCCCGACCTCGCGGTCAATCTTTCTCCAGACATGGCAGTGACTCGGATGGAGTTGCAGTCGCCAAGAGGAGACTAAGCCAGCATATGCAGCCTTACTCGATGCCCCTCAGCTTTCGAACAAGTATCCCGATACCGCAAGGCGATGAATCGAGCAGCGACGAGGAAGACTTTTACGATCCAAGTGATATACGGCCATTCGATGCAGAGACGCAGATTGAACATGTAGGCCGGAGCGACGCGCCAGGTCGCAGGTTGCGACGGCAGCCTTCGCAATATCCTCAACAACAGAGTCCTATCATGGACGAAAGTACCGAAAATGCTATTGACGATGCAGACGACGATGATGAAGAGCTTGGCAACTCGTACAATAAGACAAAATTCAGCAGCAGTGTCATTTCATCAACCATTCCAGACGTTCTCGATCATCCAGCCGTGGATGATGCGGTTGAGGCAAGTGCGGGACCGGATTTGCAAGATGCTGGGCCAAGCATCACGTTCGCTCCAGAACCAGAAGTTCCTGGGCGTAATTATGCTGGCAACCTGTCTTTCAACGACATGCCGCCGAGTGCTCAGCACTATATCATTAATGAGCTAATCCAGTCGCAATCGCAGGACACGGCCGTTGTGCTGACGACGCTTCCTCCGCCCAATGCGGGCACATACAAGGAAATTGAAGCAAGCGAAGCATGGCTTGCAAGTCTCGACTTGTTAACGCGAGACTTGCCGCCAGTATTCTTGATTCACAGCAAGAGTCTTACTGTCACGACCGCTCTGTAAACGCGTAGGTAATGAAAATGATGATTATGACAATCCGTGACAAATTGTGCCCTCTTAACACTGATCATCGCAAGCATGGGACGTATGAGCACGTATCGGGTTGGGATATAGCTGGGACCACGACAATCTAATTGGTATACCAAAGCGCAAAGTGGGCAAGCTGGAACTGCAAAAAATGTATACAACGCCGGGGCTTCAAAGGAACGAGAGATGATAGCGGTCTTCACGATCAACGACTGCCAGGAATGGGCAGCTCGACTGAAAATTCCCAGCGCCCTTCAGCGAGCCCACGAGCCGTGTCTGTGAGAAAGACCTCGCGACGAGCATTGACATAGACAGTCTTGTCAAGCACTTGATGACGCAGCTTGGCTACTTCCGCTTGCACGATTGGACGCTCGCAAAGTTCCGACAGCTGTTCGACTGCGAGCTCGAGGTCTTTCTGATTATCTTCAAATAATTCAGTTGCGTTGGTGCGCTTGAGGTAGAAAGCGAAAGCATAGGTCCACTTGAGCGTACGTCTGCACACAGTCAGAGTATCGACAGCTGTCTTCAAGAATTGCACCTCGATCCACGACATGTCGGATGACTTTTGAAGCTGAGACATCTTGCGTTCTGTGCGCATGTACAGCTCGCGATCTAGCTTGGCCGACTGCTCATGGTTGGAGAAGCGGTTGTAGTAATGCAAATAGCGCTCTAGACTCGCGCGAGACTTAGCCTGTGCGTCACGTGCAGACGCACCATCTTTCTCTTCGTAGCGTCCGCAGTTGTACCACGATGAACCGTGATCGGCCCAGATACCCATGCAAACCCAGCAGTACTCATATTTACACTTGCGGCAAGTCATGTGGTTGCAGCCGCCATTCTTTTCGGTTGTGGATGAACACTTGGGGCACTCTTTGGTATTGGCTGAAATCCAATTTGCCGTCTCGCTGTCGTCTTCACACTTCTTGAGCCAGATCTTCACAATCGGACAGATGCAGGGTTGATGCTCATCTAGTCCGCATCCGAAACAAAACAAGTGCCCAGCAGCACACTCGACAGACGGAATGCGCAACTTGAGTTCGCGCGTCGGAACGTTGCACTCGATGGCATACTCGCATTCTGGCGCAGGACACCATTTGACATTTTCGCGATCGTCCACATACGCGCGGTCGAGAAGCCGGAGATACCGCGCAAAGACGTCTGATTCTGTGAGCAGCTTGACGCTTGTCTCAAAGAGCACAAGTTTGCACTTCTCGCCAGGACAAGTTAATTGCCGAACTTCACCTTCTTCGACAATCTTTTCGACGAGATAGCGCTCGTAGCAGGCGGTGCAATAGCGATGACCGCACTCCATAGCATACGTCTCAAGCTCGCCGTCTTCGCAACAGATGGGACACTCGAAGTTGTTGCGCATTTCAATTGGAGGCGCGGCAGCTGCGTTGGGCACGCCTGCCACTTTCAGCACTGCTTCAGAGTCATCCATGAAGCGGTCAAGTAAGCGCTCCTGCTTCCATCTGAAGTGCCTCAGTAGAATCAAAGCATGCTCTTCGCTCTGCTCAGTCAAGCTTGAGACCTGCATAGCTTGAGCACGTTGCGCTTGGTGAAGCGCGTCGATGCTCAGACTCTTGTACTCTACTTCGTACTCTTTGCGTTTCGCCTTGTCATCCACTACCTCCATGCCAAAGTTGCCATCCGACTCGACATCTGCAACAAAGTGTTAGATCAAGCTCGGAGAAGCTAGCAAGACGGTAGACATACCAGAGTCCATTTCAAAGTCATCGAAAGAGCCCTCATCGTCGGAAAGATCGCTCATTTCCGAGTCGCCTACGTCGGACATAATCAATGACACTGCGCGCAAACGACTGCAAGGTATGCGCAAGGGCAGGCCTGACGAATGTGTCAAAAGATGTAATCTCTTCCACTTCTTGCAATTGAGTCGTGTTTCATGCAAGTCGCGCCACGATTTATTCAGATGGGACAGAGAGACATTAAGAAGCGCGGATGCATATTATACAAACTGCTTCATGGCTGCACTTGCAAGCTTCAGCCGATGTCGTACATGCCGAGGTAGGCCAACTTCTAATGCGTGCTGCTCTGACATGCCAAGCTTTTTGTTCTCCAATGAGCACGTCTTGCTTGATGTGTCTAGCTCCAAGCAAGTTCCGTCGAGCAGATAAAAGACCCATTCCTTTCCCGCCTGGCGCTTCTCGCACCAACCGATCCCTTCCAAGAATTTTGTTTCCACCTTAGATAAAGTGCCGTTTTCCTGATGTGAGGCTGGCCATGACGAGGATGCTCCAATCTCTGCGCCAAGCGCCTCGAAGCACCGCGCATACCACATCATGGCAAGCCGTACACTGTCCCTGACATGCGCATCAACACAGTCGACACTGCCCTTATATAAGACCTGCTCCTTATCTGCCACCTTGACAGTTCTTGAAGCTGGGTCAAATGCGATCTTGCGACCTTCCGCGATGAGCACAACCTCGAACCCATCATTCTCATAAAGTCGAGATCGTGCTTCAGCAGCATTGATCGCGATACGAATAGTCTTGCTGCGAACCAAATTGACAAATTTGGAAGCGTATCGATACGCAAGTAAATGCCGCGCAGGCAAGTCTGCAAGGCGGAAGCACTGTTCTACACCGCTCGTGACCAGTGAAATTGTCTGACCATCAGCGGAGATGTGGTAGGTTTGACCGCCATTCGCCAACGCGATAGAGACTCGGCCGTCTTCAAGAATGGCAACCTCGCCATATTTGCTCGATTGTGCAGCCGCTTTGAGGCCCACTGTGCTGAATTGGTACTTTGTCACCACTGCCAACGCAGGATCGTCATTCGACCGGCTCCCTGACTGCGACTGCTTTTCCCGTTGCAATTTGTCTGCCATATCGCGTGCTTCATCTTCCTTGAGAATCTCCTCCACAACATTTTGCAATGGTTCCATGCCAAAGCGCGCTCGTAAAGGCTCTTGCACTGTTCCTGGCGGTGAACGTTCGACCAGATCAAATGGCCGCGTGTGCTTCATATGATCCAATCGCGAGGCCTCCATAGCATCGCCAGTCGTCTGATACGCCTCAGCCAACGGCTTCGAAGCGCCAAAAGACCGGCTCTTACGTACCTCACGCCCATACTCCTCTTCCCTCAGCGCATAGCCGAATCGCGTACGTCGTCCATTTCGACGATAATTATCCTGCGAAAAGGCTTCTTGCTCACGCGGCCAATACCGTTGCCGCGGTTCCATCTCGAGGTCGGCAGCTGAGCGAGCACGGCGATGGCTGCTGGTTGGTCGAGGTTGTGTCTCTAGCGGTGGTAGCATTTCTCGGTGTTTCGTAAAGCCTTGTGCATCATCGTAGGTCGTTTCACGCTCCGTAGTTCGTCTCGTGGGAGCCTGCCGTTGCGGCAAATCCCCCACCTCAGGCACAGGCCAAGCCTGTCCGCCTCGTTCAATCGAAGGACGCCGTTGTTGCTCAACCATGTGCGCATACCCCTGCCGCTGCGTCTTTCCCAGCAAGTCGGACAGCTTGGGTCGTTCACGATTCAGCATATTTGCTAAATCTCCCTTCCTACCAGGCGTATGATACGCGACGCCCAAATCCGCCGGCATCGTCTCAGCCGCGCGCTGTGGGGATTGTGGACCCATTCCATAAGATGGAGATAGCGGGGAGATGGTCATATCGCGCTGTGCAGCCGCAGCGAGAAATGGATGCGCCATCATCTCTGCGGTCGTGAGACGACGCTCTGGATCTATCTGCAGGATCGCATCCACGAGACTCTTCACATCGCGACTGACGCCTCGCGGTAACGGACGATAGGCGCCTTTCGCAACAAGCCTGAGGGTCTCTGATATTTGGTCACCTTGAAATGGTGGTTTGCCAGTGAGCAGCGCAACGAGGATACAACCGAGAGACCATACATCTGAAGCGATACCATATGGCAAGCGATTCACAATCTCCGGCGAGATGTAGTTCGGCGTGCCGCACATGGTCATATCTTGATCTGCGTCAGCATCCCTCAACTTTGTCGCGAGACCGAAATCAGCAATCTTGACTTGCAACGTATCCGTCAATAGCACGTTACTTAGCTTCAAGTCGCGGTGCATGACTTCGTTCAGATGCATAAATGAAACAGCCTGAACAAGCGAGAGAAAGATCGGTCCTGCCTGTGCTTCAGAAAGACCAGTCGGATAG
This sequence comes from Protomyces gravidus, assembly GCA_003717255.1. Classification (NCBI taxonomy): domain Eukaryota; kingdom Fungi; phylum Ascomycota; class Taphrinomycetes; order Taphrinales; family Protomycetaceae; genus Protomyces; species Protomyces gravidus. The sequence goes on along the minus strand of QXDP01000108.1, from coordinate 26,537 downwards.
TTCTCCTGAAGAAAGGCAAAGACTGTCGAGCCGGAACAGTATTCTGTGCAGATATAGATATGCTCTTCGTCCTCAAACGTATGTTCAAAGCGGACAATTGCCGGATGTGCCGGGAGATCACGATGTACAGCAATCTCCTCTGCGACACGCTGCTTGCGCTTCGCCGAGTGAAGAAGCGACTTTTTGATGATTTTGATGGCCATAACTTTGTTGCGCAAAGGACCACGAAGGCCAACAGCTTTAAAGACATGACCTGTCGCGCCTTGCCCTAGCTTCTTCTCGACGCGATAGTCGTCAATACGGTCGCCCTGCGCTGGAGTCGCAAGGTAGGGTCGATCGTATGAGGTTGAAGGGGTATCTGCGGCTGGCCACGCGATGCCTCGATGCGGTGTGTCGTCCTGATAATTGGCTTGTCGCCAGCGACGCATCTCCTTCATGTCATGAGCTTGATGGTCCTGTTGACTTGCAGCAGGACGACGGTTCTTACAAGAGTTTGTTGATGCTCTTTGTGTGTTTTTGTGCAGATGGAAGAATTTGGCGACGCGACAGAAAGAGTCATCAGATGGAAATGACTCAATGACTCAAGAATAAGCAAGAAAGAGAAGAAGCTGAAGAGAGGATTAAGTATCATAGATATAGGCTACGAGGCATACGAAAGACACGCATGACATTCTGCAAAACAACAGTCTTAAACAGAGACGACATTGCCCTGGTGGTGCGTCGTGTGTGTCGTGTTCTCAGCAATAGCTGGCGCAACGGTTCCAGTTCCAGTTGTCGTGGCTGGGCCTGTTGTCGTTTGTGGCACACCAGTAGCGCCAGTCTCGTGGTGGAGTTGCTTTTCGCGGACATGGGTCGAGTGTTGGTCAAGGTCCCAACGCTTCTCGTTAAGACCTAGACGCTCCAGACCGATACCACGGTGAGCAATCAAGATCCAAGCGCCAAAGACGGGCTTGGCGAGCAAGTCAAGCACACCGTAGAAGACTGCCTCACCATCTGATGAAGTCACGTTACCACCCTCAGAAAGACCCCAAGCGATCGGGTAAAGTGTCCAGAGGAAGGCAGTCCAGACAGCGACACCGAGGAAGACGCGGTGCACGTCTGAGCCAAGTGACATTGCGCGCTTCCTGGCGCTGAAGATGAGCATGTAAGCTACCTGGAAAAAGGCAAACATGCCGAATGTCCAGTATCCCCACTTGTACGAAGATGGTGTCAATGCACCCAAAAGACCAGTGACAATCATAATTTCATCCATGATGAGGGTGAAGATGATGGATGACCATGGCACACCGGCCAAAAGGAGCAGATCGAGCAAGAGCAGGGGCGTCGTAACGAACCAGTCAATGTAACGTGCGTAAAACACTTGGCGGAAAGGTAAGTTGCTGTAGTTGTTGAATTCGACAGCGATGGCCACGGATCCGAGATTAGAGGCCATGGTGAAGTAAGCGACTGATGCGACGGAAACAATGGCGATAGTGATGTAATGGAAGATGCGCTCCCTGTGCGGCGTGCGCCATGCCATGAATGAAAAGACAAGTGCTGAGGCGGCCATGACTGAGAAGATGGCCCAGTAGAAGGAGGATCCCGAGTCATCGATGGCCGATACGCTGGACAGATCTGGGAAGTGGTTGTCGCCAGGGAAAGCCTGGTTGACCTCTACGGCGTTATTGCCGGCGCGCTTGACGAATAGCGAGGACATGGTTGCTGGTTTTGATCGTGTGTACTCGATAGAAGAGAAAAGAGATTGAAAAGAGAGGCCGGCTTTTGGGCCCTCTTTATGGTCTCTGCAGGTCCTCCCGTCTGACGTTCCGGTGTGCATCGGAAGACGATGTCATCCACGGCTTGCGATGGTGCAGATTCAGGGCGAATATTGGCGACCGCAAAGAGATGGCTGCATCGGCCCTGTCTTACCGGTCTGCTTGTACTGGTATACACCTATACATCTGCTCATCTACATAGCTACACGGCCTCTTCTTCGCGACCATGCGTCTGGATGCTACTCTTCTGACTGCCTCTCTCCAATGTTGCAAGGTCAGCTGAGCATGTTCCCATCTTTCACTTTCCGAGGCCGCCAAAAGTCGATGACGTACACAGGAAACAAAGTCAGTGCAATCAATCGGCCTTGTGCAAGTCACGGAAACGCCGGCCTATTGCCCTACCTAGGTATGTACATACAGAAATAAGCGATGCAAGGCATTCTAAAGACAAATGCAAAAGGGCCCTGGGCGGAACATCTTGTAGCGGCCCATCCTTGTTCATTGCAAAGATGAAGCGCGCAATCACTAACAGTACATGACGTCGTGCCGTGTAGATCTCATTGACAACGGTCGCTAGCACATCATGCGATCAGATGAAGGGCCGTTCGCTTCTTGCTCAGGCTTATAATTATGGACTTCGATTCGCCATGGAAAGTCTGCATGCGACTGCTTCTATAGCTAATTTGTCATCAAACTCATCTTTCTGTATTCTTCCGCCAAGCAAGATCAAAAGACCCAAGACGGTCTCTGCCGAAGGCCCTATTCACCGGCTGAAACGGCTCACGTTCTGCTCTTGTCTACGCACGCCGTGCATGCCGTCATCGACTAAAGTTGCCCGCGAGTCAAACATGACGGGCCGCTTCAAAACAGACTGCGTTGCCGTAACAGCCGAAGACTCGCGCGAAGAGGGTTTTACATTATCAAGAACGGGAAAATCAATTTGTTTGTGTACAATTGTCCGATGCACAGGCTCTGTTTATCGCAAGGAGAAGCATGAGCTAACGAGGACTTGCTCTCATGCAACCTTGGCAATATCTTCTGGTTCGCCGGAATTTGGTTGCGGAGGAATGCAGAGACATTCTTGGCGAGACAAGGAACAAAACAACGGCAACTGATCGTCCCGAGCCATTTATGCTATTCATGCAACAGGGCCAAGTTGCTGCAGACGATATCGTCGAAAGATTGCATGCTCGGCTCTGTACGCTGGATCTCTTTTGAGCGGCGTAGCTGCAAGATTTCAGACGTCGGTTGTCGTGGATGAGAAATAGCACATTATGGACAATGCTTTCACGATAGCGATATATAAGCGACGAATCCAAGGTGTCGTCGCTTGCACTTGACATGGCAATGCACTGCCAAGCCGCTGACTAATCGCTTATTTTTGTTGTGCAACGTTGTTTCTACTCATTAAGGTTTTTGTAAAACAAGGGTGATACGTGATACTCGTGGACATCGCAGGCGTGTATGCAATAAAAGGTCTCCTTCGTCTTTTCTTGATCGTCAAAATGCAACATTCAGCCATTGTATCGTCCTTTGTACTGAAACAGAGCGTCGTGACCGTGTCGTGAGCTGAAAGAATGCATCGAGCAGGAACCAGCCACCTTTTGTATATGACTTGATTGAGTCGCAATGAATGCGTCAGGGTCGCTGCATTGATATAGTAGACGTACACTGATGAGCCCGTCTTTCGCTGCATCCTCTGTCGCGTATGCGTGTCTACTCCTCTATGATTTGATTACCGCCTTGCATTTCCTTGCGCATTTCTGCCTAATTAGCTCGTCATGACATGCTGCTGCAACATACGCTGCCTTGCGCGACGTTCATCATCCTGACGCATCTTTTGAATATAGAGCGGCACGAAATTTGACCCGGCAGGCGATTTTCCATGCCGTCTCGGTGGATGTGGGTTGCGTGATAAGCCAAGTTGTGAGCCAGGTTGCGCGCGCAAGGAACCAGCATCTGATCGTGTCGAAGAGGGAGCCGAGGTAATTGAACTCGCTGCTGAGACGGACGATTCTTCACTGCGACTAGCGTATTAGTAAATGATCACAAATCGAACAAGGAAAGCCGTACTCTGATTTGTATGACCAACGGAGGGAGCCCATGCTTGCGATAGAGAAGCGCTTTGTCTGAGCACGCGCGATGCCAGCTTTGTCTTTGAGGTAGTCCATGTATATGTTGCGTCGATGGTTGATGAAGTGTTGAGCTGTGCACGGACAATATAGGAGTCGACAAAAAGCGACGCTAAAGAAAGAATAAGAAGCGCGGCCGATGTGAAGCTTCTGGCTGCGACAGGCGTGGAGAGCGAGAATAACAATCAAAGAAGGAAGAAGTTGGTGAGAGAGACCGAGGAAGAGAACGGTTGTTTCTCGCTTGCGCTCTGTGAAATAACGACTCGGATGCGTCTAGAGAAAGAGCGAGCGTGATATTCAGGACAGGAAACGACTGGATGTATTGCGCGCCTCTTGAGCCAGTGCGCCTTTGAGCGACGCTGCGATAAAGAGAGAGAAGAAGAAGTATATAGAGATGGACAAGACTCTCTTTCTCGGTTGTTGATGTTTGCCCTTTCTCGTGCGAGGCTGTTTTTTCGCTATTTTTTCGCTGTTTTTTTTTTCTTCTCGCTTGGCTTCATGTGGCTGGCATTTCTACACACTTTATTTTCGCAATTTATATTTCTGAATTTTAATCCCGCATCTTGAACAGTCTGGACCTCCTGGCATTGCTGGCAATTGTCACTCGCGATCAAAGCAGCAACTCGTAGGCTAAGCGAGGACATAGTTGCTGCAAGGGAGGCATCGAGCTATTGGCTCTCCATTACTACCCTGCTCAGTACTGCTGCTACTCTGCTACCGCTGATATTGCTGTCTGCTTTCGTCGCTGCTTGAAAAGTGACTGCAGCGCTTTCTATCGCTCTGTTGTGCTCATGCTACCCTCAAGATGAGCGACGAGGCCATGATTGACCCGGCCCTGTTGCCTGCTGTATCTGATAATACCTACTCACACTTTGGTCCAGCTCAAACGCTCGAAGATGAGCGCGAACAAGCAGCCCTGTACACTTGCTAAAGCTATATCTATTATGCGCTGACGCATAGTCGCGACATGTTCTCCGATGATGAAGGCGGCGAGTCGGAGGAAGAACAAATGGGCAGGTCAGAGAACCAAATGTCTGCCATTACGCATCAACTTCGCGGTGCAGCCGTTTTCGGTGGTCGAAAGGCAAAACGCCCGAATGTACGCTCTGCTTTTTACTTTCCTCTGTATGTGAAGCTGACATTGTCAGGGCCGTAAGCTGCTTGCACCAGATACGATGCCGACTTTGGAAGTATCAGGTCTCCTTGGGCAAGCCAACCGTTATTTTGCCGAAGGCGATCTCGAATCTGCTTTAGCCGTCATCAAAGAGGTCATCAGAATCGAACATAATACCTATGACGCCTGGACACTTCTTGCAGAAATCAACAAGACGCGTGGTAACTATCAGAACCAGTACACAGCAAGCAACGTTGCTGCCAATCTACGACCGCGTCAGACGAATCTGTGGCTTGATCTTGTGACATTAGGAAAAGACCTCGATCTTGAGTATGAGGAGATTGACGCAAGCTACGCAAAAGCCATCAAGGCAAGTCCGAAAGATTTGACCATCTTGCGTGAGCGAGCACAACACAGTGCAGAAACGAGACATTACAAAAAAGCCATTGATCAATACCGACAGGCCCTCTCTCGGATACCGCACGAACTTGATCTGGTACAAGAATTGGCCGTTCTCTTGCATCGTGAAGAGAGATTTGATGAAGCGGTTGAAGTTTTGGAAGCCGCAACGCAGCACTACATGCAGCATGAAAAGCGCGATTTGCTTAACATGTCGCAACTCCACATGCTCTCTGAAGCCTACGTCCTTGCATCAACCAAAAAGCCTGCGACCATGCTTCAAGAATGGATTGTCTTTTTGAAGCGTGTTGCGCGCTGGATTCACGGACGACAAGCGCAGCAATTCTGGGATGACCGCGAGGATGACGCTGAATTTGACGAAGACGATGAGAGGCGTCTTACCGAGTCGATGCATAATGTCGCAGCAGAGCAGGAAGATGCAAAAGCCTACAAGCTGCCTGTCGAGATACATGTCCGCATGGGTCAATTGCGCCTTGCAACGGGCGAAGAAGGCTGTGATGAAGGAAAGCGGCACTTCGAAGCGCTCGATCTCGATCGACTCGACTTGTACTGGGATCTTGTCCTCGAAGCAGCCAAATCGCTACAAGAACGAGATTTGAACGAGACAGCAGTCGAGTACTTTCAAATCCTTGTTGATCAGGATTACGCAGACCTGGCGACATGCTTTGCGTATGCGAAGGCACTGAAAGCGCTTGGTGAGTATGAACAAGCGCAGGAGATGCTTGAATTTATCATTGATAAAGATCCGGAGGATACGGAAGCCATGGAGACGCTTGCACTTGTGCATGACCTGTCTGGAGATCGACAGGCTGCACTCGACTTGATCAATACAGTGCTAGAAATGCGTCGAGCTGAAGATGAGCATTGGGCGCCAGATCAACGTTTCGGGCAGACTCAGGACCAGCATGATCGACATGTATTGGTACAAGGGGACTCGCGATCACAGAAACGACAGACTGGGCGACCTAATGCAGGAAAGCGGAAACGCACCACAGGTCTAGGCAACCGCGTCAATGCCACCCGGCAGGAAGACCAAATTGCCTACGAGACGCGCAAGCTCAAGGAAACAGCACAATGCATCATGCAACTCGATGCGACCCAAGAAGATATGCTCGCAGGGGATGTAGAAGCAACAGATCGTTGGATGAAAGCAGCATCGAATCTGGTCGCTGACTTTCAATCTGTTGGACACTTCTTTCCAAGCAAGAAGAAGAAGCCTGATGCGATACTTTCACAGCAAATCGTGCGTGGTCGAGGTCGCCTAAAAGCCATTCAGACTGCAGAGGAGCGATTGTTGGGTATGGCGAATCGTCTGCAAGAAGGTATACTCGTGTCGAAAGGTCCGGCAAATCAGGTTGATCAAGCGACACACTTTCGCCGCGTACCATTTACGAGATGGCTTGAAATTTTCATGCAATACGCATTGTTGCTTGTCGACAACGACGCATCAGCGGAGGCTTGGGGCTTGTTGGCGATTGCAGATATGGCGTCTCCTTTTACAGGTCCGAGTGCAAATGCATTGCATACGCAGCTTCGCAAATTCAAGGTGTTTTTGGCATGCAGACAAGGTGACGCCGAACGTGCCGCAAGCGAGGCGCGTGCTCTGATCTTGTCGTCTGGACTACAGCTTGATCCGATTCGGCTGTATATGGCTGGCTGCACGATTGGCAAACCTGGTGCTGAGGTCTTTCGCGATTCGAGTCATCAAAAGTTCTTCCTGCGATTCATCAAGGCCATGGACAGGGCACTCGGCCGTCCGGTGGAAAGTGGCTACTCCAAGGATCTCGAGACGGCACCGAAGAAGGATGTGGCACATTTGTTGACACTATATGGAGAAAAGCTGAATGCTGGTCGTCAGCATGTCCTTGCGATCCACTATTTTATGCGGGCGTATCATGTCGCGCCAGATGACCCTCGTGTCAATCTTGACTTGGGCATTGCATATATACAGCGCGCCATGCAACGGCAAGTGGAGAATCGCAATACAGCGGTTGTTACGGCAGTAGCGTTTCTACAGAAGTACTACAGGCTACGTGAGGCGGCAGGCGATACATCGGGCATTCAAGAAGCCGAGTATAACCTTGCACGCGCTTATCATGGCGTGAGCCTCTATAATCTGGCAATTCCACGGTATCGGCGTGTCCTGGAGATGAGCGATGACGGGTTTGACGGTCAGGAAGCGTGTGACTTTGCGAGCGATGCGGCGTACAATCTTCGTCTCATCCTGGTGATGAGTGGTCATGCCAAGCAGGCAGCCAGACTGACAGAGCGCTATTTAGTCATCTAGCCATATATCTACCCTATGCCTCTTCCTCCATGGCCATTCATAGTCTGGGCATGCACGTTTCCCTTGGTGGAGGCAGAGACAAGGAAAAGAAAGCAGTCACCATTCATTTTGCTTGCAGGTCTAGCCGCAAGACATAGCACAACCAGGTCCATCTCTGCAGATCAGAGGTCTCCTTCCCTCCTGCCACTACCAGGGCCTTATCTTCCAGGCAACAGCACCTGTCAGGCAACCCTCCTCCTTCTCCTCCTCCCTGCCCCGAAGAGAAAGAAGAAAAAGACTCTCGTCACCCGCTTCCCAACAACAACACGAACCTACGAAGGCCAACTCTTCCTTTCCCTTTCGTCCTCCCTTGCAGGCCCGTAGTTTCTAGCTCCGTGCTCGCGACCACAATCAACCAGGCGTCAACAGGGCTTCGCTCGTTCATCCCTCTTTTTCCGCTTCAGTTCAAAGTCTCTCGCACGCGAGACTGCAAAAAAAGCGGGAATTTCTGCAGTTGCTGAGACAGAGCAACTTCAAAGAGGGCATACGAATTTTGCACGGAAAGCGCACGCAAGGACACGCTCGATATCGTGTTGGACGCGTCTCTGTTGCTCAAATTTAACGATTGGAACTTGATTTTGCTCTTTCTTTCTTACTTTTCGACCGTGATTTGACAATTCATCCAGAATGGAAGCAGTACGTCCAGCGATTCCTTCTCAGCGGTGCAAGTGCTAACACTGCAGTCAAACACAGAGATCGACATTGATCAGGTGATTGCACGCCTACTCGAAGTGCGCGGATCGCGTCCCGGCAAGCAAGTACAGCTGCCGGAGTATGAAATCAAGTTTCTTTGCACAAAGGCAAGAGAAATCTTCATCAACCAACCCATTCTTCTTGAACTCGAAGCGCCCATCAAGATTTGCGGCGACATTCACGGACAGTACTACGATCTACTCCGTTTGTTTGAGTACGGCGGATTCCCGCCAGAAGCCAATTATCTGTTCCTCGGAGACTATGTCGATCGGGGGAAACAATCCCTAGAGACAATCTGTCTCTTGCTCGCCTATAAGATCAAGTATCCGGAAAACTTCTTCATCTTGCGCGGCAATCACGAATGTGCCAGCATCAACCGCATTTATGGATTTTACGACGAGTGCAAAAGACGGTACAATATCAAGCTTTGGAAGACATTCACAGATTGCTTCAATTGTCTGCCTATCGCCGCCATCATTGATGAAAAGATCTTTACCATGCATGGTGGACTATCACCCGATCTCAACTCGATGGAACAAATCAGAAGGGTCATGAGACCAACAGATGTGCCTGATACCGGTATGCTTCTTTGCTGCAAAGAATGCGCTAACAATAGGGTTGCTTTGTGATTTGCTGTGGTCGGACCCTGACAAGGACATTACCGGATGGAGCGAAAACGACCGAGGTGTTTCATTCACATTCGGCCCAGATGTGGTTTCCCGTTTCCTGCAGAAGCACGATATGGATCTCATTTGTCGCGCGCATCAAGTCGTCGAAGATGGCTACGAGTTCTTCTCGAAACGGCAGCTCGTGACACTCTTCTCTGCACCCAACTATTGTGGAGAATTCGATAATGCAGGTGCCATGATGTCCGTGGATGAGAGCTTGCTATGCAGTTTCCAGATCCTAAAACCAGCGGAGAAGAAGCAAAAGTATCAGTACGGTGGCATGGGCTCAGGAAGGCCAGTGACGCCGCCGAGGAAGCAGAAAAAGTGAGACTCGACCATGTCAAAATCCTTGTTCTGTCTTTTCTTTCTACTCTACTCTACACTCACCCACTACAATTCAACCAGATCCCGTGTCCTTTTCTTGGCTCTTCCACTGCATGGAAAGACTCAAGAATGAGAAGAAAGGATGGTACGCGCTCTTTGTCTTTTTCCCTCACATGTTGGTACAAATGGACGAAGATGGTATGGCCGGATAAAGGCCAATACCAGGTCGTTTTTTTTTCCTTTTCTTCTCATCATCATACCTCTTTCACATCGTTCAAACTTGTCTTCTCATCCTCACTCTCCTTCATAGTCCTTTTTTGATACAATGCCACCCTTATTGAACTCATGACATCAGACATGCTTGACGACACATCTCGAACCACATACATTTGAACGCGCGAACATGTCATACTCGCAAAGGGACCAGAATGCTGTATCGGCGACAACAGAGGTCGACGGGCCTGCCGTCACGCTAGACGACAAGGTATCGCATTGGGAAAATGATTCAATTGGAGCGCTAATTGAATAGCCAGAAGAAAGCACATCGACACAGCAAGCAAAGGGAGAAGCACAGCCACTACCGAGCGGGCCGAGTGTACCCTTCGACGGCTCTTCCAGGCATGAAAGCGCGCACGATATTGCGAAAAAGGCAAAGCCGTTGTAGGCGAATTCTCTCAAGTGTAATAAGCATGACATATATTTGGTATTCCTCATGCACACGAGTGTGCAGATAACGCTGTCTACGCCGCTGCGGACTCCTTCTTGCCTGCCATTTTTCCCCCGTCAGGCAACTTTTCATTCGTGTCATCTACCTTCTCCTCTGGTTCCTTTGCAGCCTTCTTTGCTGTCGGCGGCGGCGGTATGGCCAAGTCTTTTGCAATATCTGTTGCTTTGGTTTCTCCTGCATGTTCTTCACCTTCGTGCATCAACGCTTCAATATCCGCGCTCGTCATCCGTGTCTTCTTCTTTGGCTTATTTTGACCCACTGTAAAATGGCCCGCTTGCAAGCCAGTTTCCGTACCAGTACCAGTACCAGTCCCTGCTCCGCTCGCAGCCGATAACTGTGCACCCGTCATGAATCCCTCTCCGGCATCCATACTCGCCCGTGGATTCTCAAACAACGTCTGTCCTTCCTTGGCAGGTTGACCCTGCGTCAATGGTCGAGGCAAGCGATGTAAAGCACCAAAACCGATACCGCATCCCATAGCGCCCTGTCCGCCCCACCCGCGCGAAGGTGTGAGTGTGATGAGATGTGTCGTGTTGTGATAGACATTGAAGACATAGAGCTTCAGGGCCTTGTCGAGATGCTGCTGTTAGTCTTGTTATGTGAGAGATGGTAGCTTGCGTCTTCGATGAGCTCGCCCAAGCCTGATTCGCCGCGAACGAGACCTTCTGGCGTTCCGACGATGAAGTCCTCATGCGGACGAAGACCTGCGCTTGCAGCAGGAGATCGAGGCGCCACGTCCAAAACATGGTAGACATTCTCTATCGTTGGTGCTGTTGGACACCAGCGCAACGAAAGGCCAATCGGCTGACCAGTCAACGTTGGTGGCGGAAGAACTATATCTCTCAGACTACCGCCTTTTGCAGACCATAAAGATAAAGTTATAGGACGCTGTGCATTGACGAGGTATTGCTGCAACCACGTCGCGTCGTCGTTCAACCTGACACCATCACAAGCGACTACAAAATCGTAGAAGGATTCGATTTTTTGGGCGGCACTGGCGCTGCCTTCTTTGACTTTGAGCACGCGGAAGCCATGAGAGGGGTTGGCGGGACTGCGTTGGTCGTTTGGATTGGGCGCGACGGCATCGACGACGTTCTTGAGGAAGCTAGAGAACATGACCTTTCAGTGTTTTAAGCAAGCGATTGAGCTTTCTGTCAAACGATGAGGAGCTGTAGACGTTGAGAATTACAAGTGGAGCAAGCAGCACACTAAGCTACAGCAGATATAGCAATTATACCACCAATGCGTTCGCCTTGTTTTGGACACACGCACGGCAGTTGCAATGGTCGTTGTCAACCCACAGGCGCAAATTGTCAGGAGCACTCAAACGAAGACTTATGGGCGCCTAGCAAGCTGGACAGCTCAACGGATACTCTCTAGATCAGAATTAAGTACAGAGATATAGGTCAAAGATCAAACGACAAGACTGCGCGGCGCACAGTGCACAGGGGACAAGCTGAACAAAGTGCTGTATGCAGAAGCTGAGTGAGCAAGCGCGCGAAGCCTGAAGTAAAGCTCTTATGCGCCAGCGCGTGCCTTGGCGGCTTCTGCACGAGCACGACGCTTCTTGAGCGATCCGGCGACCTATTATTGTCAGCATGTCGAAATAATCAATCTCCCTCTCGACATCATTCTTGGCCCTCCGGGGTCACAAAGCAAGCTTCTGAGATGTCGGCCCATCAAGAACTATCTCAATTGAGACGAAAGATCGTCCACAGGGCATGGATAGATCCAGCCGACCGGAATTTGCCGAGTGCAAACAATTGCTCTTGCGCTTGGCCGTTCAGCTTGCTGCATTGCATTCGGAGAGCGAGAGATGCGAGAAGAGGATCGTGGTACTTACCGAAAAGTAGATGAAACCGAGGACAAGGACTGCGGCGATACAGAAAACGAGAATGATACCGGGATTGCGAGCGGCCCAGTTTCCTTGCTTCTTGAAGCCCTGGCCTTCAATGTACTCGCCCTCTCGCTTGATGAGGGCGGTGAGCTGTTCGAGTGAAGTAAGTGCTGGCATGGCTGACTGAGCTGTTATGTGCGGAAAGTGAATGAGTATATATGGGTGGGTGTATGGAAAGTCAAGCAAGTCAGCGACCGTTGGAGTTTGGGTCTCTTGGCCTCTGCGGAACTGCGAGATGATGCCTTCCTCCTCCCTTTGCCAGCCGCCTAAAATCATCCCATTTTCCCTTGCCCGGCTTGCACCTGCTTCCCATGGCTGGCGATTGCTGCTCAATTTGGCGATTTCCGGCCAATGACAAGCCAAGGTGAGAATGGGGCAAGATTGAGCGACAGAGATTGGGATTAAGGAATACTTAATACTTATACTCGGGAATTGAAGAAGTATAGATGCAGTACATCGCCATGAGAGATGCAGAAAAGAAGCTCATTATACTTTCCAAACCTCCACAGACAAGACATCAAAGCGACGGCCCTCCTCGACACTGTCACACAAGGCCTCGTTGCCGAATGTCTCTGAAGCGCCGCTCACACCGTGCTCGAGTCGATCGTCAAGCCAGAGGCCGTACCTGCCATTACCGCCGCCAAAGGATATAAAGTCATGCGTGCAATACATCTGATAGTCATTCAATCCAGTCCATGGAAATGCCTTGAAGCGCATTGTTGCCGATTCTTGGCCAGCTGCAGGCGGGATTGTTTGTACCTTCCAAAGAAAGCACTCGCCGTTGCCAAAGTACGTCGGTTCAGGTCGTAAAAACTCATTGATGTAGGCGCCAAAGACCTGGCCGTTCCCATCTTTGACCGCAATCACGAACCCAGGTCGTTCGCCGAGGCGATCGCGATAGGCATAGAGCCGATGGTAGAGTGTTGCGATAGACACGCCATGTACGTTCAAGTTGAACAAGCATTGCCAGCAGTCATGTACTTGTAGTCGCTGCGGCAGAAGATTGCGAATCTCATTTGCGATAGCACGGGTAAAGAAGCATGCATCTTGCGGTGTCGGCTTCAGCTGTAATTCAGCAAGTGGCGGTGGCCTGATAGGTCGCATGATTCGACGCGGCCGATCCTTGACTCCTTCCGCTACAGGAGCAGTGACAGTCCGTCGATGCGGCTTACTTCCCTCAGGCGTGCTTGCTGTGCCCGCGCTTCTTGGACGCTCAGGCGAGGCGAGACCTGTCGCATGTGCTACCGTATCGAACAGTGAAGTCGCAAGTGACTGTGCCCGCGTACTCACGGCACTCACAGCCTCCATCGTGACGCCTGCCAAGGCCGACTCTGGCTGGTTCTCAGACGATGCGCGCCTGCCATTGTGTCGCGTATCGGCCTCGCTGCCAAAATCCAGCATGATGTGCAAGAGAAACGCAATGTAACTTGTCAGCAGAAGAGCAATGCCTGTCAGAATGGCCTGAAGAGGCGTGATGCTGTAGCCAAGAATGACCGCCGTCCTTGCTGTAGCCTGCAATGTAAGGCAGATTGAGGTGTTCCTGTCTAGCTCCGGCCGCGGCAGCATTTGTCGCGCGGCTGTGGAGCAGATCGCAAGCAAGGATTCAGATGGGCGGCGAAATGCGATCGAAGATATCAGAATTGGATGAGTATTGCTACGATCCTGAAAGAGTGTACAATAGTTCGTTACATGAACTTGCGTAGTCGTTGATAGCTCTCGGACTGCCCGTTCAAGAAGGCTCTCTTCACGCCTTTATTCAGCATCCTTCATCAGTCTAATAAATTGTCGTCAAGCCTACTTTTACCATCAGGCGACCAACAATCAGGCATAGGAAGCCGGAGACCTGGGAGCAAATTGCTTCACAGCTGAAGTTGTCGACGACAACTCAATGCCACAATGAAACAGAGAATGCCCGATGTAGCTCATGAGGCGATGCGTAGACTCTTGTCCTCTGTAACGTATGCAAGCACATACTTGAAAGGGTTGAAGCTCACGCTGTACGCAGCAGATGTTGTCGTCAGCTTATGAACCTGTTCGCCACTTTCAACACAACTCTGATTTGTTAGCCGACCGACTTTACAGAATTTGCATACAATGTCGATGAATAGGTCCTCTGAACCTGACGCCAAATATTGGCCGTCGTGACTGAATGATAGTGAGCGCACAGGATGGCTCATCTTGTAGAATGTCCGCACACAAGTCCAATCCTCGAGATCCCACAACGAAATAATCGCATCTGCACCACCGACAGCAAGATAACGCCCGCGCGGATCAAACTCTAGACAAAAGACTGCTGAGGTACTGCCTCCAATCTCGTGTAGGAATTGCCACGTCTTGGTTTCATAGATGCGAACATAACCAGATTGCATCGACAAACAAAGTACCGAGCCAGAGTGCGAAAAGACGAGCTCGTTGATACCTGCTCGCTCTTCCGCCCAGGTAGCCAAAATCTGCCGGGAAGCGAGATCAAATATCTGCATTATGCCGTCCTTTGTTGCTACTGCTAGGCATTTCCCGTCTGGGGAATATGCGACGCTATAGCCTGGCCCCTTCAGGTCAATTTGACAGATCTGTTGCGTATTGCGATAGTCCCACACTCTTAGCGTGCTATCGGCGGCTACAGAGCACAGTCGATCAGCATGAGTTGGATCCCAAGCAACTTGTTCAACGATGCCCACATGACCTTGCAATTCCCAGCAGTAAGACGCTGTACTGGATCCGCGCCCGCCGCCGCGCTCTGGCACGAGCCGTGCTGGAATGCGTTCAGGATTCCAGACGGATACAGTTCCTTGTACTGACGCCGATGCGAGACGAGAGCCTGTTGCGTTCCAAGCGACACAGCGCAAAGGCGATGCACTGGTACTCGCTTGCTTTACCCGAAGCGATTGGATCGCTGCGTGAGGGCCTTTTGCAGGGACATGCGTAGTCGATGGGAGCCTTGAATTGCTCGGACGGCCGCGCGGTGTTGGAGCATGGCGCGTATGAGAAGCTGTTGTAGCCATGACTTCTGTAGTATCTGATCTGTGTCGCTTGCAATTGATAATTCGATGTCGTCGCGTTCTTGTCTTTTGATCAGGCGACTCGCCTGTAGCAGCTGGGCACTGGGAAGGTGCAGGTGGAGGATGTCCGCGTCCTATGCGCAGGCGGAGGATATAGATGAAGAGCAGAGGTGGCGCATCCAGCAAGACCCGCTCAGCGACCCAGACTTTCGTATAGCATCCACTTCAAAGACGAACTATCGCTCACAACGCTCAAGGCCGAACATGGCCTGGCTGGTCAACGATTGAGTCTGAGCCAGCCATTTTCAATCAGCTCATACGATCATTGGGTGTGCAAGGGGCACTCATGCGGGAGGTCTTTTCGCTGGATACAAACATGTTGACTGCTGTTGCGCCTATCTACGGTCTTGTCTTTTTGTTTCGTTGGAAGGACGAGGCAGGTACTGATGAGGCCAAGGAAATGCTTGATGGAGAACAGGAACCAGATGATCTATGGTTCGCGAATCAGGTCGTGGACAATGCTTGCGCGACGCTAGCTGTTCTGAACCTTGTCCTCAACTGTCCGTCCTTGGAAGCGGGTCCCCTGCTGCGCTGTATCAAAGATGCGACAGCAGAGTTGCCTTCGCCGCTGAAAGGCTTGGCAGTCGCTAGCTCGGACGCTCTTCGACATAAGCACAATGCCTTTGCAAAGAAGTCTGAAATGGCCGAAGCAGATTTGTATCTGATGCAACAAGCGCGTGCTGCGGCTGCAAAGAACGCAAAGAAGAAAAGGAAGCGCAAACAGGAGAGCACTTCTGATGAAGAGTCTGATCTTGGAGAAGAGGAAGAAGATGATGCATTCCATTTCATTGCCTACTTGCCCAAGGCGGGTAATCTTTGGGAGCTAGATGGCCTCAAGCCTCGCCCTATCCGACATGGGCCCATCAGTCATCCAGACGATTGGTTCCTAGATGCAATTCCCGTCATTGAAGAACGTCTCAACCGGTACAGTGCGCAGGAGATACGTTTCAATCTGCTGGCCATGACAGAAGACCCTATGGGGCGCCTTGAGGCTGATCGGCTTCGTCCAGAAAATCAATATGACAAAGTGCTGCTGAAATCGATCGACGCACAATTAGCTCAACTCAAACAAGAGCGTGATGAAGAGGTAGACTTGGTCGCAAGACGCGCTCATGATTACCATCCTTTCCTTGAAAGATACTTGCATATCCTAATCGACAAAGGTATATTGACCGCTTTGTATAGTGATACCTAGCAAAGTGGCACATAACGAACCCCAAATCGCTTCTCTTGGGTGACAAAGCCTTGAGCGTCCTTTTTGACTATAGTCATGACCTGATCTCCGCCATACGTGCCCAACGGCAAGACAAGCCTGCCAGGGGCGTTCAACTGAGCCAGTAGTGCAGGCGGAACACCATCTTGAGCAGCAGCACCAACGTGAATCGCGTCGTAGCCCGCATAGCGCGGCGATCCCAATCTACCATCTGCAGTTTCAATGATAATGCGCCCGTCATTCAACGCATCGCCAAGCCCATCGGCCAGCAGATTTTGGCGAGAGAGCGAGGTCAATCGAACAACGTGGTCTACACCAACAACCATAGACTTTGCAGCTAGGCTTACAGAAAGATTTGCCTGGATAAATCGATGCATTGCAGCCAACAAATAGCCGCTGCCACAGCCGATATCCAAGATGCGGATGCCCTTGTCGGCAGACTGAGCTGTACGCACGCATTCCTCCAGATCAAGCATTTCGAACGCAAGTGCATGCATATGAGGAGCAGAGATAGTTGCGTCTGTGCCCTTAATGTGCTGTGGGGCATCCTGGTACGGGTCTTGGTGCTCGCTCACATAGTGCTTGCGATCTGTCTCTTGCAGACAACGAGCCACTCCTGCCGACTTGATCAAGCCATGCGACTGGAGATTGAGAATCAATTCCGCTTGAGTCTTGCCAGAACTACGCCAGGCCATGGTTGCAGAAGTAGGATGCGTTGATTTCGTCGTGGACTACTACCCCCTTGATAGACAGTCACATAGAGCTGGAGTCGACTTCCATGATTTGCAAACTTCAGTTGATTTTCATTCAAGCACTCACAGAGAGGACCTCTGATTTGGCCTGAAGAAAGTGAGCATCCGCGTTGATTAGCAACGCCAGCTCAAGTAAGCAAAAGTCATGCAGATTTATCTCCCAAGCAACGAGAGCATTTCAATCAAACCAAAGAGCTTGAGTAGCTTTCTGCTTCGAATGACCCAGCCTACAAGGTCCTGCAGTAATCTCAATGCATCGAGTGTTGCTTGTCATCTGCTGTCACCCTACTGCAGCCTTCCATCCCAATTTAGATGGAGATTCTCACGCCGCCATCAGCTCGTGCAAGTCAGTTCACAATTCACGTGCGGCGAGAACGTTTCAATGCACAAACTACGCTATGATACCGCATTCCAAGCAAAGGTTCGGAGTTCGCACAATGCAGCGACGCAGGCTGATAGCTTCTCGTCTTGATGTGCCAATGAGGACGGGCTGCCATGTAAATCAATCGCGGTCAGCCTTATGCAAGTACTCCACATCGCAGGCGCGAAGTATCTCCATTTCTCAGGATTGGGCTCGTATTGCTTCGCATTTGCTTCGCATAAAGGCTCAAAGAGGCTCCATAGCAACGCGAAGAGAAGATGAGCCAAGTTCTGCGCCTTGAGAAAATATTCTCCGCAAGATGACGCTCAATGACGCTACATGACGATGAATGGTGCTGTACACCATCAACCTTTTGATCGTAACTCTCCTCCATTTTCTCTGGTGCTCTATGTCTCGGTCGGTGCAGACTATGGTCGCCAATTGCTGCTCTGTACTCTCTGTTCATTTGGTGTATCTCCTCTGAAGCGGCGAGAACACAGAGCAACAGTGATTTTGAGTCAGAGATTTCGATAGAAACGTCCAGAGGTCTTGCAGGCTTTTCACCTCGCACGAGAGATGCAAAGAAGAATCTCTAGAGCAGATGCGAGGCCAAAATAAGCCAAATTCTACATTTGAAAAAAACCCCACCACAGGCTGACGCTAAATGATGCTACATGATGATGGATGATGCTTGTTGCAGATCTAGCTTCTTCTAGGTCGTCTCCAAGATTGTCCAGCCGTGCAGACCTAGCTTCTTTTGGCTCGTCTCCAAGAAGGTTCAGCAGAAGGTATAAAGGGCTTGCAATACCTCAGAGCCTTTCCACCATAAACCTCTCTTCCAAAACGCTGAGATTCCGCCTTCCCAGCAGCTTCAGACAATGAACACCTCCCTGTCAAATAACAACAACTCAACTCTTTCGAGCGCTGGTGCTGTCGCTCCGGTGTCTCGCCACTTTCCTTCCACGCCTACCCGTTCTCCGGCTATGCCACAGCTGAGCATTGCCGGCTCACCAGAGCTCTGTGTCAAGTCCGGCATTGTGCGCCTGTCTCCCATTGCTGCTCCTTTCTATCCATCCTCACCAATTGGCTCGACCGCTACCTGTTCATCTGATGGCTCTCGATCTCCAATTTCGACGTTGTCTGCCTCAAGCGACGCTTCTATCGATACCTCTGCGGCTACGGTAAGTCCTTCATCGGACTTTGACCGAGCTTTCTCTAATTTGACTTAGGTGAGCACTGCCAATCCACCAGAGCTGTGCGGCAAGCCCGGCATTGTGCGCCTGTCTCCCACTGCTGCTCCTTTCTATCCATCCTCATCAACTGGCTCGATCACCACCCATTCGTCTGAAGGCTCTCAATCTCCAACTTTGACAATGTCTGCTGCAAGCGACGCTTCTTTCGATTCCTTGTGGGCTACAGTGAGTCCTTCATTTACGATCGCCCGAGCTTCCTCTGACATGACTCAGGTTCCATATTCGATGCAGGACTATCCCATGAATCAGTCTGCTGTCTCCTCGCCTGGCAACCGCTTGCTCGCTCCGATGTTCTCTCCCGGTGCTACTGGACAAGCTAGCATGTTCATGGTCGACACTATGACAGCTTCTGTAC
Source organism: Protomyces gravidus (assembly GCA_003717255.1). NCBI lineage: Eukaryota > Fungi > Ascomycota > Taphrinomycetes > Taphrinales > Protomycetaceae > Protomyces > Protomyces gravidus. The sequence goes on along the minus strand of QXDP01000108.1, from coordinate 7,489 downwards.
CTGTGCCAAGCGTGTATGACTACAATAGCTACGATCATGACCATGTCTATGGAAACGTCAATGTCAATGAAAACAGCATTGGCTATGGCCATGGAAATGGCACCGGCAAGGCGCGACAGTCTGCGCGGAAGCTCAGCAAGAAGCAGGAGCAGCAGCGCCAGCAGCAGCATGATCATCACCACCAACAGCAGCAACTGGTAGCCAAAAGACAGCATCTTGTACTGTCTGCGTTGGACTTTAGCTTGCAGAAGCGCCGTCTGATGAGGGAGTGGTGTGCCGGACGTTTTGGAGGCAGGAGCACTGACGACGGCTCAGAGGAAAGCGCGATGCTTCGTGAGTCGTCGGACATGCTCACGACACTGCACTTTCAACGGGTTGCCAAAGATCACGGTAATCTCGCATCGCCTCTTGTGCATCCTCTCAGTCCACGGAAGCACAGCAGGTACGCTCATCTCTTCGCCAAGCAAGAGCAGCATCAGCTACAACAACAACACCACCTGGCAGCCAACAGGCAACAAGCTTTGTCTGGCTCTGCGGCAATATCAAGCGATGCAACGCTCGGCCTGCCGCTCTTTGCTGCTTCACGGGATATCACTACTCATATCCGTCGCCGTGATCATCGCGCTGCCAGCAAGACTCACCCAATTGCTGCGCGAAGAACTCAGCAATCTAATGAACGAAAATGGAACAAGCGCGCTGCTCGAAAGTCGCGCCATGCAGCAGAGGACAGATTGGTGGCTGCCGCCGCCGCTACTGCTACCGCTAAATGCCGTGCCAGGAAATCCGATCTGGCAGAGGTTCTCTCGTTGCCCTCTGCCCAGGCTGCTGATGTGCACGGCTTGAGTCTTGCTCAGGAGTTGCTCTATCTTTTGGCTCGATGAAGGCTAGCAGCAGATGGTCGACCTGTTGACACGTTGGCTGCCCATGAACCGGCTCTTCACATGTCTCTGATGCATTGCTCAGACTTTCCGCTATTCTTGGCTTCTCAGCTTCGATCTATCTGTCTACTCCTGGCGATCGTTCTCCTCCTCTTGGACTGTTCAATCCACTTTCTACCGCTGTCGGCATCTTTATCGCCCCTCTCTACCACTCTCATTCCCAGGTATTCCACAAAGGGACGCTTCGACAACGCATTGCCCTGCCTGGCATTTTTGTCTGTTCCGATCAGACCTCTACATGCGTCATTCATGCTCAATCACTTTCACCATCATGGTGGCATCCCTCGCGAGCCTCGCGGCATCCCTTGGCATGGACAACTTCCCTTATTCGGCTTCCTCGTGTCCAGGCCTCTCTTGCACTGTGCCATCCGTGTGGCGACTCACAAAAGGCACTCCTTTTCCCAGTCTGTGCTCTTCTCTTGCTCTCTCCTCTGGCTCGCGTCGCCTTCGCTCTTCAACGATGCCTCGTATCGGACGCCCTCCATACTTGCGAGATTACGAGGTTCACCCCAACAGGCAACCTCACCTTACTTTCCTCTGCTCTTCAACGATGCCCTCGTATCGTACGCTCCTCGTACTTGCGAGATCGCGAGGTTCACTTCAACAGTGGACCTATTCCTATTTTGGTTTCATATGGTTTCGTTCATTCTATAGAAATTTGTGCATAAAGACAGAGGCTTCCCACTTCCTTGCACAGTGCTGACAACTTTTCCACTATCAAACACTGACTCTTGATCTCCGTCTCTGCAGACGCCGGAGCCATTCGACAAACACACGAAGTTTCACCTCAAGCCAATCACTTCCGCGCGGTACTTTGATGCGAGTCAAACTTTGGACGCCGCAATCGAGTACAGTCAAAAATCTTGTACATGTTGGGCATGTACATCTTCATAGTTGTCTCTCGTACTAACCAATTCTGCAGCTCATGAGAACGTCTATGTAGGCTGTTCACGCATGTGTTGAATGGAGGGATTATTGATCAGCAAGCTTCCCATCAGGGAGAGCAGCAAGTCAGGCGGAGGTCGCACACCATAAAGTCACTCGTACTGCGCTTGAGATTTTGGTCGTGTCATAATGTGATGAGGTTACTGCTACAGAGCTGATTGAGCATTTTGTTCTTGTCAAAACCTTGAGGAGAGCCTGTCAAGGCGGGAAAACCTCACGCGGCCCTAGACACTCGATTCCGTATGCGCTGGACTCGCAGTCCTGCCGCAAATTTTGATCTGAAAAGCTGTTCGCTGCGCAACGCAGAAGTCTGAGGATGACACGATAGATGCCTCTGTATCTGTCCGCCGCTTGTCAGTGGCAGGCGCCTATCTGGTCGAAAGTCCTCAGAAAGTCTGCATCTGTATTGACAGTCGATGTGCAATCCTGACCCGAGCCGACAGCATGCTTTGAGCAGAACAAAGCGAAAGAGACGGGCTTGAGTCCTCATCGAATCTTGAGCGATGGGTCCAGTATGCTGATGCGCCGGCTTTCATCGAATCGATTCTTGCCAAAGACATTCCAAAAGCGCAATGTCTCGTCACCCGCGCCCGTCACAATATTCGTTCCATCTGGACTCATGCTGAGATAAAGCACGCGATATGTGTGGCCTGTGAGACTGGCGATCTGTGTCATACTTGGGTATTTCCACACCACTACTTGGTTCTCTGAGTAACCATGCGTACTGACCAATTCATTTGAGTTTTTGGACCAGAGCAGATTACACACTTGGCTGCCTGTGTCGATCTGGCTGATTTGCGAGCCGGTCAGCGTATTCCAAAACTTGATTGTACGATCCTGCGTACCGCCCCCAGAGCCAAGAACGCCATGCTGATGCGGATTCCAGGCGATGGCCTTGACAGCCGCTGTGTGTTGTGAGAATTTGTACAGCGGCTTCTCGTGTAATCCATCCCAGACAAACAGCTTGTTGTCGTTGCCGCCAGATGCAAGTTGGTTCTGGTCGCCGTTCCACTTGAGTCCACACACCTCTTGGCGATGCCCTGTGAGACATTGGACGTGATGTTCCGGTACGCGCACATCGCGGTGATAAATCAAGCGATCTCGAGACCCCGATGACAAGATTGATTCGTTCCAGGCAAGTGCGCCGACTCGTGATGTATGGCCTGTCATGGTTCGTGTCAGTTTTTGCGTCTCTGCATCCCATATATGTACAAGACCCTTATTAGTGCCTACTGCCACATGAGACCCGCGCTGGATCCAGGATACTGAAGTTACAGGACCAGCAGCTGTAGCGTTCCCTCCCCCGATTGCATCCGTATCGCACAGTTTCGTGACTTTGCCAGATGCAGCTGACCAGAGATAGACGCAAGAATTGAGTCCGACTGCGAGCTTGTTACTCGCGCCCCAATCGACAAGATTCAGGTAGAAATCGTCCTGCAGGTCTGGCGCATCGAGCACTTTGTATGGCACTTTTGCGATCTTTCGATGTTGCTTTTGAGGTGAGGTGATGAGCCGTTGTGAATCGAACCGGACAGGGGAGAGTGAGTAGATTTCGCCATTCGGGTCAGGATGCATTGTGCGAGTCGGGGTTTGTTGACCAGATTGCTGTCGATTGCGTACAGATGGCGACATGTAGGAGAACAGATTACTGCGTGATGTGGACTTTGGCGTCGAAGGCAGTGTTGATGCGCCTGTACCACTCACTGGACTTGTCGACCGCGGTGGTGTCTTGCAACGAACAGTATAATGAAAGTCTTGCCGATTTCTGTCATTCGAGGCAGATTCTCGTATTGTGTCACCAAATAGCTCTGACCGAAGCAATGATGTAAAGTTTCTATTCGCCTCCTCTGTTCGTTGCTTGCGTGTGTCTGCGGCGACAGTTTGTGTCTGCGCTTCGACCGTCTCGAGGTTGAATGCGGCAAGCAAGTCGACGCCTGTGCGGTTTGGAATGAATCGGTCGCCGGCTTTTATCTTCTTTCTTGAAGGTGAGCCATGTATGGAGCCTGGCGCATGCATGAACTCTCTTGAGCCCTCCCGTGGACTGCCGCTTCCTGGGTATCGCAGTAGATGTCGCGCGTGTATTTGGTCGTCGTTGTTGACAAAACAGTTGGAAAAGGCGCCTGCAGATATGAGACAGGCAAGATGAGGGCCGCGTAAAAGGCCTGGCTAGACGAATTAACCCGGTTCAAGAAGAGGCTCAGGGCCTATTGCTATGAACAAGGCTGCTCTATATTTGACTGTGAAGGTACGCACAGGCATCCGACCTAGCGCTGGGCCCATGTAGATTATATGACTATGGACCTCGTATTCTGATTCAATGCAGATTATGCTGCTAGGTTCTTGCCCATCTCGCCTATGCATCGTCTGTGCATACCGTTCGGGCTCTCAGATACCCTCCAAGCCTCTTTGATCTCTTCCTTGTGCAGCTGTCAAACTTTCGCCTTTTTTGTGCGCCCGACATTTATTTCCCCCTCCAAGAAGGCGTAAACCAGCTGCAGCTGTCAGGCGGATCGCTTTGCAGGCCTTTCCATCCCTGAGCTGCTCCTGATACTCCTTGTCCTGCTTGTACAAGAGTGTTGAGCAACAGGGGCGGCACAGATAGAAGCCCAAAGGTGTTAGAAAACCAGTTGGGCTAAAAGCGCGGATTTCTACTTGCATGACTCAGGAGCTTATGAACCTCAATTTCTAACACTTCCCCTAGCTCCAAGTCCATGCAAGGCTACATGAGCACACCATTTCGGCGACATGTGCATTCCTCCTTGAGCTGAATTCTCGTGTTGTTCCAAATTGCCTCTCGGTCATCGCCCTCCTGTCTCAGTCACGCCTCTTGTACTTTCCAAATTTTCCTTCTCTGGTTCTTCGGATGTCCTTTTTCGTTTTCCAACCGGAACCGGAAACCTTCCTGTTTCCCATTTGTTGTCAGTTCTCTGGAACACGACAATCACCGCCCAAACTGCTTCCGAGTCCGCTTTCTGACCGATCCCATATCGTCAGGCTGAACCGCTTCCTCTGAGGACCACAGCGTCCTTTCCCTCGGCTAAATCTTCTGCCGGTATCTCTCGCCTGTGTGCATCTGGTCCCTCCGGATCCTTGGCTGGATCACCGCCAACGGCCTCCGTTCACCACGCTTCCCCTGAATGCGACTCCTTGTCCATCAGTGGGCTCCTTTTTTGATTTGAAGCGTCCTCTCTGCGACTCGTACCCGCGCCTTTCTGGCAGCGCAAGGCTCATAACCTGTTAGAAAACCAGTTGGGCTAAAAGCGCGGATTTCTACTTGCATGACTCAGGAGCTTATGTGTCACGTGTCGAGACCATCTGAAAAGCGCGTGTCGAGACCATCTGAAAAGCGCGGTATCGATAGTGATATAAGTCGTGTCGAGGACACGACTTACTCCCGTAGCGCTAGATTAACCTTTTACCGTGCTCCTTACTCTGAAGCTCTGTCCGCTACGCCGGGCAATCACAAGCTTCCGTCATACTATCTAGCGCTCCACGGCCGCCCAAGCGGACAGACTAAGCATGGACCCGAAAACCAATCAACCCTCGATCGGAGAGGTACCACCACAAGTAATGGCTGCTGGCACTGTCCTACAAGAACAGGTCTCCTCATTGAAGTCGCAATTAAAGAGCGCAGCCCAGGAAAACGACGCTCTGAGAGCTCAAGTCGCAACGGCAGCAAGCCTTACTACCAGTAACAGAACACATCATAAACTCTTCCCAGATCCTCCTAAATTCGACGGCAGCCCCCAGAATCAGCCAGTTAAGGATTTTGTGCGCGCTTGTCGTATCAAGTTAACGGCCGATCAGGAACAGTTGAACACAGACCAGGCCCGAATTCACTATGTCGCATCGCTCCTTGTTGGCGACGCTCAACGTTGGCTCCGCGGCTATACAAAGCCCGATCCGCTCCAGCCAGACTTTATTACCTTACAATTTAAAACAGCAGCCGATCTCTATGATACTCTCGAGGTAGCCTTTTCCCGAGGTGATGAGGCTGTTAGGGCTCGTGCCGAGCTGGTAAAACTTCAACAAGGCCGCAACCCAGCGGCATATCACATTGCAAAATTCAGGAACATTATCTCGGCTCTCGATCTTACGGAGGAATCAAAAATTACACAGTTATCATCCACCCTTAATCCTATTTTACGTGATGCTTTGGTATTTACCGACAAGTGTACTACACTTGAACAATTCGCCGGGCAGGTTATTGCTAAGGATGAAGCTCTATTGCGAAACGCACAAATGGCGTCACAGGACCACTACTTAGCAACCAAGTCCGTTTTCCAATGGAACCAGGGGACTCGCTACGTACCTCCTAAAGTACCAGTCTTCCAACCGCCAGCTATTCCTGCAACATCTACAAGCACACCAATGGATTTGTCTGCTACTCAGTTACACCCACCACTATCGGAAGAGGAAAGGGAAAAACGAAGGATCGAACACCGTTGCTTTTATTGCAATAGTACAGAACATGCTGTGAAAGCCTGCCCAATTCTGCTAGCAAAAAGGCAGGGCCGAGGCCAAGCGTAAGGCCGCCCCTCGGTCCAAAATCCGCCTTGTCAAGACCTCACAGTATATTCACAGTACTACCTGATCCTGAGAGAAGTAATCACGAACAAGCAACGTTATCAAGCTCTAAGACGTTGAACTCCACGACTTTTGACACTACGACTTCCAATCCTACCGCTTCACGACCTACGATTTTGAGATTTTTGGGAACTCAAGCACGGACCTTACCACGTTTGAATTCATCCTCCAGACCCACAACCTCCAGCTTTGCTGTTGTCAGTTCTTCGACCTCTAGTCTTTCGGCAGCTCAAACGCGGCCTGCGCCACGTTGGAGCTCATCTTCGCGACCTATGACTTCTAGTGCCATGATTTCCGGACCTCCGGCTTTTGAATCTATGAAACCTCGTTCTTCGACCTCTAGTCTTTCGGCAGCTCAAACGCGGCCTGCGCCACGTTGGAGCTCATCTTCACGACCTATGACTTCTAGTGCCATGATTTCCGGACCTCCGGCTTTTGAATCTATGAAACCTCGTTCTTCGACCTCTAGTCTTTCGGCAGCTCAAACGCGGCCTGCGCAACGTTTGAGCTCATCTTCACGACCTATGACTTCTAGTTCCACGATTTCCGGACCTCCGGCTTTCGAATCTATGAAACCTCGTTCTTCGACCTCTAGTCCTTCGGCAGCTCAAACGCGGCCTGCGCCACGATGGAGCTCATCTTCACGACCTATGACTTTTAGTTCCATGATTTCCAGACCTTCGGCTTTTGAATCTATGAAACCTCGTTCTTCGACCTCTAATGTTTCGACTATGCAGGCACAAAGTGTGCGCTGCTCGAGTACACCTCCACGACACAAAACCTCTGATCGGAGTGTACCGTTTATGAAAACAACCTCGCCATCAGCAAGAATGCCAACGGTGTTACCAAATACTATGATTCCCCCCGAAGAGATGCCCACTGCTGTACTGAACGCCGGGCATCGGACCATCCCAGTGACAATTGATCTGACCAATCAATCCAAGTCAACGCAGGCTATGATCGACAGCGGTTGTACGAGCAATTTCCTCAATCAACAGTTTGTACGAGATTCTGGAATC